>OZ010572.1:125262469-125292469 GCA_963932145.1 Acanthosepion lycidas
CTGATTACAAAAGCTTTTGGCAGCACTTTTCATTATTTAAAAGAAAAGATTCAGACATTTCCGTATGCGCGATTTTGATCGTGGGATCTTATAGGAATGGATGGTGTTCTTGTTATCTTTTTTTTCCCCAATATTTCTAATATAAACGAAAAGTCAATCTTTCGCTTCAACCAATTCTCTGCAATTTAATTTTCATCACCTGTTCTCGCCCGAAGTTAAGCAATGTCAATCCTGTTCAGTACCAAGATGGGTGACTGTTTGGGAATACCAGCTGCTGTGAGCTTGAATGTGAGGCTATTATAATGGATAAGGGCTCGAAATAAGACACCGTTAGATTCGTGAGATTTTTTTTTTTTTTTTATTTCCTTAGGTACAATTACGTTGGGAAAGGTAAGAATCCATCTCTTCTCCCTCAGGCTATGTGTTAATTAGTAGAACTTTTAAACCATTATTATCTACAAAAATTTTTACAGTCTAAATTTTTCAGGCTTTAATAACCTGTAAAATGTTGATTAGCCGAAAAACAAAACAATCATTTAATTTTCATATTCTCACATCCATATGCATTCAACTGATTTTCGGTTCGGCTTCTTCCAAAAGACGCTTGAAATACTAACTCATTAAGTTATCACAAAAAAATTAACATTTTTCCAGTTTGTTTCCAAAAACTAGAACTATCTAAGCCACTAAGACACAAGTGATCTTCTGAGAACGAAAAAATAAGTAAAAAGAGAAGCAATACGGAGTGAGGACAATAGAAGACAGCAAATAAAGAGTGTCGTTGCATTTAAATTTTTGAAAATCATAATTGGCTGGAAAGCACTGAATAAGAGGAGAGGTCTACAAGCAAAAATTGCGAGAAAAGAAATTGTTAGCATAGAACTTACGGTTGCAACTAGCCACTTCAACCGTAAATTGATGAGACCTTGTTGCCAATCTAGTACAGCGCTTAAATTCATAGTCTAAGTACTATATCGAATAGTTCATCGGAACATTTAGCATGAAAGTATTTTTAGAACTGGCACGGGGAAGCTAGGTCAAAGAAGTCAAGTTAGGACCGATAATATTGATGATTCTTCTTTAGATTTTATCAAGAATCTCTAAATGCGTAGCATGAATACCGGGCCATATGTGGCAGCAATATTTGATGCATGGGACAATGGTAGATTTATAAATATGTAAAATAGATGCTGACGAGAAAAATTATCTTGCACGACACAATGAAACAATTTTTTAGCAGCTGACCTAGCAATAGATTCAATATAATCTTTTCCATTTCATATCTGCCAAGAATATTAACCCGAGAAGACGCTGGGAGACAGTCTCCTAGAGCTTAGCATCAGCCATGCTGATGGGTGGCAAAAATGTGTCTCTAAGATGATTAATAGAAAGTTTTCCCAACCATCACTTATTCATGCTACTTAACGTGCGGTTAATGGTAAATGTAACCAATTCCAAACTTCATTGACCAATATGGTCAGTAATGCTTTTGGCTGAAATTTATAAATTCTTTCTCTTAAATTAGTTTTTCATGAGATTTTACTTCTCAAGACCATAAAATGTTATCGCTCTAACATGGGAATTTCCGTGTTCAAATTTCGGTCAAATCGGTTCCGTTCTCCACACAGCAATGGCTTAGATAGAATCTCTAGATCTAAATTGATTAGACTAAATTCAAAACCAGAAAAAAAAACACACTATTTCATTTCCCAAGATGTCACGGCAAGCCGCAGGTAACAAGGTAGCGGTGGAGCACTATGCAGACTTTCATCCTACAAGCGTATTTTTTTAATATCTGTCTACATCTCTGAGACGAGATATTAAGATTACTTACATTATTCGAACTGTTACCCTCATCTTCATTTCCATATTCACAACGTTTCGGCCGTTGTACGGTCCACCCTTTGTCAGACACATGGCCCAGCGGATAAAGACGTTGGTTAGATCCAGTGACTAGACCCAAAGTGTTGTGAGTTCAATGCCAGGCCACAGCAGTGGTGAACAAAAAAAACTACCTTGGAAAGTTAAGGGGAAATAACTGAGACATCCGGAAGAGGCATGGTACGTGGAACTAGAACGATCTACCCCGATGAACGAAATAAAGGGTTCGTTTAGAAATTCCAGTCTCCTGAAGAAGGCCGCAGCGTGAAACGACCGAAATGTTGTGAATATGGCAATGAAGATGACAATAACAGTATAAATAATGCAAGTATTTATTTTAATCTAAGCGTTAATAATTCCAGTGAATATCGGTATTTTGAATGAAGAATTTAAAAACAGATCGGTCTGCCCATTTCAGTTAATATCAAAACGGTATCTTCCACTCAAAAACTTCGCCTTATTTAACCTTGGGCTGAATCAACCTCAATTTATATATATTTACTTGAACATTCTATGCTTACGGCCATATCACGTTGAAACACCGTTAAGCAACGACGAATCTAGTCGAACCTAGATGAGTGACCGCTTGGGAATACCAGGTGCTGTAAGCTTGGATGTGCGAGTGGTGTAATGGATAATAACACGGAATAGTTAATCGGAAAGCCGAGTTCCAATTCCCGTTAGGTTCATTATATTCACATACGCGCAACTCCCTTAAGGACAGGTATAACTTTAATTTAATTAAAGTTAATTAGCAAGACTTGTATCACTAAATCATTATTATCTCAGCCCCTACCAAAATAATTATTTCCAGCTAAAAATAATTGCTGGCTTTAAATAAAATGCAAAGGGTTGATAAACCGCAAAAAATGAATCAAGCAATAAAAACTTGTACTTGCTTGTAGTTAAAGATTTTTTGCTGGAAAGAGTAGATCCATAAAACAGGATTTTCTGTTCGATTCAAACGTGAGCAGCAAAAATCCATCTAAATCTTGAAAATGTTTAAAAAGAATGAACATATTTAAATACTTAGTTGAGATAAAAGTTCAATCTACTTAATAAATTGAAAGAACTTCTTAGCCGACCCAAGGAAACCGTTCGATGGCCACTTCTTCAAAAGTGAAGCTATTGACACTGAGACATTTATGTCAAAATACAATAAACTGGTTCTTCCTAGCGGCTGAGATGATTTCCATTTTTCCCAACGTTACAACTTCAAAATTACTTAGAATCCAGAACCCAAAACGTTAATTTTATCAAGCGAACCACAGTGAACGTTTGCACTCTCAATGATGTACCATGTTATGAACGTCTACAGGGTCTCAAATTCATTCCAGCCCTCAAGGGAAATGCATATATACGATCCATTTATATATAAAATTCTTTGACTTCTGATAGTCCGTCTGTTCGTCCGTCCGTCACAACTCTAAAATAGCCATACATTGACTGATCGAAACCAAATTTTGGTGAGAACTCAAACAAGTTAGGTGATACAAAGTACAGTTGGTTTTACTAGGGTGCGTAACTTTCATTATTTTTTGGTAAGAATTAAAAGTTTTATTATTTAGCATAATAAAATAATCCCACTATTCTAAAAACAATTTAATGATTAAAATAACAAATACTTATCTAAAAAATGCAACAGTGGTATTTTGCATATCTATTCTTGGAGTTTTTATATATGCAAGAAATCAGTTTCAGTTGTCCCTGCGTTTGCGAGAACTATAAATAAATTATAAGGTCAAAAGTTTCAAAACGTTGGAATTTGGCCCCGAAAAGAAATATTTACGCATGGTCAGTTGTATGTTGCATGCTCAAGAAGTCCTAAGAATTTATTCTCCGGTGTTAAAAAGGAAAAAACGTTTTTCATTTTAATATTGATTAAATGCTGTCGTATAAAATTAAATTAAAGAAATTATTAAACCACGAAATGAAATTTTTATCTAAGTATTTTTCCAAACAAATGCTCTTATTCAAATTTCATCGATTGGTTTGCGAATTTGAACGAAATGTAGAGTTTGTAAATCTCGACAAAAATGTTAGCAATAACTTCTACAATACTAAATATTGTGAAAATTTTAACACGTTAAATGTGTTCGAAAAAAATTCTAGTTGTTAAAAATGCGAGATCCGCTCACTCTATCGCCCCAGGAAATATCTCACTCCTTCTGCCATGCAAAAGTCAGATTAGACCGCAAAATATGCTATGCTGCTATATCTGGGCAGGAGCTTCCCGTCTTTTCTTTCAAGCGTTGATAGCGTTCAGAATCGTTTACACTGTCTTGTGGAGTAAGATTTATTTTCCAGCCTCTTTCCCAAAAGACACAACATGGAATTAGCGATAGATCCATGGCAAATCTTTAGATAATCTCTGTTCTGTATAGTTCCACCAGTCCAGATTTTAACAGTTAGGACACGCCATGCTACTTCCTCGTAGTTGAAACCTCCTTATTTCTACCGTATTCCAAATGTAAGGAGAAAGTGTCACTCATACGGCTTTTTCGCCGTCGTGGGTATGACGATAGACTATATCCGCGTCCAGGGTAAGACGATAAAATACGTCCAACAGCAAGGCCTCTGATCATGAAGTTTTGAGGAGCGTGGAACCACTTCTTAATTGCTGATGTTCCCAGGTCCACCCTGCCCCGGGGTAGTAGCACCTGTTAGGGCCCATGGTATGGGCAAATAGTTAACCCTTAAACTGGGATAAAAAGTATTATAAAAGTGCAATAGTTTTTTTTGAAAAAAAAAATATTGCCAGCAATACGTTTTTGAAAATAATATTACCAGCTATACATTTGTGAGCAAAAAATATTACCAGAAATAGATTTTTGACAAAACAAATTATTGCCAGGAAAAAAAGTTGTCGGTATTAAATAACCCATTGAGGTTGATATACCGTAAAACAAACGACCTATTCACTCCAAGAATTACTACGTTGTGGGAGAAACACCTGCATGGGCGCTTCTATGAATACTCTCTTCTTAACATCTTCAAGTTAATTATCTATCCTTCTTATCTTCGCTTCATACCTCTTACTCTTTTAGATTGTCCACCGCATTCATCATAACTGAATTCTACCTTGAGAAGACATCGAGCCTTGTACTGGGTGAAAAAGTAGTTGAAAGATTAACATCGTATAATCTTCTTAATTCCTACTTAACTTCTACTGGACTAATCTAAGTTTAGTACAGTAGGATTCATATATACAATCCATCGCTAAAGATACTGGTAAAAATGTTCTGTTCCCTGTACTAAGCCAGTAAGTACCAGTCTCAATCTAGCATTCTCTATCTTTACAAGACAATTCTCTACATCATTCAGTTATGTGCCATGCGTGATACACGCCTAGGCGATCATATATCGTTCGATACATGACTCACGAAGCAGATTTTTTTCCCGCAGTAACTTGTCATTTCTTTCTACGGTAGACCAGTTGCCATCCAACGCTATAGAACCCGATCTGTAATGCTATTTACCCATAACTGGGTGGGAGAAGAAGAGGATCCATACCTTTCCCAATAGTATTAGCACGTAAGGGAATATAATGGATTCGACTGTAATTCGAACTCCGATTCTTCAATCCGAGCCGCTCTCTATTACTCCACCGCGCCTCCCTTCTCTACATACAACGTGTGAAAGCACGCGTGATACCCTGCTCTCGTCAGCCACCAACCAGGGGAGGTAACACAGTTTCGGTGGCTAAGGCGGCACTGTCACCTCTGGCGCTATAGCAGCTTTTTCCACGAGACAGGTTATATTTTTTTTTTGTATACTTGTCAGTCTCTTGCGATTTCTTTATACAATGACAACTGAAATTTTCAACGTTGTGTTAAAAGACACAATGCGCCCGTAGAGACCGTTCTTAATGACGTCGAATGGAAGGTAAACAGATGTGTCTCATATGAGTTTAAGTTTGAAGCATTGCTGCTATATCTGGGTTGGAATTGCCCAATCCTCACTTCCCAGCATTGATAGAGTTCAAAAGAGTCTACATGGCCTTTTGGTGATGAATTATTTTCCACCCTGCATAACTTTTCCCGGGCAAGCTTCTCGCTTCTCTATCGCTATTACTGTAACAAATGTTCTGATGCGTTACGTTCCTTAGTCCCACCAGTTCTGGCCTTCACAGCTAAGACTCGCCAAGTCACGTTCACGCGGACGAATTATCTCCATCCTTTCGTTATCAATTATTAAGAAAAAAGTTCCATTTTGGCAGATTCTTCCCAAGAACTGCTGTTTTGTGGAACAGTCTCCATAGAGGACACACTTCCCCAATCACTACAATGTTAACCTGTTCAAGTCTAGGTTTAACCGTTATCTCTCCTACATATGATCACAAACAGCACTTCTTAATTCTTCACTTTACGCCTTATACAAAACTTCATTCTGTAACGCTTTACCTTGAGTGGCTCAACCTCTTCAAGTATAGGGCTGTTTTATTTCCTACATATCCTCATAAACTTCACTTTTTACCTTTTCACCTTACGCTTATACAACAATCTCATTTAGCAACGGTCTAACTTGTGTGGCTCAACCTCTTCAAGTATAGGGTTAACTGTTTTTTCTACAATATACTCATAAACTGCACGTTTTACCTTTTCACCCTACGCTTGTATAACCTCATCCAGTAACGTGCTACTTTGAGTGACTCTTGGGTATTGTACAGGAAGAAAATTAGTATAAAAAGAAATTGCCATGATCTGCTTTAGGTGTTCGATCGTAATTGAAAGTAACTTTTAACATGGCCTTGGACCAGACATATATAATTCGTAAAAGTTCTTTTGAGCGATTTAGATTTTTTTTATAAATATATGACAAATACTTAAAGAAGAAAATGATGTATTTTTAAATGGTCTAAGCTAATGTTTTTCATTCGGTATTCATGCAGTCGAAGCTACGTGCGCCAGTGCCGCATAACTCAATATCGATACATTTAAGAGCAATTAAACTTGACAACTGTCAAGATTTTGGTTGTTTCTTTCCAAATATACAGCGCACAATATTGTCTGTAATTATTGTCTGTTGCTATCAATTTAGAGGCGGTTTCAATTTAAAATTAGTTTCTGACTTTGAGCACAAAAACAGAGGTAACAAGATTTTCTTCTTTTTCTTTTTAATCATTTCACCCCAAGAAAGGCAGTAAACTCACTAAGAAACAAGAGGCTTACTGAATATGAAAGAATAATAAAAAGAGAAACATTATTAGGAGTTAAGACAATAAAAGAAGAGGAATCAAGAAGAAAGTAGATAAAGATTTACAATGTATTTAATTTTTTAAGATCAAACTTAGTTGGAAAGCATGAATCCGGAAATGAGTTCCACAAGCGAGAAGTGCGATAGAAGAAAATGTTAGTATAGAACTTACGGTTGCATCTAGCCATTCCAACTGTAAATTGATGAAACCTTGTTGACCATCTAGTACTGCGCTTAAATTGATAAAGTCTAGGTAGCATAGAGGAAAATTCATCGGAACAATTACCATTTATAGAAAAGACACAGGGAAGCTACATTACGGCGGAAGAAACATGACTGAAGACGAGATGCCAGGTCAGCACCAATAATATTTATGCTGTTTCTTTCGTCTTTGTTTCCAGTCAACATATTCCCTCGATTTTTACTGCATATTTTAAATGTTTATTTTTCGCACTTCCTGTAATGGATAACAGCTCGATTGAGATCATTACATTCACTTTCGTGCTAATAACCTCGGGAAAAATATGAATGCGTCTATTCTTCCCACAGCAGTGTCCTATAGGCTTGGTTGGCAACCAGTCTACTGTAGAAAAAAAGGGTTTCCTCCCCGGGAAATCTTCTGCCTATTCAATCATGAATAGAAACAGACATGATAGCCAAAACGTGTATCACGCATGATACTTTATTGGTTAATATAAAAGTTTATTGGACATGAAGTGCGGGTTGCTTTTCTATTGTTATTACATAATAGAATCACCCCCACCAGAACTACTGCATATTAATATAACAACTGTAAAAAATATATTTTAAAAAAAGAAACTAATTTATGAAAATCTTTTTCTTCTATATACCGTATCCCTTCGGGTCGTTGGCAATCAAAGTACTCTCTAAAATTTCCTTCTTCTTTATAGCTCTTAATAAATTGTAACTTTTTACATCACTCGTAAACTCTGTTCCACTTTCCATTTACTCAAGCACGCTAGATAGGTTATGCGTTGTTTTCCCCCTTCTATCCCACTTGCTTTCAAACAGTCCTGAGAGTATCAAATTTTCCAAGCCCTCTTTCCTATTTATATCTGTTTATTTGTCTTGTGTGACACTAAATCTTAGGTAATATTGAGGTATATTAAGATTTAACTGTTTTAATAATTTGTCTTTTTGAGTTTGAAATGATGTTGATTCTCATTTTATGCAGGGCCCCAGCATTTGTAAAATTGACGCTACCTTTTCTGCTGAAACCCTGTATACATGAAATCTTAATTTAACAATGTATAAAATATTCATCTTTGACCGTCACTTTATCTGAACGAAAATGTTTCACCACACAGCACTGGTCTCTCCCAAAATTATTTGTGATCATTAATTCTTCTTCTTCGTGTCGTGACCCTTCAGGACGTTGACAATCATAGCTCCCCACAATTTCCCCACTTAGCACTTAATAAATTATTTCTTTTTGCTATCACTTCTAAACCCTGTTCTGTGATCCTTTTCATTCAAACTCGTTAGATATGTTATGCGTTATTTTCCTCTGTCCCACTTGACTTCAAACTGTCCTGTTAATTTCATATTTTGCAAGTCCGCCATCTTTCCTCATTATGTTCTTTTAAGCACTTAAAAATATGGCGTCATTTTTACGGCGTGAATAAGCTAATATTAACATAAGATACGCTGAAACATAAATTCGGGGATGGAATTTCTATTGTTAGTAAGTAATAATCTGATCTCCCAAAATTATTCTAAAAATAATATCCAATTTTAGAATAAACATTTTGCGATCTAATGTATTATTGATAGTTGCAAAAAAAAATGTCTTGCTCATTCCGAATGATAAAAATTTCCTCTTTGTTAATTTTATATCAATTTTGCAGATTCGCTTGCAACAAAATAACTTCGAACTTTACAGACTCACTTTCAACAAAATAAATTCTAACTTTGCAGGCTCACTTGCAACAAAATGATTTAGACATGTGCAGACACACTTGCAATAAATAACTTCAAACTTTGCAGACTCACTTGCAACAAAATGACGTTCCAACTTTGCAGGTTCACTTGTAACAAAATAAATTCGAATTATGCAGATACACTTGCAACAAAATAGCTTCGACATGTGCAGACACACTTGCAATAGATAATTTCGAACTTTACAGATTCACTTGCAACAAAATGACTTCGACATTTGCAGACACACTTGCAACAAAATAACTTTCCAACTCTGCAGCCTCGCAACAAAATAACTTCGAACTTGCAACAAATGACATCGAACTATTGGTATCTTCATGGCCACAACAAGGAACATTCATTTTCAACATATTGCATTTCAGAAATGCGTTCTAAGATACCACCAACTTTCTAAAAGAATTATGTTAGTGAAATTGAAAGGAAAGCCGTTCAACGTGGCTATTATAGTAGTTTACGCATCGACAGTACAAGGCAGGGAAGAGGATATCGAATCTTTCTACTCCATGATTTCCTACACCCTGAAAGAACATGGCACATAAAAAGAAATATATGTATCTACTGTGTAAATGTCATATTTAGCTTGGTTTTCTTCTTTTTCTGTGAAGATCATTTCTTCGCGTTTTTTACAGTTTTGTATTGTAATTTGTGGGCACGACACTTGGGTTTTATTTGTCCACCTATAACTGGCCCTGCACCACTCCACGTATTAAAACCTTCTAATGATTGCATGGACCGAAAAAGATATGGCCTCTTTTTGACGGTACGTGTTAATTTGTATCAATATCACAGAAAGTAAGGGTTGGTTTCTTTTATCATTAAGTAATAATTTATCCCCCCCCCAATCGAATTAGTACATTTCAATATAATAATTGGAAGCATACAAGCCCACATATAGAAACTTACGAAGGACTTAAAAATGTCGTGTCAGTATCGAAACTTAAAATATGGACTCATATTTTACGGTATGTGTTAACTAGTATTAATACAACATTCTGTTGGATACAAAATAAGGAATCTGTTTTCAGTTGTTATTCAGTAATAAAAGCATCTCCACTGAATTAGTACATATTCATATAATAATTGGAAAATCTAATCAAATATCATCTGTCAGAACATGTTATAAAATTCCTGCGTATATATTGCTTTTTGTTAATTCCTAACAATTATTTGTTCGAAATTAACAAAATATAAGTTTTATAAATGCTGTTATTTGTTACGCAACGATAAACTAATTATAAGTTCTTTTATGTCGCATGCTCATTCACAATGTAGGTGAATATGGCGCTCCACGCGTTCCTAACATTTCTATTAGGTTGGTGCAAAAATAATGACGTAATAATGTCGTTTTTTGACGTTAAAAAATACGTTAAAAAACGACATTATTACGTCATTATTTTTGCACCAACCTAATAGTTGCAAGCAATGTTTTCCCCTTAATATCCCTCTCGTTTCCTTTTCTGATATCTATTTACAAAAGCTTGTTAGGTAGATTACTCTCTTTTTTCCCTTGTACCTTCAGTATGCCCTGTCAGTGTCAAATTCTCCAAGCCTTCTTTCGTCATTGATATAGAGCGTTTAGAAGGGTTAGCTATTCACTCAAAATTTCATATACAGTTTTTCCATTCTTTTTTTTTTTTTTTTCACGCACATTATTAATTTCGCTAAGTTTTACGGATGAGAACACCATAAACTTATAGCCGCCAAACTTTAAATAAGTGGTATTTTTTTTTTTTTATTGAAAAGATATAGCGATTTCCTAAGTGTATCTTAGATGTGGTAGAAGGCCGAAAAAAAGGGAAGAACCAGTGAAGAACGAACTCACTCGTAATTGATGTAGCGAGACAAACTTACAATTACACCGTGTCTAAGTGTGCTGAATGTAGCACAAGGCCGAAAGCGTTAAGCACTCGGTGAGAACCAAAATCACTATTCCGTTGTAACTGATCTGGGGAGACGAGCTTGCTAACCATTACGGTGAATTGACCTAGCGATTTACTAAGCGTAGCTTAGATGTGGCACATGGTCGAAATTATGGAGCACCTAATGAGGACTCAACTCACTACTCAGGAGTAATTGATCGAGCAAAGCAAGCTTTCTAACCATCGCACCACATCGAAGTGCTTTATTTAACAAATCGTGTTGGATTTCATTTCTACTGGGATGCTAGATTTGGTTTGGTTTGTTTTACGGCATATCAATCTCAGTGGGTTATTTAATGCCGACAAGATTTTTATTGTTGGTAATATTTTTCAAAAATGTACTGCTGCTAATTTTTTTTTCCAAAAATGTATTGCTGGTAATATTTTTCTTTTTCAAGCATGTATTGCGGGTACTAATTTTTCCAAAAAAGTATTGCTGGTATTAAAACTTATTTTTATACTATCATAGTGTTTTGAATGCAGTTTGGGGGTTAACTATTTGCCTATAGCCTGGACCGTAACAGGTGCTAGCACCCCAGGTAATGGTGGACCTGAGAACACCAGCAATTAAGACGTGGTTGTACGCTCCTCAAAACCTCCTACGGCACATAATGAGGAAACAGGGCTTGGAAAATATGACACTCACAGGATATATTGACGTAAAGAAAAACAGAGGAAAATAGCGTATTACCTACCTAACGAGCTGGCAGATCAGGATATGGGAATGATAGTGAAAGACAAAATTTATCAACAGCTACAAAAAACAGGAAATTGTGGAGGGCCACAATCGCCAACGTACTAAAGGGACACAGCACGTAAAACAAGAAGAAGAATTAATGAGCACAAATAGTTTTGGGGAGAAGCCGCTGCTGATTGATGAGACATTTTCATTCAGACAAACTGATGATCAAAGACAAATATTTCATAAATAGATTGTTTTCTTAAGATTTCATGCATACAGGGATCAGTAGAGTGTGTAGCGCCAATGTTACAAATAGGCGGGGCTGCATAAAATGAGAATCAACATCAATCCCAAACCAAACAACAAATTATTACAATAGAGTTAAATCGGTACAATTACCTAATCTATAGAGATAGATAGATAGATAGAATGAGACATGTATAGTTATAAGGATAGATAGATAGATAGATAGATAGATAGAATGAGACATGTATAGTTATAAGGATAGATAGATAGATAGATAGAATGAGACATGTATAGTTATAAGGATAGATAGATAGATAGATAGAATGAGACATGTATAGTTATAAGGATAGATAGATAGATAGATAGATAGATAGAATGAGACATGTATAGTTATAAGGATAGATAGATAGATAGATAGATAGATAGATAGAATGAGACATGTATAGTTATAAGGATAGATAGATAGATAGATAGATAGATAGATAGATAGAATGAGACATGTATAGTTATAAGGATAGATAGATAGATAGATAGATAGATAGAATGAGACATGTATAGTTATAAGGATAGATAGATAGATAGATAGATAGATAGATAGAATGAGACATGTATAGTTATAAGGATAGATAGATAGATAGATAGATAGATAGATAGATAGAATGAGACATGTATAGTTATAAGGATAGATAGATAGATAGATAGATAGAATGAGACATGTATAGTTATAAGGATAGATAGATAGATAGATAGATAGATAGAATGAGACATGTATAGTTATAAGGATAGATAGATAGATAGATAGATAGATAGATAGATAGATAGATAGATAGATAGAATGAGACATGTATAGTTATAAGGATAGATAGATAGATAGATAGATAGATAGATAGATAGATAGATAGATAGAATGAGACATGTATAGTTATAAGGATAGATAGATAGATAGATAGATAGATAGATAGATAGATAGATAGATAGATAGATAGAATGAGACATGTATAGTTATAAGGATAGATATATAGATAGATAGATAGATAGATAGATAGAATGAGACATGTATAGTTATAAGGATAGATAGAATGAGACATGTACAGTTAGATAGATAGATAGAATGAGACATGTATAGTTATATAGATAGATAGATAGAATGAGACACGTATAGTTATATAGATAGATAGAATGAGACACGTATAGTTATATAGATAGATAGATAGAAAGATAGATAGAATGAGACATGTATAGTTATAAGAAAACATAGATAGAGAGATAGATAGATAGAAAGATAGATAGATAGAATGAGACATGTATAGTTATAAGAAAACATAGATAGAGAGATAGATAGATAGAAAGATAGATAGATAGAATGAGACATGTATAGTTATAAGAAAACATAGATAGATAGAATGAGACATGTATAGTTATAAGAAAATATAGATAGATAGATAGATAGATAGATAGATAGATAGAATGAGACAAAGATAGTTATAAGAAAACATAGATAGATAGATAGAATGAGACATGTATAGTTATAAGAAGATAGATAGATAGAATGAGACATGTATAGTTATAAGAAGATAGATAGATAGATAGATAGATAGATAGATAGATAGATAGATAGATGTGAGAGAGGGACCGAGTGAAATCGGAATATACACTCGGTTATCATTTAATGCAAATAGTGGAGAGGAGTGAACAGAAAAAAAATCAGAGATAGATAGATAGATTGATAGATTCATCTACGATAATACACAGCTACGTAACCATTAAACAATGTATGATTCAAATAATCATTTTCGTTTTCCTAGAAGACTTACCCGACTTCATAGAATTATCATTAACTTCCCTCTGTCTCCCCACTCACTATACATAAGTACTTATTCCAAGCGAAAGTTTGAATTTATTACTATTTTCGTTCGGGAAATTTAGACCGGAGAGCTTGCTTACCTCTCTACTTGGATTCAAGCCAACACTGTCTCCTAAATGTCTGTTATATATTGACGTGCTAACGTTGTTAATTTTTTCTTTTTTGTTTTTGTTACTTAAGCTAAACTGCTCGTCAATACAGAATAAAGATCGGCTTGATGATGAAGACACCACAGCTCAAACGTTAATCAGTAATTCGGGCAATAATGAGAATGATAAGGGGCAGATAACTTACATGTCTGACCATCAATCATATCTTTGTTTCCTCGAAGACAATATAAGCTGTACCAAATTGATCAATGGTCCTTTCTTGACCAGCCACCTCAGATGTTGGCTCCTCATCATTCTGCCTGCTTCCATTCTCTCTATTATCGTAATTAACATGGCTCCCTTTCGTAACAATGCCGCCCGTTCATCCTATTTCCTACTCATCACTGTCATCCATACGGCAACGAGGCTGCTGTCCCGAAGTTGACACGATATGACCTCATCCTATCAGCTTTCTATATTATAGTCAACCTCCCAGATGCTAACATCAAAATAGCTCAGCTATGAATAAGCAATGGCTACACAGTCTTTGGAATTATTACTAAAGTTTCAGATATTCTTCAATATTCGGATGTCATACGAAATTATGTCCGATAAAGTGTCTCTGCTTAAGTTGAACGTCAATCCTCATTGGGCCGAATGCTAGTAAATAATGGTCTACATTCTGGCCTCGAAAACCTAAAACGACCTGTTCACACATTGTAAAGGGGATACTCAAAATTAATCTTTTGCCAAAATTTAGCTTAAATTTAAAATTCTATCATATTTTTTTTTTAATTTTAAAAGATTCATTATCATTAAAACCAGTTTTTCAAGATACTGGATTCAGTCTTTGTCTTTCGATATGTTATTACTTTCTGAAACATGTTCTATAGTTGTATTTTCTTCTTACTAAAGTCTTCTCATTCTTTTTCACTTCCCTTGAATATTAGTGGTATTAGGTTGGTGCAAAAATAATGACGTAATAATGTCGTTTTTGACGTAATTTTTAACGTCAAAAAACGACATTATTACATCATTATTTTTGCACCAACCTAATATTATCGCCTTGCTTGGGGTGAAATGATTAGCAAAACATCAGATTAATAGTAAATCAATCCCCATCAAAGTATATGACTAATTTTAATTAAATAACGATATGGATTTAAACCATCGTAATTGTAAAAATATTTAACAGGTGCTATTTAAAAAAAAAAATGAACTGATTGAATCACACAATTTCTCTTATATATGATTGATTTGTGAAGCAGACATATAACGGGACAGAAACGAACAATTCTTGGTTTTTTTCTTTTCTTTTTACAATGATGTTCACCCTGTACAAGGCCTACGAGACACTTCAGGTAGAGGGTTACGAAGTAAGAAGCAGAGTTTATTCTTATATGTATGAAAGATATAGGTTGATATATATGAGCTGGGTTAGATTTTAGTGATCAGGGTGGCTTACTTTTGGGAGTCGGTTGCACAAAGCATTCACTGGCGGGAAGAAGCTGCTCGAGTGGAACTTACATCTCACCAGTGGAATACAAAGAAAATGAGTGTGATTCGCTTTAATAGATGTGGCATGGGTGGTCTTAGCCGTGAAGGTTAGAACTGATGCAACTAAGGAATGTCTTTTGTCTGCACACATTCCTTGAAAACAGGACATAAGGTTGCCACCTTCCACAAACTTAAGAAGAATTTCTCCTCCAAGCAGCTCTTAAATAATTTCTATAAGGTCGGGGATCTTCTTACAGGATACAACTATTATGTTTTATTTTAGATCTAAAAAATATAAGTTGGTTATCATATAAGTTATAGGGAGGATAATTATATTTTCAGTGTCGAAATTTTGGATTCATAACTTTTCCAAGAATATCAGCATTAATATATTTATATCTTGCTAAAATTGGTTGCTTAGTCAAACTTAGTACAAAGGCCTAGAACTCTGCGTCTTTTCTCCAGTGTTTTCTTATTGAAGAAAATGATACACACTCATTTTTAGAGTGAGGGGTTTATTTAGCGGCATATCAATCTCTATAGGCTATTTAATGCCAAAATCTAAATATTTTGAACAAAATTGTGTGACGTCAAATTAATATAATTTGAATGTAATTGTATGTCTACAACTTCTATTGTTTATCATTTTACTATAGTTGTGTATTTTTAGTAATCTATATATAAGAATATATTGCTGATATTTTTTGCTACAAAGGTTTTTATACTTTCCTAGTATTTTGTTAGGGGGTTCACCATTTGTCAATAGCTGGGACCCTAACAGGTGTTACTACCCCGGGTCAGAGTGGAATTGGGAATACCAGCAATTAAGATGTGGTTTTACACTCCACAAAATCCCTATTCTCCTGATTAGAGGCCTTGCTGCCAGATGTAGTTTATCGTTATACCCAGGCCTACATTTTTCGATTGAACTTTGTCAAAATATATCAATTGGTCTAGCTACATACGACACTACGATAGTCCACCTTTAAATACAATAGGGAACTAGTGTTTCAATTGAATAGTCTGGTTCCTGGGACAATTTAGAATTCAGATCTCATAGAAAGCTATCAGCTATCAGGATAAAATAATAACCTTAGATTTCAAGTTTTGATTTTGCTTATTTTGCGAGATGTATTTGTGCTTTGTTAGATTTCAAAGTAATGTTTCCAGCCCGGGTGATATTTCTATTTGTATGTTTTGATTTTTAACAAGCCTCAATGGATTCTGTTGTATACGTTTCTATTCTAGGTTTCGGATAAAATGTGGCTAGCACTGGAGATATTTTGGGTCTTGCTTTGATTGTCGGCAAGTTACGATGAACCATGTTAGACTATCTTGTATCAAATTATGAATAGGTGAAGGAGAATTAAAATATATTTAATGTCGCTTAGATTCGGGAAAACAAACTAGACGGGTTTTACAACTAGGTGAACAGAGACACGAATATATTTACTGTATATACATTTCCGTCATACAACCATTTATTTCGTAAAACAATTAAATACTTTTTGGGACCCTTTAAATCAGGGATTTTCTCTTTGACCACCTACAAGATCTTATTTCTTTGTAATTGTCACATTTCTGTTATAATTGTGGTTCATGGTGACATTCAAGGCAAAATAGTGCAATATCTTTCGGTTCCTTTTGCCCTGGGGATATTGGGATTACCCTGTTCCTCCACTCACAGGTAATGCGACCTTCGAAGTGCAGCTCCTATACCAAGCTGGTGAGTGGCCAATGGCCACTAGCACAAGTTAGTTGGAGAGTGGTATTTCGCTTCATTGATCGAGTTGGGAAACTTTTTCAACTACCCTCACACAGATGGCTGAGGTCGTTGACAGGGTTGTGGTCATAGACAACTATCAGTTTCATTCATTTATTCTCTTCGTGCATTTTGCGCTGCCGTGATCACCACTTCCCTAATTCTGTTGTAATTGTGCTTCATGGTAACATAGTTCAATAACCTGTCGCTTCCTTTTGCACCTGGGATGTTGAGATTACCCCATCACTCCTCTAAGAAGTTTATCCGCCCACTAGTAAAGGCTCTGACGCTTGACCCGCAGCTTCTAGAACAGGCCGATGGCAGTTTAACACAGGTGAGTTGGGAAAAGGCGTTCACTTTCACCGGTCGGATCAGAAAACCCTTCCGAATACTCTCACAAAGTTTATCCGGCAGGTCGCTGCCTTTGACTAGTGTGTGGCCGTCACAGCGCACATACGATTTCTTGGTTTAGGGCGGGGACCAGTACAGTTCCGTATCTTAAATAGTCTGAGTAAAGTGGGGTCGACTGATTCGTTGTACAACCACTGACGATACACCATAAACATACATACATATTTTACACTGGGTGTCGAAGTAAACAGTCAGTGATACTGTGTAAAATATTTAATAATGAAATTAGCCGTTTCCGTACGTAAAAGATTCATTAACCGAACAGTTACTGTCAGTTAAAAATTATAAAATTTTTGTTTTGTTTTTTTTTTTGTTTTTTTCTGAAAACAGTTTTTCAAGAAATTAGATTTTTCATGTCCATTAACTGTTGTCGCTCTTTCTAGTATTGATGAAACTTACAATATTTTTTCTGAAAAATATTCATTATTTTCCCTTCCAGTAACGTGTGCTATCCATTTTAATTGTTGCTGCTTTTAGAAGTTTTCGGTTGATGTGGTCTTTCTTATGTCGTAACGATATTTATGATTTTGAAACACCAGTCGACTAGATTTGATGAAGGATTGTTTTATGACTTAAGTGATTCATTCGCTTGAAGCCATTTTAATAATTGATCTGGGAAAAGTGTTGTGTAAGTTTAGATATTTCATACGAGAGTTCTGATGTGGTTACTTAAGAATAAAATTCTAGTTTTCAAGTGGATATTTTGGTTTTGTAGCATCGTGTGTTTTTGGAAAAAAGTATCCTCGTCAGAAATAACCCCGTGTTCAATTTCCTTATCTTTTATACCAACTGTTACAAGCGACTCATACACCGAGGTATATGAAGTGTTTAGAGTTTATTTCCACATTCTGAATGTCTATGGTGAGTACAATTCAACCATCAGATACTTTGAAGACAACCGTTTAAATTATTTGTTTTTGGACTCGCCCCGCTTCGAAAAGCCCGGGTCGAGACCTAAAACAAAACGTACGCAAACGGGAATATCGGGTTTTGCCAAAAGTCAAAACAGACAAGAAGAAATATCACCAGTGATAACAAGAAATCTACGAAAGCACAAATACAACTTGCAATGTAAGAATAAATTTTGAAGTTTTAGAATCTTTTCTGTTAATTCATCCCAAAATAAGAATAATTTATATTTACTAATATTGACACCAAATTCTCCCCAGAACGAGGCCCTTCCATTGCAATCCGGTTGGTTGACCTTTGCGATCGCATCCTAATGTATGCGACTCATGTGCGCTATTTCTAAGTGCAGTAACAATAAACAAGCCAACACTTTTTTTTTTTTTTTTGTAAATTGTAAAACATTTCTTGTAAGTATTAGGTTGGTGCAAAAATAATGACGTAATAATGTCGTTTTTTGACGTATAACGTCAAAAAACGACATTATTACGTCATTATTTTTGCACCAACCTAATACCTCGAATATCATTAGCACTAACGAAATGTGAATAACTCCGATTTTTGGCATTTTTTCAATCTAAGGGTTGGAGTTACTGTGAGGTAAGCAAAATAAATTTTAATGTAAAATTTATAATTTCTTAAGGTGAATTACTATTTGCAATAAGTAACTTTACATTATTCTGGATGAATAAACAGAAAATGTCCCCAAAATGTATTACTGGTAATTTTTATTTTTTTATATTTTTCTTGTGACCGTGAGTAATTTCCTTTATAAAAATGGATTTTTTTAATGTTATTTCACCCCAAAATAAGAATAATTTATATTTACTAAAGTTCACACCATATTCTTCCCAGAACGAGGCCCTTCCATTGCAAGCCGATTGGGCTGACCTTTGTGATTGCCCCAAATGTGGGCGACTCAGGTGCGCTATTTCTAATTGTAGTGTCAATAAACAAGACAAAACCTTTTTTGTAAATTGTAAAACATTTCTTGTAAGTACCTCGAATATCATTAGCACTTATGAAATGTGAATAACTCCGATTGTTGGTATTTTTTCAATCTAAGGGTTGGAGTTTTTGTGAGGCAAGCTAAACAAATTTTGATTTAAAATTTATAATTTCAAAAGGGTGCCAAAAATTTAATAAAAAATAAACAAACTTTGACTTAAAATTTATAATTTCTTAAGGTGAAATACTATTCGCGATAAGTAACTTTACATTATTTAGGGTGACTTAACAGAAAAGATCCAAGTTTTAGTATTATAGTTCTGACATCTGGTAGTTAAGCTTGATATCTATATCCTAAATCGTACTGGGAACCAAAATCTTCATCTCAAACACTACCGTCGATTCTACTTAAAAGAAATCAAAGACGCCCTGCTGTCTTCAGCTAAAACCGAAAGACCCAAATATATTCTTTAATTATTTTACAAAAAATAATAACACTGTAAAAATGACATTCTGTCATATGTTGTCTTGTGGAGAGTACGAAATAATGATAACTCCCCTTCTCTACTCCCTTCAAATTTGGGCAAGCTGAGAAAAAAGACGGAAATAAATTCGTGAGCCTGTGTGAAATTTTCTGTCGGATAATAAAAACTTTGAGTTCAAAGAGATTGAACGGCGAGCTGAAGAAAAAAAACGAAAACAAATTCGCAAGCCTATATGAAACTTCCTTTGGACCAATGAAAACGTTGTTTTCGCAGGCATTAGCCGCTGAGCCAAGAAAAAGAAATTAAAGTAAATAGCGATCCTATGTGAAATCCTTTTTATTATAAAATAGGGAGAAAAATTATATCAACAAAAGGAGGGTGTCTTAAAAAGAAAAAAATATATTTGTATATATATAGGAAAAAAATTTATGTCACGGGTGTTTCTTTTAGTTGCTGCCCCATCACTTGATTATGTGGTATTGTGGTATATTTTAGATGAATGAAGATGAATTAATTCTTGTTTGAGTAAACTGTCATGAATGAATAGGTCGTGAATAAGATTAGTTAGGTTTAGGATAGTCAGTCACGACCAACTTCACCCCCCCACCATTTCCCCTTCGGCCTTGTGCCACAATTATATTCTTTATGCAATAAATTATAAGAGAAGATCATTAGAAGTCATACAAAAAGTTTTATTTCTGTTCATGAGACCAGCGTTCAGATTTTAGCCTGTGTTAAATTACTCGCTGATTATATTATCGGCTTTAACGAAGCGCTTGGCATTTCAAAAAACTTTATTTCAATTATCAAAGAAACCTAAATATTTCAAAGTATCTTCCTTCGTCTACTTTTGAACGTATGCAACTATATAAAATTTATATGGAAAACGAACTCCCTTCTTAATTTGTTTTAAACATTTTTGAATATTATTTTGTTTCATATGATTTAATCTGTTGTATGAACATTTTCTTTTCATGACAATTCATTGAAACTAAGGACTTCAAGAATTCTGATTTATTTTCCTGAAAAGAGCTACTGACACAACTTCAAGCGTGTAAGTTCGTAAATGAATTCCTTGTCCTGAATTGTTAAAATTAACTGCGTATCTCCTCGTCATTATCTGCCTCCATTAAACTCCTTGGCGTGGGTAAACCAAATGTTCATTTTAACCCCGATGTCCCACGCCTCTGTAGTCTTAAGTAAACGCCAAAATCATGCGTACGCTTATAAGTAAGGTTGGCCGGGCGATTAGATTTAGTAAGATGGTCTCACAAGCTGTGGTAATAAAATAAGCACATACCATCTCCCCTCTCGCTTGTAACCATCCACTATAACAAAGTAAACGTTTTCAGCGCCAACGCTGTATTAGTCAAATAAAGATACATAAGCTTCTATTTAGAGTTGTTGCTATATTGCACAAGCCATTGTTGGTGAAGTCTATCAGCACTGAAGACTTCATTATGGCGGCCATTTGGAAGATTAATCGAAAGTTGATAAATATACAGTCCAGCTCTGACCAACGTTCTCATTATCTGGTAATAAGTTTGTATTGTGATATATAAATCCAATTAAAGGGCATCTGAGTCGACATCTAAGATTCAGTAAACTCCTCTGGAGATGAAGAATGCAGGAGACGGACTTTTAATATGGTCAGAGGTGAGCGCAAAGTCAGACGCCGTTATAATAATTAGCTCTCCTGAGTTGCCATATTTGTGACACGAGCAACCAAACCCTCGTGGAATAGAGTGAGAAAGCTATTTCCGGCAAACGAGGCACATGCGCTCTTAGTATGATATTCATCTTTGTCTAAATTTTTGTTTATTTGATTTACAAATCATTTTTTGCTTTCTTTATATATATATATATATATATATATATATATATATATATATATATATAATTTCCTTGAAGTTACCAGCAGTGTTAATTTCCCTTTTTTTTCAAGATTTCTTGCAAAAAACAAAAATAGCGAGTATATATTTCGGCACTATGAATTTTATCGAAAAGATGCAAAGGTAATTCTAAGATATATGCCTGTACTTTTTCAATTAATATAAGGCTCAAGAGCCACTCAAGGTAAATGATACACAGACAGGAAGGCAGACAGGCAGAAGACACAGGGTTTGGAAGATGTATGCTGGATCTGTAGGAAAAGGTTATGAGACATGAAGTTTGCTCAACAAACTCTTCAACAGAAAGACTTAGTTTTTATTGAAATGTCATCAAAACCTTATTCGCACCAACATTGATGATTTGCCGACTGAAGGAAATTATATAAAGACAGTTTTAATCTTAAAATATATACATTTCTCCATCTAATACAAGGCGCAAGAACCACTATTGTAGCTTACCCACGGACGATAATGGGTATATCCCCATTCACATAAATGCAGTAGTAAATACTGTATGTTGGTCTGCAGTTAGAGATTCGTCGCCAGCTGTGCTGGTCAAACTCTCTGCATTCGGGCAGAGAGGATCCACAGACGTGGCTATGACGAAGGGCAGAGTTTCGTCTCGGGAAATAGCTACCCGACACCGTTTTACAAGGGGTCTACGGAGAATTTTTGACTGAGCCCAAGGGCTCGGATACCCCACATTACATTCGGCCTTGTGCCACATATGACTGTATCAAGATGTTGGTAGATATCCTGCAGTTGGAGATTCATCTCCAGCTGTTCTGGTCAAACTCTATGCCCCCGGGCAGAGAAGATCCCCAGAAAACGCTATGTTGAAGAGCAGGGACTCATTTCAGGATACAGATACCCGACCCTGTCTTATATGGGGTCTACGGGGAATTTTTGGCCGAGCCTACGGGCTTGAATACCCTACATTAAATTCTCCCTTGTGCCACATCTGACCGCGTGGGGCGGTTGGTAGATATCCTGCAACTGAAAATTCATTGTGGAATCCACTAGACTTAATTCTTGCAGTTGACCACTTTTTCTACGCGCAGCTGTCGAATCTCAAATGTCTTGTTCGTGTCCTAAGTATTATCGTTCATTACCAACCTTCGTGTAATTATTCTATTCAGTAACCTTCCATAGATTACAATAGCCACTCAATTTAAATGATCACTAAATAAGGTTATTTTAATGACGTAAAAGTAGAAAGTAAGGGATACCTATCGTGATACTATGAAGGATAAATAATGGTTGATCATAGAATTGATAAATGTGAACATTGTAGTGATTGGGAAGTTGTAGTTCCTGGGAAGAAGTTATAGTTCTGGGGAAGAAGCTGTCTGTTTAGTAGTAGTAGTAGTAGATTATTCTTTGTTTTCTTTTTCTTTAGTTAGTTGCCACGTAAGTTAAACCCTGTCATTACCCCAGATAAAGAATGTGACATTCTTGTTTGATTGCGAAGATAGACTAAAGAAAAAATATGCTTTGTTTTAGGGAATGAAAGAAAGAAAGAGACAATATAGGAATCGGTAACGCTCTCATGCATTTAACGTCTCCTTCACTGAAATGTAAAAACTTGTCAATTTTGAATTTTTTTCAATTTGTACCTTCTTACTTCTTTAAATAATGAACTGCTTGATTGTTGATTGACTGATTTGTTTTTTTGTCTTTTTTAGACTTATCAGCCTTTCGTGTGTTTTTTAAAGCTGAAACATATTTCAGATTGTAGGAGGTTGCTTACTGTAGCCGGTGGTCCGAAGCGGTACCTCTTCTAAGTTCTAACTGAGATCGACACTGTTTAACTTCAGCAATCGAATGAGAACGGGAGTTTTCTGCGTCATTAAATAATGATCTGTATTCATATCTATGATTGTTATCTTAATATTTTATTAAAGTTATTAAAATCAAACATTTAACGAGGCAACAGATGTACTTCTATGGAAATACGAATCCCCAACTGCAGACCAACATACAGTATTTACTACTGTATTTATGTGAATGGGACATACCCATTATTGTCTGTAGGTAAGCTACAACAGTGGCCCTTGCCCCTTGTATTAGATGAACAAATGCATATGTTTTTAAATTAAAACTGTCTTTATATAATTTGCTTCAGTCGGCAAAGCATCATCATTTATGGTCAAGGAATTCGCAATGGGCTTATTCTATTCTTAACTTACCAATTAAGATTCATCAAAAAATTCAAATAGGAAAGCCGTGACATTTTCACATGTACCACTAGTATTATTGCCCGAGTATGGCCAGTACAGTGTGGCCGTAGTTATAGCTGATGCGATTAAGGGTTATTGAAATTTAATAAGGATATTATCTCTAAAATTGCCTTTAGTTATAAAATTTTTATGATATTTGAAGATTTGTAATATTTTTTAATAATTTCCACCCAAGCAAGGAAACAAAGACACTAAGATACAAGGGTGTAAAGAGTGTGAGAGAATATGAAAAAAACTATTAATGAGAGAAAACAATAAAAGAACAGAGATTAAGAAGAGAAAGTTAGCAATTGACATTGCATTTCAATTTTTGAAAATCAAAGTTGACTAGGAAGCAAGAAGGCAGAAGAGAGTTCCACAAGAGCAAAGAGCGATAAAAGAAACTGTTAGCATAGAACTTACGGTAGCATCTAACCATTTCAATTGTAAACCGATGAGACCTTGCCGCCAATCTAGTACTGCGCTTAAAGTCATAATGTCTAGGTACCATAGAGGAAAGTTTATCGGAACAATTACCATAAAAATATTTATAGAAAAGGCACAGGGAATCTACGTTACAGTGGTGGGTACGTTACTGAAGCCGAGATACCATGTCAGGACCATTATCATTGCAGATTCTTTTTTGTATTTTATCAAGAATCTCTAAATCCATAGCAGAAGCACCAGACCAGATGTGACAGTAATATTCAAAGCAAGGACGAATGGTAGAATTATAAATATGTAAGATAGATTCTGGCGAACAAATAAACTTTTTAGCTGCAGAACTAGCAACAGATTCAATATAATCCTTCCACATCATATCAGTAGAAAACGTTAGTCCGATGAAGGCGCAGTGAATCACTCTCCTGGGTGTTAGAATCAGCCGTGCTGATGGAACATAAAAAGGCTCTCTCTCAAGATTAAAAGTGCGAAATGGATAGATACACAGACAGAGACAGGGTGCGGAATTTGGAAGATGCCTACTGTATTTATAGGAATAAGCCAGGCATCCAGAAGTTTTTTCAACAAAACTGACGCTTTAACAGAAAGACTGAGTTATTATAGAAAAGTCATCAAAATGTTACTTGTCACAACATTAATGATTGGCCGAACGTGGGAAATGATATAAAGAAAATTTTAATGTAACTATCAACTAAGGTATATGGTTATAAAATGTGTAGCCTCATGGTCGCATGTTTGCGTGCAGCCTTTAAGAGTATTCTAGATTTTAGCTGTATATATCGTTTAGTTTTAGAAACCAAACATCCTCTGAGAGTCACAAGAAATTGTAAAAAAAAAGACAGAACAACTAAACGGAAAGCCTGCATGAAAAAGAAATGTCCGAACATTACAAGTATCAAAGTTACAAAAAAAGTGATCAATGCATCTGAATGTCATCAGCAAACTTTATTCAAAATTAAATTCAACAAATCAACAATGCCGCAGCAAACAATCGTTTTAACGAGCTTTGAAATCTGTCAATAAAATTCGTAGCAAGTAAAACCTAAAATAATTGAAATTAAAAAGTGAAAGTGAAAGTAAAAGATTAAACAAAAAAAGTATGACCCAAATTTTCTCAGATAAGACGTCTGTTGTCTCAAATGAAGAAGTTTTTTTTAAAATAAAATCTTACACTACAATCAAAATATCAAACTGTGCAATTTTACATCAGACGACTTTTTTAATATTATTTTTCACCCAGTACAAGGCCCAAGAGCCATTCAAGCTAAAATGTTACTGAATAATGTTATTTTCTAACATAATGGGTCGAGTTATCAATCCGAGAGATTTTTAAATCAGACGACTTTTTTTGATATTATCTTTCACCCAATACAAGGCCCAAGAGCCACTCAGGGTAAAGTATTACTGAATAATGTTATTTTCTAAGGTAATACATCATATTTATCAATCCGGCAGTTTTTTTTTAAAAATCAGACGACGTTTTTAATATTATTTTTCACCCAGTAAAAGCCCCAAGAGCCCCTCAGGGTAACTTGTTACAGAATAATGTTATTTTCTAAAATAATGGATTCTATTTATCAATCCGACAGATTTTGATGATTTTAAACGTTTGAGTAGACGTTTGTTTTATTTATTTTTTCTATTTTCGCCTACCGGTTTGAATATGTGAAAAATTTAATTAAATAAATATGGTTTTTATTAAATATATCGAGCGTCTACTCAAATATGAGTATCCACTAAAAATTACGTTTAAAGTGATGAAAATAATGCTGTTGTAAGGCCATAACAGAAAGTAAAAAAATATATCTCGTGAGATAGATAACGGCATGAACCTTGATTTGAAGAGATTAAAATTGTCGTAACGGAAGAAGCATCCTCTCAAGAGTCTGTTACACAAAGTAACAGTTCTTGGGCAAAAGCTTTCTGGGTGAAACTTCCTCTTTACTAATGCAAGACGAAGGGAATGAGGATGATTCGACTATGTGTACGTGGCATAACGGTTCGTAGCTGCGATGTGATTTAGATGACGTTTTGAAAAACTGAAAAACATCAAAAACAGAATAGCAACCGTCCTTGACAATATTCCACCTTGAGTCTAACAAACACCGTGGTTCAACGAAATTCTCTTAAATTTATACAGTGCGGTCTGCAGTCCAAATCAGAGAAGTGAATACAACTTTTCCTCTTACTTTTTCACAAAAACAATGGAAAAAAACATTTTTACCGCCAAAATTATTGAAGTATTATTTTGACAGCTATAGAAACAAAAATGTACACTTCCTTAATTCTAAATCGTATAAAACCAGGAGCTGTAAAATCTTGCGAAGGAAAAAATTTAATTTAAAAAAATGTCAACAATCATTGAAGATGTTTGAGCAAAGAACCTACAACCACTTTTAATCTTTATATGTTCTTTTTTGTAAACAAATGCAAAATTTATATTGAGGCTATATATCATCAAATATATAACCAAATATGATAGGGATTTTTTGGAAAGGGATTTCTTTGGCGTTCATGCCAACATCATAGAGTATGATACATTTGTGTCATTCCTTTTCATTATCACCTTAAACTTAATAATTCAGTATTTGCACTTTCAGAAAGGTCTTGTAAATTCGCAGCTAAAAAGATCACTATGTAGATCACGTGGCCGTGGCCCCCTAGCCAATCCCCCCCCCAAAAAAAAAATCGGACTTGATATATATTTTGAAAATACAATTTTAAACAAGGGGTATTATAAACAATTTAAATGGTGGCAATTAACCTGTTCAGAAATGTCTAAAATATTCACTGTATACATCTTTTTTTCGCAGATCAGTGATTCAAAATGGCTTCCAGCAAATGATCACTGTTTGTCTCAAAGAGAACAATCCTTCTTCGAACATCAATAGACGACATTATAAAATTAAAACTTGTACCAAAAAACAGAATTTAAATCACTTGGGGACATTGAACAGCAGTAACAACTAAAATGAATAGCACTTGTAAATCGAAGAGAAAATAATGATATAAGATGTTTACTTTCAACACAACTTCGAACAAAAGTTAAGAAGGAAGCCACCATCGGTTCTGAAAACCGCGAAAGCTGTAGACTTGAGAAAATCCATTTTTAAGAAAAATATTTTATAATTTTTAACTGACCGTAGCATTTGTTGTTAATACCAAATATTTAATTTTGGAGAAACAGCTAATATTATCATTAATGCAGTTAATATTTTCATATACGTTAACATCTAAAAGAAAAAAGTACGATCCACATGTCATGGTCTGTCGGAAACAAAATGGATACGTTCTGGAAATCAAACCTCCCAGACGATATAAAATCCAGCATTTTTACGCCACTGTTAAATCAGTACTTTCCGAGTATATCTAGATAGAACATACACCGGTATGCTTAGAGCTCTGTTGAAAATATTATATTTATATATTGCTTCTTTCTGTTGAGCATTATTTAAGGTGTATACCAATTTATACACTGTACCGCAAACGTCACCGAAATATGGAACCTTTTAACCTGGACTACTCCACCAAGAACATCATCGTCTCCGTTTACCCACGCATGCATGGACTCTCCCAGCTAAAAATAAGAGCAGGTGCTGCCTTTTGGAGATGGAAGTTTCCAGCAGGTATTCATATTGTAAATACTCATCGGGGCTAATTTTTAACTTGTTGTTTTTATTTCCCTCCCGCCACAGACAATGAAGTGTATATATGAGGACTGTTTCTGATTTTCATAAAGAATACAGTGCAACCCGGATATAAGAGAAACCCGGATATAAGATAGATTTTATCTGGTCCCAAATTAGAGCCTGTGTTAATGTATATATAATAGACCAAACCCGGATATAAGAGAAACCCGTATATAAGAGACTTCGTATCCGGTCCCGACAACTCTCTTATATCCGGGTTACACTGTATGAGGTAGATGTAGTAAGAAAGGTAAGTAAGAATGCGTTGTTTTGGTGTTAGGATTATTGTTTGTATGTTTGGGTCAGTATTTGTGGCTAGCTAAGTTTTAAATTAGGACAGATGAAGACCGTCCTTTTCCCCATCCCCCATTTTAGCCTTGTGCTACATTTTCTGTATTTAAACAGAAATAAATATCGGGAAGTTTCCAGCAGTCAGCTCTGCCAGTCGGACCGAACATTCTTTCTGTAACACACTCGTTTGTATAGGTTTGTATTACTGTTTCTGTTAATCTATATTTGTTTAATTCAGTTCCTCTCTTTTGTCTTTATTTCTGGCCCTAACAAGGCCGCAACATCACACAAAATAGGGAGTGTCGTTAATAGAATAAAGGTGGAAACTATTCTTCACCATAAACAAAAAAGAAAACTGCAATGAAGATTAAACTTGAATTTGTCCTCAAAAACCCCACCTAGTAATGATCTACTCCTAATGAAGACCTATTTTCTGTGTTCAATAAGATAAAATACACTACCACCAATAATTATTTGCAGAAGAATATGAAAAAAGACATTGCCAAAATCAACAAAACCTATAGAATTTTAAAGTTTGATAAAAACAGGCAAGTATTATTACATCAGCATTGATGATTATGGGCACGTGGCCGAGTGGTTAGAACGTTCGCATTCTAACCGCGAAATGCGGGTTCGAATCTCACCATGGTTGATTTGTTAAGAAGGAGACTGGAGAGGTCGATCCTAGCGTGCAGCACTTTTGATGTGAATGTAATTGTGTAGACGTAACCGAGGGCTTTAGCTAACTGGTCTTGTTCAAATTGTTGATCACGCTAGATAAAACGCTCTTTCCCAGAAACTGGACATAGTCTGCTGAGCATAGTTGCAGTATAAACCACAAGTGTGCCTGAGCAAGCGTCCACAATAGGGATTAAAGGTTACCACAAGCTATCTGCAAAGAGGTCAACAAGTTATATCAGAAAGCCCTGGTAGAAATGGGAAAAGAGATATCAACAGTGAAGGTAGAATAACGACTTTCATTTTTATGTGCCGTGCTCATTCAGGACCTAGGCGATCATTGCTGTCCACCTCCCTCTGTCGTTTGCAACTCCCAATCAGTCCCTTCCCTCTGCTTCCTCCCCCAGACCACGTTCTATCATGAACTAGCTTAAGTCCGCCAGGAATAACACGCGTTGTTTTCCCTTGTCCTCTCTCTCCTTCTATTCGACCCGTGAGTATCATATGCTCCAGGCCCTACTTCCTCATTATGTGTCCCAGAAACTTGTGCTGCCTCTTCTTGATATTAAGTATAAGCCTCCGCCTTGTTTGCATCTTCTCTAAGACCTGACCGTTGCTCACACGCTCAGTCCTCGATATCCTTTGTATCCTTCTGTAGAACCACATCTCCGTCGCCTCGAGACTCTTCTTCATCTTTGAGGAAATCGTCTAACATTCGCTGCCGCACAAAAGGACAGATGTCACGTAACAGCTCAGTATTATTGTCTTTGTTATCAAAAAAATCCTCCCGTCTCGCAGTAATGTGCCCAGCTTTCAACTCAAGATCGACGATAGAGTGCAAAAACTCCATGAACTAAATCCTTCTAAAAACAACATCGGTAAAATCAACTCGTCTGCTACTATACTAGGAATGCAATAAGAATC
>OZ010572.1:125297469-125299969 GCA_963932145.1 Acanthosepion lycidas
TCGCACGTCCCGACAGTGAAACTCCCTTCCTCTTACCTGCTACTCTGATAACTATAATCTTCAAAAATTTGAATGTAATGTCAGTCGACATCTTATGATTTTCTGATCCCCATTCTTCTTTTTATCCTTTCTTCAAACACCCCACATACACCCACTCTTTTCTCTTACTTTAACGCGCTGTAGCTCTTGCGTACTAGTGTCACTCCCGCCTTGCTTGGGGTGACATGCCTATACATATATATATATATATATATATATAGAAACAAGACTAATTTAATACAGACATAGTCAGTCTATTAAAATTTTATATTGCCTTTCCAGTTTCCTACTGAGGTGTTTTATATTGGGATTAAAGTGGCCAACGATAACTTTTTATCTTAATTTTAATCCTGATATAAAACACATCAGTCACAAATTAGAAAGGAAAGACAATAAAAAAAAGTTAAATGGACAGGCCTTATTGGTGTTTTTTTACCAATACTTCTTTTGATGAATTCTTGCAACCTAAATAGACCTTATATATATATATATATATATATATATATATATATATAGATAGATAGATATGGTTGAAAAGCGATTCGCATCGCATTCAAAAAAAATGTTCAACACGCGTCAAGTTGGATTTGGTCGAGATCAAAACAAGCAAATAAAATGCGCGCAACATCACGACCTAACATGCGCAAGTGAGATATTTGCGTGGTCGTCTATAACGACTTTTACGAGCGCGTCAATAACGGCAAACGTGTTCAAGAAACTTTCATTGCAGATAGATTTTCCTTAAAGGAACAATTAGTTAGCTTATATTCATACTCTGCCTGGTGGCAAACGCTGCTGGTGGCGGTCCCGCCATAGCCACCGAAGCCGTGATATCACCCCCTAGTCAGCGGCTGATGAAGACAGGGTATCGCACGTTGTATGTTAAAATTGATTACCAAGATTCTCTGGAAAGCAAGATGACTCTTCGGAAAGACGAAGTGACCCTCTAGAAAGTTGGAGTGACACCTTGGAAAGACAAGGTTTTACATTAACGCATGAAGAATACAAGAGACGCAGAATGCCCTCTGGGTGACTGTAGCGGGGAGGGAGAATATATCACCCATCAGACTGATTTTAATGGAAACAACCTGGATGTGGACCCGGCTACGTGTGATTGCGGCAGAAGATTTAACGGTTTACGCGGTTTGCGTATCCATAAGGCAGACTGGTGCAAACAACGTAATCCTCCTATCGGAGAATCTAAATCGAGTGATGGGATTATGACTGAATTATGACTACACCCACAACGTTCAGGATTCCATCGTTGAGCGACAGCACCCTGGAGAAATCCTAAGTAAACCAAGAATCCAGTGGCCCAAAGGTAACAATAAGGCTGTTTGGACAAATCTTGACAAAGAGCTTTCTTTTATCCTTAGGATAAGTGTCCGATAGGTCAACAGATCAGCTCCTTTTGTAGAATAATATACGATGTTTGCTTTGCGTGGTTTGTACCAGTAACGGAAAAGAAAGATAAAAAAGAGGAAAAACGACCAAATCGACGACAAATCCAGAAAGGAAAGTTACGATCAGAACAAAGATTACTGAAGCGCCGTTTTAAAGAAGCTCCAATTCATGAGAGGGCAGGTCTTTCAGAACTCATGAACGATATCAGAAGAAAGATTCTAGTGATATCCAGAGCTGAAAATCAAAGGAAGCGTCGGAAGAAAAAGCGGCAGTCTCGGAGATCTTTCTTCATAAATCCGCATGCTTTTGCTAAAACACTTTTCGTAGAAGCAAAGATCGGCAAGCTTGATATCCCACAGGAGGAGATGGAGAATCACTTGAAGATGACGTATTCACATAATATGCGAGATATACCAATCCCTCTTATAAAAGGTTTACCAAGACCTCAAGATCCAACAGTTATGTTTGATGATAGTGGGATGAAATTAAGTCAAGTCCGATATTTTGCCCGAAAGGCACGCGCTGGTAGTGCCCCTAGAATGAATGGGATATCATATAAACTATATAAAAACTACTATCCTTCTTCAACGGGTTTGGAAGTAGAATATTGTACCACAAGAATGGTATTTGGCTGATGGGATTTGGATACCTAAAGAGATGGATTCAAAAGGCATTTCCAATTTTCGCCCCATATCCCTCCTTAATGTCGAAGGAAAAATATTTTTGGGAGTCCTCGCTCGTCGCATGACAGATTTTCTTATAGGAAATGATTACATAAACACATCTGTCCAGAAGGTTGTGATACCTGGCTTCCCTGGTTGTCTGGAACATGCACAAATGATATGGAACTCCATACTATCAGCCAAAAAAGAAATAAAACAGAACTCCAGGTAGTATGGCTTGATCTTGCCAACGCATATGGGTCAGTCCCACATCAATTAATAGGAATGGCTCTTGACTTCTTCAATTTAACTGGCAAGATTAGGGAAATCATAATGAAGTATTTCGACTCAGCTTTCCTGAAATTCACCGTTAAAGACTATAGTACCAAGTCGCA
>OZ010572.1:125307469-125312469 GCA_963932145.1 Acanthosepion lycidas
GATATTTTTTATTTATCTCGACTGCTGCTCTTCCAAATAAATATATATATAATAAATATATATATAATAGTGTAGTATTTGTCATTTCTTCCTTGATTATAAGATATATAATCCGTTGGTGTATAATCCAAGTGACTCCTAAGAATATAAAATATTAAAACTGATCCACAGAAAGAGTTCAATGTGTTTTTATAACAGAGAATATAAGTTACACAATAGAGAAATCTAAACATCTACACACCAAGTCGAAAAATGCCAACGTACTAACGTTTTGTTTAAATAGCTATTCTTATGAGGTAATTTTGGATTTCTCTATTATGTAATATATATATATATATATATATATATATATATATATAGAGAGAGAGAGAGAGAGAGATATGTGTGTGTGTGTGTGTATTAGTTCGGTGCAAAAATAATGTCGTTTTCTCACATAGTAACATGTTAGAAAACGACATTATTTTTCCACCAACCTTATATATATATATATATATATATATATATATATATATATAGGGTGTATCAAAAATACTTTTACAGAGTGTGGGGATGGTTCCTGAAACGAAAACATGGTAAAATGTCCATATAAACATATGTCCAAAAGGACATCGTTGTACCTCAACAGAGTAACTCATAACAAATGTTCAAAGTATCCTCCGCTTACATCTACAGACGCCTGCACCCGTCGGATTATTCATTCACTCGTGGACCCTTTCAAATGCTTCCACATGGTGTCGAATGTTTTCTCAGGCCCACGTGATACGTTGATTAAGCGTCTCTGAATTATTTATGTCTGCTGTATAAGCCAATTGTTTTAGGTAACCCCACAGATAGCAATCCAAAGGACTGAGGTCGAGTGAACGTGCAAGCCATGGAACAGGTCCTCCCCTACCTATCCATCTCTCATGGTACATGTCAGTCAATGCATCGCGAAAAATGTGACTAAAATGTGCTGGTGACTGTATTGTACTATTCCGATCCGCTCACAAATGTTGGTTGTGCAAATTTCTTATTTCATCTCTTCCAAATGTTGCCTCATCCCTAAACAAGACTGAACAGACAAACAACGAACCGGCATTTTGCGCGACAAACCATCGGATAAAGTTGTCCCATAGTGGGTGATCAGAGGGCGAAAGATCTTGCACACTTTGCAAGTGATACGGATATAGAAGCTGTTCTTGAAGTATCCTCCATGCGGTATAATGAGATGTACGTCATGCTCGGACCGCTAGACGTAGGCTGATACCTGGATCGTCTCCGACAGCCTATAGAGTGTGTTTTTCGTGGTCAGGCTCAGTCATTCTCGATCCATAGTTTTTCCTGCCACAGATTTTGTCTCTGCCACTCGACGATAAACAGTGTACATTACCATTCGCACGGCCGTATGTAAAAATCATATCTTCCTGCAGAGTATATTGAATATCCTGACATTGTTAAACGGAACATTTCTCAGTTAACTCTCTACTATACGTTTTAAGCCAGACTAGCCATAAATATACACGAATGACAAATGCAACCTAGTGTAGATGACAACACAGCGCCAGGTTTCGTAAACTTTATTAAACTTAATGACTCAAAAACGAAACATTTACGGACATACATTTATATGGATTTTATTCTTGTTTTTGTTTGTTTGGTTTGTTTTGTTTTGCGGCATATCAGCCTCAATGGGTCATTTATTATTTTTGTTTTGTCAAAAATCGATTTCTGTTAATTTTTTTCCTCAAAAATGTATAGCTGGTAATATTATTTTAAAAATGTATTGCTGGTAATATTATTTTAAAAAATGTATTGGTGGTAATATTATTTTAAAAAATGTATTGGTGGTAATATTATTTTAAAAAATGTATTGGTGGTAATAGTTTTTTTTCTTCAAAAATTTATTTCTGGTAATAATTTTTTTACAAAGTATTTCTCATTTACCTCAGTTTCGGGGTTAACTATTTGCCTATAGCTGGAACCCTAACAGGTGATACCACCTGGGGTCAGGGTGGACCTGGGATCACCAGCAATTAGGAGGTGATTCCACGCTCTTCAAACCCCTTGTTGGGCGTAGTTTATCGTCTTACCCTGGACGCGGATGTAGTTTATCATCATACCCAGGACGGTCTTGTTTTTGTGTACGGAACCCGAGGGCAATGTTTGTAAAAATATTTTTGATACGCCCTATATATAGGAAAAAGAAGATTAAAATGCACTTGAAGTAATTCTTTAAGAATATATATTTACAGTAACTTTTCACAGTTTTATGCTTTAAATTTAAATTAAATTGAGATGGAGAGACGTATGATTATGCCATGCTCATATTTCGCATATATGGTGGACTCTCCCGTCGTATTCGACGTATGAAAGTCAAACAGCTCAGTTCCTAGGAACCGACAGCCCAAACACCAGCATATTTGATTATAGTGGTGAAGGCTTTGTGCAGAACCAACCACACTTTTTGAAGGGCCGAATACAGAGACCTACGTGCCACAAGGTCACCAAACGACACTCCAAAGGTTTTTAATTCAGAGTTGTCTTTCTCATAGACCAGTTGCCATCCAAGGCTATAGAAGTCAGTCTGTTCCGCTATTTCCCCATATCTGGAGGGAGAAGTGGAGGATTAAGACCTTTCGCAAGGGTATTAGCAAGTGAATGTAATGGATTCAAATGGAATTCGAACTCGGATCTTCAATTCTTCAATCCGAGCCTCTACCCACTTCTCCAACGTGTCTCCATATATATATATATATATATATATATATATATATATATATATGTGTGTGTGTGTGTGTGTGTGTAACACGGGAGGTACGAAAGCTATAACGTCAAACATAATGATTCTCGAATACACAGTCCGATATACATAATTCCCACTGTGTAATAAAGAACGTCTATTGAAACACGTGTAACCACTAAAATATAACGTTTAAATTCATAAGAAATAATATCGGATTAAAAATAAAAAATTCTTTAATTTCTTAGAAATCACTTTGCTTACGCCTTGGATACGAGCATACATTTAGTACACATGGTCTTTCCTTAAAAGCGTAATTGTACCTTTTGGAGATTTCTGTGGCTGTGCAGTCGAAATCACGCCATATCAAGGCGGTGGCCTTCCCTACAAATGGTGGCCACAAGTTTGTATCCTGCCGGATGAAACATTTTCTTTATTAAGATTCTCGAATTCATAAGTCGGTAGATGCAATTCAAAATGTTTTTTTTTTAAATACAAGGCGTCTACTCAAACACGTGTAACACTTAAAAAAGGAATTCGTAAGAAATTGCACCTACCTTCTATATATATATATATATATAATATTTACACACACATATACATGAGAGAGAGAGAGAGAGAGAGAGTGGGGTGATTGTTTTTGAGCGCCAACTGATTTATTTTCATTGCCTACACAGAAGAATAAAAGAAAATGGTTATCGAAGCGCGAAAAAAAAACTTCTCAACATTCTTTTCTTTTAGCCTTTTCCGTTTTTTACTTTAACTTTTTTTTCTAATTGAATTTAGATGCCGAAACCTACATATCACCCTTTGCAAGTCAACACTGTTTCCTTATGATGCAAACTTTTCTCAGAGAAAGAGCCAGCACCAAGCGACATCGAAAAGCAAAAATTAATGTTCGCTTTCCTTGTTCACTGCTCGCAGTAAACTGGGGAACGGATTTTTATAATCTAATGATTCGTTTTTTGTTGTTTTCTTTTTAGTTTTTTTCCTTGTTGTTGTTTTTCTTTTTTGTATTTTATTTTATTTCTTTTGGCGGGTTGGGAGGGTATCCGAAAAATCATCTCCGTTACTCAAATTAAATAGTAAAAGTTGCCTCTTATTTTTCTGTTGCAATTGAAATTCCCAGAACCTCATTCCTAGATTCAATCGCACCTGCTGATTACATCCGATAGATAACAAACACACAGACAGAAATACATCCCTAAATAAACGGAAGAACACGATTTAATTTAGAAATATAAGTATTATATACCTAACGCTATGGGGAAGTGGTGGTTTTAACACCCCCTGTTTTTCTGTAACTGAAGCCTAAGCAGCAAAATAAATGTGTCATCTTGGATTTATCTATGACAATACTGATGAGCTGAACCATATGATTTGTTTAAAATCCACTGCTATTAATTTTCAAAAGAAATCACACATTTTTCTTTCTAAACTTTAGCTTCTAAAATTTGTACATGTTTTATATGCGGAAAAATATATAGGTCTAATTCCAGAAAATATATGGTCTGATTCCAGATCAATACATAATCTGATTCCAGAAAATATATGTCTGATTCCTGCATATAGTATGTTGTTAAGAATGTGGAATAAAGAATCCTGATAGAACTTCTAATTTCCACACAACCGCCTCACTGTATTGTCCATTGAATAAGTCCGGTAGAAGATATGTCTTTGTCGAACACTTCCTTTCTAATTTTCTAATATTTACTGGATTCATTTTCTATCCTTAATCAGGCAGTTTACTGCCATTATAGTTTTTGAATTACTCTAATATGTCAAAGTTACTTCGTATATTCAACAGTCTTTGTGACATACCTTATCAAACGCTTCTTACATAATTTATAAATATGGGTATGCACCCTTCAGCACTTCTTTTGTTCTTTCTAATATTATTCTAAGAATAAATATTGTATTCCTTGTTCCAGTGACTTTAATGAACCCGCACTATTCGTGTTCTATTTCCGGCTCAATTCTGCTGTGGATTCTATTCTTCAGAATTCGCGTGATAAATTTAAATATATGGTTCATTAGGGTGATTGTCTGATGAAATTCACATTCGTTTACACCTCGCTTCTTAGGAAGTGCTATGAAAATGGATCTACTTAGGACTTCCGCTATCTCACTGCTATTTTATATCACAGTAGAACAAGATATCTAAAATATATTTATTTTCTGAATGGATCAAATAAAAAAAATAAAGAATAAGGAATTTCTATCAGAATTTCAGCAATAAGCAGTTATCTTCATCCAGACTACAGTCCTTATCATCGTTGTT
>OZ010572.1:125327469-125369969 GCA_963932145.1 Acanthosepion lycidas
GTTTACAGATGGTTAGAATTGGGGTGAATATATATTGGGTTAATATTATTTTTTACTGTAAGGTTGAAATACATCATTAAAAAGATCTAACTTAACATAAAAAAAATAAACTCGTTTAGCGTTAGTAATTATCTTAACCTTAAGTTTTAAGCTTTTTAATTCCCTATGAATCATTTTCCTTAATTTTTCAACATTAACTTTAGTAGAATTTCTTAAAACCATAAGACCATCATCTCTGTATAACCCTATGTTATCAATATTAACATTATCATAAGCGCTAAGATTATATATGGTAAATTAACCCACCAGGCCAGAAGACTCAGCAGAATCTAATGATCCCATATAAATATCAAAATAATCATCAGCGTCTTTAATCATATTTCATATTGGGTAATGAGAACAGATCCTGTGTAAAAGCTGAGTAAATTTCATGCGCAACAGACTAATAGAAAATATCCGTATAATAGCCTCATCCACATGTAATAAAAAAAAGATTAAATAATGCAAGCACAAATAATGAAAGGGAAAAGGCAATACTCAATAACATTAACTATGAACACAGCTACAATGCGATGACCGTTTTTGGAAAATAAATCATTCATATAACTTGATAGATGCATAATACCACATATCCAATGAAAGAAAAAAAATAAAAGTCGCCCTTGATAATGGCTAAAATAATAACCAAAAGCGCTCGAATAAGCAAAACATTTGGTCAGTTTTTAGACATTTTGTGTCCAGAAAACATAACATTTGTACGAACACAAGAAACATTCAATAGACATGCTTAAATGTAGTACCTTGTCATTAGTCTTTAACGAAACCTGTATAAAAGAAGGATTGCTGCCCAAATACGCAATATATGCACACACACAAATATATATACACACATATATACATATATATATATATATATATATATATATATATATATGCACACATATATACATATATATATACACACACCTATATATACAAACATATATACATGCACACACCTATATATACATAGGCACAAACATATATTCATATATACATGCACATATATACACACACCTATATATACATACACATATACATACACACACATATATACGCACACAAATATAGATAGATAGATAGATAGATAGATAGATAGATAGATAGATAGATGTGTTTCGTTCTCTGAGGGACATTGTCACGGCAATGATAAAGTCCCTCAAAGGAGAAAACGCTTCGGCTAAGTATAGCTTTTCCTCTTGTCCCATTTTATTCATTTTGATTCTTCTACAGATACACTTCATCTGACAATATTAACACACACACACATATGTATGTATGTATGTATAAACTTTTTCTCCGAACAGAGAACAAATTTCTCATCTTCAGTTCCAAAGTCTAACGCTGAGCTCCATCTGCAAATTTTAGAGAAATAATATGAAATGAAAAAAAAAAAAAGAGAAGAATTTAAAAAGATATATAAAACAGATGAAATGATACTCTAGAAAAATACTTAATTCATCGCAATATGATTTGCGACTGATGTGTAATAGAGAAACCAATACTTACATCCACATGAAGTGTAAAGGAAAAAAATATCAGGAAAAAAGCAGCATGGCTTCACTCGGCAATGCAACTTGTCTTATCTGCGTAAAGCGTGCGAAGGTATGCGCGTCAGTAGAGCGCATGCGTGCTCGCGGCTTCACTCTTCGCAAAACCAGAGAGACGCAATTCTTGCTGAAAAATGTTCTATCACCTGCGACCAAAATTCGTCTTAGTAAGAGAGGAATGCATCTTTCTTTGTTATCTTTTTTTATTATTATTATTTTTCTGGTTATATCGAATTCATATTTTTTCTTCTTTTTCCTAAATCCGTTATCCTTGCAAGCGCTGATGGGAGAAGCACAACGTTTAAAATCCCGCTTCTGTAACACACTACTGCCCAATTATCATCGCGTGCGTCTGCTATATATTATTATTGATTAGCCGAAATGGTACATCAGCATCTAAGCGTATGGTAATGTTTTCTAGGCGAAGAAGAAACAGCATCAATATATTTTTTTGAAATGCCAGAGGCTTGGTAGTCAAAAGAACCAAGGGTTCGAATAGTTTACTTTCCCGTATGTTTTATAATAATAATAATAAGACCAAGGCGAGGAAGAAGAAAAACATTCAACGGGAAAATGAAGCAAAACACGGAACAAAAAAAATGATCCAACAATAGGAATAAAAGATTCAGAAACAAGGAAAAGAGGAAACGATTCTAGAATTAATCGCAAAGAAAAAACAACAGGCGAAGAAAAAGAAGAAGAAATACACTCAGAAGGAGAAGAGGGAGAAAATACGATTCAAGATGAAGAAAACAGTTTAGAAGAAACTGTCAACAACAAGAAGAGGAAGAAGAATTCAAGGAGAACAGAGAGAAGAAAAGAAGAAGAAGAAACAATCCGAGGAGAAAGACTAAACAATTTTAAAAAGAAAAAGAGGAAGAAGAATAAAGAATTCAAGAAGAAAAACAGGAAGAAGAAGAAACAATTCAAAAAGAAGGAAAAAATAAACAATTCAAGAAGATGAAGTAAAACAAGACAAACATCATGAAAAAAATTTAAGAATCAATTCTAGAAATAAAATAAGTAAAAGAAACAATCTAAGACAAAGAGGAAACAGGATAAGTTCTAAAAAAAGAAGAAAAATTTCAAGAAAATGGAAGAAGAAACAATTTATGCAGAACAAGAGGACAATAGAGAAAGAAAATGTAATCCATGACAAAAGTCAAGAATGAGTGAAACGAGTAACAATTCAGGAAGAAAAAGAAAAGGAAGTAACAATTCAAGAAGAAAAAAAGAGAAAGAAGAAGAAGAAGAAAAAGAAAAGGAAGTAACAATTCAAGAAGAAAAAAGAAAAGAAGAAGAAAAAGAGAAAGAAGAAAAATTTAAGAAAAAGAAAAGGAAATAACAATTCAAGAAGAAAAAAGAGAAGGAAGAAGAAAAATTCGAGAAGAAAAAGAAAAGGAAGTAACAATTCAAGAAGAAAAAAGAGAAAGAAGAAAAATTTAAGAAGAAAAAGAAAAGGAAGTAACAATTCAAGAAGAAAAAAGAGAAAGAAGAAGAAAAATTCAAGAAGAAAAAAGAGAAGGAAAAAGAAAAATTCAAGAAGAAAAAGAAAAGGAAGTAATAATTCAAGAAGAAAAAAAGAGAAAGAAGAAGAAAAATTCAAGAAGAAAAAGAAAAGGAAATAACAATTCAAGAAGAAAAAAGAGAAGGAAGAAGAAAAATTCAAGAAGAAAAAGTAAAGGAAGTAACAATTCAAGAAGAAAAAAAAGAAAGAAGAAAAATTCAAGAAGAAAAAGAAAAGGAAGTAACAATTCAAGAAGAAAAAAGAGAAAGAAGAAAAAAAATTCAAGAAGAAAAAGAAAAGGAAGTAACAATTCAATAAGAAAAAAGAGAAAGAAAAAGAAAAATTCAAGAAGAAAAAGAGGAAGAAAAAGAAACAATCCTAAGTTGATAAAGAAGAAGAAACATTCCAAGAAGAAAAAGAGGAATATACAATTCAAGAAGAAAAAAAAAGGAAGAACAAGCAATTTAAAAAAGAAAAGAGGAAGGTATAGAAAAAACCGAAGTCGAAAAAGAAGTAGAAATAATTTAAGAAGAAAAGGCGGAATAATAAAAAAACAATCAAAGTAGAAAAAAGAAGAAAAAATTCAAGAAGAAAATGAAGAAGAAGAAACCATTCGAGAAGCAAAATTGTTTTTGATACTGCAGCGGTTCTCCTTCTGCAGGTGATTCAATATATCCTGGAATTTTCCATGTGGAAATAAGAATATCCATGAAATGAATGTAAATATCTGGGTAAAAAAAACAACAAAAAAAACGGGCGTTCGTTTGCGGACTTGTTTCCGATGAAGTGGAAGCGAATCGGGCCGTTTCAACTGCGACCAGCTTAACAACAATAACAGCAAGAAAGAACTTGCCAAATATTGAAAATCACATCCACAAGGAAGACAGATTGGATTGATCTAAATAGAAAATAACATTATATTACCTCTATTTTTATAGAAAAATATTATATACAATACGCGAACCAAAAGTCAAGGTAATTTAACTATGAAAATTTCTTCCCCTAAAACAGATTCCACCATCATCTTCGTAGTAAATCCTTTTCGAAAATATACAGTGATTTAAAGGGTATTGCCAAGAAAACAGCAACGATATTCTGCATTACTTTGGGTTCAAGCATTCTGGTAAATTTTCGCGAAAATCTGCGTGGCATTTCGGATGTTTACGCTGACACCAGTTTCATCGCTATTGTATATATAGGTTATTTTCTTCTTTTGAAAGGTGTAATATCCCAGGCCAAGAGGCCTGTGACAGTCACTTGGAGAGTGCAGTGAGTTTATGTTTCGTTTTTCCCAGGATATATTAAATGACTCCGAAAAAAAAAAAAAAAAAAAAAAAAAAAAAAAAAAAACAACCGAAAAAAAATACCACAGGAATGTCCCTGTATTGGAGATATTATATGCAGGACGATTTTAATCTTACCCTTCACATACCGCTTGCCTGCATTTCGCTAGATAAGACAAATTATTGCTTGTATATGTACTGAATGTTGAGTATAAGTATATAATATAGATATAAGTTAAATAGACACATAGGCTTAGAAACTTAGTTCCACGCTAAGGGATCGACAGATAAAAACTTAATTCCATATCTATTAACTGAGTGCTGTTTCTGTCTATATTTCTGAGATGAGGTATTATGAACACTATTTATATTATTCGGACTATTGTCCTCCTCTTTGCCACCATATTTATTACAACGTTTTGGCCATTGTACGCTTCGGTGGTCGGAATGTGGAACTGAACCCTTTATGTATGTATTACGTTGGTGCAAAAATAATGTCGTTTTCTCACATATGTTACTTTTATATATGATTTCTGAATTAATTCATTGATATATATAGCCATATTATATATCATTTTGAAGCGCGTTTTTCGCTCTGTCGAATCGTGTTATTCGTTACCGTTCTCAATCTCTTCATTCATTTTGCATGCTTTTCGACATCATGGACAAAATTCAAATCCGCACGATTTTCTTGTTTCAGTGCAAACTAGGCCGAACAGCTGCCGAGACAGCTCGTGATATCAATGATGTGTTTGGCCCAGGAACCACTAACGAACGTGTGGCACAACGGTGGCTCAAGAAATTTCGCAATGGTGACGAGAGCCTCGAAGATGAAGACGGTCGCGGGATTCACCGTATAAACTTTCTACGGGTGATATTTTGAAGGCACACAAAGACAGTTACAGTGGTGCATGATGGATAGGGTCAAGGGAGTTTAAGTAGATTATCCGGGATAACCCATGTATCCGTAGTCCAATTTGGTTCTTATTAAAGTTCTCTATTATTTCAGGAGTGATATTTGATCTGCTTTCCAGTCAGTATTACAACGTGTAGCATTTCTGCTTTATCTATTTAAGTGGGAGATGAACGTAAGTTGTTTTATCAAAAATGATTCCCAGAAATTTATGTTGGTCAGTGATTTAAATTTCTGTTCCTTCAAGCCTAAAACTTGGATCGCTGTGAATTTTTTTTCAAATTGCAGATATGGATACACTTTGTTTTGCTTAGGGAGAATTTGAAACCGTTTTCGATAGATAATCGATTTAATTTATTTAGTCACACTCGTAGTAGTCATTCTGCAGTGTGCATATTTTATATTTATAACAGATCAAAAGGTCGTCTACATATAATGAAATATCAACTCACTGATTTAAGTAATTAACAGTGTTAAAAGTGTGACGGACAGAATGCAACCAGGTGGAACTCCTTAGATTTTGAGGTCCGAGACAGTTGCTATTATACGAACTCTGAAACTTGTATTTGACCAAAAGGTATTTATCAAATTCTTTATTACAAGATTGTTTTGGTACTTGATTATTCCACGTCTCCATGTTGTTCCATAGACCTTTTCTAGATAAAAATGACAATTTCATGTTTTTCTTTAATAAAAGACTCTCTAATGAATATTTCTAGGGTGACTATGTTGTCTATGGTGCCCCTTTTGTTTCTGAATCCACTCTGAAGGTTGATAATTAAGCCATTAGTATCGAGGTACCAGTTCAGTCTTTTATTCACTATTCTTTCTAGGATTCTGCATACGCAACTTGTTAATGTTATGGGTCGGAAGTTTTGGGTCCTGATTTGGCTTTATCTGATTTTGGTACAGGAATCACAATAGCTTGTTTCCAGCTACTCTTGAGTTTGTCCTTAAACAATATCTAGTTATAGATGTCTAAAGGATTTGGGTTGTGTGGAGTTTTTTTAAGAAATTCATAATGAATTTTACCTGGGCCAGTAGGTCTGTTATGCAATTCGCTTATGGAATCTGTAAGTTAATTTAGGGTAAATGGTTAGTTGCAATATTCTTTGTTCCTCGAGTTAAAATTCAGCTTATTTTTTCTTATTTTTTTTTTTTTGCATATCGCTTAACTTTTTGGAATTGCCACTGTAGGAATTTTGTTTAAAGGTTTCTGCGAGTAAATTTGCTATATCCTTTATATTTGTTAATTTTACGTTACTTTGAGAAAGGTGATTTAGAGGAGGTAATAGATTTTTGCCAGCAATTTTCCTTATCATTATCCAGACTTTTTTATTTGACATGGAAGTTATTATTTTTATGTAACCTCTCCATGATTTTCTTTTAGCTTCTTTGATGTTTCTGAGTGCGTTTGCTTTATTTAGTTTGAATAGATTTAAATTATGGGTTGTAAGTTGGGTATAGAATTTTCGTCGTGCTGCTTATTATTGCCTTTTTTACAATCTTTGCCGAATCATGGTCTTTGATATTTATTTGATTTAATGCTTTTTATATACATCTTCTCGCAATTGCTATTAATTTTTCAAAGAAATAGTCAATAGATTTTTTGACGTCTTTGTTAGTTTTTGATAGCATTGGTTTTTATATTGCCTCCAGTCTGTTTTATTTAGTTTCCATCGAGGGCGATTGTTTTCAATCGGTTTTGATCTCTTCAGTATAATTGGGTAGTTGTCACTGTCGCATGAAATGTCGTGTACTTGCCAACTTTAATCCATAAAAGGGTCACACACTGATAGGTCAATAGCTGAGTACATACCTGATGCTGGCTGTAGATATGTATCAGATTTACCATTTAGTAAACATAAGCCATTGTTGTTAATTACATTTTCCAGGTTTTTTCCCATTTTTGCCCAATTTCTTTGATCCACATCCTCTGTTAAAGTCGTCTAATAATATGAATGGTTTCGCAATGGTAGTTCTTCTATTAGCTTTTTTTTTATTTTTTTTTATTTTAGATCGGCGGTTTCCTTTATGAGGTCATGAGGTGGTATGAGCAGATACTAACGGTCTTACGCAGGGTCATTTTTGTAGTGACTGCTTGTAGAGAGTTTTTTTTTTTATTTGAGAGATGTCATTTCAGATTAAGATTGATAAGCCCCCAGTTGCCCTTTGGTAAGTGTGATGTCTGTAGTTATATTGAAAATAGTGTTTTATTTTATCATTTCTTTTTTAGAAATGTTTCTTGAAGGCAAATGAGGGCGGGATTCCTTATGAGTAGTAGTAGTTCATTTATGTTTGCTTTTATGCCTCGACAATTCCACTGTATAATCTTTGGCATCACGCTTATTTATTAGGGTGGGTGCTGTTATGAGTTTTTGCACCCCAGGTTTATATATAGTGCATGAAGTGTCCAGAATTTCTATGCTGAAAGGTCGGTTAGGGCTTTTTTTTTTTTTTTTTTTTCATGTTTTGTTCATCGCAGGTCTTTTGTATTTGTTTACTTGTTTGGTCTTGTTTCATTTGTTTTTCTATTTGTTTCTTTTCGCCATGTTTGTCTGGATGAGGACCGTTCACTTATTTGAGATGAAATAAAGATTTATTCATCTATATCCATTTCTCTTGGTTCTTCAATGATGTACTTGGTTGTGCTATTTCTTTTATGAACCTTTTGTTTCTTTTGTGAATGTTTGGAGGGTTCGAATTCTTGAAGGATTTTGTATTTGAGATTGCGATTTTCAGAGTTATTTCTTTTGTACTTAGAGATTATTTTGTTTGAAGTTGACAGGATAGGATTTGTTTTGAATATGGGAATTTGGTTTATGCGTAGTATACTAAATTTTAGTGGTTCTATTACTTTTTTAATTAATTTGTAAATTGTAAGCTCTTGGTTTCTTATTGTGTTGTTCTCTTGTATGTCTTTTTGGTGATTTGATATTTTTGTATTATTTGCGTATGATGTTTGAAGTGAATTAGTTTCGACCTGTTTTCTAGCTTCCTATGTGTATTTTATTCTTATTATTTGCATTTCTTTTTTTCCAGATGTTACAATCTTTAGAACATACTGGGTGGTTTTGTTTGCAGTTTGGAAATAAAGGAGAGCCTTTCACAGGGTGACTCTTCATGATCAGTCCAAAATTGTCTACATTTTCGACAGACTGATCCTCTCGCACGTTGATCTTGTAGATGGACAAATTTCTGATATTTGTGACATCGAGAGGAATTATGGATGTATGGCTCTACCTTGGATATTGTGTATCCTATTTTGATTTCTTTCACAATGTGAAAATTTGTTTCTATTTATTCATGTGTTATTTATTTTCATTTGTAGTCTTTTGACATCTGTTACACTTTGCTTTTTTTTTTTTAATTTTTCATCAATTTTAATTTCTTCCAGCGAGCAAAATGACAGTTCTATACGTTTTATTACTCCTTTATTGGAGTTAAGAAATTTGTGGAGGTGGGCCTTTACTTTCATATCGTTTATTTGATTGATTTTAGTAAGTTTCTGCGTTTTTGTTTTTTTTTGTTTTTTTTTGTTGATTTTTCTTTTTAGAAATCTGTTATTTTTACTTATTTAGTTTTTTTACTGATTTTTGTTCCATCATGGCTGATATAACCTTTTTGCGACACAAAAGGGGGGATACTTTCCTTGTTTCACTCTCTAATGATTCTATGACTACAAAAACTAGAATTTATTTTTTCTAATATTTCATTGTCACTTTCCGTTTCATTGTTTTCATACTGTGTCTTGGATCGTTTACAAGATTTAATCATACAATTTTGTTTTTGCATTCGCCGTCTATGCTCTGCACCCGCCCTTCGTAAGGGACGCTATCAGAGGGTACTTATCCCATTCGTTCTGATCTACCAGGGCTACACAGTCGGTATAGTCGTGAAGAAAATTAATACGATCACTCGCATTCCCTCACCTTATCTACCCAAGTATAGTATGGTCTAAGTATTCGCAGCTATTCTCTTTCATCCCAACTTGCCACTATGTGACTTGACTAGATTGAATTGGATTAGGCTATTCCATCCACCAGGCTATCACAGGTCAGGGCCGAAGTTGCGTGTTGTAAAAACGCCTGGCCATTTTATACCAGGTCAGGAGTCACTCAGTCATCAGGACTTCCGACGTCACGGGTCGCCACCCACTCAAAAAAGGTTGACCCATGAGGAGGATTTTCAGTTTTTGAGACTCAGGTATTTTTGAATGGACATGTAGTTTAGGCATAGCATTTTGTGTAAACAGGTAGCTCATGGATTACGATTTTGGTTGGTAGTTTTTCACCAGATGGCTTGTATGGAAAAACTATATTGTTTTTCTTGAAGGTGTCAGCCTCGGTATAAACAGATAGATTGTAGGCTTATAGTATGAGCTGACGTTTTCTTCATACAAATAATTAGTTTCTGATACATCTTACTTTCTATATTACGCCTGGTTGTAGTTTAATGTTCTACCAAGGACATAGGTGAACTTGTTTTGTGAAAAAAAAAATATGATTACAGTTTAGCTTAATGCCCAGGATGTGAATTCAGTTACACGTCATGTCCAAGAGACGCATGCAGTTTCACGTCATGCCCAGTGAATACTGGACAATTTCATCACAGATAAAGAAGAGACACTATTGGTCGTATGTTCAGTCCATGGTTGAAATCCCACATTTTCCCTTTAAAACTAGTATTTTCAGCTTAAGTAGTTTACTCTAAGTTATAGTAACTAAAATCTTATGTTTACAAAGTTATGGAAACAAGTGAAAAGTGATTGAAATATGAATTTTCGATACAAAATCCAGTATTTTCAGCTAGTTTAAGTAGCTTATACAAAGTCATAGTAACTAAAAGCATCTTTCTGTAAAACCACATTTCTGGTGGCCCAAATCACTCATTCATTCTGTGAAGACTGTCCAGCATTTCGAGCCATATGAGACAAGTGATATTGGATTAAATTTTAGTGCACTTTTCTTTGTTTCTAACGAAATATTCTCGTTACTTATTACCTTACTAAGCTTCTATCAATCTGAAATCATTATTGTCCGATAGAATTTTAGTGCATTGGGGCAGCAGATTATTATGTAAAAATATTTTGTTGAATATGACAGAGAATGAATGTCTATTATGTCTGATCATGAGCTGTTCTAATGTTCGAATGTTTGCTTTAATTTCGAGTGAAAATAAACATAACAACTGTCTAATATTTGAATAATTTTTATTAAGTTGGTCCTTGATCAAAGCTTTCGGCTCACATGAACCATCTTCACAATCGTTATACGGACAGTTTAAAAAAAGATATTTACCATCGAAAATATTTCGTTATGTTGACATAGAAGATTGCTATGCGACGATAGCGGTCGCGGAATAGCAAATGCATTTCGTTAGTTCCTGATGCAGTTTTATGACGTCATACAACGCAAAAGGACAAAATATTAATAACAGAACCATATGTGTATATGCAGTATAATGTGTTGTGAATATATAACCATTCTGAAGATGGTTCATGTGAGTCGAAAGCTTAGATCATGGATCAACTTAATAAAAATATTCAAATGTTGGACAATTTTTGTCTTTATTTTCATCCGAAATTAAAGCAAAGATACGAACATTAAACGGCCCATGATCAGACATAATAAACATTCATTGTCTGTTATATTTAACAACATATATATATATATATATATATGGAGGTACATTTCCCAGAATTTTTTTAGGAATTACTTAGGGTGGGCAGTTATAACTGTACTAGATTAGTGTAACTCTAGGATACCATTACTATACGTCTAAGTTGAACTGCCAAATTTTTCTGATTCCAAGTTGAAGAATATGGCTGCAACAGCTCTTTGAACACTGCTTGTTACAGCTGACTAGTTTGTAGAATGTAAACGGGACAAGACATTTTGGAAGATCACTATGCAATAATGCTTTGTCTTGATAGAGATGGGCATCAAACACTCGCTCATCCTTCTTACTGTCTAGACCTTGCTCCCTGTGACTTTTGGTTGTTCCTCAAGCTGAAGGAGATCATCAGGGACAGTCGTTTTGAAAACTGTGAGGAAATGAAGTAGGCTGTGACAAGGGTCCTGGACACCTTCATTTTGGATATTTTCCGTGAGGCCTTCATGAACGGGCTGGTGTGCTACAAGTTCATTAAAGTCAGAGGATCCTACTTTGAAGGAGATTAGAGTTTTGTTCTTATTTGAAATAATTAAATGTCTCTCCTAAATAAAGTCTCAAAACTTTTGGAATGAACCTCATAGATAGATAGATAGATAGATCATTTCAAAAGCCTTGTAAATTCATAGAGATACCAAGATGTAAGCAGCCTGAGATAGGTGGGAAAACTTAACGAGACGAAGAAATGTACTTACATAGATTATACGCCGGAATGAACAGCACGTGCCTGATATGCAAACGCAGAGACTCGTAGATGCGATTTTCTCGAATTGGCGCCAACTGACGCGATTTGGGCGAGTCTACATGCTATCCGTATCTGTATCGCGAGCGGTTCGTTCTGAGGGGCTTTGAATGGAGCGGGTCGAATAAGAATTGATGGCGTTAACAAACTTGCAGCAATCCTGTTGCCGAATAGATCGACGCTTCCAGAAACTCATTATTATTTATGAGAAAATGTATGTATGAAGCCAATAATAACTATGAAGTGTAATTGATTCTTCGCAGAAATGCCGTACGGCAAGGAGAATACGCGTTGTTGGGTTTGAATTTGGATATTGGTGTCTATAACTACAACGCAATCAGGAGCTTTTTCGAAATTGCAACAATAATTTTAGAATAAACAGGTGTGTTCAGAACAGCATAAACGTACGTATCTGCTAGTAAGAAAGTAAGAAAGAAAGAAAAAAAGATTTCTGAAATTTTCTATTTCAAAGAAATTAAGAAAGAAACTGGAATAGTGATAAATAGCAAGAGACTGGAATAAATACATAGAAAGGAAGATAGATAGATAGATGAAATTTATCTTATTTTTGTGGTAGTTGTCGCATTATACCCCTCATATATATATATATATATATATATATATATATATATATATATCTCAGAGGGTTATAATGCGACAACTGTCCTCAAAATGAACACAAGCATAGGATACATTTCTTCTGTCTGCCATCTCTCTTCCATCTATCAAAGTCTATTCTTTCTTTTTTTTTTTTCTATGTCTCTTCCCTATACATATATATTAATCTCAGTTTCTTTATATATGTGTATGTATCTATTTATTCTTTTATCTCTCTCACTATATATCTATAGAGAGATAGATAGATAAATAAAGGAATAAATAGACACATACACATATATAAAGAAACTGAGCTTGATATATACATAGACATATATAAAGAGAATGAGATAGATAGATAGATAGAAACTGAGATAGAGAGAAAGAAAGATGGATAGAAACTGACATACACATACAAACATGCATATATACACAGAAAAATCTGAAGTAAATAGAGACTCAGATAGATATTTGAAATTTATGAAAATGGACTGGCTGATGTTCTCATGCAGATTAAACGAAGATTAGCTTAAGATTTCTGAAATCTAATAAAAACTATTTCTTCTTTTTGTCCATAATATATGTTGAGACATGGGTAAAGGGAAGGATCTAACAACTGCTGAAAACAGAAAATAACGAATTTAGTGAGTGAGTGAGTAAATGCCCACATTAAAGATATCAAAGAATCTTTGCTGAGATCATCGAACGATGATGAAGGCCATTGAAAATATAAGTTGAGAACTCGAAGTAAAGGAAAAGGCTTTAAGTATATGAAAATTTACTTTGTAAAGTAATTTTCACATACAAATCTTGAGTGACATTTGATAGACCTGTTGGATGGACCAAAGGATGAATTTTATCCAACTCAGACGTGCCTGTGGCTAAAAGCAGACAACAAGGAGGTAGTAGTATTATGATATGAACTAGAATTGTCGACTAAACCATTATTGGACCACTCAAAATCAATGAAGCAGTTAAACTGAACAGTGCTATCTATTGCGAGTTTATGAACAAGATTTTCTTTGCATTGAACAATTCCCAGTCTCACAGTTTCAAAGTGAAATGTATATTTATGCACAACAATGCTACTTCTCATGTGTCTAAGCTTACACGTGAATTATTTGAGCATAAAGGATTTACAGGAGAGATGGTAATAGAATGAACACCACCCATTCCTGATTTGTATTCGATCGAAAATCTATGGTCAATTGTGAAGACGAAATTATATGAAGGTGGCAAACTATATAACAGCAAAGCATGTCTATGGGAAACAATTAAAACTACCATGTCAGACACTGAATCTTGGAAGTAAAAAAAAATATTAACAAAGTCAATGGATAATAGATTAGTGGATGTTATTGAGAAGAATGGTCACTATATTAAAATGTAAAGGATTCAAAGACTTATCATATGTGTTTGTTATTTGTTCTAATATAGGTTTTGATCAATTTTTCATGATTTTATTAGCTCTTTATTAAAGTAAAATGTGATCATTTAGTTTTGCCTAAATTCAGAGGCAGGTTTTAGAATGCATCAAATAACTTCAATAAATCGAATACGACCTAAAATTTTAATTCAGGCTTTCTTTTGACAACTCAATTGATTGTTTAAGATGTGACAATTTTTCTAACCAAATTTGAATTCTAGTTTATATGATTTGCTTAATAACTTCAGACATGCTGTAGATTTAGATAGATAGATAGATAGATAGATAGATAGAACGATATATAGTTAGATAAAGACAGAGACTTTGGCAACTAAATTGATAGTTTAAAATGTGACAATGTTTTCTAAACAAATTTGAATTATTAAAATTTATATGATTTGTTTAATGATTTCAAACATGCTGTAGACTGATCTAGCTAGCTAGCTAGATTCCAAGACATATAGATCGATACACAGATAGAGACCGAGACTGAAAGATAAAAAGATACTAAGATAGATACTGAGATAGAAAGAAAAAACTCAGGTAGATAGAACGAAAGAGAGTGAGATAGATAGATAGATAGATAGATAGATAGATAGATAGATAGATAGATAGATAGATAGATTTTTTTTATTTTTTAGCGGCATATCAACTTCTTATGGGTCATTTAATGTCGAAATTTAATTAGTAATTTCTTTTATGTATTACAGATTTTATTTAAATAGGGCATGTTGGTAATATTTTTTCCTTACACAAATTTATTTCTGGTAATATTTTTTTGTTTTTGTATTCTTGATCTCTAATAAGAAGGTGTGCCAAAGAAGTAGGTGTGTTCCCTATAACTCTTTCTCCAAATATGCCATAATAAAGCCGAAGATAATGATGGAATAATAAACACTATTTATTCGAGGCTTAAATTAAAACGTTTGCCTAGTTGAAGGTACTTGATAATATTGAAATTTACAAAACTAAATGATACCAGTATATCGATTGTTTCTTACGGCTTACCAACCTTTTGTGTATTATTTAAAGCTGAAATATATTTGCAATTATAAGGATAATTCTTTATTTTTTGCGAGTGATTATTCCATTAAGTTTTTTGAGAATTACAATGATTGTTCCAGATACAAATCCTAAGATTTAACCCATCGCAGGTGAAAGAAATGCATTCATATATTTCACAGGTGTATTTCCGCGTAAGTGAATGCAAACAGAATATTTCTTAAATTTAATAATTATTTTTTTTATTAATTCTAAAGTCTGTACTAACATACTTCATAGAATATACTAACTTAGTCCACTGTAGGTTATTTTTAAATATCAAGGGTTACTTTTGTTAACTTTTCCAATAATCAGTTGAACCCTTTGAAGAAAGCTTTTGGCGAATTTGTAGCAAGCTCATTTATATTCGAAAAGAACTTTGCGCAGGACTTTTAAATATATCCGTATTGTAAAAATAAGCTCTTTCTTCTATTGCAGTACGATGCGTAGCGCATTACACTGGAACCAAGAAATCCCTTGGGAACATTAAATTCGGGGTAATCGAAAACTCAAGGGATATTGAGCAAGGTATATTCGGTTTTGGTTATGTGTTATCGGAGATGCTGTAGGCCGGGGATCTGTCTGTAAAAAAATGTTTCTCAAGCGAATTGTAACTGAAAGGGACAGAGGAAAGTAAAGCCCGGACGTCTGTGGTTAGATTGAAGTGTCTTGGGTATGTTTCTAAAATTCCAACTTAAGATACCACGTTTTTCTCTGATATAACATCCCGAAACAAAAATTATCTGGTTTTAGAAAAAATGCATTGATGGCAAATAAACCGAATCCATGATAAAATTTTAGGATGTCGAATTAAGGAAAACTAAATCTTTCATATAACTTGGAATATGGATCCATATATAAGAGATGAGAAAATTGATCATAGACTGAGCTGCACTCGGGGTAGTTTTGTTCAAATTGGCAAGATGATACAAAACCAACATTTTAATCCAAGAAATCAAGTCATGTTCTTAAATAGCCTTGTCACATTTTGATTGTCATGGATATTATGCCTTGCACCGAACCTATTCAGAGATGTTTAACTTGTCAGACGTATACAACCGCTTCCCTAGTTCAATGATTAAAATTGTGTGAATGAAGCATATGGGTCTTAGAGAGAACCATCCTTCTTCGAATAGTGTGGTTGGCGGCATATAATCAAAAATAAATAATTTATCAAATAACAGGAATCACATAACTTTTGGATTTTACCGAATAACAGAAGCCGTATCGCTTGAGGAGTTTACCAAAAAGCAGAAACCGCGTCATTTAAGGACATTACCAAATATACAAAAGCACGTCATTTGAGGAGTTTACCAAAAAGCAGAAACCGCGTCATTTAAGGACATTACCAAATATACAAAAGCACGTCATTTGAGGACTTTCCCAAATTGCAGAAACCAAGTCACTTGAGAACTTTATCAAATTGCAGAAACCACCTCATTTGAGGACTTTATCAAATATCAGAAACAACTTCAGTATCTTACCAAATAGCAGAAACCACATCACTTGAGTACCTTTCCAAATTGCAGAAACCAAGTCACTTGAGAAATTCATCAAATTGCAGAAACCACGTCATTTGAGGACTTTACTTTCAACAGCAACATAAAAAATGAATATCACGTGTAACTCAGAGAAAATAATGATATAATCAAGATAATAACGTTTAGCATTATTTGAAACATAAGGCAAGGAAGGAAGTCCCCATCATTACTGAAATGAAAGATAATAGTTATTGGGCCTGACATTCGCATTTTCCTGAAAAAAGATTTTAATGGAAAAACTTTATAAATTTCCACCAACAGTAGCACTGGATATACGGTCAATGAGTTTCTTTATTCATGTAGGTCTAAATTTTGTCATCATAGATTGTCATACTAGTACGTTGACGCTCAGCTGTACTTGAAGTCGAACAACTGGCTTAATGGCCAACCATTGAAAACTGATAAAAAGCAGCGCCATTTTCTTTTTCAGATGTCAATGGAAATCTGATTCCTAAAAGATTCTACAGAGAAACTGTATTAGATGAGGAAATCTGATTTGTAAGCTTCAGAAAGATACACGACAAAAATAATTAGTTTTTTTTTTTAATCCTAGACGCACAGACAAAAAAATCAAGTGCGTGTAGACTAATACAAATTTAATTTGATCCGTTGCGTGAAACTTACAAAGTCTGCTGTTGTTTGTTTTCGGGGTTTTGGGGTTTTTTTTTTTTGTTTTTTTTTGTCATTCAACCTTCTATATTTTGTATTAGTTTGTATTTTTAGCCGGAGAATTTTAGCGATTAAATAAAAAGAAAAAATGGATATATTCATTCCCTTTTAAAAATTATATTTGAAACACAACTTGCTTCTATTTCTGTATCAAAAAAGGCATATGGTTTTTAAATTGCTGTGGAAAATATTTTTCGAAAAAGTTCGTCAGTAAAAAGTATAATGAATTAGAATTCAGCAATATAATTTTATATTTAAAACAAAGAATGTACATTATTTTATGCATTGAAATTTCTGGGAGATGTAATTAAAAAAATGAAATATTGATATGAAAAAATATTGAAATTCTTGGGAAAATAAATCTTCAATTTCTGGAATGAGGAAATAAGGTTCAGAAAATTTAGCATTCACAGAACACTGAAAACAATGGGATGGATTGGTTTGTTTTATTGCTGGTAATATTTTTGTTCAAAAATGTATTACTGGTTATGTTTTTGTTTTAAGAAAAAAAAAACATGTATTGCTGGTAATATTTTGTTTTTATTTTATTTGCTGGTAATAATGTATTGCTGGTATTAAAACCTATTTTTACAATTTCATAGTGTTTTGACTCCAGTTGGGGAATTAACTATTGGCCCATATATTGAACCCTAACAGGTACTACCACCCTGGAGTTATGGTGGAGCTGAGAACACCAGCAATTAAGAGGTGGTTCCGTGCTCCTCGAAACCACCTGATCAGGGGCCTTATTGTCGGATTTAGTTTATTGTTTTACCCAAAACGCGGATGTAGCTTATCGTCTTCCCTAGGCGTATTTTGTTAGAGATGTTGCTTATCTGCTTATCAGCTATTTCAGCAAAACTATGTCAAATCCAAGCGACATACTACTTCTTGTGCTATCTTCATTCAAGGCAATGAAGACATAAGAGAGGCGACGAGAATTCGAATTCACTTAGAAAATAAAATGTTTCCTCTCGCTTAGCATAAATTGCTGTCGGAATTCAAAACTCACAGAAAAAGATTTTCGCTATAGTTCGTGTAAATTCATAGCACGACGCGAAAGTCAATAAACTTCAAGGCTGTGTGAGATATGGCTCTTAAGAAAAAAACGAAAACTTTCTGTTCTTAGTTAATGACTACTGTACGAACAAAATACACTATCAAAAAACTGAAGATATTTATCCAGCAGCTATTACAAAAATGCAACCGGAGCGGATTGAATATCAAGAACAGATAAAAACAATCTTGGAAAAGTAAGGAACAGACAATGTGTCAATTTCGCTTTCACTGAACTGAGTCGCTCAGTGAATTTCATTGGGTCCCCGAAGAAAAAATTATATTCCTATCGTACTTAAGAGGGTATGAGTTTATTTTCACAGAAGAATGTCAAGAATGGTCGGATGAAAAGAAGGTACGTCTTTTGTTAGGAAAAATTAAAAATATCTGATTTTCATTTTGCTGATTACTCCAGAAAAAAGTCTCATTTGACGAAATAGAGTCAATAGAATTGAAAATCTTTGGTGAAAATTATTTACTATTTTATACACGTTGGCAGTGTATGAAATTTACTAATGACGAAAAAGTTACATATGCTGGTAAGGTCAACCACGAGTGTGAGAAATTTCAACTGGATAAATTAACCCAATCAGATTTAAATGTCTAATCTTCATTAAAGGTTTAACATGAAGCAACGATACAGGAATACGCTTTCGAAACTTTAAAAAAAACTTGAACAGGATTCAAAGTTAACGATACAGGCTATGGCGGGAAATGCCCAAAACTTGTCAATATAACAAAGATCGAGCAAAATGAATAAAAATCCTGCCAAACTTAACCCATGCTATGACTGTAGTATGCTTCATTTCAGAGAGAATGACCATTTAAAACGAAAAAATGTTTTAACCGTTGAAAAAAGAGGACACAAACGAACCTACTGCAAGTCGAAAATAAAAATGCACGAATTAACTTGCTGAAAGTTGTTCTAGTATCTAAAAAACTGGAAATTTCAAATAATAGAAAATTCGTGAGTTTACAAATGAATAACTCTACAGTGAGATTTCTTTTGGACAATAGTGATATTGCATTTGTTGATGAACAAACTTGGAACAGGCAAGCTTAACTTGAGAAAAACAGACAAAGTTGCAGGGGTATATCGGGCAAAATTATTTGTTCTTAGGAAAATCACATGCAACATCGCTCTTGCGTGTAAACTAAAAAAGCAGATGTTTATGTATTAAAAATTCCAACACGAATTTACTAGGCGTCGAATGGGGTTAGAATTATCTGAACTCTGGAATTGGCCGATTAATTCATTCCGTAGAAAAATTTATTGTTTGTCAGAGAAAAAGGTTACAGCTAAAGAAAGTCTGAGTAAACTAAAAAATAAATTCTCGAATACTTTCTAATAGGACTTGGGAAAATGTACAAAGTCAATGGCATTTTTTAAAATTAAAAGAAAGTGTGATAAGAGGGTCTAAGCCTAAAAGGAATATTACTTTTGTTGTGTTGGAGTCTCTTAACACTGAACCGGACAGGTTAGAAAACCGGGAAGTTATTGAAAAAATAGATTATTCAGATTAGACAACGCCAGTGGTTTATATTAGAAAGCAAGATAATATTTGTTTCAGTGTATATTTTTCAACTGGACTAAATACCTGCCTCCTACCACATGCATATCCCCTACCAACTTCAGAAGATATATTTGCCAAATTAAATGGTGGTAATTTTTTCAAAAATTGACTTGGTATGCCAGAAGTTTTTGACTTAATACGCATAAAGGACGACAAGATTAAAAGATTACCCTTTAATGTAAATGAAGCCCCACATATTTTCCAGCAAATAATGGATGTGATATTGGCTGGATTACAAGGTAACGTCGCTTATATAGATGATATATTAGGTTGGTGCAAAAACAATGACGTTTTCTAACATATGTTACTATGTGAGAAAACGTCATTATTTTTGCACCAACCTAATATTTATTAAGAGTGCGAAATGAGTAAGATTAAGATTAAGAGTAAGAAATGTCAATTCTTTGACAAAATTAAATATTTAGGTTAGATAATACGCAAAAAAGGAAGAAGACCAGATCCTGCTCAAGCAAGAGACATTAAAGACATGCCTCCTCCAACAAATTTGGTAACAACCACAATCATTACTCGGATTATTGAATTATTTTATTTATATGCCAGAGATGCACAAATTACGAGCATCCCTGAATAATTTAATTAAAAAGGGTACGAAATGGAATTGGTCAGCGGAATGTCAATAAGCTTTCGAAGGAATTAAAACTGACTAACGTCAGAGTTATCGCTGACAAATTATGACCGACACTGCCATATAATAGTAGCATCAGACGCGAGCGAAGACGGCATAGGAGCGGTAATAAGCCATAAATTCGAAGATGGTACAGTGAAGGCATTCGCTCACGCTTCAAGAATTTTGAAAAATCCGGAAAAGTTCTACAGTTAAATTGGAAAGGAAGCAATGGTTATAATTTTTGCTGTATAGAAATTTCACAGGATGATAGGAAGAAAATTCATATTGCAAACTGATCATGGTCCATTAAGTATATTTGGTTCTAAGAAAGGGATTCGCACATATACTGCAAACAGATTACACCGTTGGTCTAAGAATTTGTTGAACTCTGATTTCAAAATAGAATTTATATCGTCAAAGAAATTGGGACACGCAGATGGATTATCCAGATTGATATCGAAATGTAAGATTTTGAAGATACTGTGATTACTTCACTGGGATCCGAAAGCGAAATTAAAAGCCTGATGTGTAACACTTTTAAAGAATTGCCGGTCACGATAGAGGATATCAAAAAGTCATTCTGAAAAGGATACGTTTATTAAAAAAAAAAAAAAAACTATGAATGACGTTAAGTAGAAATTGAGTCAAACTAAAATTAAACTTACTAACAATAATACAGTATTTTCTATTCGTAGAGTAAATTATACGTGGATCGAGTTGTATTTCCGTTATCACTAAAAAATGATTTTAAAACAGTACCACGTAGGACATCCGGGAATAGTGAGAATGAAGTCTTTGATGATAAACGACGTGCATTGGCCAAAGTTGGACAAAGATATCCAAAGTACAGTCACAAAATGTAATGGTTGTAATTCAGCAGAAAAATCAGCACCTATAAATTATCAGGCATGGCAGAGCACTGATAAATCGTGGGCAAGACTACGTACAGATTTTGCTGGACCCCTAAATGGTTCACACTACTTAACTGCGGTGGACGGTTTCACAAAATGATCCGCGATATTGACGTGTAAAAGAATAACTACTGCGATAACAATTAAATTCTTGCGTAAACTTTTTGCCAGGTTTGGAATACCTGGCAGTATGGGATCCGATAATGGAAGTCAATTTACTTCTAGTGAATTTTAAAATGTCTGCAGACGCTACGCGATTGAACATTTCACTACAATGATTTATCATCCGAGGTCGAATGGTCAAGCGGAACAGTTTTGACATCTTCAAAAAAGCATTAATAAAAGCTAAAGTCCTAGAAGCAACAGCATTACAAGAATTTTTGAGCGTGTGTTGAATGAGGTCAAAAGCAAACGTCAGCGTGAATATGTCACCTGCGTAGCTCATGTTTGCTAGGAAATTTAGATCCATTTTTGACAAATTACTGCCAGGGAATAAGGAGGAAGTTCGACAATTTCAACCTACCAGATCATTTAATATCGGCGATAAAGTTTTCTTGAATAACTTTAAGGGAGGAAAAGAAAATTGGCAGGAAGGGAAAAATATTCAGCCCCTTGGTAGTATGATGTACATTGTAGAAGGTGGATGATTTCGTCATAAGAAACATATAAATCAGTTGAAGTGTAGATATGCACAGAATAAGCCACCAGTGCAGTGTAATTTAATTTAATACTCTACGATACTTTTAAAGTACCTATTCCTAAAACTGAAATTACAATACAACGTCAGTGTATGCGAAAATGTAATCCAACTGAGACGTTTGAAGCGCACCCATGTCGGAAAAAGTTACGTCTGAGGAATGTCTATAAAAAAAAAAAAAAAAAGTGGGGGGGTTGTTGTGTAGATGAACATATCTCTCCAGAATAGGAGTCGGACTCGTCCAAGTACATATAGACTGAGCTGAGAACCATCAGTAGAAGGAGTAAACAAGTAGAGAGTTAGCTTATCTGCTTACTACCTATTTCAGCAAGACTAGGTCGACTCAAAGCTACATACTGCTTCATAATTGTGTTATCTTCATTCAAGGAAATAAAGACATAAATTTATGTATGACTGTGTGTGTGTATACTTTAATACGCTAAAAGTTATTTTGGTGGATAAATGTGTTTGAGTAAACGGCCCGTTTATTTATTTATTATAAACAGTGTGCATTACGACTACCAGCCTGATACTTAAAACGTTATTTTTTAATGGATACCCATATTTGAGTAGACGCCCCGTTTAATTTTTTAATATTATTTCTACCTTCGTCTACCGGCCTGAATATTCGAGCCTATTTTTCTCTAATGAGATTTCTGGAATATTCATGCAGGTAAACGGAAATAAAAAAAAAAAACTCTTTAACAATTAAACTGGGTGTCTACTCATATATGGGTGTCCACTAAAAATAATGTTAAAATGATATAATTCGCGATCACGTTTCCTTAACTCATTAGAATCATTGCAGAACTACATGTTCGGGGGAAGATTACCTGACGGAGCCTATCCATCTTCCGTCTGCTTTTGAATTCAGTTTTGTATTTCTAGATTGATTGCCTTGCCAAGTCTGTGCTATTATATGGGGTTTGAATTCAGCGTTTTCTTATTGTCTTCAAAAGGTTTAAAGTTTGTATTTCATTTTTGAGATAGGGGTGTGTCAATAAACTCTAATTTATTCGAACTATTGTTCACATCTTGAATATTATAGATGCTATTATAGACATTTGCTTATTGTGTTAGATGATGAATAGATATTCCAAGTCAGTCAAACAACGGACATCGGAAGATGGCCAGAGGGTACTTGACAGAAACTTCGACTATATTAACATGTATAATAATCAAGATCAGAACAATAGGCACAATTTTGTTTTTGAAACTATTTTTTAAGTTTAATTTGCCACCGAAATATTGTCCGCCTTTCTTATTAGGCTATCCGTTCAAGACAACCCGTGAAGGTCATTCGCGTGGCTATAAATAAATGTAATAATAATAGCAATATTAGAGCCACTTCCGAATATAATATTATTATTTAAGCACCTGAACCATAGCATTTTTAATTTGAAATTTGATCAAGTTTCTGCATTCATTTCCTTATATATTGAGAATGGAAAAAAGCGTATTTTGACTATTATTATTTATAAATTATCCGTCCTAAGATCCGGTGAAGCCGTAGGGTCGGTGCACAGATGGGCATCTGACCAGTTACGATATCTAGATTGAAAGTAAGAGAAGTATTCATATATATATATATATATATATATATATATATATATATATATATATATGGACCAATGAAACATGGTAAAACTCAGTTTCCGACTTCAATACAATCCGTATTTTTATGAATACTATCTTATGAAAATTTAGGTATAGTAGTAGGGGTCGTATCATAAATGGGGGGAGCACGAAGCCATTGCATTGACCCTATAAATATATTATGAAAAATAAAGACATTTTACTCATGTTTATAAATACATGCCGAAAAAAATCATGACATTTATCTTGATAAAGTCCATCAGAGGACGAAACGCGTCGACTAAGAAAAGTTTCCCTTTTGTCTTTCAACACTGCATGGTGACTGTCAGTTTCACGCGTCGGTGCCATTTTCAAACGAAAGCTTTGTCTGAATATTGCATTGAAGCAGGAAACTGACAGTTACCATGCAGCGTTGATCCCTATGTTCATAGATATATATTAGGTTGGTGCAAAAATAATGACGTAATAATGTCGTTTTTGACGTATTTTTTAACGTCAAAAAACGACATTATTACGTCATTATTTTTGAACCAACCTAATAGATTACCTTTCCTCCTACAACAAGGTTCATCTGCCCTTTGACAGTTCTTTTTTTTTAATCCTACTTGATGTCTAGCTGCCCTATCCACCAGAAAAGCCTGATAGGGAACCGGTTTCGTGGCCGATGATCCAAACATGCGGCAGATAATAATGGCTTACATGATACCAATAGCACTCGTAATCTACTATTCTAATATTTGATTTCCTTCAATAACATCGATTGCAAAACCAGGGTAATTTATTTTATTTGATACTGATTGGTTTAAGACATATGCTTCTGAAATCAGTTGAAACAGACGCCTTCCTGTTTCCATATATTGTGATCATTTTGAATTAAATTCCTATTTTTCAGGTATAACTAGGAAATATTCCAACAATTTTCACCTTCCAAAATTATAGTTTATCGTTTAGGTAATTGCCAATGACCACACCATGCGGCTGTTAATATTGGGTTAGATGTTACCACTATCACTCGTAGATTAACCTATCATAAATCACCCTTTTAGTTCCATCTTATTATTCTTTATACTTTCATTATATCAATGCAAAGGGATACATTCTATCACAGCGTGAGTAGAAAGCGTGAAATTGGTTATAACGAAAATGCGACAAGACATGAGGCTGCTTCATACAATTCGAGAAACCACGTCAACTTAATCAGTTTATTCGATGAAAATTCGTTGATGAGGAGTAGAATTTCATTAATTCTGCGAATCTCTTTATCAAAACATGGTAAGTCGTGTTGTATATCAACACGGTGTTGAGCTAAAAAGAAGCTGAAAAAATATTAAAAAAACGATTAGTAATTAAATAAACATACTAACATGTTTTATCTGAAGATATTTAAAGAAAACTCTGTAACGCAAAAAAATAAATTGCTCATGTAGAATGGGAAAAGAATGACTGACACTATCAAGGAAGTTTCCGTTGCCAAATTGGCTTAAACAACGTCCACGTACGAAGAGCTGCCGATGTGCGGGATGCAGGTTTTATCAGAGTCCAAGGCTTTTTTTTTATTTATATAATGTTGAATTTATATTTGATTAGCATTTCAAAAGTTTATCTGAACAAAAAGCTATTTGACAACTTTATAAATTAAAAGAAATTAAAAATCGAATTTTCTTTAAATAAGTTAAAGTTTTTTTTAATGCCGTCTCTATTTATGACATGGATGATCATGGCTCTCCAAGAATCCCTTTCCTTTCTCTTCGAATCATTGGGAAAAACAGTGGATTTATTTCCCATTGCTATCTCGACGTTTTCTTTTTAATCCAGAGTCGTCAGTCTAAACTGAATGCCACTCAATGCTAGACAAGCCTCGTCTACTATGCTACTTAAAACATAATTGCCGATGGAAGAAGTAATGGATTCAGATATTTCCTCCAGGTAAAGCAGACCAAGCTTAAATATGAACACGGCTCGCGGCTTCCATTTTTGAAACCAATCTTTGTTAGACAACCTTTACATCCGAAACATGGATAAAAACTATAAAACATATCATTTATTTAGAAAAGATTCTATAAGTAGAATGAATGAGGATTTCAATTGCTTTCTTTTTACAAACCTAGATAAGATTTGGTTTTCAAGTTATCTAGTGATATATCGTTTCAAGTTGATTGCCGCAAGGGAGATACATTCCATCTTCTTCGGAGTATGTTTAAAAGAAAATAAGCGATCAGTAACAAAAAAAAATAAAATAGGCAAGTATGTGAAAAAAAAAACTTAAACTTCAAAATTAAAGATCTTGGATACCTTCATCATAAGGTTTGAAGTAGTGTATATATATATATATATATATATATATATATAAACGTATATATTCATATATAAACTTATACATATATATAAACGTGAAAAAAATAATCTTCAAAGTTAAAGATCTTGGATATGTACATCATAATGTTTTAAGTAGTATATATAATTATAAATGTATATATATACTTATATATTACACGCATATTTAAACGTATATATACATATATATGGTTGTCCGGAAATTCGTGCCGATTTTTAAGGGAAATTAAAACACAAAACAAAATTAAGCTGTTCAACCATTTTGTTCAGAACCTTCTCCATTTTTCCATCAACTAAAGATTCCATCTTCCCAGAATTTCGGTCGTTTTTTGGCAATACTTTTTGTTTTTTATGTTATCCATCCAGGGAATGAAAATGTTTGTACCATTGAGATTATTTCGCAAGGATCTAATTAAATGAAAATCTGAAGGATCTATGTCTGGTAAATATGGTGGGTGTGTTAACGCACACCAGCCAAGCCGCAACAATTGTTACTGGACCCCAAATAAACGTGAGGTCTGGTACTAACCTGATGGAAAACAACACCTTTCCTGTTCGCTAATTCTGGGCGATTTCTTGAAAAAAAAAAAAAAAACACTTGTACGAACTCAAGAAAAATTAAATAAAAATCGTAATCACGTAAGAAACATTATATATATATATATATATATATATAAACGAATATATACATGTATATATACGTAAATATACATACATATAAATGTGAACATTATATATATATATATATTATATATGCATACCTATGTATATAAAGTTATATACATGCGCATACATAAGTTTGTAAATAAGTTTTCTAATTGAATACTGTAAATTAGCAGAAATCTTTCCAAGTTACTGCAATGAAATATATATTATATATATATATATATATATATATATATATATATATATATATACATGTATGTGTGTGTTTTCCCTCCTTTTCTATGATTAAATCTTTCAAATTTAGTAACCAAAGGTTTCCCAGCAGATAGCAGTTTAATCATTTCAAAACCGGAGAAAGGCTGCTCAAATCAAATTTAATGTCTTAGAATGGTATTCCTAATTCTATATGATAGATTTTAATGAAAAAAATATCATGAAATGAGTCAGCAATACATCACGCTATCCAAACCGGTGACTTAGTTATCCATCGACTTCGATGCTATATTCAAAAGAAAAGAAAAGAAAGAATGAAAAAAAGAATGAAAGAAGGAAATAGACGTCCGGCGTTTCGTTTGATTTTAGCTCACTTACGAAATATATTACGGAGCCAGATTTATCCAAAAGGCAATTTACTCACCCAAAATCCGAAATCTGAGTAACTAGAAAAGAGGAGTTGCAAATTGATTTTTAAAAGCTAGAAGATAAGTCTAAATGCCGTGGCTTTAGACACCACAAGGTGCAAACACTCAGATCTAATACAGAAAAGAAATCAAACATAAAACAATAGTGATTCACTGCTGTTTTCCATTCGAACGATTTACGGCTAATGAAACAGGGGAGGATTTTAGCCAAGTTTTTATTGGTTGAAAATTGATGCGGTTGTGATCATCGCCCGAAAATAAAACAATTTCACGCGCTCCGTTCAACCAAAGTGAATATGTTGACCAGAGAAACTTGGAAATAATGTCAGGCGGTAGTATCATTCAACGAGCAGACATTTTCTAAATAAAACCTTCTTGCAGAAGAGATTATCAAAGGCAAATCAGGAGATTTTCTCGAAATGTACGTCGAAATAAACTTTCGCAACATGTTCTGTATTTGAAGCCAGAAATAATGAATCATCTTTTTGCTATTCTTAGCGGAAAGACTAAAACGATGATTTACTGAATTCACACACACACACACACATATATATATATATATTCTGCTTAGATTTTATATTTATAGATACAAATATTTAAATAAATGCTCTGTTTATATTAACAGTATTAACAACATTCACTGACTCGACTGCACGAGAAAATTCATAGAAAATATGTGTTCTCCGACAGAAATCGAACCTGTATCCTACACGGAACCGTCAGATAGCTTGACGTGCTCTTCCATTTTGCTACAAATTACATTTTATAGATAGATAGATAGATAGATAGATAGATAGATAGATAGATAGATAGATAGATATACGTTATTAATGCGTCCTCCGCCAGGAATCGAACCTTTATCCTACACTGTACCGTCTTTACCTGACGTGCTATACCAGTTTAGCTACGAAGGAGCGTCTGGTTTGCAAGGTCGATTTTACTGCTTTTAAACTACAAATCTCCCATGATTTTCCTCGAACGTCCATATCTGCTCGAAGCGTATCTTTAACAAAATAAAACAAATGGCGTCACACACTATTAAGTGGACTAAGTCCGACAATTATTTTTAATACATTTATTATTACTTAAATAAATTCTGTTTCTAATAAACGTTCAAGCCGATAAATGTTGTTAATATTGTTTATTATAAACAGAGGATTTATTTAAATATTTCTGTATATATAAATAACGTATAACAATAACATATATTAAAATAATTGTCGGACTTAGTCCATTTCATATATATATATATATATATATATATATATATATATATATATATATATATATATATATCAGGTCATCCCATAAGTTCTGTCCTAATATTGAATAAAGAAAACAAGTAACCAAATGTTACATTTAATTACAGATTCAATCAACAATGTATTTTCCCTGATTATCTATGACTTCCTTCCATCTATTAACAAGCTTACTAATTCCATTACTGTAAAATTCTTTTGGCTTTGATTCGAAGAACTCACAAATGTCAGTTTTAACCTCTTCCTGTGTTACAAAAGCTGTTTCTTCCAAATGATTCTGTAAGCTACGAAACAAATGGTATTCTGAAGGAGCAAGATCGGGAAAATAAGGTGGCTGAGGAATTTTCTCCCAACCAAGTTCTATCTTTTGTGACGTGATTTTTGCTGTGTGGGGTCGCGCATTGTCCTGATGAAACATCACCTTTTTTCGATTCACTAGAGCAGGTCTTTTTTTCCTCAAAGCTTGATTCAAACGCTCTAATTGCTGACAGTTTATTTGAGCATTAATTGTTGCATTAGGCGGTAAGAATTCAAAGTGGACTATTCCTTGGCGATCCACCCAAATTGAAAGAAGAACCTTTTGCCCATGAAGTTCCCTTCTCGGCTGTGGCTGGGGTCCTTCCACTTTACCAAGCCACTTTACGACGCTTAACATTTCGATAAAAGATCCATTTTTCGTCGCCAGTCACAAGTCTATCCAAAAAAGGTGAAACAAGTTGGCGAGAATGCAGAGAAGAGCAGATGTCAACTCGGGATTTGAGGTTGTTTACAGACAATTCATGAGGCACCCATTTTCCAAGTTTAGGAACTTTTCCAAGTTGTTGAAGATGACGATGAACAGTTGTATGGTTTGAACTGAGAACCACTTCCAAGTCCTCAACTCATAAAGCAGGATTTTCTTCATGGGCTGCTTTAAGAAGCTTTTCATCAAACTCAACTGGATGCCTGATTCGATCTTCATCTTCAAGGGTGAAATCTCCACTTCTGAATTTTGCAAACCATCTTCTGCAAGTTCTTTCATTCACACATTCCTCTCCATAAACTGGGTGAATGTTTCTAGCCGCTTCGGTTGCCGAGTTTCCTTTCTTGAACTCATAAAGCATTATGTATCTCAAATGATTCTTGGGTACTGCCATGTTAGCAGGGTTTTAAGCAAACAAAATTTAATTTTATTGTTCTCTGAAATAAAATTTGATCAGATTAAATGCATCTAAAAAAAAAAAAAATAAAGTTCAGCTCGATTAGACATTATAAAATACTCTTTAAATTTCGTTCATTTTAACAAAAAGTTAAAATTCGGACAGAACTGATGGGATGACCCTATATATATATATATATATATATATATATATATATATATATATATATATATATATATATATATATTGGCTCCTGAAATAAATATTAATTTCAGTCGAGCTCTCTAGGGAGTAGGTTTGGGTTTTTAAACAGTGACTATTATAGCTTATATATAGCGAGACTCTTCGCATAGCGAATCGAGTCACTGTCAGTCACTGGGCGTGTTTCTAAAAATAAATACGCTAAAAATCCACCTACATCCCTGCCGACGGCTTAGTGGTAGAATCTCCGGCTGATACCAATTCAGTCGGGTTTCGATCCGAGCTAGAGGCAACCGGATGTCTAGCCACACTGATGAGCTGTGAAACAGCGAAACAGTCTGTCTGTGAATGACGTTATATATATATATATATATATATATATATATATATATATATATATATATATATATATATATATATATATGTATATGTACGTGTGTGTGCGTTTATGCAATTCTTTTTTGTTTTATCCGGTTATTTCACTTTTGCTGGAGCCAATTTTAAGTCACTCAATGTGAAATCATTTTAACGGTAACACTGGAATTTTACATATATTTTTAAATACACTTCAATATATGTGCCCCAATGGAGTAAAATAACCAATTTCCTTCTCTTTTATTTCAATACAGTCCAGAATTTTGAGTCTTTATTTGCATTGGGTCTGATATGAAAGTTTGATGTTATCTACGAAAATTTGTCTTATGTTAATATCATTTTGCTTATTTCTTATATGTTGATCGTTATGTGTTAGAAGCACAAGTCAACCTACCAGAGTGTGTGATGTATATGTGGCCAATGTAAGATTTTAATATTGTTTGTTATTGTTGGATGCCCAAGCAAAATTTGAGAACGCCGGAATAAAAACAAATGCAGTTGTACAAATATACACAAACCACAATCCTTGAAAAGAAATGTATAAACATTCAAAAATACTTGGATAAATAATATATACATATATGGTTGGAGGCACGGTGTAGTAATGGATAGCGGCTTGGATTGAGGAATTGTGATAATAACCTTGGGAATGGTGTGAATCCTCTTCTTCTCCCTCCAGCTATGGGTAAATAGCAGGACCGACTGGGTTCTATAGCCTTGGCAACTGGTCTCGGAGAAGGACAACTCTTAATTCAAAACCTGCGGAGGGCCGTTTGGGGACCTTGTGACACGTAGTGCACGAGGTCTCTGTATTCGGCCCTTCAAAAGTGTGGATGGTCCTGCACGAAAAAAATCTCATGTGCTGTTGTCGGGTTGTCGATTTCCTAGGAACTGATCTGCTTGACCCTCATACGTCCAATTCGACTGGAGAGTCGAGTATATATATATATATATATATATATATATATATATATATATATATATATATAAGAGAGATAAGTAAAAATATAGCTAGGCAGAAAGATTGATGAATAAGTAGAGACCGAAATAGATGGATATTAACATAGATAGAGAGATATGAACAGGATGTGATAAATTGAGAGAGAGATATGGACAGAATGAGATAGATATGAACAGACTCTGATATAGACAGATAGATAGATATGAACAGACTGAGATAAAGATAGATATAAACAGACTGAGATAGATATATAGATAGATAGATACGAACATTATAATACAAGAGATTTAGAGTGTCAATCTGAGGATATTACAAAGGATTCGGAAATCGTTGGATGATATATCCAGTTAACATTATGGTGTTTGGAGTGATCACCAGTGATGGCGACGTTATGGCTCCTTTTATGAACACACAGGGCCTCCGACAATTGCTTGAGAAGGCAGTACTGCCCAGAGTAAAGAGGGTGGTTGCTGGAAAATCCTATGTCTGACGCTGTACCATGCCACACGAAAAGAGAAACCAGCCATAGTTTCAGACAATTTCTACGTCTGTATCACCCCTTACATCTACCCACTTAACTCCACAGACTGTAACCCCCTTGATTATTATGTGTAAGTCACAGTTGAAAGAGATTAACAAAACTCCTTGTAGCACCAAAGATGAACTGAAGACAAGGATTATGGCAGCATTCACCAACTTAAAGAAACGTGTTTAAAATTTTAGATGTAATTAAAAAATATATCTGTAAAAGGACAATATGAATAAAAACAAAAGGAACTCATCTTAGCTGAGGCGTTTCGTCCTCTTTTCCATGGGGAGACAATATATATATATAAGAGATAAAGATATATAATTTTTTTATTTATCAATAACTGTTTTGCGAGGATATGAATGTTAAAATGGAAAAAATTTTCGTGTGAAACGTTTCGTCCTTTACGACTTTATCACACTAGATTTGTTTACGCTCAGGCGACTACATATACACACGAACGAGAGAAGTTAGAAATTTTAAATTTAGAAACAGACACACAAAGATACATACATACATATATATATATATATATATATATATATATATATATATATATTGCTTTGGTGATGATCGATGATATTGCATATGAGCCGGGTTTCCAATGTTCGCAAAAGTAATAATAACACAATGAAAGAGACAATTGTATTTCGTATGAAACATAATGAGGAAAGCAGGCTTTGAGAACTTGACACTCACAGGACATATTAAAACCAAGAGAGAGACAGAGGAAAGCAACAAGCATGCGTACTTGGTTGGCAGAACAGAGATTATGAGAGACATTAAAAATACAAACCTTAATAAGAGCCACAAAGGACAGGAAGTTGTGGAAAGCCATAACAACTCATATCCTAAAGTAACACGGCATATATAAGAAGACCTTTTCGTTTCATTTTCCCTAATGCCTAATCGGGCAGAGCATATCACTATTTTTCATTGCTACTCGCGACTAAATTGTACACTATTTCTTGTTCCTACATTTTCATCGCCTTTCCCGTTTTCAAATAATTGGCGTTCTAAAATACATTATTTTTTTATTTGTTTTATTTAAATTCAGCTGCCCAGAAAAAAAAAACTATATATTACATTCATGGTTATGTATTCATTTAAAATGGGTTAAAGGCAATAAGTTTTGCCATGATATCAAATATCTTTCCAAATACTTTTCATCTATTTTCCTTTTTTTGTTACTTCATTTAATTTCGTTTTAAAAATGTTTAAACTAAAGCTGTTATAAAATTAAAAATATATTCAGTTGTTACACTTCTTATTATTCTTACGTTTCTTTTCTGCACAGGCAATTTTATTTTCTACGCAGTCAAATTTAATAAAATATTGAACAAGTACAGTTTGATTTCCCTAAAGTAAGATTTATCCCCGCGACCTTCCTCTAAGAAAAAGACAAAGTACCATTCGTTCTTGATGTCTCTTTTTAAGGGGAAATGAATTTAGATCGATTGAATCCAAACACCAGAAAGCAACGTTTCGCTATTCAATTTACTTACAGGTTTAATCAAGAATATTTTGCCAACTGTTTATTCTCAAGAGGTTACTTAGTTTTCTCGTTTCATATTTAATATCTACTCTTCTTCTTTTTTAAAATTAGTTAACTTCAAGCAAGAGGATGAAGCTACTATGACGCCAAGAGGTTTACAGGGAGTAAAGGAGATGAGAAGACTTTAGAAGTGAGGTTAAAGGACAATAAAAGAACAGATTTTTGCAAGACATAAGATGGCGACCGGCGATTGGCGCACCATTTCATTTTTTGAAAATTGTAGATGGTAAGGAAATAAGAAATCAAAAGAGAGTTCCACGGGCGAGAAAAAGAGACTGTTAAAATAAAAATGGCGGTTGCATCTAGCTAGGTTAACAGTAAAACAGTGAAACCCAGTTGTTAATCTAATAATGCTTGAACTTATGTACTAGGGAGAAGAAAAGCTCATCCGAAATATTACCATTAAAATATTTGTAAAAAAAGACAGATGGAAGACATGTCGGTGAGAATGTTATTGAACTCGAGATACCAGGTTAGGAACGATTAAATTACAGCTCCTTCTTTGAATTTTGTCAAGAATTTCGAGATACAATACAGCAGGAGAGATTCAATGCACAGACGCAGGGTATATTTATAGATGTGCAAGATGTATTCTGACGAGAAAGATTTTCTGGCACAACAGAGTTAACCAATTTTCCTGGGAGTAGCAATTTATTCAATACTAGCAGCATGACCCGGCGTTGCCTGTGCTTGATTCAAAAATCGTACGACTTGTGCAGCAATCGCTATCACTTGACTTAAAATATTTTTGCTCTTCCCTGCCTTTAAAGGAGTACCATTTGCCGTGCTGATGTTGCTACATGCCTTACTTCTTGCCTTTCATACACTTCGAATTTTTTCTAAGCTCTATAGTAAACATTAAATCTGTTACGAAAAAAGAACTAAACAAAATGAACACAAAACGATCATCTTTAAAAAAGGACTCGTAACTGGAAAAACCGAATGAAAAAAAAGAATGTTAACAACAAATACTTTTTCACACCCAATCCAGTTCTGCAGAATCAGAATCAACGTTGAGTTTAAGCAAGCGAATGAGCCATGCAGATTTAAATTTTTCCCACTTGTGACGAATGCAGCTATCGATTTTTTTTTTGCATGCTAATTAATATTCGTGTCACTATCGATGGGAGTTGGGAAATGCAAAGTCGGTCTTGGCCTTTCCACTAACTTGGAACATGTGCATGTAAATTTTGGTGCAAATACGTCGAAAATTGCGGCCGTGCATTCGTTACACACACACACACACACACACACACAGACATCCTGCCTTTTATAGATAGATATAGTCACTCCACTTCATGTCCGTGGAAAACGTGAGCCCAATAGAGTGTTGTTAGCCAGAAGATACCCCGCTTATGTTTTAAAGAATGACTGTAACTTTGAAACCCAAGTAAAAACAGTAAATTTCCAATCGCTTCCCCGTCCTGGGTATGACGATAAACTGCATCCACGTCCTGGGTAAGACGATAAACTACGTCCGACAGCAAGGCCTCTGATCAGAAGGTTTTGAGGAGCGTGGAACCACCTCTTAATTGCTGCTGTTCCCAGGTCCACCCTAACCCAGGGTGGTAGCACCTGTTAGGGTCCCAGCTATGGGCAAATAGTTAACATCCAGACTACATCCGCGTCCGGGGTATGAGGATAAACTTCATCTGCGTTCTGGGAATGACGATAAACTACGTCTAACAGCAAGGCCTCTGATAATATGTTTTTGAAATAATAATGTTGCCAGACGTACGTTTTTGAAAAAAATAATATTACCAGCTATACATTTTTGAGGAAAAAATATTAACAGAAATAGTTTTGACAAAACAAAAATATTACCGAAAAAAAAATAAAATAAAATAAAATAAAATAAAATAAAAAAGTTGTCGGCATTAAATGACCCATTGAAGTTGATATGCCGTAAAACAAACGAAACGAAACGCTTCCAAAGATAATTTTTTTGTTAATATTCTGATATTTATTCACACACACATATATATATATATATATATATATATATATATATATATATTCTGCTTGTACCTTCGTTCCATAATTAGTTAACACGTAGGATACACTCATAACAATTATATCGAAGAAAGTTACTTGCATTATCGATACAATATATTTTTCTCACTTCGTTACATTTTTGAATAGTATATATTAAGACCGTCCAGCCTTCTTTCATATATTATGAATTACTTTTTTGACTGAATAAATAAGAGTATTTCATTTCACTTACGGAATTGGATAGTTTCTTCTCACTTGCACATAATAATAATCCATTATGTCTATCACAGGAAATAGTTATACGTAATTAAATGTAATTCCTGGAGCAAGTAAGGTGATATATTTTCACTGGTAGGGGTAACTTTAAGGAAATTCACATAATATTTAAGGGATCCGTGGGAATCCCATGGTATTGTATATAGGAGGGACTGAAAGATCATTTATGAAGCTTTTTATTTTATATATATTTTACATATACGTATTTTTATAATGTGATATAACGATGTGTAATTTTGTATTAATTTATACATCAAACATTATTTAGAAAAATATGACAAACTGCAAACTGTTTTTTGTGACGTATTTGATTCGATGAAATCCTAACAGATGAAACGCGTCATGAAAAAAATGTATAAAACTAATAAAGATTTTATACACAAACATATAATTAGAAAAAAGGGTCCAGGAATATATAGTAATACAATATAATTGAATTATTATATTTTATTATGTATTCTTTTCTTCCTCCTCGTCAGATGTTATAACTGCAGCCCGTCGTTCTGAATAGACATTTTCGGCTACACTAGCCACCCTGAGATGTCTTCCCTACTCTGCAACCGATGACTTTCTTCATCTATGTTTACAATCTCACTCCTCCACTCCCTACAAATAATAATAGACCGGCCTAACGGTTTTACACCGATCAACATTTTAAAGTTAAGTTTATTTTCATAAAAAGTCTCTTACAGCGAGGGTCAGCGATCGGGGCTTTGCTAATAATATGATCTCCAACAGAAAAGACACCGTCCACATAAACATCTCTCGTTCAGTAAATCCCATTTCTCTGATTATGTCTCGCTCAATTGATAAAGGACACAGACGTGTCTGAAAATTCCGGACTTCAAACCTTTCTTTCCGCGCTTCATTTCTGTCATAAAGTTAATAATATTTAATAACTGTTTTTCGTGCTGATATTATTGGTACCATTTTCTTTGTCCTTGCTTTATTAAGTAACCTTTATATATATATGAATAAAAATGACAATAGGAAAACTGGTAATTGCTGACGCGTTTCGTCCAATGTGGACTTTATCAAAGCAAAATACGAATTTGTCGACATGGAAAACAAAAACTTGTTCATTTAATTTCATTTTCGTATTTTGCTTTGATAAAGTCCACATTGGACGAAACGCGTCAGCAATTACCAGTTTTCCTATTGTCATTTTTATTCATAAATATTGTCTTCTCTACTGGTTAAATCGGAGAAATTTTCATATATATATATATATATATAGATAAGAAACGTTTATGAATTTAATATGTTTAAATCTAAAATGTTTGAGAGAAAATCAAATATGAAGGAGAAAGAAAAAATTGGTTATTTTTATTTTTGTGTTGCTTGCTTTTCATTGGATAAGTAAACGTGGCATGTATTTGTCTTCTTTGGCATCAGTTGTACGTATAATCCATGTATGTATGTGTATCATAATTCTATGCGGTAATCGTTTGATACGTGTGTGTGTGTGTGTGTATGTGAATTCTAGTGCGCATTTGTATTTCTGTCTGGTAAGTCTGTGTTGTTGATTGTGGAAGATTTTTTATAAAATATATATAACACTATATGGGTCATAAAGAACCTTTCAACCAACCCGGGGAATCTCTACGGGATCCGCTATTGATTTATTTAATAAGACTGCCATGACACTGCTGGTGAGAATGGCTCTTTATAGATTCTTTTTCATAATACGTGTAAATTATTCTGAACTTGGAAAAGCTAGGAGAGAATTTTCTCGTTGCCTTTTTCATGGTATTTAATCATGAATACTCTTGCTTGACTGGCTACCATCTAACAACAAGTATCTGCCCTGTTATTTAACCTATCGTTGGGGGAGAAGGGGAGATGATTTCGTGCCTTCTCCAATGGCTAAATGAATGCATCAGACGAAGCCTGAATTTGAACTCGGATCCCTAACTCCACTTTCCTTGGCGATAAACGTTACAGTAACCGTATATTTTTACTCAAAATATTCCAAGAAAACTGTAAACTGAAATTAAGCAACGTCGAACCTGGTCAATATTAGGTGGGTGATAAAGGAACACAGCTCGGGAATCAAATTGCATGAATTTAAGCGTGCTACTAGGTTGGCATTTCGGTCCCACCCTTTCACTGTCGAAACAGTTAAATGTAGCCGTTTCTTCTTTCTAACCTTTCCACAAACGCCACTCTTTACTTCTGCTCTCACTTTCTGTAATCCCTTGCATCCTAGTGACACTCACACCTTGCTTGGGGTTATATGCTTTATATATATATATATATATATATATATATATATATATATATATATATATTAAAATAAAGAGAAAGAACAGTAAGATTTATAATCCGGTGTTCTTATTAATTATTTTTAAAAATCAGTGCTCAATACAATTCTGCAGAACATAAATATAAATTTACGAATTTAAAAATATGGTCCCATCGCTACGCAGAAAATTCCAAAATTCATTTGAAAATGAAACAGTACTAGGGATTTTAATTTAATTCTATAATTAAATTTGAAGTTTTTAGTTTCTGTTTTTGAAATATACTAATTGCTGTTTTTGCATATTTTTAAATTAGTAAATTTATAATATATATATCTCAAAAGACCTTTGAGAATTTTTGTGTGTATATATATATATATATATATATATATTATATATATATATATATATATATAGCAGAAGACCTTTGAGCATTTATATATATATATATATATATATATATATATATCTCGTCGACGGATATATCAGAAGACCCTTAAGTATTTTTGCATCTATTTACATTATTCGGACTATTGTCCTGATCTTTGTTGCTATATTTATCACAGCGTTTCGGTCGTTGTACGCTCCGGCCATCTTCAGGTGGTTGGAATGTCGAACTGAACCCTTTATTTCGCTCACTGGGGTAGACTGTTTTAGTTCCACGTAGCATGTTTAATGGATGTCAGTTATCAGTTATCTCCTGCTAATTTCCCTCTGAAAGTTCTCCACTACCTTAACCGGGTATTGAACTCACAATCTTTGGGTCCTGTCACTGGATATAACCAACGCCTTTATCCACAAGGACACATGGCACAATGGATAAAGTCGTTGGTTATATCCAACATTTTTTATTGCTGCTAATATTCTGTTTTTTTCAAAAATTTATTTCTGGTAATATTTTTCCTTCAAAATTGTATTTCTGGTAATAATTAATTATTTTCCCATAGCTGGGACCCTAAAAGGTGCTACTACGCTTGATCAGGGTGGACCTGGGAACACCAGAAATTAAGAGGTGGTTCCACGCTCCTCAAAACCTCTTGATCAGAGGCCTTACTGTTGGATGTAGTTTATCGTCTTGCCCAGGACGCAGATGTAGTTTAACGTCTTACCCAGGCCGAAAATGAATTCAGTGTTCATTAGATATCAAAGTGTGTTCTTCACCTGAAAAAAAATGTTGGATATTAATTTCCGACATAAGTGCAGAATCGTCTATATTCAATGTATTAAATAATTAGTTTTATTATAGGTTTCATTGTTTTATTTATAACAGAATTAGTTTTATTGGGCGAGGATCATTATTAATTACGAGGATATTTTCTTGACAAATGCATCCAACGTATATTACATATGAAAAGTTCGTTTCTTTATCTCCAAAAATGCGATATTATTTCCCAAAACAGAAGATCCTCTCTGACCTAACAATAAAAGAATTAATTTCCTAGCGGGTTTCTGTCATTGTTAATAAAGACGGTTACGTCCTTTACATTTAAATAAGTTTATTTTTATTTCACCAATCCTTACATGCGACGTGATATTCCAAACAACCGACCATATTTAATATTTTTAACTTAACCTTGCACAAGGCAAAAAGGAATTGAATTGGAGACATACATAGATTTGTTTGCGCCAATCTTAAAAAGTGGGAAGGGCATACTTGTCTTAGTAATCAATATTAGAAAGCTTTTTATCCCATGGCCTCGAACACTTGATGGCAATAGTGAACTGGACAACTTTTGGTCCACAGACTAGAAAGTATCGTTATTTGCATGCAACTACTCTTTGGTTCATGCAGAGATTTAAATAAATGAAAGGACATGCCTTTCTATTTTATGAATGCCAATCGATTTTTTCTAGACTACATATCCAAAAGGAAAAAATGTATTAGATTTACCTAGCAATATCGCATGAAGCATTTTCAAGCATCCCAAAAGCATTACTGGAGTAAGCATTTTTCGAAGGATTTCGTAGAGAGTGAACAGACAAGGAAAAAGTCTGTGCGTGTGATGGACAGGATTCATCTCAAAGGAAAGAGAAACAATCTCATTATTTCTTTGCCTTGTTCGTAAAAGGGCGTGGCTGGCGTGGCGTTCTTTCTACTCTTTGATTGATGCATCTTTTCCAAATGCGAAATTCCTCAACTTGCGATTTCCCTGGAGATTTTCATAGGCAGGAATAGATAACTGACACTTGAACTGCCTTGTACACCGGTGCTACGAGCAAATACAAAATGATGAACATTTCAGGGCAGATCTTTATTTGTCTTCGTCTTTTCAATGTTCAGCTCCACTTGTAACACTTTATTAAATATAAAACTTTAAAAGGACACGTCAATTCTCCACGTCAGAGTTTATAGATATACATATATTATGAAAATATATGCGCAATCAACACTTGCCTGTATTGTTTCCTCGTCATTCAAAAGACAGGTGCATAGCAGACAGTTTGCAGGAGTCTGCATATGCTTTCAAATCTATAAATAAGGTAAAATTAATCGACTTATCTCTCGACTGTCTTCAAATTTCACTGCTCATCAGTGCGTTCTGGGTAAGACAATAAACTACATCAGACAGCAAGGCCTTTAATCAGGTTTTGAGAAGCGTGGAACAACTTCCCACCTGACCCGGCATGCTAGCACCTGTCAACGTCCCAGCTAATGGCAAATAGTTAACCACCTCCCCCAAAATTGGGTCAAAACGCTATGAAAGTATAAAAAAAACAGGTTTTAACAGCAGCAATACTTTTTTTTGAAAAGTTTTTACGAGCAATACATTTTTTGGAAAAAATATTACCAGCAACACATTTTTGAAAAATAAATAACCCACTGAGGTTGATATACCGTAAAACACAACAAGCCAAACCAATACATTTTTGGAAAAATATTACCAGAAAGAATTGAAAGAAAAAATATTACCAGCAATATATTTTTAAAAACAATATTACCAGCAATACATTTTTGAAAAAAATTATTAACAGCAATAAAAATCTTGTTCGGCATTAAATAATCCACTGAGGTTGATATACCGTAAAACAAAACAAACTAAACCGCTCGTCACCATTAGTCACAGTGTGCGATAGTTCTATTACCAGACAGAAATGAACAGACTGAGACAGATCTCATATTATGAAAAATATGGTAATAAAATATAGTTACAATTTTAGTTAAAAATCAAATGGCTTTGATATTTGCTAGGAAGTAATAATGAATAAAATAAAATGTATATATAATTAACTCAGTAATTTAAAGAGAATTAATAAATAATAAGTAAGTTTAATATTACGATAGTTAACTTCTTTATTCTTTCCACTCAAAACAAGGTAATAAAGCTACTAAGACATATGTGGTTACCGAGTATGAGATAATATGAAAAAAATAACATTATTAAAACGAGAGAACAATAAAAGAACAAAATTAAGAAAGCAGAAGATAACGATAGACATTGCATTTCAATTTTTGTAGGTCAAAGTTGACTGGGATGCAAGAAACCAGGAAAGCGTTCCACAAGCCAGAAGTACGAGAGAAAAACCTGGAAGCATAGAACTTACGGTTATATTTAACCATTTCATTTTTGACATGGTGAGACCTATACGCCAATCATGTACTGCGTTTAAATTCTTAGTGTCTCTATTTCTCCAAATAATACGATTGTTCGGGAAATGGTTTTAAGTTTTACACGTTTTCGGAAATTACAGCAGAAACACAGGGTGCGATGGACAAATTTTCACCATTTTAGTTATTTTAATTTTGGACATGCCCATTATTTGTTTTTGATTTTGTCGAGTGTACAGTATAGTAGGGCCAGTCTGTAAGGAAAAGAGAACCATGACGCAATTCAGTCAGCCAGAAATTTGGAAACGGCATGCTGTACTGCTTGGAAACCTTAATACGAACATTTCAGAGTGTTTGGGTGACAATCTGAGAACAGTGCAGAGAATTCAAAAAGAGCTGAAGGAGTCTAATGGTGATTACGAAGGAACAGCAGCTCGGAAAACTCACTCTGATCTCAATACGGAGGCCTACATCAAATGATTTTAGGAGTGCTGCGACCACATCACACCTTACATTATGGCCACTTAACTCCCCAGACTTCACCCCCTTTATTATTTTTGAGCCAGGGACCAGCAAAACTCCTTGTAACACCAAAGATGACCTGAAGGTAAGGATTATAGCAGCATTCACCAACTTAAACAAGGAGACCGTCCAGGAGAGTTTAAGGAGATTCCGAAGTCGTCTGGACGCCAGAATTGAAGCCAATGGCGATAATATTGAATAAATTTACTCTTTAGTATTTAACAATATTTTCGTGTAATTTTGCTAAATATATGTTAGTATTATTTTCATTTTAGCGTAATTTAGACGGCAATTTCTCCATCGCACCCAGTTTGGTCTTGGGTAATTGTTTTAATAGCGAATTCGTGCTGCTTATAATTATTGTGCATCTGGTTACCGTGTAAAACTCGTAATATATTACAGAAAATGGAAAACAACAAGCCTTGTAGTTAATAATCAAAATAACCCAATCAAATGTAAACTGGCGATGACGAATATAGTATATCAATTTCCATGCCCAGTTTCCCGTCACAAATCAGTTACCTATATCGGACATACGACCACTTCCGGGAATAGAACTACTCACATGACACTTATCAGAGCAAAGCTCTATAAAAAAAAATCTACAGAGCTCTTAAGAAAATATACTCATCGATTGTAAATAAAATTTCAGAAAACACCTCATTATAAGAGGGGCCTTGTAAATTAAACAGCTCTTCCACAATCAACTTTACTGTGTTTAAAAGGGGTAACGGAGTGCTGAAAGTCTTTTTAAAATAGAAAGTCACAGCCATGCCCAAAACACGTAAGCTCAGAATCACCGTTACTACGATAA
>OZ010572.1:125374969-125457469 GCA_963932145.1 Acanthosepion lycidas
CTATCTGTACGTAGGTTTGTGAAAATGTTTGTATTTTATTTTCTAACGGTTACAATAGCGTGTTTGTCAGTGTAATTTATCCTTGAATATAATCTTAGAAAAGATCGAAATTACTTAACCAATCTATGGTGCCTTCCCTGGTGTATTTCATTTCAACATGAAGAAACTAATTAGACAATTGGAAAGAATCAATATAAAAATATGTAGATATTATGTCTCTATTATTCAATGAAATACACACACACGCCTTTATATATGATAAAATAAAATAAAGAACAAGTAGGAAACGCATCTCAATACTACAGGTTGTCTAACTACGAGGGGCACATCTATAGACATTCTTCGCGTACAAACTTATACACTTACTTGAATTGACATTAACGTCCAACATACACCTAGACACACAACCTTTTCTTTATTTACACACTCATAAACTATCTCTTTTAACGTACAAAATGTACTTCACACATATTTATAAATTATCTATTGCGTTAATACACATGACGATTATCTGACCAATGAGAACTAAACCAAAAACAACATTCTCTTTTTCTTTTTTCATTCATTTCTATGCTCGATCTCTGACGAAGCATTAATAGAGGTGAAAAATGTTAAATTGAAATACGTTTCTTACTTGTTCTTTATTTTATCATCTTGTCGGATTCCTATCCATATCTGATGTACATTTGATCTTCTACTCATATATATGTGGGTTTCTGCAAAATAAATGTCACCTCTACAATATATATATCAAAATGTGAAGAGTGTCAATCAAAATGGAATAAAACGAATCTCGTAAACTTTGGCTGTATCAGAAATAAATTTTCGTGTCAGGTGTGCAAATTTGGTTTGAGTGAAAAGTGTCAGAGAGCAACAAACTGAACTCGATGTACTTTCCGAAGTAAATTTTGCGCCTTCATCGAATCAGAAAAGTAACTAATTTCTCAAAAACCAAACACGCTCCTTTTAACCAACTTCCACGAGAATCGATTGTCAATTCAGTCTATTTTTAATGTTTTTATTCCACTTTGATTTCCTTTTTTTTATTTGAATCGTTACTATAACATTTGAAAAATAAAACGGTGTAGATTAGAACTTGATACAGACAACAACAACAAAAAAATTAAAGCTAAGATTTTTAAATGATTTTTTAAATAAATAAATTTTTCTTGGAGCTTTTATTTTAGTTTTAATTTAAAGGTAATAGATTAAATTTAATATTTACAATAAGTAAAATACTTTGCTTTCTAAACTAAATTTACATTGATTGGAGTGGTTTTTAACTCGTTAAAATAGATGATTTTAAAATATATTCATACATCAGCATTGCCCATGCTGAAAGTAGACAAAGTATTTTAATCTTCCGAAATCGTTCGTATCCATCAATTTTTAATATTTATTTTAGCTGCACAAAATAATACCATTTTATAACTATGCAATGGAATGGCTAAGCGATCTTTACGTTGTTAATACATTCGAATAAGGTGCCTGCATCAAACTGAGTGAAGTTTGGTAATTTTGCTATTAAGATTCTCAAAATGATTTGTCATGCTTTTAATGAACAGATTTTACATCTAACACAAGTGTGTATAATATTAGGTGCGTATATGACGACAGTCAGCAGAAAAACGCTAAAAATGTATTATTTACATTATTCGGATTTTTGTCCGCTTCATTGTCATATTCGCTCCGGCCTTCTTCAGATGATAGGAATTTGGAACCGAGCCATTTACTTTGTCCCTACGCCATAACTGAACTCTCCAAGTTTTGGTTCACTACTGCTGTGACCTGGTATTGAACTCCCAACACTTTCGATTGAGTCACTAGATTTAAACAACGGCTTCATCCACTCAGCCATGTGTCCTTGAAGACATCTGTGTATGAATTTCTGGACTTAATATCTAAGCAACCGTTTTTTTACTAGTACTCATATTGCAATTTTTTGTTATTATTAATACATTTTTTTTATTTTTTTACCAGGTCTTATATTTCAATTTTAAGGAATCAGCTCGGCAAAAAAAAATCTCCAGAGCCGATCAAGCATAGAAATGAGCACAATATGGGAACCAGTAATAAGGATTACTAGAGAAAGCAATGAATTAACAAAAAAATTGCATAAATTGGATAAAGATGTTGGTTAGATTCAGTGAATGGACCCGAAGGATTGTGAGTTCAATACCAGCCCACAGCAGTGGGGAACACATAAACTCGGAGAGTTGAGTTCAAAAGGAAATAACAAAAAAGAGGCATGGCACATGAAACTAGAACAATTTACCCCAGTGGACGAAATAAAGGGTTTCAGTTCGAAATTCCAATCACCTGAAGAAGGTCAGAGCGTAGAACGGCTGAAATGCTGAGAACATGGTAATGAAGATTAGAAAAACAGTCCGAATAATGTAAATAATACAAATAATCATAATAACTCATCTCAGAGATATAGACAAATGCCAAAAAATATTAAATAAAATAAAAACATTCTTGACTATCATAGGCGAACAATCTGTCAGCTCTCTCAGATGACTGGGATCGATTATGAAGTCGGTCACGAGATCCGTTACTGAAAACATGAACACGCAACGTGACTGAAAATTTTCTTCCTCAGTTCATGAAATTTATGTCGATGGGTCTCCATGTCTTCACCTGCTCCAAGTATCTTAATTTTCATAACTGGTTTCGGAAGCGTAACTCGGCACTTGTATCCTTTTGCGAAAACAAAGCTTAAATTTGTAAATAAAAAGACAAGGACTTCTGAAATTTGATAAACAGGCATTTCACGGAATAACAATGAATTAGTAATCGTAAGAAATCTCTAAAACCCATTATGCGGAAAGAGGCTTTGGAAAACTTGACACTCAAAGGAAATACTGAAAGCAAGAGGGATATAGGAAAGCAGTTCATAACCTACCTAACGAGTTTATGTAAATGACTAGCAGTAAAGTTATTAGGCGACAGAACAAAAAGACAAATTTACTAAGAGCCACAGAAAGAAGGAGGACCGTGATCGCCCACGGCCTTAAGGTACACGACACTTAAAATAAAAATCTCTTCAGTGCATTAGTAGAATAATAAATGCGATAATATTTTTAGGGCATTCATAGCAGTTATTACCTTTTTTTTTATTTCATGAAAGTCTTTTCAATTTTCTGATCTTTTATAGAGCTTCTTTTTATAAATCAAGAACTGACACTTTGTGAAACAGACTCCCGTGTGGGTGTTTCCCTGAAAATTATAATTTTAAGCTTTCAACATTAACAGTAACTGTAACCCTCTACCTTGAGTGGCCCGTGGCTTTGAATGGGTGAATTTTAGTATAAAAAAATGAGAATGTTCAGTGTAACCCGGATATAAGAGAAATTTTCTCTGGTCCCAAATTATAGCCTGTGTTAATGTAAACAAAATAGACCAAACCCGGATATAAGAGAAACCCCGATATAAGAGACTTCTCCGGTCCCGACAACTCTCTTATATCCGGGTTACACTGTAGTTGTAAAATAGGTCATAAAAAGAAGATAGAATAGACGACACTTCTTTCCAAGAAAAAAATTATATTACCTAAATAAGTGGCCTCTTGGGAATACCAGGTGCTCTAAGTTTGGATGTGCGGGTGGTGTAATGAATAATGGATCGGTATTGTTAATCAGAAAGCCGAGTTCCAATTACCGTTAGCTTCATTATATTAATTTACACGCAAATACCCTTGAAAAGGCATGGATCCACTTCTTCCCCACCTTCATCTAAGGATTAATTTGTAAGACTTGTATCACCATATCATTATCTCGATTTTTTTAATATATTTTTTTAATATTCCTAAAGAAATATTTTCTGGCTTTAAATAACCTTTGAAGTGTTGATAAGCTGTAAAAAATGAATGAATCAATCAAAAACAATAATAACAAATAGTCAAAAATGTGGCATAAGTCTACTAAAATGTGATAAACAAGCATTTTAAGCAATAACGAGGAATTTATATTTTCAAGAATCTCTAGAGCACATAATGAGGAAAGAGGGCTTTGAAAACATGACGCTCAAAGAACATATTGAAGGTAAGAGGGACAGAGGAAAGTAGTGCATAACCTATCTAACTAGTTTATGTAAATGACTGACATAAAAGTTTAGGAGACAGAGCAAAAAAGAAATTTTACTAAAGGCTACAAAGAGCAGGAAGTTGTGGAGAGCCATAATCACTCATGTCTTGAAAGTACACGGCACATAGAAGAAGATTCTTAGTGCATAATAATAAATGCGTTCATAGCAACTGTTACACTTTTTTATTTCATGAAAGCCTTTTCAATTCTTGTGAAAGCAATCATTTTAAATAACTTTTGAGAACGATCAAATCTTGAATTCGCAGAATAAACAGATAAATTTACCGCATATACTTGTAATGAGCAAAGTACGCAGGTGTAAGCTTTAAGAAAGCTTTATTCAATTGAGAATACAAGGTTCGCGAATCGTGTCCTTTTATAGTCTCAGTAAACAGAAATAACTGTCGCAAAGAGGGGAGTAACAAAACAAGTGGAGACCACTCTTGATTATTCATAAGAATACTCATGTATAAATCTACTTCATATAGAGTACGACACTGAAATTCTATTTTGTGAAAAACTTCAATTTTTCATATAGACTGTGTATAATGTGACCCCAGCGTCTGAGAAATACTTGTAAGCCTACTGTAGTCAAATCCATTTAATATAAAATGTCTTATAAGAACATTTAGACACCGTATTCTTGTTTTTGTTCATACCTGGCTACTGTGCAACTGGTCAACGAAAATGCAGGATTTTTGACCTCTTCAAAAACAGTACTTGTGTACAGTTCGACACCCTAATTATTGCGGGGAAAAAAACCCATAAAATCTCGCACTATACTCGATTGTATGAAGGTATTAGGTTGGTGCAAAAATAATGATGTAATAATGTCGTTTTTTGACGTTAAAAAATACGTCAAAAAACGACATTATTACGTCATTTTTGCACCAACCTAATACTTCAGATTTTTAATGCCATGTTTCTTCAGAACGTAAGCGGTTTTGGCTCTCTACAGATTCTGATTATTGATTTATTGGCTGGTATATTTCTGCATTTTCTCAACAAGATTATTTCGACAATGGTCATTTTTTTTAAGATGTGAAATACAACATCTACTGGAGTGAGGGTGCACTTTAATTTACGCCGCGACCGGAAATATTTCGATGCTAACTCGTATAATTTGATACTATAGACAATAAAGATGAACCAAGAAATTGATAGGATGCAAGATGATAAAAGTTGAGAAGATTCCATACATTGTAAGCGTAATTAAAAGGAAATAGATATTGCGAGAGAATAGTTCACAGCAAATATGTCTGCGTAACAACGAAATGAATATGTCTCGAACATTTTCTGGTCAATCGGTGAAGTTATACAATAGGTATTGCGATTAAAAATAACCATTATTTTTTTTTCTTTTCGTATTATTGTAGATTAAGCACTCCAGATAATGATTATTTAAAAAAAAATAAGGGCAAACATGGATCTTTGTGCCCTCAAAAACGGAGTGGCAAAAGGACGGTTTTTCCTTTGACACCGCTATTATTTTAACTACCTTCACTCCTCGGCGATGTTTATTGTTTTAAAAAGCGATGATTAGAAATATAATAAAACCTAAACATATGATGAAAGTGAATTTATACTTTTTTCTTTCTTTTCATTCACATAAATAATATAATAAATAGGTGTAAATTTTGAAGGAACAAAAGTCCAAGTTTACCAAAAAAAAAAAAAAAAATTATAATATTTTCCAAGTTAACAGGGTTTCCAGCTTGTTCTGTAAGTTCATTGTAAATTGATCCCTCTACGGAAGCCAAAACAATATATGCTCATATGACTTGAATTCTTAAAAAGTGAAAAAAAAAAAAAAAACTAAAACTCTAAATCTGGCATATATTGCTTTGTTTTCTTTTTTTTTTCTTTTTTTTTCTTGTTTTTTCACAATAATGTTCACCTTACACAAAGCCCAAGAACCACTCACGGTAGAGCGTTATAGAGTAAGAAGTACAGTTTATAGGGATATGTGGGGATGATAACGGTTAACCAGAGACTTGAACAGGTTTAGATTGTAGCGATCGGGAAAAGCATCCTCTTGGGAGTTCAGAGATTCAGGGGAAGAAGTTTCTCGAGTGAAATTTACATCTCACCAATAGAATATGAAAGGAATGAGCGTTGGTCGCTACAATGTGCATAAAATGGTGGGTCTTAACTACAAAGGTTAGAATTGGTTGGACTAATGAATGTGGTCCGTCTGAACACTTTCCCTGGAAATAGCGAGAGTGGCAAAAGTCTTGCCACGTTTCGTACATAGGAAAGGGGTTGCAAGGTGGGAAATAATTCATCACCTACAAGGATGCGACGAAACATTTGAACCCTATCGAGTGGATAGTGAAGACTGGCCAGCTCGTACCCACATATGAGAGCTGTACCCCATTTTCGAACCGATCTGTATCTTGTAAATGTAGAGGAGAGCAGGAGGAGTCAAGTACTTACTAAAATGGTACAAGGAAGTGGACATTTTTTCCAGTATCTTTGGCAATGGATCGTATGTCAGAGTTTCACGAGGTCTGGGTTGAGATTAATAAAGTGCCAATAGCCTCAACATTTGTTCATCGCGATAGAAGATTCAACGTCCGCTCTGTGATTATGGAAGGTGACGAGTCTGATTTACGAGGAATTGAATGTGATTTTCTTCCACTGAGCTGTTAGTGCTCGTTCAGAAGATAGATCAGCTGCCAATACCGTTCTATCATCAGCATAAGTATTCTAAATTAAGAATTTCAATTTCACTTATTCTTTAGCATTCTAAAAAAAGCACGTCATAAGAGAATATTTGTTTTGGCTTCTGTGGGCGGGGGGATTAAAACGAACTTACATTACAAACTGGACCCCATCTATTAACGTTCATAAAATTTTAATATATATATATATATATATATATATTACTTGACTTCCCCGACGAATTCGACGTATGAGTGTCAAGCAGATCAGCAGGAACCGACATGAAATTTCATTATAGTGGTGAAGGTTTTGTGCAGAACCAACCACACACAGCGGTTTAAATCCAGAGACCTGGTGCACTACGTGTCACAAGGTCCCCAAACAACCCTCTGCAGGTTATGAATTATCCTTTTCCTACGCCAGTTGGCATCAAAGGCTATAGAACCCAGTCTGTCCTGCCATTTATCTATAGCTGGAGGGAAAAGAGGGGGATTCATAGCTTTACCAAGAGTTATAGCACGTAAGTGAATGTAATGAATTCGAACTCGGCTCTTCCGATTCTTCCATCCAAGCCTCTTTTCATTACTCCACTGTGACACATTATTTATATATATATATATATATATATATATATATATATATATATATATATATAGAGAGAGAGAGAGAGAGAGAGAGAGAGAGAGAAGGTAGGGTGGAGTAATGGATAGCGGCTTGTCGAGTTCGAATTCTACTCGGATCAATTACATTCACTTACGTGAATACCCTTGGGAAATGTATGAATCCTCTTCTACCACCCAGCTGTGGGGCAAATAGGAGGACAGACGGGGTTCTATAGAACTTGGAATTCAAAAACCGGACTGGAGAGCCTTTCACTCCGACAGGCTATCTTGCCAAAGAAACACATCTACTGTGGCTGCAATACATGTTGTGCTCCTACGAAAGATATATATATATATATATATATATATATGTGTGTGTGTGTGTGTGTGTGTGTGTGATTTGTAGTGCTTAATCTATTGTAATATGGGGAACGTGTTGCTGCAAACCTGGATGCGCTTATTTTAAGTTAGTTTAATGCATAATGGCTCGGAATTGGAAATCTGAAAGTCATATTTTGATTCCAGTTGGGAACGTTATATTCACATACAGAAATGTATGAATCTTCCTCTCCTCCAGATATGGGTTAATTAGTGCTCTTTGCATTAGTATATCATTATTATATTTTTAAAAATTGTCTGACAATCTAAAAATAATTTCTAGTTTAAAATAACCTGCAAGAGGTTGATAAGCCGTAAAAAACAAAAAAACAAATCAACCACTCAATGAAATCTAACCTCACTAACAGTGAATGATGACCACTTAAAATCCAAGTACATGAATTTAATTCGCTGGAAAGTGATTGAGGACGCGACGAAAAATTTGACACAGAAATCCGAAAGCAGTTGGGTTTCGGTTTATTTTGTTTTACGGCATATCAACCTTAATGAATTATTTAATGCCGACAAGATATTCAGAATAAATTCGTATGAATAGAATTAGTATTCTTTGTATGAAATCAGTTTGTAGGTTTCATTGACGTATTTGTTGAGAGTCTGATTTCATTGATGTTTTCTTTTCAGATATATTACAGTTTGTAGAGAAGCTGGTTTTATTGATCTTCTTATTTAGTTTATATTTGAAGGAGCATTGGAATAGCAAAAGATGACGTCCAAAAACTAAGCAAAGTATTAAGAAACAGGAAGATTTCGTTAGAAGCAAAGAAAAGATTGCTGAACTGCTATACAATGTCAGTTAATGTTGGACAATGCCCCTCACCCCCAGGTGAAAAGGACACTTGAGGCAACAGACATATTTTTCTGCAGAAGGATGCTGAGAACATAGACGGAGCACGTGGGAAACAAATAAGTTTTAGTTAAATAAAAACAAAAATATATGCACAACCTTTCAAATTCAGGAACATCTTTTACATGACACTATCCCCTCTTTTACATGACACTATTCCCTCTGTGTCTATAAAATAGGCTTGCCAATAAGAAATAAATACGAGAATGCGATTACAAAGTAGTCAATGAAAGCAGGAAGAATCTACCTCCGTAGATTAAATAAAGGGTTCAGTTTGAAATCCCTTAAAGCTTGCCCTTACCGACAAACAGCTGATGAAGGTCAAGAGGACACAACGTCCGAAACGTTATGACAATAATAGTCTGACTAAATAATACAAATAAAAATATAAATATTTTCAATTCGCGTATTCATTTCTTTCTAAAGTAAGATTCAACTTGTACAAGGCTCGGGGTCACTCGAGGTAGAGGGTTATGTTAAGAGGCAGTTTGTGCGGATAGGAGGGGGATATAACGGTTAACTCTAGATTTGAACTTGTTAAGATTGTAGTGATCGGCGAAACATCCTCTTAGGAGTCGGTTCCACATTGCAATGGTTCGCGGGAAAAGGCTGCTCGAGTGGAAGTTACTTCTCACCGATGGAATGCAGAGGAAATATGGCTGTTTTGCTACAATGTATGGGGTATGTCGGATCCCAACCGTGAAGGTTTGAACTGAGGAACTAAGGATTGTACAATTTGATCATGAATAGAATATTACTTTAATATAATTTCTTTAATAATGAATAATTTTTAGTGTATGAAACTAAGAGGTCAACATATGTAGCCTAAAATATGTATTTCTTGAGAGACGATGGTCTATCATTCTTCACTACATTTCTGAACAGGAGGTATGGAAATCTTGGGTTACCCATACGTCAACATACTCATCACGACGTTGCCGGTAAAGCCCAAAAGAAGAGATAAACCAGTATCAGCAGTATTTACCGCTAGGTGGCGTAGTACGCTATATCACCACCCTAGTGTCTCCACTTCTTTTTTTTTATATTTACTCATTTTTTCCTGAAGATATCAACAAAATTCTTCTTCCCCTAGACTGGCTTCTACCCATTCCAAAAAGTCCATTCTATCTTGATACAGCTGGAGGAAATTTATGCCCTTTCCAATGATATTAGTGAGTATATCCGCTAAATGTGTTCTTCAGGTTGAAAAAGAAAACGTCAGAATACTTCGTTTTTTTTTTTTAACTTCCTAAAAGCTTTTTGAGTATATCCATTAAAAATTCATAGTTCCCTCGGGTTTAAAGGGAACGTGTCTAAATACCTTGTTGCGTGTTTGAGGAATTTCTGTATTAATACCTCTCAGCATAGACATGAGGAATGATCAATTACAATTCTGCAACGTATAATTTAATATATAAAGTCGTAGAAAAACTATTACCTAATGGATATAGATAACATAAATTTGCTAAAAATAAAATTTGAATTGGAAACTTTAATATAAAACGAAGATCTTCAGTGAAGACACTGAAATAAAGTTTGAAATCGGGAAGTATACAATGTTAGTGATGCACAAAGGAAAACAAGAAGTAGTAAAAAGAATTGAACTACAACGAGGAAAAATGAAGATACTGGATGCCAAAGAGTTATTCTCGACATCCACAATACTGTAGGTTAATGCAATAAATTTCGAGTTATACTCAACAATAGAATGATGATCATACGAATAAACAGTTTTTTTTCCTTGGATGTAGACTTCAATCTCACAAGATTATTCTCTACGTACGAAACAGTGCTCAAAATTTCTCGGCTCGACCAAAAGCAATAACTATTCTATTTTAACGCTATTTTAATACACACAGTACATCTTTTTTTTTCTAGCTTATCGAATTCATCACACCCGTAATCTCATGACTGTCATTGAAATATTAATATCTGTCTGGGGTTATCATTATTTATATCATTTCTGTTCGGACTATTGTCCTCATTCTTGTTATCAGTTGTGTCCTCCTGCCTTCATCCGGAGTAGATCGATCTGGATAACTTACAGGGAATTCTAAACTGAACCCTTTAAATAATCTGGTAGACTGTTCCAAAACTATTGGGACATTTTGTCTAGTTCTTATTTTTAGTATTGCTCAGTTATTTCTCACCCATTTCCATTGCAATGACCACGACCTAACGCTTTAATCCACTAGGCTACTCTCCATAGGACACATTTCTGTAGAGTCTTAAACCTAATCTGCCTGCTGATTAGTGCGACTGCTGCTGTTGAAGGCTTGCTGTTCTTTGCCTTTCTTTCTTTCGGGATAATAAAAGCAACAATGAGTACAATAGTCCGAATGTAAAGAGTATCAATAATGAAATACTAATGTTGGAAATTATGTCAGGTCGAGAACTTTTCAATGTCTCCAAACCAGCCTCGGCGGATAAGATCGTTCCCGCAATCTCCAAAATGATGTCACCAGAGCGATTGTTTATTGCTATTCATAGCTTGCGCAAACACTACATGGACTCTCAGTATCAGACAGATCTAACCCGATAAGAAGAACCATATATATGCATATACGTAGATGCGCATATACATACAATATCACACATTATATAATTACAATTATTTTTCTTTGTTTTTCTCTTGATTTTATTTTGTTTTCTGTTTGTGTTTGACGAGAAGCTTTGCAAAGATGGAAAGAAGACATTTTGAAAAGAATATCGAAAGCTAATCGACCGCACAAATATGATTAGATCTTCGCCACTTTTCAAAACATATGGAACCCCTAAATTGGCAGAATTTCAGAATTGCAACAGAATGAAGAAAAAAAATAAATAAAATTAGCTTCGCTGTTTCCAAGACTGGAGAATAAAAAAAAATTAAATGAAATCAGGTCTGTGATAGAAAAAGCCTTAGAATGATTATTCTTTACAATCACGGTTGGAAAGGAAAAAAAAGAAAAAGAAAACTAAGTCTATAATAAAAATCCAATTACAAGATCCCCATTTCTGAAAGAGTTAATCTTTGATCCGTACATTAACAGTGAATGTCATTTCTAATGATCCCTGCTTAGGATAATCAGTTTTTTATCGATTTGTTTTTGTTATTTATTTTTTTTATTTTTTGCACCTATGTGCATTTGTAAGAAATTCTAATGCACGAACAGACCTGCATGAAACACGCTGACAAATATGCAGGCAGTCGCAAACACATATGCGCGCTGTAGGAATACACAAACCTAGGGTACAGCGTGATGTCTAACAAAGTCTGGGAATAGGGAGTTCAAGCTCGGTGCTTGCAAATATCGCGAAAGAGCACGCTTACACACACTATATATATATATATATTACGTTATATTTATATCAGGGATAGAGCCTATGTAAATATAAATATAAAAGTGTTCATTGAGATCAACACCTATCGGGACAGTCCGATTCATGCTTAAACGCAATCTTCAGTTTATTTGAATATCTGTGTGTGTCTCTCTCTATATATAATATATATATATATATATATATATATATATATATATATATATATATATATATAGATATTAGGTTGGTGCAAAAATAATGACGTAATAATGTCGTTTTTTGAAGTTATACTTCAAAAAATGACATTATTACGTCATTATTTTTGCACCAACCTAATAGATAGATAGATAGATAATGTATACAGCCACTTATTTCTCACTGATGCCAGAAGTAAAAAGGATGATTTTGAACGTTAACTTTCAATGCAGATAAATACGCCTCCTTTCACAGATTAGTGCAACACAATCTTTTTTGTATCATAAAAATAATCCCATGTCGCTTCTGACCGTAGGTAATCATGAACCTACACAAATTACTTTTTTATTTGAGAAAATAATGAACGTTTTTTGTTTCTTTTTGCGATTCTGAATTTAAAGTTTTCATTCTTAGACTTGCTTCCAAAATCCCAGTGTGTCCAACTATTTAACCCATAGGTAGGGCGGTCAGAAAAAAAGCGGTTTCATTCCTTTCACATAAAATTTTGAGAAAGAAAACCCAACAGACTATTCCGAAACATGAACTAGGCTTCTACGTACACTCATAAAAAACACATACACAAGTTTATATTCACACAGAAACACATATATACACATACATAAACCCATAACTCTCACACACAATCACACATATATACACGAATACATAAACACGTTATCTCACACACACATATACATAAACACATTCATATATATATATATATATATATATATATATATATATATATATATATATATATATATATATATTAGAGAGAGAGAGATTCACACAAACACATGAATATACAGGCATCTTCACATACACACATAAACACCTTCACACACACATACATAAATTACTTCAGACACACTTTCTCACACACAAACACCTTGCCCCCACTCACATATATAAATATTCATAAACGCCTTAGCACACATACATATATATAAAAACACCTTCACACATATACACACACACATATATATCAGTTTTTTATGTTGTGATATGAAAGTCTTCTCTTTTTCACACACATTTTATTATGATAATTTTTCGCATATTATCGATCGACTTTTGTCTTTTCTCTGTTGATATTCTTTTTTTCAATATGCTGAGACATTCAGCTATAAGACAATCACCAAAAAACAAAAAAAAAAAACCTATTCCTTTCTCCCCAAACTATTAGTTTGGTGCAAAAATAATGTCGTTTTCTCACATAGTAACATATGTGAGAAAACGACATTATTTTTGCACCAACCTAATACATTTTTTTACAATATTCTAATCAGGACGAAAATATCAAACATCCTCAAATCAGTGATGTCTTCAATGAACATATCGCCATTTTTTGCAGATCCTTCACCCCATTTTCAAACAAACTCCACATTCCGTGAACAGACTTCACCCCCATGCCAACGCCTAATTTTAGTCATCTTCAGTACTGACACGCTAGATATTTCCGACAGTAAAGGACAAAATATCAAACATCAAATTTTGCAACGGAAAATTGAGATTCCAAGGAATTTATACAATGTTTAGTATGACACAAGGCTACAGATATTGAGCATATTATGAGAACCAAACAAACTACTCAGTAATGGTAATGCTATGTTTAGCTGTTTGAATGAAGAAAACATTCGACATTCCTTGACTACCTATCGGTTGAAATTTATAAAATCTTTCTCTTAACACAATTTGTCATGAAAAATCGGTTTCTCAGCTTTCTAGTATTGATGAGTTCTCTTCCTAACCTTTTCTTTAAGGTAGTGTCAACATCTGAATTATGAAATTATTTTCTCTTCGAGGTACATGTGCTCTCTGAGTCGTTGCTGATGTCGGAAGTCTTCAATCGACATGGTCTTTCTTATTTCTTAAAGTTCTTTGCTATTCTGAAGCACCTGTTTTTTGAAATTTAATGAAGAATGGCCTTCCTTAAGACCCACAAGATTCATTCGCTTGAAGACGTTTTTAATCTTTGATCTAATAAAATATAGCTGACTGTTTAGACACTTCTGAACGAGATGGACGCCATTCAGTGACATCCATATGGAGACTCTTCATCTGACATGGTTATCTAAGAACATGACTAGAGTTCTTGAGTCAATGTTTTAGCTTTGTAGCATCTTGTGTTTTAGGGAAAAAAAGTACTTCTATGTTTAATCTCCTTATCTCCTATACTAGATTTGATATAATTGACGGAGAGCGGTCATCCAGATTAGCGTGCTAGCCATTATCGCATTCCTCGGAGACCAAAATGAGAAGTGTCCTGGATATCACGATAAAATACATCTAGCAGTAAGGCCTCTGATTGAGAGTTTTTTTAGGAGCGTGCAACGACCTGTTGATTTCTGTGAGTTCCCAGGTTCAACCAGGGTGGTAGCACGTTAGGGTCCCCGCTATGGGAAAACAGTTAAACCCAAAACTGGCGTTAAGACACTATGAAAGTATAAAAATAGTTTTTTTTTTATAATAGAGAAGCCAGTAATATATTTTTTTTAAGAAATATTACCAGTAATACATTTTTTAAAAGAAATATTACTAGAAATGTTACTAGGAATACATTTTTTGAAAAAAATATCACCAGCAATACATTTTAGAAAAAAAATAATATTCTATTCATAGGAATCTATCTTAAAAATCTTGTCGGCATTAAATAATCTATTGAGTTTCTAAACCTAACTAAACCAAGAAAAATGCAAAACTATACATTTCTTTTCGGGCAGATTATTAAGTTTTGTTCCAAGAAGCCATTCCCTGGTGTAGAATTTCTTCCACTACAGTAAAATGAGGGCCATGATCAATCCTTGATACATGTAATAATAGAGAAGTGCCGAGAGAGCTGTCGCAAGTCACAGTTACAACTGGGATTCTATTTTTCATTGATTGATTTGTTTTCTACAGCTCATCAGCCCTTTGTAGGTTATTTAAACCCGGAAAATATTTTTAGATTGTAAGAATTTTTTAAAGATGTCTACGAACAACTCCCGCTAGCTAGAGAGCTCTCTCTCGAATCTCCTGCCCATTCGTACATGTGTCTCCGTCTCTCTCTACTCAATTCAGTCAGCTAACTCACCTTTTTCTACTCTTCTTCTCAAGGCTGTTGCGTGCTAGACAGTATTTCTGCTGATACAGACAAGTCCATCTCCCTACACCCGCCTGCAAACATATTCGTGTTCGGTGACTAACGCCCACCATACAAGATAGCTTGAACACTATCACTGAGCTAGCTGGCATCTAAAGCCTGAACTTTTCAATCATTCAATCCCTCACTCAAGTGGCTGACTTTCCTACGCGTTTGCCAGATAACGCTGACGGAAACGCTTCTCTTCTCATCTCTTTTTCCTCTATCCCTGACTTGTCGCGAATCTGATCATGCGGTAATGTCTGTAAACGTTTCCTTCCTCTCCCCTCCCCCACCACACATAAACGTCCTACCAACAAAATATCTTTCTGTTATCAACGAGCATACTCGTCAAGTGATTTTCTTCGTGGCCTCCCTTGGAATGAAGTTTTCAAACATCCCGTTCAAAAATGCACGTCTCAGCTAAGAAATACCAAGTAAAACTGCGTTCATCTCCTTGGTTCTCACCTAATTGCTCGGCCGCTATAGCCCACAAGAATCGCTTCTTCCGGCTGTACCAAACCGATATGTCTGATTGCAACTGACGTCTCTTTGTTCGTAACGAGTGCAACCGCGTCTTTAATGAAGCAAAGTTACTATTTGCTGATAAGATAAAATAACCTCTCGCAAGTTCGGATCTACAGATTATTGGGGGACCTGTAAGAGTGTGCTAAACAAGAACAAATCCTCAATCCTCCTATTTAATCAATTCGAAATCCTAATATCTACAGCAGATAAGGCTGAATGCTTTTCCCGTAAATTTTCTTCCATCTGCAGTGCCTACACTTCCCCACTAAAACTGAGGCTATATTGAGTTATATGTCCATAACCACGTCGATGGTCTCAGATACCATTTCTAAATTAGACTCGCATAAGGCAAATGGAGGTGACAGGAGACCAGACGCCGTCCTAAAGAAAGTTGCTTCAGCGATGGTTCCAGTTCTCTCCAAGCCATACAACTACTGCCTCACAGCTTCCTGTAAGTCCTTTTCCGTCGTCCCTGTCTTTAATAATTAACTATTGCCCTATCAGTCTCCTACCGATTTTCGGCAAAGTCCTCGAGGCTTTAATCAATGCCGAAATGGTTAAGCATCTTAACTATTACGATCTACTTCCTGACAGACAATATGTGTTCCGTTTTGCCGGTATACTGCTGACGTGCTTACAACCATAACTGAATATATATATATATATATATATATATATATATATATATATATATATATATATATTGTATATTTAGGCAGTATTTTTTCATTGATGCAAGTTTCATTAAATAATATAGACAAGTGTTGTCTATTTATTTTATATAAATTCTTTTCATATCGTCTAATAAGCTTAATAACATTATCATTAAACGAAGAAAAAAAATCACAATATTGATACATATTTTTTTAATCGTATCTTAGCTTTCGGCTTACATAAGCCATTATCAAAGATGACAATTACATTACAATATATTAAGCAATACACGGACAAAACAGTGATGATAGTCTGTTTCTGTTTACATGGAAGATTTCCAAGCAAAGACTAACTCGTACATATAAGACGCTGGAAGCGAAAATTGCATCGCAGCTCATGACGTCACACATGACCACGCTAGAGTGAAAACGAGAAGTATTAAGTATGGGAAGCCGTTGGTATAAACCAATGGCTTCTGTTACCAATTATAGGTCTTTAGTAATATTTGTGGAAATTTCATAGTTTATTTTGTTCAGGTTAGGTTTCAACTGTTAAGTATATAGCTTCAAGAAATTTTAGTTTTTTTTTTTTTTTATTGTTTTCATGTTTAAGTATAAGCTTCAGGGCTGCGGTATTACAGGACGCTTGCTTGATTTAATCCAATCATTCCTATCTAATTTGGAAATGAAGGTCGTCCTTATCCGGCTCTTTTCCAGTACATTTCATACTACCATGGGTGTTCCCCAAGGGCTCTATCCTGGGTCCTATACTATTTCAGACCTTGATCAACGATCTCCCTGATGTCATCAGTTCCCAAGAAGGAATCTATGCAGATGATACTACCATTTACTCCTGTCTCAATAATAAGCGATAGCGTTTTCAAAGTTAACCTGGCTGTGGCTCTCGAAAAGAACCTCCACTCAGTTGTTAACTGGGGCAAGAAATGGCTTGTAAAATTTAATGCCTCCAAAACTAAACTGCTTTCATTTAACCACCACATAGAAACTACTCTGTCCCCATTATCATGGTTGATGCTCGTCTCCGTGAGAGCGTCCCAGTGCGCCTTCTTGGCCCTACGTTTTCAACTGATTTGACGAGGAATAAGTACATTGAATCAATAGCTGCATATATTGTAAGAAAAGCTGGTTCACTGTATCGCGCGAGAAGATATTTCGCGTCAGAATCCATCTTACACAATTACAAATCTGCCATTCGTCCTTGCATTGAAAACTGTTGCCATATATGGTCTGGTGTCCCTGATGTTCCTCTAGAGGTTCTCGACAAAATCCAAAGAAGGATCTGTAATGTTATCGGTCTTGACCTGGCATCTCCACTTTAGTCACATTCTCACAGACGTCATGTGACTTCCCACTGTCTTTTCTACAAATATTTTCGTGGCAACTGCTCTGGTGCCTCGATTAGATGAGTTTAAGTCTGCTACTAGATTGGCATCTATGTCCTACCCTTTTACTGCTGAAATAGTTAAATGCAACCGCCACTTCTTCTCCAACAGTTTTTCTCGCACTTCCCGACATTGGAACTCCTTTCCTCTCACTTGCTTCCCTGATAACTACAATCTTAAAAAAATTAAATGCATCGTCAATCGCCATCTTCTGTTGCCTTAATCCCTGTCCTTTTTTCCTTTCCTCAATCCCCCCTACACCCACACTTTTCTTTCACTTTCTGTAAACCCTGCGTGCTAGTTGCACTCCTACTTTGCTTGGGGTGAAATTGTTTAAACAAATCACTATTTGCCCATAGCAGGTATTCTGACAGGTACTACAACCCCGCGGGGTCTGGATGAACTTGGGAGCAACACCAATTAAGAGGTGGTTCCGCGCGCCCCAAAACCTCCTGATCTGAGGCCTTGCAGCTGGATGTAATTTATCGTCATACCCAGTACTTACAAACTAAAGTAACCGTCGCTGACAGAAGAGGATCGTTAGTTATTTACTAAGCTTGACTTAGTTTCGGCACAAGGCCAAATCTATGGCGCACCCAGTCAGCATCAAACTCGCTATTCAGTAGTAATGAAAATGACTTGCTAATAATTGTCCGGTGCTAAAGCGTCCATAGTTATTATGCAGATTCTTTTTTACGGCTTATTGCAGGTTATTTAAATCCTAGAAATATTATTAGATTGTAAAATTTGAGGGAGAGATAATAATGGTTTAGTAATAAAATTCTTACTAATTAACCCATATCTGAAGAGAGAAAAGACAGATTCATACATGTCCCAAGGGTACGGTCGCGTAAGAGAATATAACGAACCTAACTAGAATTGGAACTCGCCGTTTAACAATTCCTAGCTATTATCTATTATACCCGCACACACATCCAAGCTTACAGCATCTTGTATTACCAGTGGTTACTCATCTAAGTACTGACCAGGCTCGATCTTGTTTAACAGATCATACAGAAATCAATGTTTCAACGTGTTTTGCCGTAAGCCGATTCCTTTTATTAAAGTTGGTCATGTTAATCTCGATCAAGTTTGCGGATAAATAACCCGACGTTGTTGATATGCAATCGAGCTATTTGACGTTGATTTTCCTTCATTATCTTTGGTTTGGATTTCCTTTAATATTTTAAGGAGTGAATCCAAATCAATTTGCATATATTATTAATTAAGGTACCGGAATGAACAGGTTTTCCAGTCTTGCAATATAAGGTTCAGCCAATCTTCCTACCTCCAAATCTTTCCTATTTGTCTCTAAACCGTTCTAAACTCTGCAAATTCCAGTAAGTATTAGGTTGGTGCAAAAATAATGACGTAATAATGTCGTTTTTTGACGTTAAAAAATACGTCAAAAAACGACATTATTACGTCATTATTTTTGCACCAACCTAATAACTTAACAAGTACAGGAGGCACGTTGGAGTAGCGGTTCGGATTGAGGAAACGGAGAGACGAGTTCGAAATCCAGTCACATCTACTACATTCACTTACGTGGGAAAAAGCATGAATTTTCTTCTCCCCACAAGTATGGGTAAATAGCAGGAGAGACAGATTTCTATAGCCTTGGGTGGCAATTGGTCTACGAGAACAACGCTGAACCTCCAGGTTGGGAAATAAGCTAACAACCTGCTGACTTAAAAACAGGCTTGTTGTAGAAACCGCAACGATATCTTGCAGCCTATGTGTCTCAAAGAATTTAAAGTTATACTATATATATATATATATATATATATATATATATATATATATATATATATATATATAAAGCAAGTAGCAACATTTCATGGCAAAACTGATTACAGAAACCTGAATCAATCGGGAAAAATATTTTTAAGAAACTTACAAAAGGTGAAAATAGTATGAAGATTTAAGCTATTTATTAAATAAAAAATGTAACAATTTAAATATCTGAGAAGTGTTTTAGCAGGGGAGGGAAAGTGCGTAGAATGCCTTCCAGAAGTTAAGCTAAGTATTAAGAAACGGAAAAATTCCGTTACAAAAAAAGAATAGAGTACTCAGCTGTTATATAATAGCAGTCCTCCTACATGGAAGTAATGTTGAACAATTTCCTCACAGATGAGGAAGACAGTTGAAGTAACAGATGGATAGTGAGAATACCAGAGACAGAAGCCTTGAGAAACGACCAATTTTTACACATATGGAATTACAATGGCACTTAAATTTAACATCAGAAAGAGAAGAAATTTCTCGGAGAATGTGGAAGAGTGCTTGAAAAATTCGACACTCCCTGGACATATTCATGGCGATAGGGACAGAGGAAAATAATGCATAGCCTACCTAGAGAGTTTGAGTAAATGGATGTTAGAAGAAGGTTTTCGGGGAGTTAACAAAAAGACAAAATTTATTAAAAGCTACAAAGGACAGGAAATTGTGAAAAGCCATGAACGCCAACTTCTTGAATGCACAGAGCATAAAGAAGAAAAAGAAAAACAAAAAGGGACGGGAATATTCTCAGCCTGACCAGAAACGTCTTTAAAAAATGTATTATCATTTTGCTTAGGATGGATTAATTAAAAAAAAAAAAAAAGAGGAAAAAGAAACCCAGCTTGAATGAGTGAATATCGAAAAAAATACATTTGTAAACTTTTTTTATATTTTAAATATGATGCAAACTTTTTAAATATGTTTATAATTCTCTAGTTTGTTCGTAGGGAGTGATTTGGACTCTTCGTCACTATTCCCATGGTATAAATTTAAATAAAATTTAATATGAAACTTTCTATTTTCAATCAGAACAGTTGATAAAAAAAGATCTCAACTTAATGCGCCGAGAAATCGTCACACCTTTTAGCTGGAAAAAGAAGAAGAAATTATCCAGACAACAAATGACTTGTGCGGCTGCCTCTCTTATGGCGGAATGGTGATAAATCAGTCTAGCACATCATGAACACTGAAGTTGGAATAGGTTCATATTTTGATACTACCTAAATTTCGGCTCCTACTTTTGTCCCAGGGCTAGCAAGTAGGTTAAAAAAAAAAAAAAAAAAAAAAAAAAACACAGACGATAAGTTCAATCCACACTCGGTATACAAGATTCGTGACGCACTATATTAAAGTTCACAAATATCACTACGCATTGGTTTGCCTGGTACCATACGTAGCAGAGGTCGGTGTTCGAGACCGAGTTAATTTGGGATTTCAAACGTTTAATTTAAAAGGCACCTCTGACGCTACACAATTATTTTTTAGCTAATTTGATTTTCTATAAAAGATGAGAAATATGTTGTTTTTTTTCCTTTAGTCTGGCATTCTGCATATTATGTATAATTGAACCAACTGTTTATGCTGTAGTGATAGAAAAAAAAAAGATCACTATTTCAAAACAAAAAAATAGAAAGCTAAAAGTTGGCAAAGCATTTTGGTTTGCTATAAAGATCAGTCAGACATTTATGTGCTATGCATGATACACGCTTAGACGATTTATGTATCTTTTGATACATGACTGACGAGGCAGTTTTTCCTGCAGTAGTTTTCCATTTCTTTCTGCTGTAAGACCCGGTCTGTTCAACTATTTACCCATAGCTGGAGGGAGAAGAGGATTCGTACCTTTCCCAAGGGTATAGCACGTAAGTGAATGTGATGGATTCGACTGGAATTCCTTAATCCGAGCCGCTATCCATTACTCCACCGTGCCTCCTCTATAAAGATATAAAAACAAAAAGACAAGGAAAAAAAAATAAAGAAATCACTAAGAAGCCAAAATGTAGTTCCTAAATGTTTGTAAAGAAAAATGAATTGTCAAACGATTCATTTCTGGAACCAATCATATTCAAGAACCATTCAGGAACGAATTCTATTGTCTTTAAAAAAAAAAAAAAAAAAAAAAAAAAAAGTGACGAGCAGGCAAACGGACCGGACAGCCACTGAAAAGAATTTTATCTGTTGTCCCTTACTCTAAATCTTTGGACATCTAAAAATTCTACAGGCGTAATCAAAATAATTACTACCATCAAAAAATACATACGTACAAACCTATTAACAAAGATCCTCCCCTCTCTCTCATATATACAGCCCCACATATTTGATTTAAAAAAGAACTGATCCGACATGCAACTTTCGGGATAACAGCTGCAACATTTCTCTATTTATTGAACAATTTAGTTCATGCCACATCGACTGAAAAACTACTACAACAAAAGAATTCTCCAATTACCATATTAGTAAAAAAAAATGCAATATCTTTCAAACGCTGTAAAATTTCTTCCAGTTAACAATAAGACATTTCTAAAAAAAATATTTCGATTCGCATCTAATCTTTCGTGTCCCGTTATTACCTGGATGTATTTAAAAAAACAAATCAATTTCCATGCCTGATGATGTCTGTATTAACAGATGAAAGTACTAGCAAAAAAAGACCTTATACAAGTTGAATTTATTAAAAACAAGGATCACAACATTCATCTAGAGGTTCGTGGGTTAATGTAATTTTAATAAATTTGTTTGCGAAGATGTATTGTCGCCATTTATATCATTAACTTCACTAATCTGTTTTTTGTATGAATGATTCATGTAATATACATATATATATATATATATATATATATATATATAAGGCAGGGTGTGTGTGTGTGTGTGTGTAACGAATGCACAGCCGCAATTTTAGACGGATTTGCACCAAAGTTTACATGCACATTCTCCAAGTTAGCGGGAAGGCCAACACCTACCTTGCATTTCTCAACTCCCATCGATAGTGGAAATAATCGATTTTTTTCATGCTTCTACGGCAGTTTTCATGTAGTTTGCGGCCATTTTTAGTGGCCAGAGTGAGAGCCTATAGCTGGCTGTCACGAATAGGCAGGAAGATTCTATTGGCCAGCGTGAGAGCCAACGTTTAGTGATAAAAGTCTTAATAATTAACTCATCGCTGGAGGGAGAAAAGGTGAATTTATACATTTGGCGTGTAAGTGAATAACACAAACCCAACAAGAATTGAAACTCATTTCTCCGATTAACAATTCTAAGCTATCATTATCTATTACACCTCCGGCACATCCAAGCTAACAACACCTGGTATTCCCAAGCGGTCACCCATCTTGGTACTGGCTAGACTCAATGTTGCTTATCTTCGGTGATTGTACAGGAACCGGTTTTTCAACGTAATGGGACCGTAAAACCGCCAGGGTTATTGTATGTAAAACAGCTTCTATTTGTCAATTGAATAAAGAGAGAATTTTAGCAAGTTCTAGTTTGCGAAACGAATTAAGAAAAAGCGTTCTTAAATAGATTGGTGAAAATATCTCTCAACAAACACGTCAAGTCAGACGTTTTAATATGGCAACAAATAGTAGCAAAGAAATACAAAATAGCAAACAAAATGGCCGTTAGTATCTGAACCACAGATTTTAAAAAAAAAAAGGACATTAAATCGTCAGATGAGTGATCGGATATCACGAGGGATAATAAAATAAGGCTAATTTCTCGGGAACTAATTGATTAAATGAGAGCGGATAATTTATTAACGGGAAAAGCAAACAATGAAATCGAAAAGAATTAAATTTGCCGTTAATCAAGATAATTCAATGAAGAATTAACAATTTCAATGCAGTGGATGAAACAACCGTCCGCAGAGTGTCTCGTCGTGAAGTATTAATTACCAAACTATTAGAACAATAACGACTTTATGAGGAGCTTCCCTTCTTCTGTCATGAAGAGCTTCCCTTAGTTGCCAAACGAAGCTCAATAACTAGCGCCACCTTCTCGTAGATCATCTTGAGATTTAGAAATATCAATTCGAGTGACTTGCTATAGAGAAAATCAGAATTCTCTTCAGGATCTGGACTCATGCATTCCATTTTCTGCCATGTATTTACAAAAGCTTTACGGATAGGTTATAATTCTTACCTTCAGTATTTCTTGAGAGTATCAGGTTCTCAAAGTTATCTTTCTTCATTACGTATCTTAGAAATTTAATTTGTCATTTTCTGATCCTAAGTGACCGTTTCTTTCCCATTCGTTGTTGACATTTTCCGTCTATTTTATACTTCTGGAGAAAGGCATCGCAAGTTTCCTCTTCTACTATGAGGAATTTGACCAACATTCTTTGCAATATAAGAGAACTGAAATTGTACAGGAACTCATTACTCTTCTCTCTGTATCTAACGAAATTTTCTTGTTTCTTAATACTTCGATTAGTTTTTGGAAGGGCAAGGTTCAATATTTTAATGTGCCTTCCTATCCTAGGGTCATATTTATTGTCGTGAATATATAACAAATAGTATTCAAGTTCAATCCTAGTCTGAAGCAACATTTATATTCATTTTCTGCTGTTTACCTTAATCATCAGAGAGTATTCGATTTAGAAAGGAATTATTAAAAGCAACATTATCATACGGGATTGAATGCTGAAAAGTCCTCGCCATGACCCACTTCGCAAACCTCATATTTTAGGGCTATTTTGGTTAGGCAGAGAACTTTTCAGCAGCATTTCTCACTAGTATTTAAGGGAATATGACAAAAGGTCAGGTTTAAAATGGAAGTTCCACATATTTATGGAAAGAAGAAAAGAACTGCTCAGCCTGCACATCATTTTCTCTTTGGAGGTGCCAGAAATTACCTGACCCTAAAAAGCCTCTAATCGATTTAGGGCTGCTGTCTTTCTCCTTCTTCATGTGCCGTGTCGCCTCAGGGCGTAGGTGATCATCGCTCTCCACAATCTTCTGTCCTTAGTACCGCTTAATAAAATTTGTCATTTTGTTATCTTTCCTAAACCTTGTTGCGCCATCAATTTACTCAAACTCTATATAGGTTATGCGTTATTTTCTTCTCTCCCTGTTGCCTTTAATATTTCCAGGGAGTGTCTAATTTTCTAAGCCTTCTTTCCTCATTATGTGCCCTAAAAGATTCAGCTGTCTCTTCCTGATGTTAAGTATAAGTTTCCTTTTCGTTTCTATTTTCTCTAAAACTTCGTCATTGCTCAAATATTCGGTCCATGGTGTCCTCAGCGTCTTTCTATAGCACCACATATCTGTTGCTTCAAGTCTCTTCATCTATGGGGAGATTGTTTCGCATTCACATAAGAGAACAGATATCACATAACAGTTCAATACTCTTTACTTTGTCTCTTACGAAGTTCTCCTGTTTCTTCGTGATCTACTATTCTGTCATAAAGACTTTAGACTTCGTATAAGCAAATTCATTTTAAAAGTGTGTGCTCCTGAATTATATGAGTTTGATATGAATATCGTATAAAATTTGTAATAATGTTTTTTTTTTGTGGGGGGGGGTATTTTTGCGATAGAAAAATGCAAAGTTTGAAGTTTCTTATTGATAAAACGATAACAATTAACAAAACAAACTAAAACTTAATAATTCAAGAAGCTGTTCATAAAAAAGTCAAAATCATCATATAATAATTCTGCTTGTCCCACCTGTTTTAGTTTGCAGGATTGTTACAATACTTTATGGACTATTCCACTTTAACCGCAGAGAAAGACAAACAACATACCAAAGACGCTACATGTTCTCAATCAGAAAATGAAAAAAAAAGAAGAGAAGATAAAAGTGTTTAACGTCTGTTTCAGTCAAATAGAAAAAGTTACCGACTTCAAATCTTTTCATTTGTATCCTTACTTCTTTAAATATTTGATTTTTATTGCAATATTTTCTTTAAATTTTTTAGCTCAAATATTTAACGATGCGATAGAGGAATTTCTACGTATGGTTTACTGTCGTGGAACTCTCCATGAGCTTATTCAATCATTAACTGAAGAATTAAAGTTCATCAGAAATTTCAAATGAGAAAACCGTGAAATTTTCACGGGTAGAAAATAGTTACTTACAATTTAGGCGTCATTTCAGTTTCAAATTTAAATTTACATAAGCAATATGAAATCACATTTAAAAATTTATTTACAATATATCTACACTGAGTAGAATTTTGCTTTGGAAGGATTATCTATTTACTGTAGATATTTAAACTTAGCTTCGTCTTGCGCACCCACTTAGTCGCATACTCAATCCACTCGCAAGGATCTGTGAGACAAGCATAAAAGCTATAATTATACAACAGATAATTTATAGAGACGTAGATATATATTAGCGAGTTCCTCATCCCACAAAAAAAATCACGTAATTCAAAGGTGGCACGTGAACTAGGTGTAGTTGCATATTGTGCTTCCATGTCACGAATCGACACAATTCTAAAACTGGATGCCGTGTGTCGTGGTTTCAGTTACACTGATTTGTTCCCAAAGCTTCTATTTCAGGTGTTTACAAACGTTTTTCACGTTTTCAAATTATGTATCGATAATTTCATCTATTAAAATATATTTCCTAAGTTGTCATCCATGTTGTATATTTTACCGTCTGTCACGTTGAAAGGAGCAAATGAAAAAGCTTGAGAGCCTTATCCATTATAATAATTTGTTGGACGAAGATTCCATCGGTGGATATCAGACTTAAAAGTCGATTTTTTTTGCAGTTATTGTCAATTTTCCTTGTTTCTATTTTTTTTTTTTTTTTCCATAAATACTTTTTACCTAAAAAAAACTCGTTTCTAAAAGAGCTTCTTTTTTTTTTCTTTAGCGTCAATTGGCAATTTTTAAGTTCCGCAAACAAAAATAAAATTCTTGTTTTTTTTTTTGTTTTTTTAACAAACCTGGGAGAAAGATATTATTTCATTTACAATGGCAAACTGTAGATAGCATAATTTAGAATGTAATTTTAAATTCACACATTATATATAATTCAATATGAATTGATTGACTTTTTTATGGCTTAGAAACTTTTTGTCAGTTATTTAAAGCTAGAAAATATTTTTAGATTTTCAAAGGTTTTGAAGATGACAACTTTTACTGATACAAGTTCTAATGATTAACCCATAGCCAGTGGGAGAACACATGAATTCATAACGTTCCCAAGCGCGTAAGTGAATATAACGAACTTTGATTGGAATTGGAACTCGGCTTTCCGATTTGAAATTCCAAGCCGTTACCCATTACATCCGCCGCACATCCGGGCTTACTGCACCTGGTATTTTTAAGCGGTTACTCATATCAGTATTGAACCGGCTCAACGTTGCCTAACTTCGTTAAATATATGAAAACATGTGTTTCAATATGATATGGCCGAGCCTTTAAATATAGAAAGAGTATAGACCGTAATTCCCCATGTATAATACGCATTGTTTTTTCTAAATAATAATATACAAAATTATGAGTGCGTATTATACACAGTTACAAAATATCTTTTAAAAAATTGCCGTTTCATAGATCGATTTCAGTTCCATACGACAATCTGACACTAACATTCGGCGATTGTGACCCCATAAGGATGTCAAATACAATCATATGTACCTAGCAATATTTACAAATGTAAAATAAGAATTATCATAAAACTAAATTAGAATATTATTGTTTAGAACCATTTTTGTGAAAAACTACATACAGATCCGGTAGATTGCACATTTTATCGAACAAAAACAGGTTAATGAGTCTGCGCAGTAGGCACAATATAAGTATTTCCGTTTCCTTTTAGAATCGCGATGATCGGAAATTGATAAATATTTTCAATTACAGCTTGAATAAGAGTAAGAAACGCTAGCCGTAAGGAAATTGGAGAGGTACAATTTATAGGGTTTGATTACCAGACAAAGGGTGCGTATTATGCGCGAGTAGAAGCATTTTCCCCACACTTTCAACACAATTTTAGAGGTGCGTATTATGAGTATTATACACGGGGAATTACGGTATATACATGTTTTGTTTTGTTTTTACATCAAGTAAAGTTTTGGGAAATTCTATGACAAAGTGAAAATTTACTTTCGTGTTGAGTTTTGTCCTTCCTCGGGTTAATGTGATGTTTTCATTGATGCTATTACACCTGCACGGAAAGGAGAGGAAACGCGGAATTTTTTTTTTTTTCTTATTAAATATATGTTTTAATCACTAGTTTATCCACAATGAAATTCTGGCCTTGTTCTTAAAACTTTTATTATCAGATCTTCTATTGCCACAATGTGGCATATTTAATAACAAAAATGATAACAACATAAAAAAAATGAAATTAAATGATATTACCTGGACTATATTCCCAAAAGAAATATATATATATATATACTTTTTTAAAAATAATTATATATTTATATTTAAAATATCAGCGTCCCCTCTCCTTCATGTGCATATGTAATCACCTAAAGTCCGATAAAGTCCTAAAGAACGAAACGCGTCATACGAAAATGTTTTTTCACTTTGTCATAGATCTTCCTAAAATACTTCAATATATAATTTTCGTTGATACAATTTTGGTTAAAAAGAAACAAAAGTTTTTTTTTTTGTTTTTTTTTTTTCGTGTTGTGTTGTGTGGTTTTCTTTCTTTGAGAACATTTTTCTTGTTTCCGGTTCAAAATTTGAATATAAATGGTCCTGTATCAGTACTTTCATACGAACTGAGGCGTGAAGATGTTTTACTTTAAAAAAAAAAAAAAAAAAAAAAAAAAAAAACGACATGACATGAAAGCCTAAATTACTGACATTGGACAATTTATATTTAAATTTTCACCGAAAGCTGAAAAGTGACCCGAAATATAGAAAGCCATAAAAACAGCGGAGCGTGAATCGAACTTCATCTGATGTCAATCAATTGATTATGTGAAAAATAATTCCTCATCCTTAACATAATAAAATTATAAAGAATATAGTAAACAAAGGAACAGTCAAGTAAACACTCCCCCCCTCATAAACTATCAAGCAGTCATAACTCTAAGAGACGAATGTAAACACTGTCTCTTTCGGCAAAATCCAGAAAGACTAAAATCAGGTACATTATTTACATGCTGCAACATTCAAAGATCTAATACACACAACTCTGTACATACAACGTGTGAAATCACGTGCGATACCGTCGTCAGCCGTCAACCAGAGGAGGTAACCGAGTTTCTGTGGCTAAGGCGGTATTTCATTAGGTTGGTGCAAAAATAATGACGTAATAATGTCGTTTTTTGACGTTAAAAGATACGTCCAAAAACGACGTTATTACGTCATTATTTTTGCACCAACCTAACACAGCGTTGAAAATTTCAGCTGTAGTTGTAAAAAGAAATCGCAAGAGCCTGGCACATATACAAAAAAAAGTACCCTGTCCGGTGGCAATAGCTGCTGGTGTCGTCACGGGTGGTAGAACTCATCGGTCGAGTCCCTCATCATGTGAAAGCGTACCTTCCCGACCTTGAACTCCTCCACCAACGTGGAGATGGGAAGTTGCAGGATTCTGACATTGGTCTATAGTTCCACCGTGGTGAAGCATGTGGTAATATCATACACCTGCAACGGCCACAGAAACCGGCGCAGCAAACCATGTTGGTAGCACTAAGTGTTCAGTTTGCCTAAGAGATGGGTTCTGTCAATGGATTCAAGTTCATCTAATGCCATTTTCTGCACCTCTTTACCTTGGTTCCGTTCAATTAGTGAAATTTCAACATTTTCATAACCAGATATATTATAATTCAAAATTTTGTAACAATCAATTAATACTCAGAATCTGAAGACTGCGTCAGTCGTGCTAGTGGTAAGGGATAATATGCATATTTTTACTTGTTCTTATGAAAACCTGAATATACATTTAATAGTAATATATTAAAAATTGACTGCAATTAGCATTAAAAATAAAAATTAATTAAAAATAAATGTATTTAAGCAGATATTTATTTTCAATTCATTTCTTTTGTTTGCTAAGTTAGGGCTATTTAAGTGTTTTAAGATAATCAGCTTTTCGACAAGACATAAATTGCATTTATTTCATTTCTCTTTACAAACCTCAGCTCTAGATATAATATCACACTTGACTGATGGTGAGATGCCATCATTCTTTAATTGCCACAAATATTTGGAGAGACCATTGCTTTTTTTTTTTTGCATTTTCAATTATTTAATATCATTCTATGAAGGTAAGATCGAAATTTCCATTATTTTCAATCTTTTTTATAAATGTAGGGATTATGGTTGTATTTTCTACTAGTATTTTTATGATGGAACCTGATAAGTGTGCGTGTGTGTGCGTTTAAATGGGTTTTGATGGAGCGGTGTTCGGGTAGGTGTAACGTAAGTCATGAGGATAGGTATGTAGCAGTGTAATGATATAATTATTTATGACTTCAGTTTGTTCATCCACATGTAAGGAATGAATAAAAATTATGGAATCCTTAATAATAAAAATAAAAAAGCCAATACTCAATAATATTAACTACGAACACTGCTGACAATGTGCTGTGTTTACAAAATACAACCATCTCTGTAACTCTAGGTACATACACACAAGCCATACATTCAATTAAAAAGTCAAAATAAAATCATCTTTGATAATAGGCAAAAGTATAGCCGAAAGCGCTCCAAATGTTAGAGAGCATTTAGACAGTTTCTATACACTCTGTGTCAAGAAAAGAAAACACTTGTTCGAACACAAGAAATTTAAATAAAAGGCTTAATTGCAGTACTTTGACTGTCGTTTTTAATGAAACATGTATAAACATGTATTCTGCCTAAATACACGATACACACATACAAACACAAATTATATATATATATATATATATATATATATATATATATATATATATACAGGAGACTCGGGTTCGAATCTCACCATGGTTTATTTGTAAACTTCCTGACGTTATCGCTCTGAAAGGGGGACAATCAAGCGTGCGGCACGTTTGGAAAGTGCCTGAAAACCATATCACCGCTTGACCCAAGCCTTGTGAGTGAAATTGGGTAGACGGAACCCTTGAGTGCCGTCGATAGCTGTGCTAGCACGAAGTCACAAGTCACCGTGACCGAAGGTTTGAGTGTGCTGGTATTGTTCAGATTGTTGATCATGCTAGATAACATCGTCTCCCCCCAAACTGTAACCAATGTCTGCTCAGCCTAGTTGCAGTATAAACCACAGCTTGACTATGTGGTTTTTGAACAAACCCAAATGTGTCTGAGTGAGCGTCTGCAATAAGGGTTGGGTAGCCGCCCTTGTAGACAGGTATCCTCGAATACAAGTGTCCAGCTATTATATATATGGTGTGTGCACGTAAGCAAAGAAGAATGAAACATTTAAAATATGTTAACTTTCAATCAAGATCTATTTGATTTTGTGTTTGTGTCCCAACGGGTATATACTGTAAACAAAATATTCCATTTGATTTTCAGATTATCTTTCTTTTAGAAGAAAAATTTTGTCGAAGATCAAAATACTAACACTTGAGTTGTCTGAGCTTTTATCTTGAAGTTGTCATAATTCGTGAAAAGATTATAGACATTTGATAACTGGTTAGCATTTTTTATCTTTTCCTTCGAAACAATGTGATAAAGCCACTAAGAGAATAGAGTGAAGGATACATTACTTACTAGAAAAGACAATAAAAAAAAAGACGAATCTGATTCATATTCCATTTTTGTAGATTGTAGTTGACGGGAAAACAAAATGTCAGAAATGAGTTCCATGAGCGCGAAAGAAGAACCTGAGTAAATTGCCATATTTTACTAGAAATGATACGGTAGGATTTTGTCGATATTATAAAGCGGGCCGCTCGCTAAAAAAAATGAATATTTTTTTCGATTCTGACAAGTGTTGCGGCTTAAAAAAAAGTCTAAAAATATTAACCTACGCAAAATATTCCCCCACAAAAAACATCCCTTATTTTTATAGGTGGACCAGTCTAGCTAAGTAGTTCCACGATTCAATAATCAGAGGTTTATCATTTCTATTTTCAAAAGTTTTCACGCCTCAACATGTAGAATGGTATATCTTCAATAATAGCCAAAAAGAAAATCGAGCATATTATGATGAAAATAATTGCTATGATGCAATGATTCGTTTTCCTCTTTCCGTCGCAATTCACAAATGAATAACAACAACAATAAGAATAAATATTAATAAACGACTATATGAAAAGTGTTGTAGGTTCTTGGACAAAATAAGATATTCCAAACAGGAAAGCTTCCCACTTGCCACGTCGATCACCATCACCTAAAGCTGATGGTGATCGACTGTATGTCTCTAGATCTGAAGTAGGTAGAGGATTAGTTCAACTAGAACTTCTTACATAACCACAAAAATCAGTCTTCAAAGATACCTGAAAACTAGAGAAAACTGGATGATTATTTGTGTCAAAGAACAAATAAGAAATACGAGACTTTATTCAATAATAATACATTTAAAAGGGAATTTCGGGTGGATGAAGAAGTGAAAATAAACCATAAGAGAAAGTAAAAACACATGAAATTTACCAAATGCAGAAAAGGTCGCAAGATATCTTTTTTTGGCAAGTAGTCTGCCCGTACAAATTAAGCTGATGTAGAAAAAACCCTTTCCCCCTAGTGATTACGTAGTGCAGGGTTAAAAGCTGAAACCGAAGGTTTTTTTTTTTTTGCTGCACAGGACCAATGCTTACTAACTAGAAATTACCAAGCATATATACTGTAATGCAAAGTTTGTAATAAATATTCACAAACAATTGGCCATCTTGTATCAGGTTGCATGGTGTTAGCACCCACTGAATATAAACGTCGGCATGATAGAGTGGGTCAATATCTGCAATGCGAAATATGCAGCTTTTACGGGAATTAAAGCTGCAAGAAACTGGTATGAACATCACCCAGGCATGTTTACAGTGACAGAACCTTTAACAAGTTTATGGACTTTACTTCACTCAGACAATCAAAGCTATTAGCCCAGACATCGTACTAGACCACAAACACAGAAAGTGCTTTCTTATTGACATGGCATTCACTACAGATGTAATGTATCTTTGAAGATATTCAAATAACTATCCCATGTATTTGTGAGTCTTAGGTTTATTTTTTTTAAAAAAGGATCAGTGGAAAATATCATGAAGCCATTTCTGACCTTAGGCCTCTAATATGGACCCGAAAGGAAATATGCATACAACAGAAATAATAATAATAATAATAATAATAATAATAATAATAATAATGTACCAGGCATGACTCTCATCATATCTGATATTAATTCACTGACGGATTTAACAAGTACATATTTTGTGTTGATTAATTAAATGGTAAAGGTAATTTTAGTTGATTCCTGATAAGGAAACATCTGGCATTCCCTGACTGAGCTGTCAATACTGCTTTCGTTAAAATCTATAAAATCTTTCTCTTAAAACAATTTAAGAAAATGTTTTTTTCAAGTCCAGTAGCTGTTATTGCTTTTTACATTATTGATATTTGTTTCCTTCCTAACCTTTGATTTAAAGTGGCGTGGAATGTCAACATCTTGATTAAGCCATTATTCTCTAATGTAATATGGTAACTGTTGCAGTTGTTGGTAGTTCACAAGGCGTGTGGCTTGTTATTTGTCCAGTCCACAATGTTAAAAAAAAGGATGATCTTTGCCAAGACTTTAGGCTTCACTCGCTCAAAGTATCAATTAACCATTGATCTTAGAAAGCGGTTGTATATAGCTGATAGTTTAGAGATTTCGGAACGGATTAGGCGCCATGAATAACATCCATATGAAAGTTATGGATCTTAAGAGACTATTTAAGATAACTTTTGAAGTTGACGTTTTGGTTTTGTACCAGTTGGCGGTGTTGGGAGAAACTACCTGTAGCGCAGTCTATTATGTGTTCAATTTCCTTTTCTCTTCTACTAAATTTAATATAAGTGAATGGGCTGCAGTAAATGCCCTGTTCAGTGGTACATATTTATTTTTTCAGTTGTCTGACCTTAACCATAGAAAGTGACTAACGTCCTGTTTATTTGTATGATGTGCTTCTTAACCGGGTGTTGAAAGTGCAATTTTTTTATTTAAATTTGAAGGATAGAGCAGCCAAGATGACTTAGGATGGTGAATGCAACGCACTTGGGAACACCCATCAATCAGAGAGCGTGTGAACAGACAGGGTTACCCAAGTTGAAGCTATTTCTAACCGGTTCGCACCTGCAAGGTTAAGTGTTGCTTTTATTAAAATCTATCACCATATATTGTCATTATCAAAATGACAATTACAGGTGTGACCTACAGATTGGAGACGTCAAAATAAAAAAAAGGTATAGAAAATTATCTATGAAGGAAGAGCGATGAAAAATGCGACGCAGAATCGATAGGGGTAATGGAATAATCAAAGACGACTTCCAAAATCTAAGCAAAGTATCACGAAACAAACATTTCGCTAGACCCTCGACCCTGCCAAAATTGTGATGAACTGCTATATAATATCAGTCCCCCTATACAGCAGTGAATGTTGGACAATTTCCCCATCGATTTAGGAGACTAGAAATGAGTATACGTACGAGGACATATATGGGCAAAATAAACAAATCAGTTATCTTTTCTTCCTTTTCTCGCAAGTATACAAAAAATTACCTTAAAAAAGACGATAAATAAAAAGTCTAAAAAAAATCAAACTAGCAAACAATACATCCGTTAAAACTTTAACAATTGCATACATTATCTTTTAAGTTTGATGTAAAATACAGCGTATCTACAAAATTTGTACATACGTAAATATGGCAAAATCTTTATTTTCATTTTAGTTTCCAAAACATGTAAGCAACGTGGAAGATTTAAGTAAAAATGGTAACGTGAAGGAAACTTGTGCATGGGACCAGAGAGTGAGACTTGAAATTTCTGAGACACAATGTGGGAAGTAGGATTAGAAAATTTGACACTCACAAGGTATATTGAAGGCAAGAGGGACAGAATGAAACAACAAGTAACGTACCTAATGAGCTTGTGTAAATGGATAGTAGAACAAGACCGGGATGAATAGTACGGGGATAAACATTTCCAAAAGCTATAAAGAACAGGAATACGTAGAGGGCTATGATCGTCCATATCCTAAAGGAACACAATAGATAAAATGAGAAGTTTTGAAAATTCAGATAAAAATAAATGTCAGATCGATTCGTGTTTGACGTTATACAAGAATAGAAACTATTGAGAAAGTTCTGTCTAAAACTGGCAGCAATATCCAACTGCCTACAGATGTAGAGATCTGAAGCTAATTCCTTCCAGATTAAATTTCAAAACACCAGGAAATAGCAGAAAAAAATAAGAAAAAAAAAACAATAGCGGAAAATATAAGGAAGACGCACAGATGCATATTAAAAGAAAACGCCCCAGTGTAAACCTCTCCAGTCAGGAAAAAATCGTTTAAAAGAAGCGAAAACAAAAAAAAAAAAAAAAAAAATGAAAAAAGTAGTAACAATGAATCAATGTATAATAGCATCGACACTTTGTCTTCGAAATACAACTCATATCTTATAATAAATGCTATTTCATGAGTAACAAGCAGAGGGAAATATTTTAGTAGCATTTTTAACTTTTTAGAACAGTGTACACAGAGCCGTTGAAAGCGTTTCGTTACCCCACCTCGAATTTTTGATAGGTCCCCATCACCACGATTCAACTAAATCTCAATTTTCATAATGTAGTATTCATATATTAGGTTGGTGCAAAAATAATGACCTAATAATGTCGTTTTTTGACGTTAAAAAAATACGTCAATAAACGACATTATTACGTCATCATTTTTGCACCAACCTAAAAAATTATTGTAATCTAATTATGTACAATAATGGATTATATGCAATATAAGCGAACAACTGAACTTGAAATATCGAAAATAAATACAATATATCAAAATACAAGACATGTCATAATAGATCATTCCATCTTAAATAAATCAACGGCATTTTTAACATCGACTTGAGATTTTCCCTGTTAAAGACTTGAATAATTATTAGGTTGGTGCAAAAATAATGACGTAATAATGTCGTTTTTTTTTTTTTTACGTATTTTTAACGACAAAAAACGACATTATTACGTCATTATTTTTGCACCAACCTAATAATTATTCAAGTCTTTAACAGGGAAAATCTCAAGTCGATGTTAAAAATGCCGTTGATTTTGCACCAACCTAATATAATCCATTTAGCATTATAGTTAAAAATACTGAAATTTACATAGTATTTTTTCGACCGTAAACATGAGTAAAACATGTAGCATGTAAATTACTCTTTTTGAGTAATTTCACGTCTACTTATCATCTCTCAGTTGCGTCTCTGTCTTTCGGCAGAGTGCGCTCAGGGGCTTCTCTGCCAAAAGACAGAGAGGCAACTGAGAAAAATAATACTGAGAGGTGCCCAGCCCTGGGGAACAGCTGCTCGAGGACGCGCCCTCCCATTTCACCAGAGGGAGGGATTGGTGCTCTCACCGAGGCCAGCGCAACCGACGGTTGCAAGGGCTGTGCGGAATTTTTGTTCCTGTCCCAGGGGTGTACGCGGGAAAAAAATAGACCATGTGTCACATCTCGTCCTAGTGGTGGGAAGGGGAAGAGAGTAAATACCGCATGAGCAAAACAAATTCACAGGTTTGGACTAAAAAAAAAAAAAAAACCCGTCAAAATCCTCGAAATTTTAAACTTCTTTCATAGTTAGTTTAATTTTTAACGTATATAAATGTAGATAGGATAGCAAAGGTCACAAAGCACTGCCCGGTGTCCTCAATCAGGTTTGCCCAACCCACGATCACATAATCACCTTCATTATCAACGACTGCAACTCAATGAAAAGGTAAATTTTCGATTCCACGTTTTATGAAATTTGTTGTTTTTTTCACAAGAGAACATTTATAAAACTGTTTTTTTTTGTGGGGGGGAGTCTGTCTATATTTATGAGATGAGGTATTATGTACATTATTTATATTATTCGGACTATTGTCCTCACCTTTGTCGCCATATTTATCACAACGTTTCGGCCGTTGTACGCTCCGGCCTTCTTCGGGTGGTTGGAATTTCGAACTGAACCCTTTATTTCGCTCACTGGGGTAGACTGTTCTAGTTCCACGTGCCATGTCTGATGGATGTCAGAATACCCAGAAATTCATACCCAGATGTCCTCAAGGACACATGGCATAGTGGATAAAGGCGTTGGTTAGATCCAGAGACAGGACCCAAAGAGCTTGAGTTCAATACCCGGTTAAGGCACAGGAGAACTTTCAGATGGAAATTAGCAAGAGAACTGATAACTGACATCCATCAAACAAATTTTAATTGCTAACCCGGGGTGGTAGCACCTGTTAGGGTCCCAAATATGGGCAAATAATGAACCTTAAAACAAAACACGATGGAAGTATAAAAATATATCTTTATAGTAAAAAATACCAGCGATACATGTTTATATAAAAATGACCAACAATACATATTTATTATAAAATTGTCAACCATACGCACATACTAACAAAATGTAGCGACTTCACGCAAATCCGTTTAAAATACTACCAATCGACTAACATTAAAAACACTTTCATGACATTAAGTTATATAATATTCGACAATTTCTTAAATTAAACTGTATTCCAAAATATAACTTCAGCAAAACTACAACATAAAACAAAGATCAACGCCTCTTGTAATGATGTCCTCACAAACATGTTTATGTATAAAAGCTGAATATCATCTTCCATTTATGAATTGAGCAAGCAGAATAACAATTTTATCACTTCCAAGCTCACGAGAAAATTAAACGGTTATAAGGTGTTGATATGCCATTAAATAGACAAATCAAATCGGGGTAACGACATCCCGATAAAACCCTGTGATGGAGTAATGATAAAAAGTATATTTTCATATCCAACCAGTACTCGAATACGGGATTGTTATCTGGAGGCCAAACTACGAAAAAGAATTGACTTATTGCAATCATCTCAGAACAAATGCCTCAGCCTAGTTTACAGGCAAAATCAGGATATCAAAATACAGAATAGCTATTATAGAATAAAAATGAACAAGTTCTCCACCTGAAAGACGAGTATACGTTGTCACTGACAAAAGTTGAGAAGACAGCACGCAAAAACGGTTGCAAGATCCAACATCTTCGCCCCAGGGAAATAGACACGTGCATTTCCTTAGCTTTATGAACGCAGCAACCATTGGCGTTTTTAAAGAATAAACTGTGAATCCTGCCCAAATAAGCTGAAGGTCTGTCGACTAATACAATTCATAGTTGATGTATTGTGTGATTTACTAGCTTCATATCAAGCCCTTGATAATAACGGCGAAACTCGAGCTGTAGCTCTTGTTATCTCGAAGGTGTTTGACAGGGTTTGGCACGCAGGTCTTCTACTTAAGCTCCGGGGCTAAGGTATTACATGACGAATGTTCGATTTAATCCAATCGTTCGTATCAAATGGTGAAATGAAGGTTGTTTTGAACGAACTCGCATCCAGATACTTTCAAACGAACGCAGCTGTCCTCCAAGGCTATATACAAGATCCTATACTGCTTCCTATCTTCATATTCGTTATGCAAATGACACTACCACTTATTTCTGAATAGCAGACCCGTCAGATCTGACAAAGTAAACCTGGCTTCTGTTCTTGAAAAGTACCTCTAATCTGTGGTTAACTGGGGCAGGTAAATTCTAAAACTGCTCTCATTTAATCACCATAGAGAAATTTTCTACCTGGGATCATCATGGCTGATGCTAGACTCCTGGACAGCAACAAACTGCACCTTCTTTTTCCTCACTTGAAGTGGAACGACTACATCGAATCAATAGCTGCATCTACTGCAAGGAGATTTTGTTCACTCTGTCGTGTCAGATAATTTTTCTCGTCAGAGTTCATCTGGAACATTTTCAAATCTACCATTCGTCCGTGCGTTTAATACTGCTGCCATTTTTGGTCGGGTGCTTTTGCTATTCATCTCGAAGTTCTTGACAAGATCCATAGAAGAATCTGCAATGTAATCGATCCTGACTTGGCACCTCGACTTTCTCAAGCCACGTCTTTTCTACAAATATTTTCACAGCAACTGCTCTGAAGAGCTTTCTTCACTGGTTCCCTCACTACATGAATTTAAGCGTGCTACTAGATTGCCATATAGGCCCCACCATTTTACTGTTGAAATAGTTATATGTCACTGCTACTTCCACTTTAACAGTTTCTTTTCTCGCACTTCCCGACCGTGGAACTCACTTCCATTTACTTGATTCACTGATAATTACAATCTTCAAATATTTAAATGCAACGTTAATTACCATCTTCTATAGTCTTGAAGCCCGTTCATCTTTTATCCTTTCCTTAATCCCTACACTTAGTCTTTTCTCTCATTTTCACGCCTTGTAACTCGCTGCTTACTAGTGGCATTCCCACCTTGCATATATATATATATATATATATATATATATATATATATATATATATATATGAAAATAAATAGAAAGATTACATAAATAATTATATATATATATATGTATGTATGTATATGTATATGACATTCCCACCTTGCAAATATATATATATATATATATATATATATATATATATATGAAAATAAATAAAAAGATTACATAAATAATCATATATATCACATAATACTTCATTGAGTCTATTTCACATAATGATTCATTAAGTCCAAAAGAAGAACCCTCAACAGAATGTAGAAAGCGCGTTTCATCGTTTTTTGTTTTTTTTAAACTCATCAGCAGTGCGGATCCACTACCGAGAATCGAAACCGGGCCGTTACAATAAAACGCACACGTCATACTACTGGGCTAGCGAAGACGAAGAGAAGACTAACTAGACACAATATAACGCAGCTACTCCTAATTCCAGTGGAGATACTCATCCAAGTATACATAACCCACCGGAGAAACTGGCCACAAGAACAACGTCTGGTATGACGCGTGCGTTGCATCGTAACAGTCTGGGTTCGAGAGTGGATGCACACAGCTGATGTGTACAGTCTGGTGCTTTCTTTTGAGGAAATGAATTATGTGAAATTATTTAAATCCCCTAAAATTTTTATGCTTGTGTGCGTTACCTAATGTTATTTTCACTATGGGCATATTTTGATCACTTTAAATGTCATTTTTAGTAGATATCCATATTTTATTGATACACGTTTCATTAAATATTATAGACAAGTGTTGTCTATTTATTTTATTCAAAATTTTTTCGTAACATCTGATAAGTTTAATAACATTATCGTTGAACGAAGAAAGAAATTGACAATATTGATCCATATTTTTTTTTAATACAATCTAAGCTTTCGGCTTACTTAAGCCATTATCAAAGATGTCAATTACAACATGTTAAACAATATACGAACAAGACTGATGATAGTCTGTCAATGTTTACATAGATGATTTCTAAGCAACGATAAACATGTGCATATAAGATGCTAGAAGCGAAAATCGCACCGCATCTCATGACGTCACACATGACCACACGAGAGTGAATTGAGAAGTATAAAGTATGGTAAACCGTTGGTATAAACCAATGGCTTCTGTTACCAATTATAGACATTTAAGAATATTTGTAGAGATGCCATAATTGATTTTGTTTAGGTTGGGTTTCAAATGTTTGATGTATAATGCTTCAAGGATTTTTAGTTTTTGTCTATTGTTTTCATGCCGAAGTATAATTGTGTTTTTGACAAGTATTTTACGGAATTGTGTGTGCGGGCAGGCATGTTGTTTTAAATGCCTAAAAATGTTAGAGTTTTCATTCAAATGTAGTGTCAAGCATCGGAAAAGCGAGTTTGTTGTGTGACCAACATAAATATTATTTAATTCGTTGGAGATATACTCTCCCAAACGGCACTTGAATTTATAAACTATATTGTTTTTTTGCAAATCGCTAACCGGGTGAAAAGAATCATTGCGAAGTATTAAGTTGGATATACTAGATTTAGTGTAGTATATTATTAACTTAATTTTTTTGCTAGGATCTGTAGTTGATATATTAGAATTTACTAATTATTTTAGTATATTTTCATCTTGTTTATAATTAGTATGCATTTGATTACGATATAGGAGATTAATATATTTGAGATCAGTAGAAGCAGTATTATGTACAATTTGCTTAGTATTGAAATTTCTAAGAAAGCATCTTATTTGTTCAACTATATAGTTTGGAAAGCTATTATTAATAAGTTTCTGTTTTATATTCTTTAGTTCACTATAAAAAATCTGTTTTGTAGATGAATTAGTTTCTGCACGATGTATTAGATTCTTTATAATTGCTATTTTGTAGTAATATGGGCATTCGCTCTTGTAGTTAAGTGTACATGAATTTATGCTTGTAGGTTTTTTGTATGGCGAAATAGTAAATTTGCTATTATTTGTGTTTATCAATATGTCAAGGAAGGGGATTTTATTATTAGTATTGAGTTCATATGTGACTTTAAGGACAGAATTATTTTGGAAACGTTTTTGAAGTTAAATTATTTCATCTGTATTTTTAACTAACATAAGAATATCATCAATATATCTTAGGTAGATTGATGGATTTTTTTAAAAACAAAATAGCAATTATAAAGAATCTAATACATCGTGCAGAAACTAATTCATCCACCAAACAATTTTTTTGTTCTACGGAAGGAGAAAAGTGAAATAATTTACATTTAAGTGAACAAATTATTTACCTCCTTATTTTTAAGGAAAACTTTCAGCGCTCTAATTTTTTCTTTGTACTGAGCTTTCACCTTTACGTTTACGATGCTTTGGGGAAAATATATTATAAAGAAATTAAAATAAAAATATCAAGAGTGAGATTAAATTTCATAAGAAAGGTATCTAATTAATTTATAGGTAACTTTCTTATGAAATTTTATCAGAAGTGTACATAAAATACTATAATTTTTATGTACATTTATTACATTTTACTGTGTTACTTGTATTTCCATTCATTTTATTATTAATTTTGATATTTCATTTATGGGAAAATGTCATAACTGAGATTAATATAAAAATAAGATCATATAAATTTCATAAGATGATACTGATACTTGTAGGTCCCCTTCTCAGTTGAAATTGAAAAATCGAATTAACTTCACACGTGTTTCGCAAAATAAAGGCCTTAACTGCGGAGAACAATGCTTAACTCAAATAACGCAACTTAATTGTATTCTGGTTGGTCTTCCGTACTTTATAATTACAGCCTGATTATAAACACAAAATTATATTTCTTAATTACTGCGGATCTTCCGATTAGTCAAAATGATACAATTTACAACGCACTAAAAAAGACCTATCTCATAAGGAGACTTAGGAAACACGATGCGGCTTTTAACTAATTTTATAATATTTTAACAACTTAAATATAAAAATCTATTATAATTAAGAAATAACAAATAATTGTATTAAAAATTCATTTTTCATCGAAAAGATTTTTGACTTTCAGAAAATAATGTCCATATTCATAAAAGCATTTGAAATTAAATAATATTTGTTTTATTGAGTTTTGTATGTTACAATTCAGAGCTGATTTTCAGGTAGGGGGGGGTCCAATTAAAAATTAAAAAAAACATGATTTGTATTCCGCAAAGCATTTAATTATTGTAATGACTAAACCTGATCCGATCAAATTTATAGCGTTTTCATAAAATTAGTTAGGGGGAATAAATATAAAAAAATATTTCTGTCATGACTTTAATAAAAGAAAAACATATTTATAATAATTTTGATCATCTGTGAATAGTTTCTAAAAGTTGCATTAACATCCGACAATTGTTTTTATTTTTGCAAGATTTTCCAAATTAATGCGTGTCATACCAAAAAAAAAAAAAATACGTGCTAAAAATTGTCTATGTTATTTTACTAGTTCCGGTGATACAAAGAGAAACAAGGTTTTTTTAATCAAAATTTAGAATGTTCTAAAAAGTAGGATTTTTTTTTTAAATAATTAAAACAATCTTTGGTCTTTCCTCTTAATAATAACATAAGCATTTAGACGATAAAATTTTGTTTTCGGCAAGGTTGGCGTCTTTTTCATCAAGCTATGCTCATTTTTTAGCGATTTCGTGGAGGTACCTCCTTTAAGTGAAATCCTTCGCGTCATAAATTAAATTATTTTGTTCTATAGGTTTATGTAAAATTTTTAGCATTCTCGAAAATAGTCGTGATGACAAAATATATTTACCGATTCAGACGCTTAATATTTAGCTAAATGTTTAATTTCCAATTTAACTTCTGCTAAATGTGACGCTATTATATATATATATATATATATATATATATATATATATATATATATGGCACTACAAATTCTAAAAGTTTTATTCTAAATCGATAATAGTGAATCGACAGTTTTTATAATTCTCTCTCTCTCCACCCACTAAACTGTATCCGTAAACTGTTAAAGCAATCCCTCACTTAACGACCGTTTAATAATTCCACGAAACACGACAAGCTATAAAAACCGAGGTAATAAAATAATAAAAAAAAGAATTGAACTAGTCGGTATTGTACGAAAACCCTGATCCTGATTTTTTCTCTTACTTCGAAAGGAATCAAAATAAATAAAATGAAAAATAACTAACAATTTTACTTACGCCATATTTTACATATTGTAAAAATCTACCCTTCACTTACGCCATATTTTCAATCTGCAAAGCGAACTAATGTACATAATATAGAACAGATTTTCAAATTTATTTATTACGTTTAATGTTTATTGTACTAATCTACAGTAGACACAAGTTCCATTACACGCACAGCGAGTCTAAAATAGCAGTCAAGTAGAAATTCTCCGTTTTCATACAGTTTGCTTAGCGACTAGGTTGTAAAAACGAAACCTTGTCGTTAAGTGAGGAATTTCAGTATATGTTATAATTCTTCTTGAAAAAGATATCCTGAAAAGACATTTTGCCTACATTTTAATTCAGTCTTGTTCTAGACTGGTTGTTAAAGCTTCGAATGTATACTTATAGGGAAACGGCTAATATTACCATAGTACTGGGTGACATTGCTACACAGGGCCAGTGCGTACTACCTTGAACCCCCTCCGATCTGGGTGCAGCAAGCCTGATCGGGGGCTCCGAGCAGTTCCATGTGACCCTCGCTATCTTATCAACATTTGCTTTTTCCTACATACATTTATATTTGTTAGAAATTAAACTAAATACAACTGACTATTAAAGAATGAAAAATTCGCGCTGCTTTTGACGCCATTCTGGGATCTTTCTTTTCGTCCAAATCCGTCAATTTGTTTTGCTCATGTTAAAGGCCTTAACAAACAATACATAAAAGTCACTATTTTTTTTATTCATAATGGTGAATGTGTATAAATTCTTCAACTTTTTAAAAAGAAAATCTCAAATTGGTGTTAAAAACTGATGCAAAACATTGTTGATTTATTTAAGATGGATAATCTGTAATGATATCTAATTTGCATTTATTTACATTGTATTTTTTTTAATTTTTCTAGTTGAATAACATATGATCCATTATTGTACATAATTAGGTTAAAATAAAAATATTTTACATGAATACTACTTTATATTGTCGTCCACAGACAGACCGTTTCGCTGTATTACAGCTCATCAGTGTGACTAGACATCAGATTGCTTCAAGCCAGGATCGAAATCTGGCTGATTCGGTAACAGGATATATTTCCCCTAAGATATCGGAGCACGGTTGAAAAAAAAGGCGAATTTTTACGTACTTATTCTGTGAATAAACCCGCCAATGACCGCCATTTTGGAGAAGGGGAAGCTTCTTATAATATTAGTAGTAATAGACATTGTTTAGAAATTAGTCTATATCATGGATTCGGGGTGTGTACGAAACCCTTGCACTGGCCCTGTTGCCACAGCATTAGTGTTGTGGGGGTTTTCAGACAACCTATTTACCCATGGATAGATAATTTACTACGTATTTTTCTTTTTCTCTAGTGTCTTAAGTGGTCTTTGAGTTGAAGTGTGAAATAATATAAGAGAAAAAAATAAAGGAGAGAGAACAATAAAAGAAAAGGAATTAAGAAGACAGAAGATAACGACTGACATTTCATTTAGTTTTGAAGATCAAACTTGACTGGAAAGCATGAAGTAGGAAGAGAGTTCCAAAAGCGAGAAGTATAAGAGGAGAACTGTTAGCATAGAACTTATGGTTACATCCAACCATTTCAACTGTAAAACGATGTGACCCTGCCACAAATCATAATCAAAGACTATATATTATAGAGGGAAGTTCAACAGAACGATTAGCATGAATGTATTTATTTAAAAAAAGCCACGAGGAATCTATATTACAGCGGCGGACAAATGACAAACGGAGATGCCAGGTCATGATCAATAACATTGCAGATGCTTTTTTTGGATTTTATCAAGGACCTCTAAATATATAGCAAGAGCACCATACTATATGTGGCAGCAGTATTCTAAGCAAGAACGAATGGTAGACTTATAAATATGTAAAATGAATGCGGGCGAGAAAAAAAATTGTTTACCGCGACACAGAAAACAAATATTCCTAGCAGTATACATTGCAGTTCATTCAATATACCTTTTTCTACTACATGTCAGCGGAAAACGTTAACATTAGAAGTCACAGTGAGTCACTACCCTGGAGGTTAGCATTAGCCATACCAATGAAAGGCAGAAAGAGTTCTCACAGACGATTAATAAAGAACAGTTTCGTTTTGGGCGCTTTATTCCTTGCCCCAGTTAACAACAGAATGTAGGCCATTTTTAAAATCTGTTGCTAATTAGACCTTATCGAACCGATGAGAGATACTATTAAGACATGAGGGGATAAAACAAAAAAAAAACTTTTTTCTTTTTGAGAAACTAAAGGTCAATATTAAAAAAAATTCAGCGTGATCTTGTAAAACAATTCATAGTCAATTTGATTCCTTTTCAACTGAACAAGATCATCCCTGTTATCTCGGGCGTCCTGGGTATGACGATAAACTGCATCCGTGTCCTGGGTAAGACGATTGACTACGTCCAACAGCAAGGCCTCTGATCAGTAGGTTTTGAGGAACGTGGAACCACCTCTTAATTGCTGGTGTTCCCAGGTTCACCCTGACCCGGGATGGTAGCACCTGTTAGGGTCTCAACTATGGGGAAATAGTTGACCCCAAAACCTGACAAAACACTATGAAAGTATAAAAATAGATTTTAATATCAGAAATACTTTAAAAATTAGTATCAGTAATTAATATTTGAGAAAAGAACATTTTCCAGAAAAAAAAATCTTTTCAGCATTAAATAATTGAGGTTAATATGCCACAAAACAAAACAAACCCTGTTATCTTGGCATACGTTTCTACTTCATTTATAACAATCTTTATAGCCATGTTCTATTAAATTTTTCTATATCTCTGAGATGAGGTATTATGATTACTTAAATTAGACTGTAGATTGTTCTCGTTCCACGTGCCATGCCTCTTCAGGATGTCTCAGCTATTTCCCTTTAATTCAACTCTCCAAGTTTTTTGGTTCACCACTGCTGTCGCCTGGTATAGAACTCCCAACTCTTTGGGTCTAGTCACTATATTTAACCAATATCTTTATCCACTGGGCCATCCAGAAGAGTCATGGCACGTGGAACGAGAACAGTCTACCCCGTTGGATGAAATAAAGGGTTCGGTTCGAAAGTCTAATCACCTGAAGAAGGCCGGAGTGTGCAACGGCCGAAACGTTGTGAATAAGGCAATGAAGATGAGGATAACAGTGCGAATAATGTAAATAACGCAAATAATGCTATTAAATTATACAAGTATTATGACTAAATTCAGAAACTCCTTGTAGTTACTTGACAGAAGAATTTTAAAAAGTTATTTGACTAATCATGAAAATTTGACTTGCCGCTTGTTAAATATCAAAGAAAAGATCTTTTGTTGGGCGTTTAAAAAGCCACGATACTAACGGAGGATTAATCAAAGCTAGGGAGGCCATTCTACACTACTATTTAATTTATGTACTAATAATACCATAATAGAACTTTTATTCATTTTTTTTTAATTTTTAGATATACGACATGACACCAGCAGAAGTGGTTGTTGTTCGAACTAAGTTCAGAAGCAAGAGTTCTAAGGTTGAAAATCAACCTTAGAACAGTTGATTCTTCATATAACAGGGAATGCTGGACAATTTTGTCACAGTTGAAAAGGTGATTAGGATCAACAGAGATGTGGTTCTATATAAGGATGCTGAGAATACTATCGGCGGAAAATGTAAATTAATATTTTTAAAATACATAAGGAAAGTGAATCTTACACGCACATGGCTTATTGAAGACAAGGAAAGCGGGTCGGGGTGGGGAGAGAATATGAGTAACGTACCAAACGAGCTTATGTAAATGGATGGTAGAACGGAAACTGAATGTTTTCTTCTGAGCTTATATATTTTACTTTTAATTCTATAAAATAGAACTGAGGATTCTAGACATCAACCCTAGAACGATCATCCTGGCGGTGGACATGTCAGAAAGAACGATTCGAACTCGAAGGGGCATTCACCCAACAGTAGGAAGTGAAAAAAAAAAGGGGAAACAGAGACTGACAGACATACCGGCCATCAAGTGTTGGAGAGACTGTCATTCGCAAATAGGCTTAAGAAGAATTGGCGGACACTAACGCTTGAAACATCATCCAGAATACAACTCCATAGTCTCCCGGGACTAACTAATGACTAATCCGAAAAATATTGTTGACGTTTTTATGAGAACCTTCTGACGTTCTTAAGTGATTAGCGTGAAAAGACTTATTGCCTTTTGTTTTAAACATATTAAACATCCAATGGTTTAAAACGTTTCTTAAGACCGTTTTATCTTGAGAAAAAACAATTAAATCCACTAAAGTGACTAGAACCTATTCTTCTTACAAATGAATAATTGAATCAGATAACCGAAGACAAAGATAATTAAATTCTGTTTACATATGCGTTGGTTTAATGCAATTAAATGGAAAACGCAATTAATTTATTGATTGCTGGTTAATAATCGTTAGGAAATATTGGCGATTTTTGATCTATGTTTGGAAAAAAAAATTCTAATTTGTTTATATCTTTAAAAGAAAAGATTTTAAAGTTTAAAATTTTTTTTAATAGTAACAACAAAAACAAAGTTTGATTTTCAGTATCAACTATGGAACTATTCTAGCACTTTAAATTAATTTAAATAGACGTATATATATATATATATATTATATATATATATATATATATATGTATGCGTGTGTGTATATATATATATATATATATATGTATGTGTGTGTGTATGTATATATATATAAATATATATATATATATATATATTAGTGGGAGAAACAAAAATTTGTATGCGTACGAATAAATTATATTTCCAACCAATGTATAAACAAACTTTTTATATAATTAACTGCATACAGATGCATAATAACTAAATATGCATAGAAAACAGAAACAAATGATTTAATAGAAATAAATCCCATTTATCCATATTACTGGGTGAAAATGTATTCGTACAATACTAATTTCGGATTATAAAACTTTTAAATTGCTTTAATACTCTCGATTATTCAAGTGGAATATTCTAGAATTTTCCAATAGTTATTAGTTATTTGTAACCTAGAAAATATAAACAGAACATTCTGTCATTGATATTCATTCGTACAAGAGGTTCATCATCACGGCAAGTGGTAAAGAATTGACAAATTTGCAAAAAAAAAAAAAAAAAAAAAACCCTGATTGTTAAGCTTTGTAAAAAAGGTAGTTGAGAAAAAATTTATCTCGAGTTTAGATAAATTCATTTCAATATATATTATACATAATATATATAAAATACATAATATATATATATATATATATATATATATTTTGTATATTTTAAGTATATTATATATATATATATATATATATATATATATATATTATGTATTTAATTATATTTTAAGTATATTATATATATATATATATATATATATATATATATATATATGTGCTGATGATAGACTATCCTTCATGTGGAGGTAATTTTTATTTTTTTGCTGTAAATATATATATGTGTGTGTGTATGTATGTATGTATTCATAAAAAGCGCTCTTGTTATATGTTCATGTATTTGTAATTATTTTCCCTAAAATTGAGGTGGGAACTACAAACATTTTAGCCAATGTTCAGATATTCAACTAATGAGCTGTACCCGCAAGTACTTATCTTATATTTCATAACAAGTCAACAATGTCTACCTGGATATTCGCTATCATTAATTACTTAAGAAATTTGCCCTCAGCTTTAATTCGGAGATAACAAGTGTGGCATTAAATAGCTGAATTCTTCAAGCGAACGTAGATTTTCTATTTGCTTTTGAATGTTCCATTTGCCTGTTGAAATAGCTGGACGGGATGAAACCAAACAAGACGCACCCAACAAAACTCTATTGACGAGAGGCGAACGCTAAATGTGTTTCAGGCCGGATTCGACGGCTTGACGCACAGACGATTTGTCGGCTTTCTTTCTGCCACCTGAAAGGAGTGTTTTCAGAGCCGCTACAACAGTCAGCCTCCGAGGTGAAGGTTTGGGCGGGGGCAAGTTTGGAGAGTCGTGCGGGTTATTTTGCTTTTGTGTTAATTATAGTTTTAAGTCACCGAGGATCCGGTTAAGATGATAAAATTCCACTTAAATAGGATTACGAAAGAACGTTTGTTTAGTTTCAACACTAAGTAGAATTTATTCACTATGCCAATAATGTAAGGGCACTGAAGTTGTTCTTAAACTTTTCTAAACAACTGTCTGTAAATTTTTAAATCACAGAATAATTTAACGCACTCCATCCGACATTTTAGGTATGGTTAGTCGGGTAGAAAACAGTTCTTTCAAAGAATGGGATCGAGAAACCGGGTTCAAATTCCGGTCTCGTCTGTTGCTTTCACTTAAAAAAAAACAAAAAACGATGGGATAGATATGAATCCATTACTTCCCCCCTCTCTATGGGTGAAATAAACGGGTAAGATTTGGGTGGCAACAAATCTAAGCGAAGTAAGTCTATGAATTTCAAACTATGGAAAAGACAACAGGAAATCACTTCACTAGCTTTTTTTTTTTTTTTTTTAAATAAATGGTTCAACCTGGACAAGGCCCGGAGGCTACTCGAGTGTTGTGACCAAGTAATTTGTTAAGAAATAACAAAACAAGAGGTTGCAGATAAATAGTGTATTGAACAGTAAATACAACAGAAGTAGGTTACACGACTTGGGAATGTTTATCGATTGACCAGCGTTCAGTCTATATCACTGATTCCCCCGAGGCTTACATTCCTACTACTTTATAGTAAGTGGAAGAGTCCACAATAGCCTCAATAGAGAGAGTACATCAAAGATCGAGATTAAGGAGTAGTTTATGTGGATTGGGTGAGGGAAAAACGATTAACTCTAGACTTGACCAGGTTGTAGTGACCGGGAAAACATTCTCTTTGGAGTCTGTTCCACGGAGCAATTGTTCTCGTTTTGTAGAACTTACTTTCCCCCGATCGAATACGGTGGTAATGTGGGTGGTTTGCTACAATGTGTGAGGTATGGCGTCTTCTAGACGTGAAGGTTAGACCTGGCAGAGCCAAGAAATGTAGTTCATCCGAGCATTTACCATGGAAGTAGCGATAGAGGAGTGGGAAACTCGCCAGATCCTGCCTGTGAGAGAGATGTTGGAAGGTGGAAAAATAATTCTTCTCCAACACGGACTAGGAGACGCTTTTGAATTCTGTCAAGGCTGGAAAGTGAGGACTAGCCAGCTCCCGCCCTAATATGGCAACAGTACTGCATTTTAAGCCTGATCTGGCTCTTATAAATGTAGAGGATAGCATAAGTAAGGTACTTACTATAGTGGTATACTGGCATCGATCATTTTACCTGCATTTTTAACGATGGTTCGTAGATAAGAGCTCCACATGAGGCCGGCTGTGAGTTTGAGACCGAAGACACTGTTACTTCCCGAGGGGACACCCGATCATTGTGAGTTTTGGTAGTTCGCGGTCCCATCGACGATGATGGAATGTAATTAGTTTGGTTTTGGAAGCATTGAATGTAACCAGCCAGTTTTTTGTTTTCCCCACTTGGAAGTTCCTGTTAAATCGGAGCAGAGGTCAACTCCGGATTCGTCCGTTGTATTGCTATAGTGGTACACACCTATTCTATAGTTAACAGACTCTCCCACCTATAATAAGTAAGAGTAAGGAGTCGCTCAGTGAGTCGATGCCGGACGACCGTTAGTCGAATACTAAAGTATCAGCGCCCACAACTAGATTACTCTGCGTTATACCTATTATATCAAGTTCCTAACGTTTTGTACGTCGAACCTATTTTAGGACCGACTTAGTACAAATATCAACTCTTTACAGGTTATTTAAAGCCAGAAAATATTTTTAGATTGTAAGAACCCTTTTTGGTAGGGGGTGGAGATAATGATTTAGTGATGCATGTCCATTGGGCGTATTATGCGTGTGAATGAATATAACGTAACCAAATAGAATTGGAATTCGGCTCTCCAATTATTAGGTTGGTGCAAAAATAATGACGTAATAATGTCGTTTTTTGACGTATTTGTTAACGTCAAAAAACGACATTATTACGTCATTATTTTTGCACCAAACTAATAACTACTTCGAACCTTTATGCATTGCAGGGGAGGCACAGTGGAGTAATGGATAGCGGCTCGGATTGAGGAATTGGAGAACCAAGTTCGAATTCTAGTCGAATCCATTACATTACGTGCTTTGGGAAAGGTATGAATCTTCTTCCCCTATATAGCAGGACAGACCGGTTTCTATAACCTTGGATAGCTACTGGTCTACCGCAGAAAGAAATGGCAACCTACTGTTAGAAAAAATATCTGCCTCGTCAGTCAATATCGCGTAAGTGTGTATCACGCATGGCACATTACACCAACCTCACATTCAAGGTTATAGCAACTGGTATTCCAATCTAGTTACTTATATTTCTTACTGCAGCTGCATGGGATGGCGTACACACCATACTATAAATCCCACCAATCCTCTGCTTACAACAGTGGGATTATAGGAAAAATACAAAAGATCTGTGGTCAATATAACACCAAGACGACCTTCAGAAGTGGTTCAACACTTCGCAGACACCTCTAGCAAGACTTCCCATAGAGCTGTGGTAAGAAATATAAAGCAGAAACATGCCACCCCATTGAGATAAGACTACAGGAACACCGTAACTGTGTAACATGGAATGAAATAGAAATATATGGTAGGATGAGGTTGAAATAATAGACAGAGAACACCACTGGAAAATACGAAGACTTAAAAAATCGGCGCATATGCTAGGCCACAAAAATCTCCTAAGCCGGCTAAGCATAGAGCAGTAATACAGAGTGCTACAGAAAAACAATAATAACAAAAAAAAATTAATATGAGCTCTGGAAAAAATGATTACTGAATGGTTTATAAGTCCCAAAAAATTCATACACTAATGTCCTCAAGAACACATAGCCACGCACATAAAAGCGTTGCTTGAATCCAGTGACTTGGCCTTAAGATTTCTTAGTTCGATTTGGCTACAGCAAAGGTGAAGAAAACATGGGGAGTTGAGTTAAATAGTGATAACTGATGCTGAGACATCCGAAAGAGGCATGGCACGTGAAACCAGAACAATCTACCCCGGTGGACGAAACAAAGGGTTCAGTTTGAAATTCCAATCACCTGAAGAAATGTTCGTGAATATTGCAACAAAGACAAGGACAATAGTCCGAACAATATATATAGTGTAAATAACAATATTGGAAATTGTGAAATATCAAAACAAAAATTAATTGAAACATTGGTAAGATAGCAAGAAAAATAATTGGCCTTGTTTTCCACAAAAAAAGGTGGGGGTGAGATAAATTAAAAGAGTGATAAGCAAGAAAAGTCCACTGACCAACAGAGTAGTAGGCGGGAGCAAAATAAACAAGTTACCAACTCGGAATTACGAGTACTTTAAAGATTTGGGGGTAACAAAATATCCCATGTGACTAACGCAGGGATAAATGCTAGTTTTTTCGGACAAGAAGGTAGGCAGGCTCTCCTCACTTAGATTCGCGAAACGGAATATTTCTAACTTATTCCTCCTTCATTTGAAGTTGTGATGTACTTAGTTAAGATAATTAAATATCATGAACGCAGCATTGGCATTACTGCTAAAAACATTAACTGAATGACAAAGAAATTTAACACAAATCCAATCGACCTTTAACAAATTTCCTGCATGTATCTTGCTATCAGCTTCAGCAGTTGAATGCAGGTATTTAAATCAAATTAATATTTATTGTAAAGATAAGAACACAATTACAACTTCAGGCTTTTGTAAAAATAAAAATTACAACGGTTTCATACTACGACGTTCTTCGTTTAAACGTACGAGCGTATATTTGAATCTACATCCTTCTGTCGCGTAAGACACGAGTATGCACCGTCTGCGCTTGAGGGTCGAGTCGAAGCGCCTACTGTGGCGGTACAGCCCGAACTTGGGACGATAGGTTTGTTGGAAATACACATGACAGCTTTATTTGGCTCTATCATAATTCTGCTTTCTGTTCTCTCGTCTCTCATCTCACTCCTCGAAATGCGAACGTACATGTTATATACAAAAATTATTAGATAAAGGTTGTGGTAAGCTATAATTAACTAGAAGTATTCACTAATATTTCTCTAGTAGTTTAGTCTTCAATGTCAACTACTAGTATAACCACTAGCTGTATCGACTATTTACATGGTGGAGAATTGTATATGAATACAACATTCTCCCCTAGTTTGTGTTGACAAATGTAAATTTGGAATGCTTTATATCGACAAAAGAAACGGAATGTAGCTTCAAAAACAACCAAATTAATTAATATTTTTATTTTATTTTTTGTATGTTCGAGACTGAGTCGTTTAGGTTCTTTGGCGACATGCTTAGAGCGACTTAAATGATCTTGGGGGAAGCATTCTTGCAGTGTTTTAAGTTAAGGAAGTTATAGGCTCTTGGTTCAGCTCCTTCTGTTGAATCACTGGACATTGGTTGTGGTACAATATCTTCTGGTCATGGCATGTTATTTCCATGCGAATCTGGTATAGAGTTATTTTAGGCTATTGTAACTGCTTCAAATTCGGCGATTATTATTTCTTCCCTAGAAGAAGGTTACGTAGAGAAATATTACTTTCTTTTCCATTCGGTAACCCTCCAAGATCGTAATCGGGATTCCCCTGAATCAGCTCAACTCGTATATTTAGTTCTTATTTGTTATTATGAATCTAGTTTCTCATGAGAAGTTTCTGAAGAATGGTCAACCACGAAGGAAAAGATCTTCCAGCGTTAGATTTATTCAGATAAGAAAACACCATTTCATGAGGAGCACAATTCGTTGCTGTAGACAGTAAGGAACAAATCGAGTGGAAAACGTCAGATAAAACGGTTTCTCATTGATGCACAGGTAAACCTCTCGATTTTAAGGCTATGTTAATCGTCCTCCGCAGAGTTCCGTTCACTCTCTCTACTTGACCGTTTCCCCGTGGATTGTACGCAGTAGATCTACTTGTAGCTATTCCTTTCTCTTGAAAAATACTTAACTCCGCCGACATAAAATAGGTCTTCTATCAGAGTGTATATATCTTGGCATACTAAATATGAAGAATAATTTACTTAAGCAAGTCAATACATTTGTAGTAAGTATGTCCCTATACTCAAAAACGAAAGAGAAACAATTATATTCATCAATGATAGTCAATAACTAGTTGTTTCCTCCTCGATTTGAAGGAAACGATCCCTTGAAGTCTATATTCAAGTTTTTGAAGGATTAAGGGATTTTAATTAATATGCCTCCTCCTCTCACAAATCTTGACTTTTCTACATAACACACATTACATTTTTCAGTCATTCTCTTTACTTCCTTTCGGAAGTAGGGCACATCTCTCGACCTGATAAAGTGCATCATTCTTGATCTTCCAGGATGACATAGATTATTATGTAATCCTTTAAGGTTGATATTTACGACAGAAGCGCAATATACGCTTGCTAACGCATCTGGGGGTGCGTTTTTGATGCCCGGTCGATGATATCTGCTAACATAATTGTAAATGGAAACTTCAATTCGACAGTGATGAATTTTGCCGTTTTTAGTCATCGAAGCTTTTATGCTTGTCGCAAATGTAGAATAGAGCTTTTTCGTCCATGACAAAGATAGAATATTTATCTTTTATGTAATGACTCCATTCCTGGATTGCTTCGATGATTGCGTTAGCTTCTTTCCCTACTGGTAAGTGGTTTCATTCGGTGGGAGGGTAGAGTTCTGGGCCAGAATGCAATAGGCTGGCCTCCTTGATTTAGCATCGCAGTAAATCTCACATAGCTAGCATCAATTTCAAGTGGTTTTTCCTCGTTTAGAATATGTACTACAGCTCTGTAATTCCCTTTCCAAATATTGAAAAGAATCTTATTCTAGCAGATAAGGGGAATATAGTGTTTCTATTTAACACGTAAATTTTTAGCGAATAGTTTGGAATCCAACGACTGTAGTAAACGTCCATTCAAACGATTCTCTTTTCAGCTTTCATATTGCCTGAAGTGGGGAGATTCTCGCTCAGTAGTTACCATGGCTATAATGGGTAATGCAACAAAAAACTTGTTAGCTTTCAAACGACAGACTTTAGCGAAATGATCTTCCTTCTTGCAATTGTAGTAAGCCACTTTTTTCTCGGATGTTTAGTACCTCCACGGAAAAAAGTACATTTCTTTTAAAAGGGATTTGCTAACAACGGATATGTGAGAGTTCTACACGTTTAGATGTTCCTTGTGCTGATAGATTAAGGCGTTTTGTCCGGGGTTCCGATACCGACGCTGCTTGATAACTTGTTTGGGTATCAGCAGAATAGGCTTCAAAATTTAAGATAGCCCTTTACACACTTCGCGCTTGGTTTACAGCTTCTGTGAGAGTGAGCTTTTTGTTTTCAAGAAGTCTCTGCCGAATAGGAGGTGTGGATAAAGGCATCTCTAATAGAGTTCTCTTTGCAAACATTCACGATAAAATCTTTTCATTTACAGTCCTTCGCCAGACGTGCAATGCTTGAATATATTGATCAAAGGTTTCTCCAATCTGTTGAGTTCTGGTTGTAACTACATACTTGATGTATATATCACTTTTTTTCTTGGAAGAAAGATCTCTTTAGAATGTTGATAACTTCTTTAAAGTTTGTACATTCGCTCAACAGTTCGAATACATCAAACGACACGTAGCTTCTAAGAATATTCAATTTCTTATCTTTCATATGCTTGAAGAATTTTAAAATGTTCCGTACCAATGATTCGATATTTTCTCTGCCCTGGTTGTCTTACTATCTAGAGTTTTAGTTTTTTGTATCCTGTTCATGTTGATATACGAAATCAAAATCTTAGAAGTGAATAGAATGTCGTAAACTATAATTAGTTAGAAATATTCACTACTATTTCTCCGGTAGTTTAGTCTTCAAGGTCAGGACTAGTGGTATCCACCAGTTCGACCATGTCGCAATCAGATGTGACACAAAGTCGAGGTATAAAGTGGGCTTATCGGCCACATCGTGCAAAAAATTACAAAGCTCCTCGGTATTTCCCCTATTAGGGATGTCCCAGGCACCGGACAATAAACCAAGCCCTCTCCCTAGGAAGAAGTGCTAACTGGGAAACAACAGCAATTATGAAGTGGTTCTACGCTTTTCGATCAGATACCTTGCTTCCGAATGTAGTTTATCGTCATACCCAGGACGTTTGCTGAGGTACGAAGATATACTTGAGCAAAATCTAAATTGTATAGACATCCCTCTGTCGTTCCTTCAGGAAGTTAGGTCTGATCGTTCAAAGCGCAGAGGTGTGTTCATAAAAGCGACTACAATTTGCATTACAACGTTATGGGAGAACATCTAATATGCTCTTGAATGCTCATATGTTTGAAAAAATGGGAGAGTGTGTCATTATATATATATATATATTATATATATGAGGAATATAAATAGTCTTAAAATAACGTATATACTCTTGTATCATGCTATTTTTGAAGCTAATTATAAAAGGGTTTCAACATACACAAGATATGAAATTAGCGTATGTACTGCTGGTCATCGCTACGCCATTGATTAAACTATATATCCATTTACTGTAGTCAAATTAGCTTCAAAATTAGGGCTTCAAGGATCGGGTGATACGCAAGTATATACGATGTACTTTATTTGTAGGCAAAAGTGCTCAATATTATCAATATTAAAAATGGAGAGGGTGTAAATATTAAAGTGTGCACTAAGGTCAACACCGAATGGCAAGAGTCTGTTTCATGTCTGAACGCAATCTCCAGGCCATCTGTATTTATATACATATAACTTCATAATATCACCAACTTACTTAATAAATACGACCAATTTTAAACAATGTATATATCTGTGTGTGTATGTGTTTAAAATTGGTGATATTTATCAAGTAAGAGTGATCAATATCGGGGATAGAACATATGTAAGCATAAAAAGTGTGAACATAGAAATTTATATTGTATGGAGGCTGACAGTTTCAATCCGTAAGCGGCCCGCAAAGATACGAGTGTTGATTTATGTGTCAACACACAATGTACAGAAATACATGTTTTTCTTCTGTGTATTACAATTTATACGCCACAATAGACCTCAACTACATAGAGATTAGTAATAAGAAAAAGAGATAGAGAAAGAGAATTGTAATTCACTATATATTTTTATATGGCGTCGATTTACCTATTGATAAGCCAGTTTAGAAAATTGTGTTAAACTTGATAAATAAAATATTATTTGACAAACAACATAATTTTATTTATTTCATCGAATGCTTAAGCAGAATTCGACATCAAAAAGAAAATGCAGAGGAATATTTGTAATGATTTATTATTATGAGAATTCAATAGAAAAACTACTTACTACAATCATTTGCTGACGGTGCAGTTAAAGTTATATATTTATATTTTTTTTCATGATGTATCGTGTCTAGACTGGCGTCCTTCAGTTTTTAGATAGCTAGTGTGCCTCTAAAATAATTGCTTGATATTTTTAAAGAAAATGAAAAAAACTTTTTTTACCTTTTTGTTTTGTTTTTTTTTATTTTATTTGAATCGCAATGACCATTTTGAAGGGTTTAAAAAAGTTGGTCACCCAAGCATCACATTGAAGTCCACCCCTCCACCAAGTGACTTCGTCTTTTCTTGGCCCTCAACTCCCATCTCTCTAACCCATCCAACCCAGCGCATTTGGTTCCTGAAATCAAGATGTGTTTAGAGTTTGCCACACTTTTCACTAAATGGCTATTGATTCGAGGTTAGCAAAATTAATATGAAATTTCAATTGTAAGTAATAAGGATTCCTTTTTTCCATGAGATTCTTTGGATGTATTTTTTTTTTTTATTTTGTTTCGGACCTATTAGGTTAGTGTATAAACTTAAATTTTCCGCATGTGAGTATATATATATATATATATATATATATATATATATATATATCGTGTGCAGTCTGGCTTACTTCGGGTTTTGGTAACTAGTGTGACTAATGTAATTACTCAATTACCGCGTATTGTTTTAATAGGGAGTAATGCAATTTACACTAAGATAAAACTTAATTATTTTATTCTATTCTCCAACTAATTCTGCACCACAAACATTTCGCCCGCAAACAGATTGGGGTGACTCTCTCATATATATATATATATATATATATATATATAGATATATATATATATATATATAGATATTTTACACACACACATGCGAGTGAGGCGGCTTGCCAGCAAGCCAGTAGAACAAAAAATAAGTCTTAATAAAGGACGGAAGAACTCTCGATGAGTCAACGATCAGCTAACGAGAGGTGGTGTCTCCATAAATCACTGTCGAGAAGGCAACGGGAAAACACTCCACTATTAATGCCAATATCATGGCAAATAACATACACAATACGAAACCTAACGGTATGAAGGGGGTCAAGTCTATGGTAATTAACTCCTCGCCTGGTAAGGACCGACAGGTGCAACAGGTGTCATCTGACCTTCATCCAGCGACTGTTAGCACAAACGGTGTAAAGGGGATAAAATTCCTCGGAACCTTTCCCCCGGCCGGAAAGGGGCGATAAGTGTCACCGGATAGTTATCTTTCTATTGCTCACATCAAACAAAAAATAACTCTCGGGACATAGAACGTTCGAACGTTGAACAACTGTGGCCAGTTAGGTAATGTAAAACAAGAGATGAGTAGACTAAAAATCAACATCTTAGGTGCATGTGAAACTAGATGGCCAAACAATGGAGATTTTGTTAGTGACAATCACACGAATATTTATGCAGGCGGAGAGAAAAACGATAAAGGATTAGAATTGATACTAGATCAAGAATTCAAAAAACGCGTTCTGGGATACTGCCAATTATCCGAAAGAATTCTGAAGTTGAAAGGAAAGCCTTTCAACGTAGCTATTATAATACTGTATGTATCGACAGCACAAAGTAAGGAAGAAAAAATCGGATCTTTCTAATCCATACTAGACAACGCCAAGGCTCATTGCAAATGTTAAGTAGTCATAATTATCATGGGAGAACTGAACCAAAGTAGTCAGAAAGAGGGCAAGGGATATAACCAGAATATTCGAACTAGAAACTCGCAACGAATGTAGATAAAAATGGACCCAATTGTGCACAGACAATGACCAGGTATTAGCCAATACCTGGTTCCAAGAACATCCGAGACGATTATGGACATGGAGTAGCCCAGGAGGAGAAACTAAAAACCAAACTGACTAGATAACTATCAACAAAAGATTCAGGAATGCAATGTTTCAATGCAAAACCTACTCAAATGTCGTCAGAGGAAGCCATCATCACTGTTATAAATAAACTAAGAGTAAAACTGCGTAAACTGAAGAAGCCTGATGCAGTACCCAAATTGAAATACAACAAACTTCCGAGCGACCCGTAACTGAAAGAAAAATATAAGGACAGTGTGAAAAGAAGATACGAGGGCCACAATGAAAATCTAAACTGGTAATGGGACGCACTAAGAGAAGCTTTAGTGAGATCAGCAAACGATATCATCCTAAAGGAGAATGGACGAAGAAGAAAAAAACAAATGGATGACTGATGAAATTCTCGACATGATGTAAAAAGAGACCAAAAACTGTCAAGTTACAGAACGGAATATTGAAAACTACACAACAAAATAAGAACCAAATGCAGGCAGGCTAAAGAAAAGTGGCTAAACGAAAAAACGTGCAGAAAAAGAGAGATTGAGTACCACAGACAAAGGAGATATCCATGAATAAATAAGGGACCTATTAGGACAGAAGATGTGCTCGTCAACAGGCTGCATAAAATCAAAGGAAGGAACGTTCATATTAGAGAAGGAAAAATCCTTTAGTGCTGGAAAACATATACTGGAGATCTATTCCACGACGAAAGATAACAACCAGCAATACACAGAACTACTGACGGTCCTGAAATTCTAAAAACCGAAGTAGAAGCTGCACTGGCGAAATTGAACAGAAACAATGCGGCAGGGCCAGACGGAATTGTAACAAAAATGCTGACAGCCATGGATGATTTGGGAATAGATAAGATTACAAAAATAATAAATAAAATCTACAACAGTGGCGATATACCATAAGATTTTAGCAGGTCTATTTTCACAACACTAAGAAACCAGGAGCAAACGAATGTGAACTCCACCGAACAATCAGCCTAATGAGTCACATAACAAAACTCATTATTCGTATTCAGATGAATAGAGCGCGGAACAGAATCAGACCAGAGATAGGACAAGAAGAGTACGGGTTCGTTAAAGATACCGAAGCAAAGAACGCGATATTCATGCTCAGAATATTATCAGAAAGAGCAATACAAATGCAGAAGGACGTGCACCTATGTTTTATAGACTCCGTAAAGACATCCATCAAAGTATGCCACAACGATCTGTTCGAACTTCTCTGCAACCCTGAGATATATTTAGGGAAGATATTGGAATAATAATGAACATGTACTGGCAGCAAACGGCCTGCATGCAGATGGAGAATGAGTTCAGCAGATATACAAAAAATAAGAATAAAAGACAGGGACATAAGGCAAGGATGTGTCTTCTCACCGGACTTATTCAACCTATAAAGCGAGGCAATTCTGTGAAAACTGGAAATCCTACCAGGATTCATCACTGGCGGCCATAACATAATATCCGAAGATGACACAGTGCTAAGAGCAGACACAGAAAGGAATTTACAAAACCTCTTACAGAAGGGAGCGAAAGAGATCGAGAAGAAGGGACTAAGCATAAACTACAAGAAGGGAGAATGCATTGTCATTAGTAAAAGGTGGAGCTCGAAATGCGACAAGTAACTGACACTAAAATCAAGCAGGTGTGGAAATTCAAATATCTGGGAAGGGTTCTAACAGTGGTCGGTAAGTGCGACATTGAGATCCGAATACGTATTTGGGATGGCCAAAGACGCATTACAAAATCTAGGCAGATTAATTCGTTGGTAACAAAGAAAAGAATACTGAAGTGCTACGTGATATCTGTCCTCCTTTATGGTAGCGAATTTTGGACAGTCTCTTCAAAGATTAAGAAAAACTCGAGAAAACGAAGGTATGGTGCTACAGACGGATGCTAAGGATACCATGGACCAAACACATGAGCAACGATGAGGTTTTGGAAAGGGTGGAAACAAGTAGGAAGCTTATACTTAACATTAGGAACAGCAGCTGAAATTTCTGAGACGCGTAATGAGAAAGGAGGGCTTGAAGAATCTGATACTCACAGGGCGGATAGATGAAAAGAGAAACAAGGAAAAGCAACGCGTGACATATCCAGGGGGCTTAAGCAAGCAAGTGACGGAACAAGATTTGGTAGCAGTATCAAAAGGATAAAACATATTGAGAGCTACAATGGATAGAGCGAAGTGGAGAGCCATGATCGCCTACGTCCTGAAGGGATATGGCACATAAAAGTAGAAGATATTTATCGGTGTAAAGTGCTCAATATAGCGGATAAAGTGTATGTAAATATAAAAGTGAACATTGAAATCTACACCCAGTGGTGTTGACTTCACTGTCCACTTTAGAGAGAGAGAGAGAGAGAGAGAGAGAGAAATAAAGAGACTTACTGGATAGTATTCGTAACATACTTATTGACAACACAGATAAAATAGCATCGTCTACATGTAAAAAAGGATAAAAATAATGAAAGCCTTATTAATAAAAACAAAAAAGCAACTCAATAATATCAACTATGAACATGGACACAATATCTTGACCGTGTTTCGAAAATGAAAACATTATATAAATACATACATACAACAATCTATTTCTTGTTAACAGTTAATATGCCTCAGCCTTTAAAATGGCTAAATGTATAGCCGAAAGTGCTCGGGAAGAACAATTGGACAGTTTTTATATAATTTATCCCCCGCAAAGGGAAAAAATATAAGATCACATGAGAAATTGTATAAAAAAACTACTACTTGTCTGTCGTATTCAATGAAACGTGCATGAAAGAAGGATGGATATATATATATATATATATATATATATATATATATATATATATATATATATATATATATATATATATATATATATATATAAAGAGAGAGAGCGGGGTACGGTGGAATAATTGATAGCTGCTTGGAATGAGGAATCGGAGAGCCGAGTTCCAATTTCATTTGAATCCATTGCATTCACTTAGGAGAGGTATGAATCTTCTGCCCTCTGGGATAGCCTTGGCTGGCAACTGGTATAGGTGAAGGACAACTCTGAATTCAAAACCTGTATTCCGCTCTTCAAAAAGTGTGGTTGGTTCTTCAAAAAGCCTTCACCACTATAATCAAATCTGTGCAGGTCTCTGGCTGTCGGCTCCGCGGGACTAAGTTGCTTGACCTTCATATGTCCATCATGTATATGGTGTCCCACCCACACAAAGCTGGAGTGGAGGATGATTCATATTTTCCAAAATATCTTACCACGTAATGAATGCAATGAACTCGATTGGAATTCAAACTCGGCTCTCGGATGCCTCAATTCAAGCCGCTGTCAATTACTCCACCGTTCCTCGAGTTAACAGCATTTCTATTAAAAGAAAAACACCAGGATCATTCGCTATTTGAACGTGTCTTCGTATTTCTACATTAACGTTGTCTATCATTTATCAAATTGTTAAATGTCCCTGTGGATGACCGTGTTTCTTTTTGATTTAATGAAGTATCTTTGATAAATAATTTCATGCTTATAGTGGATATACACATATTTGTTTTATTCTTGAATTATTAAAAAGAAATGGACAAGGTTTTGCTCTCTTCTACACTGCAAATATACACAGTCGAATTTACCGGAGTTGTCCACATAAGGACAATTGTGTAAGTACGTTGCAGTCAGCGAATTCTGTTTACCATGTTTGTCAGAAAAGTTGACAAGAAAAGTGCGTCACAACTGACAGCATAAAAAAGCGAGGTAAATAAATGAAATTAAAATGCTAATAAGAATACTGCATCAAAAAAAAAACGGTAGTGTGTCTGCGAAGCTGTCTCCTTTGTTTATCCTAAAAACCTGACGCTTGTAGCCTTATTGCTATCGTTAGGAGTGAGCTGTACATTACAGCTGTGTGGTCTCAACACATATACACAGTCGCTCTAAGTAGGATATATTGATTCTTAATGCGTACAGACTACAGACATACACAAGAATAACGAGATTTGCTTCGTCTTTTCAAATTTGTTAACATAGACTGCGTTCCAACGCAAATGAAAACAGGTGATGGATATTTATACAACTTATATATATATTTCTTTGTGAAAGTGAAACGCTTGGGGTGGCTAGTGACTTTTATATTTCTGGTTTAATATAAGATCTTCCTGCTTTCTGAAAGTCTCTTTGGCCTCCTGCAATTCAAACTTCCGATTCCCATGAATGTAGAAAGTAAGGGACTAATATTATACAGGATTCCCTATCGCCTGCGGACATGAAAAGAAAACCTCCATTAAAACCGACCATCCACCGAATTCTAAGTCAGGTGGGGTATTACATAATTACAACTAGTACGGAAAGCCAAATACTTAAAGTGATATCAGTTCGTAAAAAGCAATAAGAAAATTCAGCGACTTCATTAAAATTGACTGGACATCAAGACTTCTTATACAAATTTACACATGGTGTCAAAACTTTATTAGCTTTTCACAGTTAAGTCTTCAAATCCACTAAAAAAAAAAAAAAAAAAAAAAAAAAAAATCACCAAATGCGAAAAGGTAACTCTCAGAAGGACAAACACACACACACATATATATATATATATATATATCAAATATGTGGTGCAGTTCATTTTATATTACAATGAATCATGCATACAAAAAGTAGAATAGTAAAATTAATGGTATAAAAAAAAGCATATTTCGATTCGCATTATATTTTTCGTCTCGGATGCTACTTGAATTTTACCAAAAAAAATAATTTCCATGCCTGCAGATGACTGAATGTACAGTTGAAAATTACTTGCGTATTAAAAAAAAAGACCTTATACAGCTTATATTTTTTAAAAACAAGGATCATAACATTCATCGAGCGATTTGTAGGTTAATGCACCTTTAAAATTTTGTTAGCGAAGGGATTTCGCCTTTTTATATCATTAACTTTACTAATCTACTTTTTGTATGAATGACTCATTGTAATATATATATATCTCGCTCTTCAGTTATGAATTTAGTTCTACTGTGGTTTGCCGAGATCACGTATACAACACGTTAAAAATTTCACTTTCTCTGCCGATAGCTTAGGGGTAGAATCTCTGACTGATGTCAAATCAGTCGAGTTTCGATCCCGGTTTGAAGCAATGGGATATCTAGTCACTCTGATGAGACGTGATACAGCGAAACAGGCTTGAATGCGGATGAGATACACACACACACACACATTATATATATATATATATATATATATATATATGTGTGTGTGTGTGTATGTGTATGTGTGATAAAAATATAGTTTAAAGTAATTCTATATTTATGGGTAAATATACTGAATAATAAAGAGCAGATGTAAATATTAAAGTGAACACTTGGTTCAACACCTCCGGCCGATAGTCTATTCGTGCTTCAACACATTCTTCAGGCCATGTGTGGTTTTTTTCTGTCGACTATTTATATATGCTGTCCAGTGGCGCATTATGACTAGTCAGCTCTATTATATTATTCTAACGGCTATTGGGTGCGCGGTAACGTTTGTGTTTCAACATGTATCCCAATGCGGTTATTTTTAGTTACTCTATAAAGTTATATATATATATATATATATATATATATGTATGTATGTACAACCGATCGTTGATCAGATTTGAATCCGACCAGGGTACGGTTGCATTAAAAAAAATGTGTTGTATACACAATCCAAAATACTGAACGTGCAGAGCTTAAAATATTAAATATTAAAAAATTAGGAATCACTTACAACCATGGTTTCAGATATTAACGTCTCGTCAGGCGGTAGATGTTAGTTAATTTCCTAAAACTTTATTGGCTTATTTTATGCGCGCCCAACAGGAATTTTTACAGAAGAGAATGAGGCAAGAATGGGGATGTAGGGTGGAATGGTGGAATTTTACGTATCCTCATCCGGGTTCGTATAAGCCAAAAATATACATTCTAGTATGCCTACATTTAACAGCTTTTCTTGACTTTAATACTTTACTATCGCTAGTTTTTTTTTGTTTTTTTTTCTTTCTGACAGTTTTACAGACATCACTACTATTAGGTTGGTGCAAAAATAATGACGTAATAATGTCGTTAAAAATACGTCAAAAAACGACATTATTACGTCATTATTTTTTCACCAACCTAATATTATAAGGCTTGACTATCTTCAGTATACTCCAACTTATATTTGAACTTTTGTTGTTATTTCTTTCTTTTAATTCCCACACATGGTCAGTCTGATACAATTTCTATCGCTTTTTATTTAGAACTATGATTATGATTTTATCATATCTTTTTGAGGGTACCATCACTGCACCTCATATACATCTTGTTCTGGCGATTTTCGTCCTTTACTTCTACCTTGTAAATCACTCCTTCCATTTTATAAACACCATCGTGTGAACACTTTTTTTTCTCTATGGTTATACTTCTCGCTGTCTACCATACTCTGATGCATGCTAACCTTTAAAATTCTTGGCGTTTTATCTTTTCATTGTAGTACCCAAATTTCTAGTACAGCTGTAACTCAATTTCACTGTGCTTTTATTGAACATCCTGTCTAAAACAGAACTCTTAGGGAAGTGTTTATCAAGCTACTTAACAATTATCTTCCCTATGTTAGATTCACCTCTAAATTAAACGGAGTGGGGATAAACTAAATTTGGTTCTTTTTCTTCATCATTTGTTGATTCATTTTAGGTCTTAATTCTAATTTACTTTCAACGCTTTTTACTGCATTCAATTGTTTTATTCAAAAATGGTTCTACAGGAAGTATTTCTGTTTAGACTAGACCCTGTTCCTTTAGAGGTGTTCTTGATTACCCTTTCAGGGTGGTTAGCTCCAGTGTTCACATACGTCAATATTGTGTTTGGTTTTATGTAAAGCGAAACACTGGCGGTTTGCAGACTAAATTTGACATCCAAATATTGGACGACTTTTTAGTTCATATCGATCTCAATTTCAAATTTGAGGCTCTTGAAGAGTTTAAAAAGTTGTTTTCGAATTTTGTCGTTTACTCTTCTTTTCTCCGGAATTATCATCAGCCCGTCGTCCCTATACGACCTGTAGCTGTCTGTGTCGGCTATCTCGTTGATCATATTCAAAATGTACAAGCCCGTGATTTCCGAAACCTCATCACCGTCAAACGATCATTGTGGGACATCAAATGCGCCTTTGCCTGATTTCTTAATCCATGCTTCGTCATTGTGGAATAGCACAGATTTACGACAATGCAAGATTAGCTCTACCTGTTCAGGTGGCATATCAACAAAGCCCTTAGATGACTTCAGAGCCTCAAGCAATCCTTTCTTAGATATGGATGGATAAATATCCTTGATGTCATATTTCATAAATACATGCTTTTGCTTATTTTCAGTTCCATAGAACCAACAAATACACTCATTTATTCCCTTTTATTGATTGGCCTGCGTAGCAATTCTTAATAAATTACACACTTTTTGTAAAATTCATTGACTTATTTAGTCTTTGTTGGGTTGATTAGGCCATCAGGATCATTGGGGAAGTCATCATTATGGTCCTTTACGGTTAGAAAAGCTTGTTTGTCGCATAGTATCCGAACCCTGTCACCCACACCCGGCTTGGCTGTGATGTTTTCCGCCTCCTCGTTGAATACCCTTGCCAGAATGAGATGTAAATCATTGCTGTCATTACATAAATATGCAAATTGCAAGGAAAACATGGCAAAATTTAAATTTGAAACCAGGAGATACCCCCCACCATGCTATTGAAGATCTAGCCAGCTTCGAGAAAGATATGCTTTAAGTAATAAACAAAATTAAATTTAGAAAGATCAACAGCAACTTCCAAAAACAATTATCTCCCGAAGTCAGAAAAATAAAAAAAAATACAAAGATTCTAGTTAAACGCGACAAAACAGGAAAATATACGAAATGAAGCCGAAGGCTTACGGGAAAAAATAAAGGAAATCAAGAGGTTTTATAGAAAAGTACGGGCTTTACACGTTGAAAGAATCAAAAGAGATAGATAGATAGATAGATAGATAGATAGATAATGAAAAGACAGAGAGAGATTGATAGATATGAAAAGAGAGAGCGAGAGATGAAAAGCTAGATAGATAGATGGATAGATATGAAAAGACATAGATAGATAGATAGATAGATAGATAGATAGATAGATAGATAGATAGATAGATGTGAACACAATCACACACACACACACACATTTTGAATACATCGAGGACCAGTTGCTCCGCGCTGCTTCTATGCAACCTATTGAACTTACTTTATCAGAGTGAACCGACACTCTCCCGCGGAATTATTCTGAAGGTAATTATTCAGACGCCATTGAGTGAATTGCGTGACCGTCGTATTCGCAATGAATTTGCATTAGGTCTTGCGGAAACTCTTCGAATGTTTAAGAAGGCTTTCGGATATTATCCAATGAGCCCAGATAAAAATCTTGGTGCAAACACTTCAAACTTGGCCAGGATCTCTTTGAAAACGATGCATATTCTAGAAGTCATTCAAATACCAAAACACTCGGAAATGTTGAACGCGCGAAAGTTGCAATCAAAAGAAATCGCACATTCACAATGCGATAATGAAGGAATCTGGAGATTTCAAAGACTATTCGGAAAATATCCAACTCTTTGGATATCTCGCCTTTATTCGATTTGAGAGTCCGGATTGAAACATTACATTAACTTAATTTATCAACTTCCACCTACAGTTCAGATTTGGCTCAGTACGACTGTTTTTCCCCCAAATGGCTATCGAAAGAAAAAAAGTTTCCAGGTTCTCGATGAGATTAAGAAGGCACTCAGGCCTATTGACGCTCTCTGACACGTCTAATAAAATAATGACACTGGTTTATGAATGGTTGTCAGTAGCTTTGAATTCAAAGCTCACCTTTTCCAAAAGCAGTTGCCCTGTCACGGTTACAGAACCGAATAAGCTCTACAAATTTACGTATAACTTTTTAGAAGAGACGCATCCATATCTTTACAATGGTATTATTGTGAATTGAACACAACAGCCTCGAAAATAATTTGAACACTGCCTGCCGAATCGATTTTCCAATGGATAGCGGCTCGGATTGAGGAATCCGAGAGCCGAGTTCGAATTCCAGTCGAAACCATTACATTCACTAACGTGCTAATACACTTGGGAAATGTAAGAATCCTCTTCTCCCACCACCCAGCTATGGGTAAATAGCAGGACAGACCGGGTTCTATAGCCGTGGATGGCAAGTGGTCCACCTCAGAAAGAAATGGCAACTACTGCAGGAAAAATCTGCCTTGTCAGTCATGTATTGTATCATGTATTGTCTAAGCGTGTGTCACGCATGGCACGTAACCGAGTGATAATCGTCACGTCACAAGCTGGTGCATACACATTATATATAAGATAATGAACAAATAAGAAACGTCTATCAATCTAACACGTTTTACTCTCACTTAAGCTTCATCGAAAACTGAGATATGGGGGTGAAAAGTAGAAATAAATTCTGATATATTCACTTTTGTGCTTGATGTTCATTCGTCAGTCAGGTTTCACGTACATTCGACTCTTCAGACCAACGTTACTATGATATGTGCTATTCCATATCAAAGGACAGACGACGCGTCCATCCGAAGTTTCAAGAAATTAAAGGATTCCAATCTTACCTGAAAAATCGTAAATATTCCTTTATCTATGTAAGTGTATAAAAATATCGTGTGTGCACGTGTGTCTCTAGTATGCATTATGTCTGTGTTTTTCATGTTGATTTGGGAAGGCACAACGTAACGTTTGTTTTCGATAAATACACGTTAACTTCTTAAAGAATTTATTCAATAAAACGTTGGTGATTTAATGTTTTTTTTATGTCGGTTTATATCTGGTAATATTGTTATAAGCAAGTACTAGAAATACTTTCTCCTGAAAGTATTATGTTCTTTTTAAATCAGGGCGACATTAGTGAACTCACATTATGGTCACTTTCGTCCTTGTGTATTACGAGAAAGTTTGAATGCTTGTCCAAACATACATCTCCTTTGTGTTCGTAGATACGTGACGTCTCCCCCATATAAACTTATTTTTCTTTTTATTTATATCCAATTTTCTTGAACTTGCTGGTCAATATTCTAGTATTAGGGAAAACTAATTTATTTTTAAGAGTTTTAGTGGATTATGAATTTTGTGTTGTTCCAAGTGCTATTAGTGCTGTCTATTTTCTTGGAATTATAGATGTTTTAGTTCATTTTCTAGCCTTGAGGATGAAATGGTGTTGTTAGTGAAGAAATTTAAATCTTTTCTCAATATATTTATCTTCTTCCATGAGTTATTCTGAGCTACGCATCCTTAAAAACTTTATATTACATCGTTGCCCTTTACTGAATCCATTCTTAAAGAATCTAACATATGTTTATCTAAAACAGACGGTATGTACGTAAAATTATTCCTAAATCAACAAGCGAAATCCAGAAAAACATATTGTGTACTGGACATACACGCAATTATGATTATATCTATTATCATCTGCATCTCACATAGACAAACTAGTATTTTTATACACTTACATAGAGGGAGAAATATTTAGGGTTTTTCATGTTGGTTTGGAATCCGTTAATTTCTTGAAACTTCTCATGGACGCGTCGACTCCTTGAATTCGGAACGCGACATATACTAACGTTGGTTTAATAGAGTCGAATGCAAAGATACAATAATGATCAATGAAAATCAAAAAACACAAAAGTAAAAAAAAAAATACTAGAATGTGTTTCTTCTTCTCCATATCTCATTCTCTGATGAAGCATTAATAAAAGTGAAACATGTTAGATTGATAAACGTTTCCTATTTGTTCTTTATCTAATAATTCTGTCGGATTCCGATGTATAGTGGGCGATGCGTAAATTGTTGCCATTTTATATCTTTAATTTCACTCATGCGCGTTTTGTTCGATTTTGTCGCCCGCACAATATGGTAGGATCAGGTGGGCAGCGTCTGTGAAAAAAATAGCACTATTATGCAATTCAGTCCGCCAGGAATTTGGAAACAGCATGCTGTACTGCTTGGCATTCGCAACAGAAGCTCCAATACGAACATTTCAGTATTTAGGTGTCAATCTGAGGTCAGTGCTGAGCATTCAGAAAGACGCGCATGTGTCTAATGTGATCCCTAATGATGGCGACGTTATGCCTCAATTTACCTTCCCACGTGGCCTCAGACCCAACATGGAGGTCTACATCAAGTGCCTTGAGCAGGTATTTCTGCTCTGAGTCAAGAATGTGGCTGCTGGAAGACTATGTCTGACAACAGGACTGCACCATGCTACACAAGCAGGAGAATCCATTCATTTCCTTGTAGCACCAAAAATGAAATTGGGGCGGGGGGCAAGGATTATGACAGCATCCATCAACTTAAACAAGTATACTGTCCAAAAGAGTTTCAGGAGATTCCGAAGTCGTCTTGAGACCGTGTTTGAAGACAATGGCGATTTTATTGAATAAATTTACGCTTTAGTATTTCAAAATATTTTTGTGTAATTTTGGTAAATATATATGTTAAAATGAGATGTCGGTGTTACTTTTAATTTTTGCCTAATTTAGACAACAATTTATTCATCGCACGATGCATATTTGATTCCAGCTTTATATATACATATGTCTATTTATTTTATTATGATCCTCTCGAATTCTCTCATCGACTTCTTAAGGTTGATATTTAATTCATTAAGGAAGACGCCGTAGTTTGTTTTTTTTCTTTTATATTCATTGTTATTTTCCCAAGTATTTTCAATCTCATCCGATATTATTTTCAGGGGTGAATTGCTAAGACTACAAATTAATGTAACTGACAATTTTGACTTTTTGTAAACACGCATAAATGTGCTTTGTTATAATTGTTGTGGCGATAGCGTTTTTCATATTTTTGATCTAAGGGAGGTAAATTAATCTGTATAACTAATCTATTCGATTTCATTCAAAAACATTTTAAAAAATTCTTAAAACATAGCTATTATAAACATTTTAAAATATTGTTGCTATACAAATAACTAAATTTATTTAGTATTGGTTGTTTGCTCCTTATATATAGGACCACAAGAATTTGAAGTTTTGTTTTCTTTATTTTCATTCTCGAGGTCCTCTATATAAAGTGCAAAAAAAAAACAAAAAAAAAAACAATACTAAGGAACAACAATAAGAGTTCACGAGCATTACAATGAAAATAGATAAACATAATATGCCCAGATTATTCAGCCAAACATGCCTGAATATATATATATATATATATATATATATATATATATATATATATGTGTGTGTGTGTGTGTTTGTGTGTATGTATGTATCATGATCCGAGCGCTTTCGCTCATTTTGATCATTTGGACAGTTTCTATACACTATGTCAAAACAAATCTCTTGTATGCGTGCAAGAAAAGTATAATAAAAACGCTTAAACGCAGTGCCTTGTCAATCATCTTCAGTGAAACCTGCATAAAAGAGGGTTTGCCTCCCAAATGCATATAAATACAAGTATGAGGAGAGAAAGACTACAAGTTGAGGCGCGAAAAACAATACTTAAAAAAGCCGCCATGACGCCAACCGACCGATCAATTCAATGACATTCGAAACCGGCCAAGAAGACAACGTCTATGCACAGACACAACTTTATTAACGCAAAAACTTAAAAACTTTGAAAATGGCTTATAAAAATCGAAAACAATTCATGTTTTATATATATATATATATATATATATATATATATATATAAAAGACTACCACGACCCGTTGAGTCACTGACAGTTCAGGTTATAAAACATTGAAGTTGATTTCAACATTCCACTGCAATGAAAGTTAATTTTATTATGATTCAGTTAAATATTTCAATTCATTCGTGTCATCATTTACAAGTTCACGCTTAACGTTTTGCTGATTCTTTACAGCATTTAATAGGAATAAAACTTCCGGGATAATTTTGAACTTTAAATCAGATTAACTTAAAGAATATTTTTAAATATTTAAAATATTGTTTGGTTAAAGAAACTGAAATATAAATCCTTACGTAGCGTAAACAACAGGACGAAACAGCAAAGCGGCATCTCTTTGTGTCTGTCTTTAACTTAAAAATGTTTTAATTAAAAAATTGTCTGTTTGAAGAAACTTAAAATAAAAATGCTTGTTGCATAAACAATTCGTATTTTTAAATATTATTCACTTAAGTCAGATTAACTGAAATCGTTATGCGCCTGACGGACGGACGGACCACACAAGCATGCAATCACAGAATTTTAGTATTATATATATGTTTAACAGGTATAATATTGGAGGAATCAAGGCTTACCTCACATCAGTTGCGGTGGGCTGATTTTGTCTTCAGAATGAATGGATACCCAAGATCCTAATGTACAGCCTGTTAGATCAGGGCTACAGGGATGTAGGACGCCAATGGCTTAGATACAAAGACAAGCTGAAGAACAACTTATCAGCTGTCAATATACCTCATAACAGCCTCGAGTGACTAGTCTTGGAGCAGGTAGAGTGGAGATCAACGTGTTCTAGCGCACTCAGCAGTTTTCAATCTGTTAGTTTGAATCATCTTCAAGGAGCGAGAGCATAATCTAAAAGGTTAGCCAATCTAGCAGTGACCTCATCCCACAACCCTCACTCTTGCTCGTGTGCGGCCTCCTTTGTAAATCACTTGCGGGGCTTAAGTGCCACTTAAGTTTATCGCACAAAATACATAACTGAATCAATTGGTTAAGTTACCAGATCCTCATACATCGAAACCGATGGGATAGAGTCCATTTTATATATATTACATGGGTTAATAGGATATTGAAGATTATGCTCACTGTGTGTGCTACATTTATAATCTTGTACTGTACTACTTATTAAATATCTTCACAATTCTTCGTAAACGATGAAAAAGAAGAAAGGAAAAAATTATTGCAAATTAATTTTATTGCTTTTTAATAATTCAGCTTTAATTTTTGTTATTCTTCTACCTTTGTTTGCGCATATTTTAATTAAAAATTTTTAATTAAAGGAAATTTACTTTTTTATTTATCAATCTTAATTTCACTTGTCATTTATTAACATCGTTTCAATTCAGATCCTTCCGACGTCAGCTGAAACTGTGCCTTCTTCTACTCGTGTATTTAAACTATAATTTTGGAAAGTGAAACTTTAATTGAAATATATTGGAAAATGTCCAGTTTTTTCACTTGAAAGCAGGTAAATATGAACTTTAAGCAAAATCTTTACAATATAAAAAAAAGGTTGTCTGTTTACCCACATATCCTCCTGACTTCAGTTTAAACTGACATCTTCATTTTCATATGTCAACTAGCGTTATAATCTATAATTTCTAAAAGTTAAAATTTCACTGCAATATTTTAGAAAACGTCAAAGATTTCATCTGAAATCTAGAAAATAGAAATTTAACATAAAATAGATTATGTTCAGAATAAATTATACTACGTTTATCTGCTATTGAATTCAGATTAATTTGATGAATACAGCTATTCGATAATTCGATTGACTTACAATATGAACTCAAAAGCTTTCTCTCCGGTTCAACAACTGATCAAATATTCTTAGCTTCTAAAACTCAAGTCCTGTTGTAAAACAGCCTGGTCAGATCAAGACTTTCATATGGATATCATGGATTATACCGAACCATTTTAGAAATATCTAAAATGTCAGCTGCATGCAAGCGTTTCCTAAAATCAACGTTAAAAAAAAGCTTTCAGCGAGTAAAGCCTGAGTACTTGGTAAAGATCGACCTTCTTTGAACATTGTGGACTGGCGCCGCGGAATCACAAACAAATGTACAAAATGACAAAAACTGCATCGCTTGAGGACTTTCAACAGCAGCAACAAATAAAATGGATAGAAGGAAACCCCCATAAATGTTGGAAAGCGCGAATACAGCTACTTCATTTGAGAAACCTGTTTTATCTGAAAAAATACTTTAAGACAAACATTTTATAAATTACAAGCGATAGCAGTTACTCGGTCAATGAATGCCAAATGTTTCCTTGTAGGGAAACGGATAACGTTTCCATTGCAAAATATATTTTGTACCGGAAATAAGCAGCAGGAAGTCATTCTCTTTGATCTAATAATACATATTATAACGTACCATAGGATTGTTTGAATGATAACACGTTAACCGTTATGCAACTACCGATTGATTAGTAGACTGATAGTGATCGATTAGCTGAAGTTAATTGATCAGTATTGATATATATTAAAATTGAAAACTTTGCTGTAAATTAATCTGTACTTGAATTATTTTGAATTCCTCTTCCGACTACGCAATATCGTGGTTCATGTCCATTTTGCAATAGATTTTTTTTCAAATACGCATATTAATTTACAGTAAGTAAATTTTTTTTCAATTTAAAAAAAATATTTTCGTTCTATTATATTCTAAATATTGGAATTTTAAAAATTGCGTTTTTTTTTTTTTGAATCTTGATTATATATATATATGATAAATCAAGAAAACACCTTAACAATTCATATCGGTTAAAATTTATTTCACAAATATTGTTATATTCATCTTTTCAGACCGAATATTTTTAAGAAATGCAATCTCTCTCTCTCTCTCTCTATATATATATATATATATATATATATATATATAATACAAAAAGTCTAATCACTAATATTCCATAATTATAATTTATTACCTTGGAATCCTAATCCCGATCCAATTCATCAGACCTACCAATTCAAAAGAAAACAGAAAACATAACTCCTGGTATAAAAACAAAATTTCAGTGAGAGTGTATGTGTGGGGGTGAGAAACGAGGGTGAGAAGAAAATGATTGAAGGCTCTAGAGAGAGGAGTAAGAGAAGAAAGAACAGGAGAAGCAATAAGGTTAGGGTGGGATATAAAATGAGGGTTTCAATGAGTACGATATATGTATATAGATCACTACTGATTCATTGACCTAATAAAAAAAAAAACAGGGACGGGAAACGTGAGGATACATTTGTGGTAACATTAGACACAATAAATGATTATATGAACCAAATTTAAAATCTAGCCAATTTACACTGCATATATATATATATATATATATATATATATATATATGAAAATTTGTCGTCTGGTTTGCATTTACTAAACTTATGTATACATGAGAAGAGAAGATGAAAAAGAGGAAGAAAATATCCAAGGAAAAAGAAAAGGCCAAACAAAAACATGGACTTCATAAGAGAAATGATGTGTAATCAAGAACAATTTGAAAAATATAATTATATTATAATATATAAAGTTTTTGGGTCTTTTTTCCCCCCCTTTCTCCTTTTTATCACGGCATATCTGTCTGGGTGTACTGATTCCATTTCTTCAAACTATTCGGTCTTAATTTTTCATTATACATTGCTCCGTAACTTATATTGAACTCTCATTGGATTAACGCCATTCTTGAAATAATCACTACCAATTACAAATTGAAATTATACATACATACATACATACATACATACATATATATATATATATATACACACACACACACACACACATATATATATATTACACAATAAGTTTCAACCTGTACAAGGCCCGCGGCCCACTCGAAGTAAATGATTAAGATAAGCTGTAGTTTATACAGATAGGAGAGTAAGATAACGGTAAAGATTGTACCAATCGAGGAAACATCCTCTTGGGAGTCTGTTCCACAGAGAAGTGGTTCGCGGGAAAAAGCTGTTCGAGTGAAACTTCGTGCCGATGGAATACAGGGGAAACGTGGATGGTTTATTACAGTGTAAGTGGCATGGCGGATCCTCGTTGTGAAGGTTAGACCTGGCGAAACTAAGGAATGTAGTTCGTCCGAGCACTTTCTATGGAAGTATCGACAGAGCAATTTTAGGCTCTTCACATCGCGCCTGCGGGAGAGTTTGGAGGTTGGAAAATAATCCGTCACCCAAAAGGACTTGGAGACGCCTTTGAACTCTATCAAGACTGGGAAGTGAGGACTAGGGAGTTCCCGCCCAAATATGACAACAGTATTCCATTTTCGGTCTGGTCTGGTTCTTGTAAAAGTAGAGGATAGCATGAAGATTCAGGTATTTACTGGAACGGTAAAGAGAACCGACCATTTTTTGCTGCGTCTTTAGCGATAGATCGTATGTACGAGTTCCAACTTGAGGCCAGATGTGAATTTGAGTCACAATATTTTTGCAAGGTATCGTGCCTCCTCGAGGGGACATGCATTCATCGTGACTGATTGTAGTTATATCCAGTATACCAGTACTAATTTGTAGATCTTTTATCGCTTAGGTAGACACCATTTTGAATTTAACTGGAAGATAGACACGTTAAATAAATGTTCTACCATTTGTAGTTATATGGTCACACCTAATTTCCAAATAGGCATTTCCTTAGTGGTATAGTCCTACATTAGACCTATAAGAAATAAAAGTAGATGCTAGCTCATCCCTGAGCAATCTTTGTGGGGTCTCTTCTTTCACTATGTGCTTTAGTCCTCCCAAAATTACAGAGTCTAGGCATCGCAATGATGTTTTCGCCTCTTTCTGCCGCCTTAAGTCCTGGGCAACAACCACATTTAGCAAGCACCTACTTTGAACCGTTCTTGGACTTTGAATTGGGTTAAAAACAATTTGAAAAATTATGATCAACAAGAAACTAATCCCTGTATAAACAGCGAAAGTAGATAGAATAAGTAAATGTGACGTCCCCCCCCAGTGTTGCTGCGCCAAATGTGACGTCTGCCTAGCCGCTTTCGTCGTGCTATCCTGTCCTGTGACGACCAACCGGCCTGGTATTGGTCGCGGCACCAAATGTGACGTTCTAACCTTTTGGTGATTCGGATGGGAATCTGGTTAGATTCGGTATCAGCCTTGTTCCCAGCTCGCCTCCAACGTCTGGTTACCGAAGTAACTGTTTTGATTTCCAGTCTAACCTACCCACGTTGTGAATTGATCTTAGGCAGACGAAATCAGTCAGTCGCCGGGCCGTAATGCAAGCCGAGTTCGATCAAGGGTAACACCGCACAAGTATATGTAAAAGAAAAAAAAATAATAACTCGAAAAGTTCAAATGTGTTAAAAAAAAAAAAGGATAACAATATTTTATATCTGCGTCTTCTTCCCAACCCGCTATATGGATTCGTGACACTTTGCGTTTGTTAGCCGAGTCTTGGTGTATCTTCAGGCGATATTCGTAAAACTTGTTTTGGTGGTGTGAGTCGTTCTTCAAAAATAAATTGTTCTTGGCAAGAAGTTGAGTTCGGAATTGCGTGAATCTTAGTCAGCTTCTGCGAGGCGGGTCTTCAGAGCTCTCAGCTCACTGCAACTGCTTGCCTGTGTCTCCAACCCCAACTGCGAACTTCACTCAACTCAACTGGAACTCGAACTGGTTTTCACTCGTTGCGACTCTGCTTATATGGACGCCGACCAAAGCCGGGGTGGGCTTGTCGGGGTTTGAGGTTCCTTGATAATTCTAAACCCACGATCCTCTGTTTTCGGTCAGGAAAATTTTATTATTTTCCATTTTTGGAAGTCTTTCGTCTTCCCACCTTCTGTTCTCATATTGGTATCTCACCATGCCCTCAGAGGGTGTCAAAGGGTTTCCCCTCTCTCTCTCTCACAGTGGCATCTCACACCTATCCCTTCAGGCGCGGCGCAAAAGCCCTCCCCTCCTTCTTCGCATGATTACCTCCGCCTCCGCCTAACGCTCATGCCACCATCCAGCCAATGGGCGCTCAGCGGCGTGGGTGTGGCCAGACTAGCCTCGGTTTAAAAAATCTTGCTCAAAGAAAAAAAAAATTATCTTCCTTTTTTTTTCTTTTTCCTTTCTTCCCTTTCTTCTGCCCGACAACAAACCTTAGACTCTTATCTTAACCGAATCACCTGGACTTTATCAATCGAGACTTTTCGCCAGTATCAAGTGGGTGGTCATCTGATGAGATCGCATTCTGGCGTTAATTATTCCTGATAAAATAATTTTCTTATCATAGCCAGCTCCTGGCACAAAACAGATGCCTTTTTCAAAGATATTCGTAGATAGCCAATGGCTCAGTCTTTTGTTTTTGTAATTCTGCGGTTGATCCAATCGGACATTTTTCTGTGACCCAGTTAATTTTTATCTATTTAGAATTCTGCCCTGTAGGTCACCTGAACGACCTGAAATTTTCACCATTCGGTGCGCCGTCATGAATCAAATCAAGTCCGACATATCCGCGACCTTACCTTCCTCGCTAATGAGAATAAAGCCTTTAAAAAAGAATAACATCGCTTAGTGTCCTTTTCTTGGTGGCTTCTTATCACCTAAATTTAATTATCGCCTTTTTTTTTCTTCTTTCCTTCTAGCAACCTAAATAGTGTCACAAATCCAACGCGATTTCATTGCAAAAATCTCAAATAACCAACTATAGTTTCGGCTTGCTATTGCTTTCCCCACATTTTTATTGCCTACTAAACAGTAAATAATTAACTTTCATTTTCGAAAGAATACAGATTTTCTACTTCGGTCAAAATTTTGACAATTTGTAGCGGTGGTTGTTATTGCATATTACGCCGTATACTATAGGGCTACAGGGCACCTCGGCGTGGTGTAATGGTTAGCAAACTTGTCTCGCTAAAACAGTTACGACTGAATAGCGAATTCGATCGACACGGGGTGCTCCATACTTTCGGCCTTGTGCCACATCTAAGCTACGCTTAAAAAATCATTTTTCGGGGCACCTCGGAGCGTTGTAATGGTTAGAAAAATTGTCTAGGTAGACAAATTATGACCGAGTAGTAAGTTTGATTCTCACTGGGTGCCTCCTAGTTTCGGCCTTGTGCCACATCTAAGCTATGCTTGGGAAATCACTATAGAGCTACAGCCTCACCACGATAGGCGTTGCCAATGTGGTTTCCGCAGCAATTAAATTCTTATTGTGTTTACTTACTAGCCTTATTCCAAACTAATTTTGACTACAAAGTTGTCTTTCAGAGTTGCCAACCAAAGCTGCAGAGCCCAGTCTACCCTGCTATTAACTCCTAGCTGGGAGTGAGGAGAAGAGTTTGATTCATATATTCCCCAGGGGTACTTGTGCAAAAGCGAATGCAACGGATTTCGTTGGTATTTGAACTCAACACGACAATCCTATTCTCCACGCCGATAACCGTTATACTACACGCCTATCTTTTTCCCCACGTTGGTCTCGTTTCAGTTCTTTCGGAAATCGAGAAGGGTTCTATGACATGTATTTACTAAGCTTAACTTACTGGCTCAGCTGAAATGATATATTAACAAACATTCCGCAAAAAATAATTTAGATGGCCATAAATTGGAGGATTCAACGAGGATCGAACTCATTGCACAAAATGTAGTATACGTTAGACCAGAAGAATTCTTCAAATGACAATCCAACATTAATAACTCTGTGATGATTGTCATCGTCATTAATGTTTCTCCATGAATTGAAATAAAAAGCGATACAACATTTGTTAGTTAAAAAAAAAAAAAGCAATTTTGTAAGAGTTCTTCTAGTTTTCTTTTTGTTTCTACCATCAACACGGCGTCATCGGCATATGTTATATTGTTAAAACCTTATATTATTAAATCCTGTGTAGGGCTAATTGGGCCCCTGGCCCCAAAACTAAAGGGACCTTTGTTCAAGCTTAGAAAAAAAAACTTGATAATTTTGAAGAAACAACCTTGAATTCCTCAATTCACCCCATGGAACTTCAAAACCTCGTTTTAACTCTGATTCGAGTTATAAGTCCAATTCCGGTCAAAAGACCGATTTGGGCCTAAAATTGAGTTCTTCAAATCCCAAACTCTGCGGAACTTCAAAACCCCGCGTCCTGAAATCGTTCACTTTAACTCTGATTCCTTGAAATTTTCAAAAAATAAAATTGATTTCCCCAATCCACAAAGTTTTGGAGATATTGTAAACTGAATTTAAAAAAAGAAAATTAAATTCAAAGCTTTTGTGTTACTTTAAACTCAATATAAATTATAATCACTATTTTTTTTTTTTTTTCAGTTACTTTAAGATGTGAATTTTTAACTGTTCCCTTCTCATCCGGACATAAATTCCAATACTGGATGTTCAAGCACAAGATGAAGGGCAGATTTTCGATCCTGGGATCCTCCCGATTCCAAAATGGTATAACATGCATATGTAGAGTAAGTGTGGCCCGAGTTTGAGTGGTTTCAGACAGACGGACAGGCAGAATTTGCCATTTATTTAGATAGATATAATATAATTAATAATTACTGAATAATTAAAAAATTACTGAGGAACGTTTGTCTGAGTATCTGAAATGGTTAATTATTATTATTATAATCATCATTATTATACACCGAACAGTTTTTGTTACGGCCAGAAAGTTTGAGCGATTTCGATGTTGTTAATTACTAAATGTGGTATAGTGTAACAGGAGTTACTTCTCTTTATGATTGTCTCCCTTGATCTCACCCTCACTAAAATACTATAAGTAAGCGGTCTAGCCGTGACTCCCCATTGAGTCCCAAAGCTTACTTAAGTCTTATCACAACTTTGAGATTTTAAGCATACATTTGTTTTGTCCCTAGACCACAAGTATGAGACACTCAGTGAGGATCGAATTAATTACTCATTAAATGGTGAATCTAACAGACTTGCTAAAGATTACCCGACGCCGAGGCGGCAAAGGAAGCCAGAAAATGGTAAAATGATTTTTGCCTGTTACTGCTATTTCAACTAAAGTCTATTTAATGGAAACTTTTTTTTGCAAGTTTTCTACAAAAACAGAATAGTTAATTAAATAAGAAATGTAATGAGAGAGAAACATACTCCAATAAAAACGCAGGGTTATTTTGTTTTTACCTTTAATATAGTACTATTTCTGGACGTCGATGTAATATTGAATCTTGTGAGTGCTAGAACATCTCACAAATGAAACATTAATGTGAAATGATAGGAGATGGTTTTCTAGTAACGAATTCTGAGAACAAAGGATGCTAGAATGAAAATAATAGCTATAAGGAAACTGCTACTTAGAAAGATTTGAGATTTCTGGATCCTGAAATGATGAAGAAGAATCTGGAGAATTTATTACTCTTAGGACAAAAGAAATACGGAAAATAGTCAGTAGCCAAATTAACGAACTTGTGTGAACGGATCACAGAGAGTTATGATAAATGGTCAAAATTTGCGTGGAACAACAAAGGATAGAGATTTGTTCGAAACAAAGAATAGACAGCTGACATAACGAGTAATATCTATTGTCCTATACGCCAGTGACTGCTGAACAATTTTCTCACGAGTGGAGAAGAGAAAGGAGATACAGAAAATTTAATTCGCTGGACATATTGAAATCAAAAGAAACAAACGTAATCACGGAGTTAACGAGAGTTTTTTTTGTGTTTCTTTTTAACTGATGTCAGAACACGGTGGGAGATAAACTCTCAAGAACTAACCAGAGCAACAATCGAAAGATATTTCGTTTGAAACAAAGAAGAAATGGCCTGTTAAATAATATCAAAATTCCCATATAGCTGTAAATGCATTTTTACCGATTGTCGTAGTTGGTAACGTTTTGGGAAATTCTATGAATCTATGCGAAAAAATTGTTCTTATTCCGGTATCCTTGTTACATATTTCGTATCAGTTAATTCTTGCAAGATTGATTCTTCCTTGTGACGTCCATCGATTCTTCCACTGAAACAGATTATATGACTTTTTACACTACCTAACTCAAAGATTGATTAAGAAAAAAAAAACAATCTTCGAACAGAATCTGAAAATTCATCCGCCTACTTTGTATTCAGTCATGTAAATTAGTTCTGTCCAAAGACAGAGAAGCGAGATTATGTCAAGATTCAAAGTATCATTTCGAATAATTGAGGCACTTAAGTGGCCAACTGTCTTGAGTTCAATCCCTATGTCGAGTAATGAAAAGAAATCTGGGAAGCCGTCACAGTCGAAGAATTATTCATATTGACATCTTAATTACTGTTTCTATGACGCAATTTATTCTTGGTATTTACCAATTTGTAGAACACAACGCCAAATGGACAGAAGAGGAGAACGAATATTTCGTTGTGTCCATCATGGTAATGGGAAGGACATGCCTACCTTTAAAAATAATTAGCAATCAAATCCTCTTTTTCTATCCAGACTCAAACACTGACATGTAACACAGACAAAATATATCCACGTATCTCATGAACTGGACATACATGCTCAAATGCTTTCCTTTAGAAATGTAGAGACATCATCAGAAATCAGAATTTCTTATGTAATCGGTCTTTAATAAAGTAAAATACACTGGAA
>OZ010572.1:125467502-125475002 GCA_963932145.1 Acanthosepion lycidas
ATACGTTCTATTTTATTATACTGTTGCACCATGTCAGAGATGGATATTGGTCGTAAAGTCAGTAGAAGTTGAATTTTCCAACTAATAACCTATTTTTTACGGTTACAAATATCAGCCGAGTAATAAATTGAATTTTGTCATAAAATTACCCATGTCGTGTCTCTTAATTCCTCCATTCGTCCACATTTACCTAACGTTTGCGGAGACCAAACAAAAGATATGAACACAGCTAAGCGTTTCATTAAAAAATGAAAATAGTGTTATAGTGGAACAGACCTATTCTATTGTTAATAGACTCTCCCACCTATAATAATTAGTAGTAGTAGCAGGCGCTAAGTCGCTCAGGGAGTTGGTCTGATTTCAGTCTGAAGTCGGACGACCGGCTGAACTCTCTCCCTTCGGGCGGGGAGAACCCGAAGGAGGCTACGCCGAAGGGCAGACTCTCTTTCGGGGAGGTAAACCGACCTTGAACCCGTTTATACGGGTTCAATGGGCATATTTTTGGCCGAGACCACGGGCTCGGAGATGCCACGTTAAACCGGCCTTGTGCCACATGATGCCCTCGTGGGAGGTGGGGGTGACTAAATATCCTCAGTGAGTTGGTCAGTCAGTCGATGTCGGACGACCGTTAGTCGGATACTAAAAGTATCAGCGACCACAACTAGATTTCTCTGCGTCATTACCTATTATATCAAGTTCCTAACGTTTTGTACGTCGAACCTATTTTAGGACTGACTTAGTACAAATACAAGCCTCCACTGTGAAACTACTCTACAACACATAGCCATGTCTTTGAAAAAGTGACTATGTGGAAAGGAATTGTCTGTAGCTGAAAACCCGATCTGTTCTAGTTTGAGTGTTAAAAAAAAATGGGAAGAGCGTCACTCGTTAAACAGGAAGGTTTTATTTCAAAGTTTACCTCGCTAGATGAAAGTCTTTACGCTTGGAGCATCCCTCGCTGGACGGGTATGAGGTGGCTTTACTATCACAGAGTTCTTCGCTAGACGAGAGGCTTTACGCTCGGAGCATTCCCCCATTAAACGGGAGACTTTGCTTTCGGAATAAAGTTCATGAGCGTTGTGGTGGTGTTATCAGAGTCACCTTGGTCTTCCTACTTTAAATATGAATATGATTTGAACGCGTATCATTCGTCTGTAACCGCAGGCAATTCTTGCCAGTTGCCACTGGTTCCGATCATTAAGAATCCGTGGCCAGTTAATGTGCTGTCTGCAGTGGACAGTAACGACTTCCATCCGGAATCCCCCATACAGATGTGATTCCGTATAGGTGATCCCAATTGGAAAGTCCCATTTTTCTAGTAATCACTAGAATGCCCAGTTCTATCTCAGATATTTCTCAACGTCTTACGATGAGTTCACATTGACTCACCAAATGTCAAAGGGGAATTGATATAGGTGGGGACATTTCCATGACGTCTAGTTAACTTACCGCCACCTATCATTACCTGTACATGCTGCTACCGTTGGATCTTGGTCGTCTTCGGGACATGGGCGATCATAACTTTCCACAACTTCCTATTCTTTCGTAACTGTTAGCAGTAGTTATTTTACTTTCCGCTCTTATTGCCCGACTTTCCTTCCGTTTATAAAAGATTGTTAGGAAGTTTTCTCGTCCCTCTTGCTTTCAATGTGTCCTGTGAATATCGAACTTTTGGGGCCTTCTTTTCTCATAATGTGCCGCAGAAATTCCCATTCTTTTCCGGATTTTATATCCAATTGTCCTTTTTGTTCATATTTTCCTAAAAAACTTAGTCGTTGCTTCCATGCGTCTTTCTTTTGTATTCCAAGCATCCTTCTAGAGAACTACCTCTTGCTTCAAGTCTTCTCTTCAACTTTAATGTAATTGTCTAGTATTCACTACCACAGAGAAGGGTTTGTATTACATAGCAGTTTAGCACTAATTAAATTTTCCTGTATCCTAATACTGTACTTTGTGGAAAGCATATTTTTTTCTAATCTAATTTATACATCTTCGGATTTCGGTCTGACATTTTCCATCCTATTTTAAAACATTTTGTTTGAATTTTAATATCTTCCATTCGTAAATCGTATATTCGGTTTCTTTTTTTTTTTTTTTTTTTGCTGAAAAGTAGACATTCCGTAGGTCACCTATAATAGTGTAGTTATGGATATTCATTATTATTTTTTTTAATTTAAGATATATAAACACTCTTACGAGTTGTAAGAAAGCTGTTGCCACAAAACAGAAATAAATTGTTATTGAGTGATGAGATGGCAACATTGTGAAAAAGGTGAACAGTAAACACAGCAATTAAAAAATGAAAATGTTGACTGTATCAGAACAAGATCAAATTCTTCGAAAATGAGATTGAAGATGTAAACAAAAAAAGTTTGATTTATTTTTACGGATTATCAACATTTTGGAGATTATTTAAAACCGGGAAATATTTTTAGATTCTAAAAGATTTTTTTATTTACATCGTTTGGACTGTTATCATCATCTTTATTGCCATATTCAGAACGTTTCGGCAGTTGTGCGCTCCGACCTTCTTCAGATGACATACTTTGGAATTTCGAATCGAACCCTTTATTTAATCCACGGAGGTAGATTCCATAGTTTGTTTTAGATAATAATAGTTTGGTGATATAAGTTTTAATAATTAACCCAAATCTGGCGGGGAGAAAAGGCGGAGTATAATTGCCATTATAACTGTTTGTTTAATTTACATTATAATCATCGAAGTTAAGCAAAGCTGAACTTGGTTAGTAGCTAGATGAGTGACCGTTTCGAAATACCAGGTGTCGTTAGCTTGGATAAGAGAATGGTATAAGAGATAAAAAGCTCGGAATTGTTAATCGAAAAAACACAGTTCTAATTCCCATCGAGTTCTTTATATTACGAGCAAATACCCTTGGGAAAGGTATGAATCCACTTCTCCTCCCAGCTATGGGTTAATTAGCAAGATGTGTATCACTAAACTCTTGTTATCCCCACCACTACCAAAAATAAAAAAAACAAAATCTTACAAGTTCAAAAATATTTTCCGACTTGAAATGACATTCAAAGGGTTGAAAAAAAAAAAAAAAAAAAAAAAACAACAAAAGAAATCTGTCAATTTCAGAAATAGATATAACAGAAATTAAACTGCGACAGCATTGACTTGAACAATACAATCTACATTTGATATCCTATATATTTTAATCATTTCACACAAAGCAAGGTGGTAATGTCACTAGGACACGAGGGGTTTACTGAAAAAGAAAAAACTGAGTGAGAAGAAGGACAATAAAAGAACAGCGTCCATAAAGAGAGAAGATGGCAATTAGAGCTACATTTAAATCTTTAGAGATTGTAAATAGCAGGATTAAAACATCCCCTCCAAATATATATATATACATGGTGTCCATAAAGTTCGTGTGCACTTTAAAAAATTATATCTTTATTTGTATTTACGATAGAAATAATTTGTAAAAAGGATTAGAAAGAAGTAAATCTATATTTTGTAAGGTCTTATAGAAGATTTATTTAAGTTTCCACATGTCCTCCATCATTAGCAATACAAAGGGTAATACGATTTTGCAGTTCACGGAAAACATTTGCCAACTGATTTACAGTAATACCTGAAATCACATTAGTTATTTTAGCTACACTTAAAACTTCAACTTTATAACATTTTTACAGATTATTAACCAGGTATTGAACTCACACTCTTTGGGTGCTGTCACTAGCAATGGCGAATTTATACATGGAATACTTTGAGGAAATGGCATTAGAATCTATATCTCTAAAGCCAACACTATGGTTAAGGTACGTAGATAAAACCTTCATACTCTGGCCACACTAGGAAGATGTTCAGGTTCTACTGCACCATGTGAACTCAATAAGACCTTCGATACAGTTAACGGTGGAGAACGACAGTAAAAACGCTCTCCCATTCCTGGATGTTCTAATATCTCGAACAGAGCAAGGGTTCAAGACATCCGTATACCGTAAACAGACATTCACTGGACAGTACCTCAATTTCAATACCCTCCTCCATATAGCGTCAAGAATGGGATCGTCCGCTGTTTACAACACCGAGCAAAAGACATAAGTGGCGACCCATAGATATTAGATAAAAAACTGGTCAGTATTAGTACCCTACCATGTAACAACTACCCTGGGTACATGGAAGCATCCAAAAAAACTAGGATAGGCGGGTACAAGAAAACAGTCTGCCTGTCTTATTATCAGAAAAAATAAAAAGGATCTGCGGTCCTTATAACATCAGGACAACCTTCAAAAGCTGGACGACGCTTCACAGATATCTCCCGAGTAAGAACCCCCCCTAGAAGAGAACATGACTAAAGACTGTGTGTACGCTATCCCGTGCAGCTGCGGAAAGAAATAAAAGGGACACAGGCCTTAAGGTAAGGCTTCAAGAACACTATAAATTTGCAACACGAGGGGAAGTGGAAAAATCAGGCATAACTGACCACATATGGAGAGAAAAGAGAGATCACCGCACTCTGTGTTGAGATCATAGACAAAGAACATGATTGGAAAATTTGTAAACTTAAGGAATCAGCACATATGCTATGGCACAAAAATCTCCTGAGCCGACCAAGCATAGAAATGAATACAATATGTTAACCAGCAATAAGGACTGTCAGAGAAAAGCGATAATAACCACAAAAATTGCAATATGAGCTCTGGTAAAAATGGTTGCTGCTGTTTATAATACCCAGAAATCCATACGCAGATGTCCTCAAGGACACATGGCATAGTGTATAAAGGCGTTAGTTAGATCCAGTGAGAGGACCCAAAGAGTGTGAGTTCAGTACCTGGTTAAGAGTGGAGAACTTGGAGAGGGGAATTAACAGGAGATAACTGATAACTGACATCCATTAAACATGGCACGTAAAACTAGAACAGTCTACCCCAGTGAGCGAAATAAAGGGTTCAGTTCGACATTCCAACTACCTGAAAAAAGCTGGAGCGTACAACGGACTAAATGTTGTAATAAATATGGCGACAAAGATGAGGTCAATAGTCTAAATGATGTAAATAGTGTATATAATACCTCATCTCAGAAATATAGACAGATGTATATGTACATACATACACACATGATATCTACCTATATATAAGTCTGATTAAATACATTAGAAATTATGTCTGCTTACTTTTAATAAAGTCTGTTCATGCTCACGAATAACCTTTTGTGTATTGCAATTAACTGATGTGAGAAATGTGCTATAACTATGAAAATTATTTTATTTCCGATTTTCCAAGATCATCTTCAGGCGTGTAAGTAGTAATACAAAACTTGTGTCTTGTTCAGGGGGTGCAAGTAGTAATAAAAATATTTTTAGCTATCCATTACACTACTTTTTTTTCTTTTTCCTTACAAAAGCAACGATTGACAGTCATGCTTTGCATTCATTAGAACGTGAAAAAATTATCCACTATGGAACATACACACACACGTATATATATATATATATATATATATATATATATGAATACAGAATCCTTAAAAATCCATTCGGTAAGTTTAAATATTTATTTCGTGGACTTCAAATGTCCATCTCTTCAGGCCAGTTTTACATCAATAAATGGAATTCAGTTTATTCAGGTACAAGGAAAAGGAATAGAAGAAAAAAAGAGAAAAAAGGAAAAGTTTTTAACATTGAAAGGAAAAAGAAAAAAGAGAGAGAAAGAAAGAAATTTCAATATAAAGTTTTTTTATGGGGAAGGAAAAAGTGAAAGTGAGTGAGGGAGGGAAAGAAAGGAAAGAGGGCAGAGAGAATTAAGAAAGAAGAACCAGAAATTATCTTTTCTTCCAAAACTGGACAAGTTAAAAATCAGTGTGGGGAAAAGAAGCTATGATATTCAAAATATATATATATATATATGAGCCAGGTACTACGTACCCAGGTGTCACCACCTGGGATCATCAAAGTGAACTGGCTAAGGAGGAATTGACAAGGAACAAATTTATTAATGAATTCACAGCTAAAACTGAAAATTAACACAAGCCTAAAAAGACATAAAACACCTGACAAAAAAAATTAACCAAACCTTTATTCTAATAACCAGCCCTTCTAAGTATATATATATATATATATATATATATATATGATATCCTATAATAATCAACTGCGCAGCAACTATAAACCCGATGAAATAACTAACACCATCCACAGATATGCGAAACCCGTCCAGCAACACAAAGAAATAAAATTAATAATATATAAAACTAAATTTAAATTTTATTTATTTTGTTTATCATCATTTACCTTGATAAAACAATTACGAAATGCGTCAGCAAGGGTTATGTACTATTTTCCGATTTTCTATTTTATTCAGTTTTTCTTCTGTACAGTTTTATTCTGAGAAATTTAACACATTGTCGACATGAACCAAACCAAATGAACTAACATACATTGAAATAGATGAATAGCGGGTTATATTATATAATATATATATATATATATATATATGGATAGATAGATGCATATTATATATATATATATATATATATGGATAGATAGATGCATATTATATATATATATATATATATATGGATAGATAGATGCATATTATATATATATATATATATATGGATAGATAGATGCATATTATATATATATATATATATATATGGATAGATAGATGCATATTATATATATATATATATATATATATATATGGATAGATAGATGCATATTATATATATATATATATATATATGGATAGATAGATGCATATTATATATATATATATATATATGGATAGATAGATGCATATTATATATATATATATATATATATGGATAGATAGATGCATATTATATATATATATATATATATATATGGATAGATAGATGCATATTATATATATATATATATATATATATGGATAGATAGATGCATATTATATATATATATATATATGGATAGATAGATGCATATTATATATATATATATATATATGGATAGATAGATGCATATAGATATATATATAATTATGTATATATATATATATATATATATATATCTGTGTATTTTGGCAGCAAATTTTCTTTTAGATATGTCTGATTGAATAAATTACAGACATTATGTCCGCTAATTTTTAATAAAATCCGTTCATACTCACGAATAACCTTCCATGTATTGATGTTAAAGGATGAGAGAAATGTGCTGTTTAAATTTCTTTTATTTTGACTTCTCAAGTACTTTCGATTTTCTCTCAAGATCATCTTCAGGGGTGCAAGTGGGTCCAAAACTATTTGTTGTTCATTACTATAAGTATTTATATAAAGATATGCATCGTTTTCCATTACCGTAATTTTTTCATTTTGCTTTTAAATGCAAAACGGTTGACGCTGAGCGTTCATTAGAACGTGAAAATTATATATATATATATATATATATATATATATAAATGACCTTCTCGTTGAACTTGAAAAAGACTTCTCTGTAACAGAGAGAGTTAAATACGTAGGCGAACATAATAATCTCCGGAGGAATATGA
>OZ010572.1:125485002-125487502 GCA_963932145.1 Acanthosepion lycidas
CCATAATTCCCCATGCAATTTCGGCCAATTCTTTAACAACTTTCAAGAGGGTTTTGTTTTTGGTGTTCGCTTTTCCTCGTGTTGTATTTTATTTTTGTTCAATTTTGAATAAGAGCGTTTACTGGTTGAAGCAAAACCTTGGAAATGGCTAAGGAAGTGCCAAAAGCGCTTGAGAAAATTAAAAATATGTGGAAATTTCTGTACTCCCGTATACCTACAAAACGGAATGCTGGGAAAAACTAAATAAAAATTAATTAAATCGTCTTTGTAAGCCATATTTAAAGAAATATATATATATATATATATATATATATATATGTGTGTGTGTGTGTGTGTGTATGTGTATATATATATATATATATATATATATATATATAATATGCGCGAATTGAGCTATTATTGGAAAGCGCTCAATATCAGAGATAGAGCTAACATATTTGGTTGGATTGATATGAGTTTGTGACCCTGGGTTTCATGCTTTTGCGATCGTCAAACAAACTGATTAATTTTTTTTTTTTTAAATTGGTGGAGGTATGTAGATTGCGTGTATTGCTGTTATTATGGCAGTGGGGGGGATCTTCGTCGTGATGTCACTCATGCTAACGCAAACATAGATACACCCGTTGAGGTACGCAGACATATATACACTCGCTCGTCCGCCGGGGCTCATACAGATAAACATATATGGATAGTATGGGACTTGACATGTGTATGTAGATGTGTGCTGTTGTCAATATACATACGCATTTGTATGTTGAAATTCAAAGATCGGAAGTGTAGCGAAAATTTCTCGTGAATGTATACATGTCGACAATCAGAACATTTTTCTATTCTTTCGTTGAATAATATTTCCTCGCATGCACGTATATACGTGTGGTGGGGTCTGTGTAAAATTATGATAGGTAAAAATTGCTATTACTTTTAATTGTTGTTATTATTTTAAATCTGGTTATTTGCTTGTTTTTGATGACTGCGTATATGTAACTGGTAGAAATTGCAATTTGTAATCCTTATTGGTTTTTATATGGTGGTATTAAATATGCTAGAAAGGAGGGGGAGTAGTATAAGTTAATAATTATAGTAGGTTTATATGGTAATAGTAGATGTGATGTGGTAGTAATGTTGTAGGGGTATTGGTGGCAATGATAATATCAGTAGCTAATAGTTATTGTAAATTGGTAGAAGTGATTAGTAATGGTGGTGGGAGAATGATAATAACAATAAATGTAAGTACTGGGGTGGTAGCTTGAAATAAAAAGTGATTGTTGGTGTATTTTTTTTATTTATTTTTTTGGTATAAATAGTGATAAAGGTATTTATTCTCATGCCTACATTTGGACATTTTCTCTGATCTTATTGATTTTTAATTGGTGGTATTAAATATGTTGGGGGAGGGCGAGTAATTTACGTTAATAATTATAGTAGATTTAGATGTTAATAGTAGATGCGATGTGGTAGTAATGGTCTTGGTGGTAATGATAATATTAGTAGTCAATAGTTATTGTAAAGTGGTAGAAGTGATTACTAATGGTGGTGCAATGATAACAATAAATGTAATTATCGTGATGGTAGCTTGAACTAAAGACTGATTGTTGGTGTTTTTTTTAATCCGTTTCGTACAAATTCGGATTACAGGTATTTATGCCTACATTTGGAGATTATCTGATCTTTTGTTTAGTAAATTCTTTTGCTGGGTATGGGATATTATTGCTACTTTTTCGTGTAGGCAAAGTAGGTGTTTTTTTGTTTGTTTGTTTTTTTGCAATTTGCTGTAGGCAGGTGCTTTTTTCAATATTTTCTAGCTTATTGTTGGTGTGATATTTCTGTCACAAACTCACATCAATCCAACCAAATATATATATATATATTTCCCACACTAGGTATCCATCGTCTGCCATTATTTAATTCGAAAGCAAAATGGATTAACACGTTTAATACGAACAGACTTGAGAGCCACAGACCCTGAAAAAAGGACTAAAATATACGTCGAATGGATAAAAATTCCGAGGTTCAAAATCTGACCATATGACCAAACATCAAAATATTAATATTTCTTTTCTTGGGTGAGCATAAAATCTTTCGAAAATCTTACAAAGGAGATGGAGAAAAAAAAACCCATACGGATCAACACTGCATGGTGACTGTCTGGTTCACACTATAAACTCTCCAATTCTGAGTGCTCTTCTATAAATATAACAAATTTTAAACATATATATTATGGTGGGCTGAAAGTTTCCTAAGCTGACTGTGAAGGAATGATGCTAGAGTTGTGAAAACCTGAATGTATTGATATTAATTCTGCTTTTAATAACTGCATTGTTTCTTTCTGAGCTTAGATTGAGCCGGAATCAAGGGTCACCTGATAAGATTATTTGTTCGGGTATAAGGATATAACAGGAAGACATTTGAATCTAACACACTGAGCCAAAATACTGCGTCACAATACAAGCAAAAGCTCACCATCATACAAGTGACAGGCGTCTTTATTCCTTTCAATGTT
>OZ010572.1:125497502-125542502 GCA_963932145.1 Acanthosepion lycidas
TTATTCGATTGTATTCGAGTTATAATTATATTTTTGTAGTTAAACATATGTAAGTATGTATTTTCGTATATGTGTACATATGATTTCTTTTTATTTATTTCGAATCCCGCCTCCGTAAATAAGATAGATTGCTCCATTATCAATATAGTACGATATATATAACAATATTTAAGTTATGTAACAGTCAGTTTTCATTTAGCATGTGCATTAAACTCGGAGTTGTGCTACTGGTTAAGCAACTTGTATATATATATATATATATATATATATATATATATATATATATATATATAATACTGAGATCGCCACATGTAATGCTAGGTACGAAATGTATATTGTGTTCCGACATCTGGTGAGTTAGTGAGACTAATGGCTAACCAGTTCAGAACAAGGCAATAGGAATTATCGAAGTTCGAACAGGCCATGATAATGTGCGGGGCCGGTGCAAAGGTCACGTGCTCACACCCTCCCAACCGAATCTATGGTACACTCTACTACATTTCATATAAAATTCACATTTTTAATGTAACCTAATTTTATACAGCAATGGATCGTAAGCAATATATGAGAGCAATTTAAATAGGAAAACTGAAAGTAGATACAATGTATCGAAATAAAAAATTAGGGACATGTCATAATAGGTCATTCGATCTTTGTGACAATTTTAAATATCAAATTGAGATTTTTCTTGTTAAAAAGTTGAATATCTTTAACACATTCAACATTATGGAGGAAAAAAATATTGAATTTTATATCTGTCTATATTTCTGAGATGAGGTATTGTACTTATTTACATTATTACATGGCCTAGTGGATAAAAGCTTTGGTTGGATTCAGTGACTTAACCCAAAGAGTTGTCATTTCAATAACTGACTACTAGAGTGGCGAACAAAAACTTAGAGAGTTGATTTAAAAGGAAGATAGCTGAGACATCCTGAAGAGGCATGGTACGTGGAACTAGAACAATCTACCCCGGTGGAAATAAAGATCACCTGAAAAAAGCCGGAGCGTACAACGGTCGAAATGTCGAGAATATGGCAATAAAGATGAGGACAACAGTCCGAACACTTTAAATAATTCAAATAATCTCTTTTCCAGACTTAGCATGAACAAAAATAAATAAATAAATAAAACAATGAAATCAAAATCCGCAAAGATTTTTCATCTTTTGTCAGTTTGTGTTAAGTTTAATTTATAACGTACAGTAGCGGCCATAATATAAGGAACGGAAACAACAAAGACATAAATATGCGTATTACTTAAAAAGTAATGCATGATTAGCAATGAAATTTTTACCGAATAAAGATTAGAGTGTAATGAATAAATATTATACAAAGTTACAAAAATTTACATAATAGTTTTTTGTTTTTTTTTAAATAAAGATTAAATGGAACAGAGGAAATAAGCTACTGGACAAAAGTTAACGAACGATCTTGTTAATACTTGATTGTGAACAAAATATCAACAAAATTTAATATTTGGTAAACATCCCCTTATTTTCAATGATTTCTCTGCATCGTCGACCAGATGATCTAATTAATTTCTTGCAAAAATCAGCAGTAATTCCCTCCCATAGGTAATCCTGGTTTTTCGGGTTTCTTTTCTGAGTCCTTTCTCCAATTATCTTCCAAACATTTTCTATGGATTCAGGTCGGGACTCTGGGCTGGCCACTTCATTAGGGCGATTCCTTCTTGAAATAAAGCCATAACCTTCTGAGCCTTGTGACAAGGTGCATTCTCCTGCATGAAAATAAGAGATTCATAAAGATTATGGTGTAATCTTGGTACTACATGCTGAAGAACCCTTTTGTAAATCCCAGCATTGATATTGTCATGTACGCGGATGATAGGGCCAACTCCTGCAGATGAAATCATTCCCCAAACCATCACACTGCCGCCACCAAACTTAACGGTTTTCTTGACACATTAAGAAGTCTTTCACCTGTTCTACGGCGTACGTATGTTTTGCCCTCAGAACCAAATATAGTAAACTTGGTCTCGTCACTGAAATGAACTGTATCCCATTCTGCATCAATCCAAACAACATGTTCTCTCGCATATTTCAGGCGTGCCTTTTAGTTTCGCTTTGAAATGAGAGGCTTCGAAGCTGGAATACGGGCATGCAATCCTGCATTTTTTAACCTGCGAACAACCGTTTTCCTCGAGATCTTATCTGTATCTTCATTAAATTTACGGGCAATTGATGCAGCAATTCCAAAACGGTTTTTTGTAGATATTCCAACAATTCTTCGATCTTCTCTTTGTGATGTTTTTGGAGGTCTGCTGGTTTTGGGTTTTGCATCTAACGTTTTATCGGTTTTATACCTGCTAATTACACGATGAACGACACTTTTAGACCTATGAACAATATCAGAAATTTCTGAAATTTACTTTTTTTCTTGATAGTTAGCAATGTGTTTTTTTTTCTTCAAAAGAGAGCGTTTTGCGTGTAGAATTTGCCATATTGCTTAAAAATAAAGTCCTAATGATATATAAACTTTTACTTATTGTTGAAAAGCTCCATCGAGTTTTTTAACAATGTAAATTAAAAGTTTATGCAAATTATTAACATCGTTCCTTAACTTTTGTTCAGCAGCTTATTTCTTTTTTCCATTTAATCTTTATTTCTAAAAAAAACTATTATGTACATTTTTGTAACTTTGTATAATATTCACACCCTAATCTTTATTCGGTAAAAATTTCATTGCTAATCATGCATTACTTTTTAAGTAATACACATATTTATGTCTTTGTTGTTTCCGTTCCTTATATTATGGCCGCTACTATATATCAATGTAGGTAGAAAAAAAGCAAACGTTGATAAGATAGCGAGGGTCACAAAGCACTGCCCGTGGTCCTCAATCAGTCTATCCGACCCTGTTCGGAGTAGTATGCACCGACCCTGATAGGGTGTGCCAGTCAGATGAGACATTGTATTTCTGAAATTGTGGGGAGACGTGCACACCGCAAATACATAGAAAGCATTAGCAATCATGGCTATCTACAACTTGCTATCATTTGTGGCTCTAAGTAAGGATTCTCCTTTTGCTGCCTCTTCTAATCCCTGCTCTGCCAACCATTTTCACAACATTTTTAGCTAGGTTATTACTCTGTCTTTCAATATATTTTATATATATATATTTCCTCGTTATGTCTCCTAGAAATTTCAAACGTTTCTTTCTGATTCTAAGTTTTATTTTTGCTTCCGCTTAACTCTAAAACTTCAGCGTTACATGTTCAGTACGTGATACTCTCATCCTCCTTTTGTAGAAACATTTTTGTGACCTCAAGTCTCTTCTTAGAATATGTTGAGCATTCACTGCTATATAGGAGGTTTGATATTACATAAGGGGTTTCACGCACGTTTCTTTGCTTATAACGACATTTTCCTGTTTCTTAATACAGGGAGTCCTCGACTTACGTCGGAGATCCTTTCCTACGGCGCGACGTAACCCGATTTTCGACGTAGATCGGAACTCATAAGCACCCACGAGTCCGTCTTACGTTTGAAAGCCATAATGAAAGGTAAAAAGTTCCAAAAAGATCGACACAAACGAGATAGCGAATACAGCACAATCCAACATGACGCGCCGCAGGAGAAGAAAGAACATGTAGCGCCGGGTGACGAGGTATTGTATTGTGGAAGATGGTGCCGTAACTACGAAACGTCGGGCCTAACCCAAGGACCTTCTGTATTTTATTTGACTTTGGGAAGGTACTTCCGCTATTCCGATGTGTTTCGGATTTTGGTGTCGCCTTTTCCGCTGTCTATTAAAAGACTTCCTTGATTTTTAATTCTTTTAACTTGCTTTTGGTGTCTCCAATTCTTTTAACTTGCTTTTGGTGTCTCCAATTCGTAGTTCGCATCTCGAGACGACACGAATATATAATGTCTTCTTAAAATTGATGCTTAGTCCTTTCTTCTCGCTTTCCTTACTACCTTCTGTAGAAATTCATGCTCAATTTATGTTTGTTATCAACACTGCATCATCTGCTCATATTCTCTTAAGATTGTGGTTGCCAAAAGTTAATCCTGGTAGGATTTCTAACTTCTTCAGTATTATCACAATGTAATGGTCCAATAAGTTCAGTGAGAAGATACATGCGAGTCCTTAATGTTGGTGGCTTGAGGTGTTCGGTTAGAATTGTTTGTGCCAACAAACAATCGATACTTATTTAATGCAGGAGGTAAAACATGAATAGCCAAAGTGCATTTGTTAACAACACCATAATATTGACATTGCTCATCGTATTCCATGAACAGACAAGGCATAGTGTGGTATGATATGTAACCGTCCAGTTGTTTCAAGCTGATGGTAACGTTTAGGTAAATGTAGATCACATGAATCATAGTTGTCAATAAGACACTGCACTGTTCGGCAGAGATACCGTAATATTACCGGGTCAGTTCACTGGTAAGAGATCGAGTTATCCGGTCCGCCGAAACATGTAAATAACCAGTGACCGCTTCGAGGTCGGAATTTAAACTTGGTTCGCAGATTCTTCTGGATATCTTTCCATAGTTCGAGCTTTTTTTTTTCTAATTTGTTCTGATTATTGTTTCTTTTCAGATAAAATAAAACATCACGCTACCCCATCAAATGAAGAGGGTGACTGTAAACATTGCCTTGAAGATAGAGTATAGTAGTTTAGAGATTACTCGCTTCCTGGAAGTTGTCCGGTCATTTGTTGTTGAAGTTTGCAAAGGGATGTAAGCCTATGACGTGGATTCTACATCATTGACCAAATATACCTGCCAAGTGTCTTAATAGCATCTGAAAACAAAAATTTGTGCGAAAAATGCAGAAAAATATCAAGAACCTCAGAAGGTCAATTAAATCGATTGCTAAGGAGCTCAAGGTTTCAAACGACTATCGGAAGAATTGTATATGGCTACCTACGATACAAGTCATATGCAATGTGGAGAGGTGAATTCAGGTTTGCAAAGACAAATGATTACAGCCTGATCTGGTCAAACTGTTTGTTGAGACAAGTTTAAATGTCAAGAGCTTTCATGCTTTCATTTTTCTCTGATGAAAAAGCTGAGATCAGGAACCAAAAAATCAACAGACCAAAAAATCCTCAAATGGCGATGCAGATACCTTGAGGACGTTCCAACGATCATATGCACAATGTTTCCGGTAACTGTAATGGTTCTGGGAATCATGATCAACGTGGGCTGTAATACTTTTCCTCATGGCTTTAGGGCCAGTGCTGCTGACTATAATTAGGTGTTGGAGAGAGTAGCGGTCTTTGGATAGAGAGCGTGAGAAAAAGAAGTTTGTTTACTTACCAACATGACTCGATGCCATCCCATAAGGCTTACGGTCGGAACACGTTGAATCTCCGGTTCCTGCACGATCAAAGAAGTTAAGTAACGTCGAGCCTAGTCAATAACTAGATAGATAACCGCTTGGAAATACCAGGTGTTGTAAACTTAGATGTTCGGGTGGTGTAATGGATAATGCCTCGAATTTTTTAATCGGAGAGCTGAGTTCTATTTCTAGTTGGGTTCGATATATTCACTTACCCTCAAATACCCTTGGGAAAGGTATGAACCCACATTTCCCCCAAGATATGAGTTAATTAGTAAGATTTTATCACTATTATAATCTCTAAAAATGTTTTCTGGACTTAAATACCTGCAAAGGGTCGATTAACCGTAGAAAATAAATCAATCAATAAGACGACCTAATGTGGCACCCTGCATTTTTAGAAAGACTAAAAAGAGATATTCATAGAAATATGATTTAATTTTTATTCGGTTTATTAACCAGTTGTTAGTTATTTAGAAACGAAGAATAATTGAGTTTTGAGAATAATTCTCTAACTGTATTTAGGCGATCCAAAGAGAAGAAGAAAAAAAAAATAATAAAAAGAAAGAGAAAGAGGAATAGATAAAACAAAACCCGGTCATAAGTAAAACTAAGACAAGACAGGTGTCAAAATATATCAGGTCAAATTACCTGACCGAAATCCAGGGAAATAGAAATTGTTATATTTGGTTGAAGAAATAGAGTTTGGAGATAATAAAATAAAACAAAAAGAAGAGGAAAGACAGAAACATAATACGAAACCAGGTCGTAAGCGAAAACACACACGTACGACCAGCACCTAACAAGTGTCAAAATTATCAGGTCAAGCACTTGAACTAATTCCATGTCCGCGTAGGATGGAAGTTGTTAAGGTTGGCTGAAACAATAAAGATTTTTTAGAACAATGGAAACGAAATTTTAATCGGAGGAAAGGTGTTTTTTTGTGTTGAGGTGGTGACCGGTGGAACTGTATACAGATTCTGACCTGTTAAAAATTGAAACCCCACGATGATGAAGTGGAGACATTTTCAATTCAGATAATTAAGATTTTTGACTATCAGGTCTGACCAAAAACAAAGAAGGAAAGAAAACGATTGTCTCGGCTCACAGATAGCGCCAATATTCTTTCCTGAAGTCACATCTAATTAGCGGCAGGCTGTTTTGACAGAACCCAGGTGAGAAAAAGCCAAGATTATCATTTTTCGTACGTGTGAAAAAGGCCAAATTAGATTTTGTTTTTTTTAGAACAAGAACGATGTAAGCCACGCCCGATTGGAGACGGGAGGCGTCCCACCACAGTCTCATTAGCCGAAAGCGGTCACGTGATATGCGGAAAGAGGAGGGAGAATGCTCGATCAAGAACCATTGGTCGAAAACGGTCACCTGACATACGAGAGACCGGGAGAGATGGGTATGCGTCTTCCCCCCAGAGGCACTGTGAGGAAGTAGGGGTGAAAATAATAGCGATAATGGCAAATCAGAACTAATGCGACTATTGTGATTATCGAGAGAGCCCTGACGCCGACAGACCCACCCCGGTTTGCTGCGGCATCAATAAAAGCAGGACCCCAATCGACAAAAAATGAGTTCAGCCCCGGACGGCAGCGAGAAGAGATCACCTCGGACGACAGAGAGTTGCGGCTGAGTTGCGGCAAGAAATCCTTCCAGCCCAAGTCGAAAACAAGAAATCCTTCCAGCCCAAGTCGAAAACAAGAAATCCTTCCAGCCCAAGTCAAAGACAAGAGAAGTTCTATCTAAGTCGATGAAGAAGAAGATTACTCGAAAGCCGCGGAGAAGTTGCAGCCAAGTCGAAGACAAGGCCAAAGAGTTACTGGACGGAAGAAGAAGAAGAAGTTAAAATCAAGCCCAGCCGAGAACAGAATTCGACCCAACCAGATCGAAGTGAAGAAATACAACTCAAGTCGAAGAGAAGAATCAACTGCGAATGATTGATAGAAATTAGCCCCAGTGTCGAACTAAACCACACTCCGACATACACAATTCTAGAGAGTAGACAATTCGAAATCGTTAAGTTGTATGATAGAAGCTTGGTGCCATAGTCCACAGAGCGGGTCGGGAATGAGAACAATTTTTCTTTATGTAACGGACATTAGATATAAAAGGTTGTCACCCTTTTTTTTTTATCAGTAATTTTTTGTCTCGTGAGTTTTTTTTTTCTTTTACTTGTGTTTTGCCACCCCCGTCGGACTCAACTTGCATACGGCCCAATCCCTGCTGGTCCCGTCTGTCTAAGATCTAAACACAGCGTGGGTAGACAGACCGGAGATCAGTACAGTTGCTTTAGCAACCAGGTATTGGAAGCGGGTTGGGAAAGGCGAGGCTGGTGATCATCTAACCAAGAGGTTGGAGCGGCACGCTTGGAACCAGGAGGAGCGACCAGGAGGAGCGACGTCACAGTTGGCGCCGTAACCAAAGGATTCGACCCTGGGCCAGGTGTGTACCCGTCACACTAAGAATGGATGAGTTATAATCGCTATTATCACGTCACCCTAAATATATGGCTCCTTAGCCCCCCAAACTGTTGGCGTAGTTGATAGGTAAGTCAATCAACGCTCCCATAATACAAAATCTCTGAAGTCCGCCATAACTCGTACAATGTCCAAAATAGTTAAAGATCATTTGATTCAAGTATGTCAACGTTTCAGATTTCATTTTGAAGCAGACATTGATGATAATTGCAGATTCCTGAGGTAGATGAGTCAAGATGTTTCACCGTATTATTTATGCTAATTTTTGATTTCTTAAATTAGACTCTTCTCTCAGGAGAGTCAAGCACTGTTCACTAAATTTATGCAAATGTTCTCAAAGAACAGAGCAGCCCTGTATTTTCCGGCAGGGTTGCTTTCTTTTGTCAAAAGACAAACTATGTTACACATTTGATTGTTTCGAGTTGAATGTGTTACTGCGTTTTTATGCAAAATAATTGAGCATTATTAAGTTTTGTCCAGATGTCTCCATCTTATTGGTACTATTTATTACAATGTTATAGTTTGACTACTCTCCAACTGTGCATGTAATTTAATTGTTATCGGTAACTAAATCAAAATCAGCATGTTCAAATTCCAGTCTCGTCTGTTCCTTTCACTTTTGTACCAGTGCCACAGAAAAAACAAATCTTTTGTTTACCACAACAGCATCTACGGCTTAAATAGCAAGGTAGATTCGATTCTTTCGACTCGAATGACCACCAATCATCGAGGGCTACTCCAAATTGAAAATCTTAAAAAAGGCAACGTGAAATCAATTCACTATTTTCCCCAAAAGTTCTGGTAATTCAGAGATAATGAAATAAAAGTTATCTGTGGAGAGTCATGTTTGCCTAAGTTCCGAAAAAAAACATGGTATTAAAATAAAAAAAAACTCCCCAATCGACTGCTTATATGTATAACAATTTTACTCACATGGCCTGAATCAACCCGTGGTTTAGTTTTCAGGTACCTTCCAAAGATAAGTTTGTCTACCTCCCCTTAACTGATAACCTTATTCATCTCGCTGACCAACCGTCTATAGTAAGATTCGAACCCGGGCCTCAGTCAAAAAGTGAACCCAACCACTCAGACACGCCTGTATTTAAGGAAATGTTACTTGATTTTAGAGGTATTGAAACTTAGGAGCCATGTTTTACTTCGATTGGACAATGTCAGAAATTTATAACTTATTCATATATATTCGATTTCGTTTTTATTTACAAAGGATATCGTGTTTCCGAAAACTGTTCGCAATGGGGTGTGCGTAATTATTTCAGTCACTATGAAAGCCAGCTCCATCTGTATTGTGTTTCTCTCCATAAAATTATCTTTTCCTTCAGCAAGAACACAATTCTATCTGCTTCGTCAAATTCAGATGTGCAGAGACAGAACAAAAACAAAGAATTAAAATGAATATTTTAATACGTTTTAATATCCAGAGGTAACAATCTATTGAAAATGCGTGAATATATTTAATATTGTTCTTAGTTAATTCTGAGAAGTGGTTCATTCCGTTGTTCGCTGACAGCTCGAAGCGCGAGTTACAAATGCAATCATATTTTCCTGCCAAGTCATGGATTCTTCTCTCGCTACTGATATTCTATAATCCACAACTACTATGTGTCGTTTCCCTTCAGGACGTGAGCGGTCAGGACTCTCCACAACTTCCTATCCTTTTTAGCTCTTAATATATTTCTTTGTTCCGCTGTTTATATGCACAAGCTCTTTATGTAGGTTAGTAAATTTGGGTGCAACGTGTAACGTACCAACACAACTCATTAAAACAGCATTTATGGCGTTGATTTTAAAGAAACTAAATCGTACTTTTTCTGATCGATTTTCCTTCTGTTGGTGATTTATTCAAGCGGGTGCAATGCTTTGCTGCTTGATAGAATTGTAATCTCATAATATTAACCAAGTTCCTAAATAACTTAGTCAGATCGAGGCTGTCACCTGGATGTCATGCATGGCACCAAAGTCGCCCGGATATATGTAAACTCAGGACGTATGCGATCATGGCTCTCCCCAACTTACTATCTCATGTAAGCTCTTACCATATTTCTTTGTTCCGCTGTTTATTTACACAAGTTTTTCAGATAGGTTTGTGACCTCCGTAGTGATATTTATTCTTGAATTTCGGTGCAACGCGTGCAGTACAAACATAACTCATTAAAGACGTTGATCTTAAAGAAACTAGAGCGTAGGTCTTCTGATCGATTTTCCTTCTGGTGATCCTTTAATCAAGCAGGTACAGAGCTTTGACAGAAGTGTAATCTCTCATAATGTTGACCAGGTACTTAAATAGCCTCGTCACTCGAGACCGTCACCTGGATGCCATGCATGGCACCAAAGTCGCCCGGATAAATGTAAACTTTCAGTTGTATACAACCGTTTTTTCTTATTGATTAAAATGGGTTTCTAGTGAGTGAAGACTGTAGGTCTTGGCGAGGACTATCTTACATTCAAAAATTGTGAACTGGCGCTACAATATTACAAAGAAATAACAAATCACATCGCTTGAGGACTTTCAACAACTAAAATGAATCGTAGATTTAACTCTAAGAGAAAATAATGACATAATCAAGATGTTGACGTTCCACATTATTTTGAACAAAAATTTAGGAAGGAAGTCAGCCATGTGTACTGGAAAGAGCGATAACAGTTAGTGGACTTAAACTTTTCTCCTGAAAATTTGTTTTACTAGAAAGATTTTATGAACTTCAAATAAATATATCACTGGCTGCTCGGTATTTGAATGTCGAATGTTTCCTTATAAGGAAACGGCTAATATTACATTCAATTACCGAGCAGCCAGTGATATTTTTATTTGAAGTTCATAAAATCATTCTTCTTTACAATGTCCATATCTGAAAGAACAATAGAGTATGGAGGAGTGTTTTCACGTTATTTCATTTTCTCCGGTAGATACATGGGGGTGCAAAAGCCTGTTTATTTTATCTTTTTTTCTATTATTTCGGTGGGCAAACAAGGCTTAAAATAAATAAAGCAGAAGTTAAAACACTTTTCCAAACTAATCACATTCTTCCTCAGTTTACTGTGTCCCTTATGAATATGGGCGATCTTAGCTCTTAGACAGTTTCCAATCCATTGTAGCGATTGGCAATATTTGTTGTTTTTTTTTTTTTTGTTTTTTTGGGGTTTTTTTTCGCTCTCTCTCCCAATCCCCGCTCTGCAATCCTTTTACACAAGCTCGTTATTTAGGTTACTTTCCCTCTAACCCTCAATATGTCCAGTGAGTGTCAAATTTGCTAAGTATTCTTTCCTTGCTATGTCTTCTAAAAATGTCAACTGTCTCTTTTAATTAAGGTATAATTGTCCTTTTTGTTACCATTTTTCTTAAAACTTTCACATTGCTTACATGCAATCTGTACGTTATTATCGGAACCTCCTTTGACGAATAAAAAATCTCTGTTGCCTAAAATATTCTTTTCAGCTGTGAGGAAACTGTTCCAGCAGCCACTGCCATAAAGCCAGCTTGCTTCTTTACAACACAGTCGTAGCTGAATGAAAAATTATGGAGCAAGTACCGGTAACTCTATATTTCTGAGATGAGGTATTGTAACTATTTACACTATTTATATTATGTCCTCATCTTTATTGTCATATTCACGATGTTTCGTCCGTTGTACGCTCCAGTCTTCTTCAGAATTTGTCTATATTTTTGAGATAAGGTCTTGTAACTATTTACATTGCTCGGAGTGTTGTCCTCATCTTTGTTGTCATATTTTCGACGTTTCAACCGTTGTACGCTTCATTCTTCTTCAGAATCTGTTTATATTTCTGAGATGATTTACACTATTTACAGTGATAGGACTGTTGTCCTCATCTTTGTCGTCATATTCACGACACATGGTCCAGTGGATAAAAGTGTTGATTGAAGTAATCCAGTGACATGACCCGGAAAAGACATGGCATGTGGAACTAGAACAATCTACTCCAGTGGACGAGATAGAGGGTTCAGTTTGAAATTCCAATCACCTGAACATGGCCGGAACGTACAACGGCCGACACGTCATGAACACGACACCAAAGATGAGGACAATAGTCCGAACACTGTAAATAGTGTAAGTAGCAGGAATTTTTAACTTATTCCGCAGAATTTACACTTTCTTAGACGAACATGTGATACCCATGTGCTTGTTATTTATTTTTGGTGATTCTAGTCTGTAAGAAAGGCGAAAAATAAAACATTGAGATTCTATTCCACTTTCAACCGATTTGCTTTCAACACGACAGAAACCCAGTGATAGTTGAGGGAATCGATCACCATTATCTTTCAGTCAATCCTTGATTAGTGCTTGAAGGTTTAGTTCGTTTACGTCTATTCTTATTTCATGCCCATATATTCATTTAAATATCGAGCAGGCAAAAGGTTGCTGCCAAAAATTAAAAATGGCGTAAAGGAAGGAAATGTCTGAAACGGAGCGGAGAATGATGTTCGAAGTGGAATCTGACAGCCGAGTTCAAATCTATGTCTTGTCTGTTGCGTTCACTTTCGTACTAATATCCTTGGGAAAATGGATTGAATAGATCTCGTTTACTCTCTCCAGATATGGGTTAAATAATTAGATAGTCTTGACTGTCTCGCCTGGGATTACAGTCAGTGCAGATGGACTACTATTCTGAATTGAAAAAACCGTAGACAAAACAACGAGAAATCAGTATTTTTCCCCAAGAATTCATGGCAAATCCCAAATAACAAGGAAGATTCATGATCGCTTACGTCTTGAAAGGAACAATACATTAAAATCAGCTACATATTAATTTTCTGTTTGCTGTAAACTGAACTCTACACTATACTCCAAGACTCGTTTTTCGGAATCATCTAGAGACCGTAATCAATGCCGAATTGGTTAAGCAACTCTCATTGCAGGGCCTTTTTTCAGACAAGCAATATGGATTTTGTTTCTCCAGGTCAACTGCTGATGTACTGACGATAATTGGAGAAAGAGTGTCATCCTCTTGATAAAAAACGGTGAAGCGCGGGTTGTAGCTTTAGACATCTCGATAGCGTTTGACAGGGTTTGGCATAGAGGTTTTCTCCACAAGCAGAAAAGTTATGGTATCACCGGACACATTTTCGAATTGATGCAGGTGTTCCCCAGGGCTCCATCTTTGTTCCTAATTTGTTTTTAATTTTCATTGATGACCTTTCCTATGGCATCAGCTTTCAACCATTTACTCCTGTCTCGATAGTAAGACTGATCAGTTCAATAAGGTCAAAATGTCAGCCGACGTCCAAAACGGCCTCAAGTCCGTTGTGAACTGGGCCAATAAATGACTTGTTAATTTTAACGCCTCTTAAACTAAACTCCTCTCCATTAATCATCTGAGAGAACCTTCTTTGCCTTTTATCAGCATGGCTGATGCTAACCTCCAGAAAAGTGACTCGTTTAGCCTTTTCCGGCTATCGTTATCAGCTCATACGAAGGGGAAAAATTATATTGACTTCATTGCTAATTCAGTTGCTAAGGATGTTGGTTCACCGTGTCGTGCGAAACAATTTTTCTCTCCAGAATCTATCATGCATATTTATTCGTCCATTCTTAAAATATTGCTGCCACATGTGGTCCAGTGACTCTACTATTTACTTTGAGATCCTTGATAAAATCCAAAGAAGAATCAAAAATATTATGGGTACTTATCTGTCAGTTCGGCTTCAGTCACTTGCCCACCGCCATAAGGTTGTTTTACTCTGTCTTTTCTATAAATACTTTCACAGTAATTATTAGGATGAGATCATCGATATGGTAACTAAACTTTTTTAATTTAAGCGCAGTACTTGAGCGGCGACGAGATCTCACAAACTGACAGTTAAATGCAACCATAAATTCTATGCTAACAGTTTCTTTTCTCGCACTTCTTGCTTGTGGAACTCCCTTCCGGCTCCATGCTTTCCAGCCAACTTTAATCTTCAAAAATGTAAATACAATGTTAATCTCGATCTAATATCCTGATTACTCTTTTTCTCTTCCCGTTCATTAGCAATTTTTCGGTTTTTTTTTATTCTTCCACATCTTGTAACCCCCTTCTCTCTTAGCGGCTTTACTGCCTTTCTTGGGGGTGAAATCGATTTAAAAAATTTTGTTAATACATTATACTTAATTTTTCATATGTATTTTTGAACAATAAAACTAACAGATGCTAATATATATGGAATGTTAATCCCGTAAATTGTCAAATTCTCGTGCTTACTCGGCTATTTCTGAAGTTGATTTCCAACAATGAAAACGATTTACCGACAAAGATTCTTACTGCATTGAATTCTAGAAAGGTAACAGATAAATCTTTTCACATACTCGATCTTTAATTACTTTCAGAAAAAAATATTTTGTATATTACAATAAGAACCAAGAACCGTATTTGGGTACAGAAAACTATGGAAGTTATTCAATTATTTCACTTCTGAATTATTGAAGAATGTCTTGCTTAAAAGTAATCAGAGATTTAGTGTGTAGTAGGGTAAAGCGTGAATTTACCTGAAATTTGTTCATTATTCACTCGTCGCTGCACAGGCCAAAGTGGTTAAGGATTTGACAAGATATCATTTGGTTAAAGGTATAAATATCTATCAGCTAAAAATATGGAGGAATTATTTAAAAAATAAAGGTTTTTTAAGAAAATTACAAAATCTTATTGTTCGATTTCAGTTTTGAAATGGAAATTTTCAAGAGAGGTAGGAACTTTACAGTTGAAAGTCGGGCAATACAATTTATTCATTAATAAAATATTTTTTAATGTTACGTTTTTTATCTATAAAGCGAGGGAAAAACAAAACTTGCGCAAATACAAACAAAGCCAAGTAATGATCATATATTTCATTTAGGCTATAAAGAAATTATGGCTAGATTACTCTCACGTTGTGTTGTTGCTTTGCATGCTATTTCCGTAGTCCATATTACAAGTTCTCATACTAGGGCCTGGTGCTAGACTAAGATAAGCTTAATGAGTAACTATAAATTAAGTACGAAAATCGTTCCGTAAATCATACCAGGTTATTATAATGTTGGCCTATAAGGCCAGAGGTGAATATTGATGGTATGACAATAGGGATTGAACCTTCCTACCAATAAAGTATCATGTTTTTTTCTGCTTTGGTAGTCTTAACAGGTGGGTGACATTCTGGCAAAATTGCGTCTGACATAAAAGTGCGTTATGTATAAAGCAGACGTGTATCACATATCATACATTCAGTAAAATTACACCCACTGACATTCATCGACCTTGTCTGGGCATTTACAACACCGAAAGAGTAGTCGGATGAACACTGTTAAGCAGTGGTTAATGCGTTTAAGCAGTAGTGAAAGCGATATGTGGGTCGACTCTGCTGGTACAGAATTTTACGAGCACGGTTTACAGACTTGTACACCGCTGTGCAATAATATACAACCAATGCTAGCGATTCTATCCAACAATTTTATTGTGCTAACTGTAACTATTTAGGGTCCGTATCAACAAACAGGATGCATTACTTTTGGAATGCGTTTGTTAAAATACAAGTGCAGATTTCATTGAGACATTTAACTATTTTAGAAACACTTAATTGTCGATGATCGAAGTGGATTCTAGCGTTTGCGGAAAATCTATTACTGTTTTTATGAAAAAAAATTAAGTGTTATGTCGCTCTTCACACACAGATAGATAAAGTATTTGGGAAGCAATCCCTCTTTTTATACAGGTTTCATTGAAGATGACTCACAAGACACTGCGATTCAGCATTTTTTTTTTACTTCCCTTACGTGCGTATAAGAGATCTTTTTTTCGATAGTTCTTGCACATTATGTTTCAAACAGAAATCTCTTGTAAGCACGCAAGAAAAATATGATAAAAAGATTAATCGCAGTGCCTTGTCAGTCATCTTCAATGAAATATATATATATAGAGAGAGAGAGATATTACACAGACACACATATTTCATTGAATACGACAGACAAATAGAATAAATCTCAGTTTTTTTATACAATTTCTCATTTGATCTAATAATGTTTTTCTTTTCGGATGATAAATTATATAAAAACTTTCCAATTACTCTTTTCATCCGACCGCTTTCGGCTATACATTTATCAATTTTCAAGGTTGAAATATATATATATATATATATATATATATATATATATATATATATGCGTGTGTGTGTGTATTCATTTTCAAAATACGGTCAATATACCAAATATAATAGCATCGTCTATATGCAAAAAGGGCTAAAAATAATGGAAGCCTTATTAATAAAAACAAAAAGATCAATACTCAATAATATCAACTATGAACATGGACAAAATATCTTGACCGTGTGTTGAAAATGAAAACATAAATACATACATAAATACATACATACAGCAATCTATTTCTGTTTAACAGTTAATATATTTCAACCTTGAAAATGGTTAAATGTATAGCCAAAAGCACTCGGATAAAAAGAACAATTGAACAGTTTTTTATATAACTTATCTGAAAAGAAAGAAATTATTAGATCACATGTGAAATTGTCTAAAAAAAAACTAAATCAAAGCACATTGTCCTATTCAATGAAATGTGCATGAAAGAAGGATTACTGACTAAATACACAAATATGTATGTATGTGTGTGTGTGTGTGTGTGTGCGTGCGTGTGATTAAACCAATTAAAAGGTAAATAGTAAAAAAGAAACCCTACTTATAAAAACAAATGAAAAAGAAAAAAACTGGAACCGACCTTATCAGAAACCAGCAGTGATGAATGCCTATAGTATAAAGAAACTATAAATAGAAACTAAAACCAAGAAAAGGCTGTAATAGTAATAATCAGCGATACACCTAGAGATGTCGACTGTTACACGGAGTTTAACGCCAACATCGATCAACAGACGATTAAGTTAAGTAGAGAAATAGAATAGATTGCTGACAAAACAACCGCCATTGACTAGTGAATTAAAAAGTTGAATCAATAGAAATGTAATTTCCAGAATCTAAAAAGACTAAAAATATAAAGCCAGACGTAACAAGAGTCATAAAAAGATTCTTTAATCAATAACTTCAATATCAGTACAAATCTATTTCGTTGTGATTGTCAAGAATTATTTAGAGATGTGTCTTAATCTATTTAATTCCGTTTCATTAAAAATGCTCTCCTGTCTCCATCAGATTGAAGTCATATATGGTAATCCTTAAAGAAAATTTAACGACATCGTTAAACTCCATCACTTCTTTTTTTCGTGAAAATAAATATAAAGTCACAGATCTGACCGAGATTGTGTAAGTTGATCGTATAAATGGTCATAATTGATATGGTTGTTAAAGTTCACTTTGCATTGATGACATTGAGAATGGTATGACTCCAACCCCATCTCTTCTCTAAGTTATAGGTTAAATAGCAGGGTAGACTGGGCTCCCTAATCTGGAGTTTCAGAATATCAAAGAGAACAGAATGGGAAACCACTGTAGAATCTTTCCCAAGATGTCTTGGTATTTACAGTTAAAGAAAATGTTTGACACTTGAGAGACGTGGATAGCCATGACCGTCCTGAAGGATCACTATTTAATGAGGAATGAAAGCTACCAACAAGTCTCAAACTTTTTGCCCTTTCGTCTACTGTCGTTACCTTAATGAAGTAAATTATATATGGTGGAATCTCCAGACATATTCGAGGGTCAAGCAGCTCAGTTTCTAGCAAGCGACATATGATTTAATTATATGATTTGATGAAGGCTTTCTGCAGAATCAACCGCACATTTTGAAGGGCCCTTGTGTACTACGTGCTACAAGCCACCCCCCTCCGCAGGTTTTGAATTCCGAGTTGTCCTTCCTCTAGGCTATAGAAACCCAGTCTCTCCTGCTATTTACCCATAGCTGGAGGGAGAAGAAAAGGATTAATATCTTTCCCAAGCGTATTAGCAGATAAGTGAATTTAATGCTCTCCGACTCCTCAATCCGTGCCTGCCTGCTTTATATATATATATATATATATATATAAATAATCACTCATGTGGTTCTATATTAAACAGCCAAGTCATAAGGTAGAGAAAGGACAGAACTGAAGGCTGGTTTAAACGGTCCTTGATTCAATGAGAGCAATGGGCATTTTACTTTCACTTCGAGTTTGAGCTAGCTACTACGCCAGTGTTGTTGTTTTAAGAAATTGAAAGAAATTTTTTTTCTTTAATTTGGAATATCATTTAACTTATTTAATTGAAATATGAAACTTATTTTATTTTGAGTTGTTATATTATTTTGGGGTCTGTAATTCACTACGCGAAATGGTATTGAGGAATATTGGTCTTATTACTTATAATTTTAAGCTTCTTATATAACATTTTTCACTTAAACTTTAAGGTTTTTCTCAAAAAAATAAAAAAAATAAAAAAAGCAAACGCGCTTCGCTTCTTCCATGAGGCTACGATTTTCTGAAGACTTTTACGCGCTTCTGCTTTTACTGTGAATTTATTTATGTGAAATTACAATGAAATGCTATTATTTGTCAGTGGTCAGAAAGTTATTTTAATATTTTTCTTTGATATTTTTATTCATAAGAGTTATTCATTGATAAAATTTAATTCTTTTATGAGTAATGTGTTTTTGTTTTAAACATTAAACTATTTTAGTTTAATTTAAAGCTACCATTTAACGTAAACTCAAATGTAATATGTTTGTATCACAAATTAATGAAAAAACATTTTAAATTTTTTTTACATAAATTCGATTATACGTAATTATACTGAATACTTAATTCAGTATTTATGTTTGATATTATAAAAACTGTTTGGGATTGAATTAAATTAATCCTGGTACTCAGTCATTTTCCAGGGTTTTCTAAAGTTTTTAAAAAGTATGGTAAAAAGTTAGCTCAATAATTACCGACTCAACATTTTTTCTGTTAAATTTCCCGAAAAAAAAAAAAAAAAAAAAAAAAAAAAAAGAAACAGTTATGCCTCATAAACGAATTCTTTTTTATGCCTTGTATATTTGTTTCTAAAAGTAAAAGTATGATTCTTTTTTTACCACATCATCTTTTTGTTAATAATGAACTGTAATGATTTATTAAAAGTAAAAAAAAAAATGACATGAATAAATAATATTAAATAAAGTTAATGACTGATTTTTAACTGACTGTTATATAGGAATAAAGTGTCGCTGCCGACACTCGAGTTTGAACATAGATCGCCAGTGAGCAAACACAGGTGATCCCATTATTGAATTAAGTAGACCATGTGACTAGAGAGGAAACTCAAAAGTAGGAAGTCGCGTGACGTCTAAATGATCTCTATTCTAGTGTATCCTCTATTACTATACAGATCTGCATTTCTAGTCTATCCTCTAGTACTATACAGACCGCTATTCTCTACTCTGATCACTGTACTATTTCTCTATTCAGATCGATATACGGATTACTATTTGAGCGAGTATTATCGAGCAAGTACTATTAGTGCGAGATTATTCGAAGGCGGCTGACAACGGCATTGTTCAACGGCGTACTATAGTTGTATCTGCGATTACAAAGTCTCTTTTACAATGAGCATTAAGAAAGTGACAAGTATTCGCTGATATCACAAAGGTGGCAACGTGTGTTCGCTGACATCACAAAACAGACGTACGTCTATTCGAAGACGTTTTTCTCTACTCTTGTTTTTAAATGTTATTCTTCGAAATTTATTAAAAATAAATTAAAATTATTCTTTCACAAAGTTACTTTAATATTTTTCTCTAATATTGTTGTTATACATAAAGAACAAATGCATTCATAGAATTATTTTTATTATTTATATTTGTCTATAAGGTAAAATAAACAAACAAATATTAATGTTTTGTTTAATTTTTAAAATTTTCCCATAAAGCGTAAACTAAAATCAAATGTCATTCTTATTACAAAATTAATGAAAAAGCCATTTAAGAAAAGTTTTTACGTAAAAATTTAATGCCATAATAAATTTAATATATTTAATTCGATATTCTAAAAACGCGGTGAATGAAATAATCATGCTGCTTAGTCATTTTTTAGGTTCTTAAATATTTATTTATTTACTCAAGTTGAGCAAGGAACTAATTTTTGACACAAGAAGGTTGAGGTTAAAGTGCACTGCAGTGCATTGTCCCCCCACGAGGCATTGTCTCAGAAATAGCTAAAGCCCTTTCCCCTTGGCATTGCCCTTGCGAGACACCTCAGGCATGCCTTTAAATCGAGCGGGGAGGTTTGCTTGGAGGAGCACCACTCTGGGAGTGAGCTAAGCAATAGCTGATCTTATGTTGACAAATGCCAGAAATTTAGATACTTAATTAACTCGATAATTAATTAAAGGATCATGTAATATTTTGCAAACCTTTGTTAACAATATAAACCAAAATCAGTATACAAAAACATCTGTTTAAAAAGTAGAGTGTCATGTTTAATGCAACCCTCTATAATTTATGTTTTTAATTTATTGTCATGGAGGGAAGTTGTGATTTTAGAGTATAATTATTTGGGCTTGAAAAGTTACCCCTAAATTGAAGCAGCAAAAGAAATAATCAGGTTTTTATGAAGGTTAATGTGTTATTTCAGATATTACTTAGTTTAAATCAATGTCCCAGAAGTGTTGTGTTGTTGCTTGCAAAACAAATTACAAAAGCAGAAAACAAACTGTGTATGAGATAAATAAAATATCAGTTTAACGTTTTCCAAAAGACAAAGATGAGAGCAATAGAGAAAATCAGTTCCAAATACCAATCTGAATGTTACAAACAATACAGTTATTTGTCAACTACATTGGCCTTCAAATTTTGATGCCATAGAATTTCATGGAAAATTCCCCCGAAAAACCCACTGTCTATATGGTCAGGTGTTCCAAAGAGTCAAATACCAACATCATCTGCTGTTCAAAGGGATAGAAACAAAACATCCAGTAATGCTCCAAATCACATTGATGATGAAATGAATGGTTTTTTTTTTATTAAATAAGATTAATTATACAAATTTGAAAGAAAATCTAATCAACAACAACAAAAAAAACTTTTTGTTGTCGTTGATTAGATTTTCTTTCAAATTTGTATAATTAATCTTATCACCCACAACTTTTGACGACTGAACTGTTAAAATATTTTCAGACATAAAAGTCCACTTGTAACTTTTATGTCTGAAAATATTTTAACAGTTCAGTCGTCAAAAGTTGTGGGTGATATCCTTCTCTTTAAGTTGAGAATTTATAAAAATTTGCGGTTTGAAACCTTCCATTATGGGGTTAAGCATTATATTAGCAGCCTGTCCAAAATCCATATAAATACAGCTGATACTTGCTCAACAGTGAAAGAAATTTAAATTCCATGGCTTTTGATCACAAGAAGGATAACTTGAATCAACACTTTTTAGCAATGGCCTCCAAAATGGATGGAATGGAATACAGCTCCGATTTAGTAATGCTTTTCAGTATTATACAACATAACGTTCATTGTATAATACTCAGGATTTACAATTACTATCATTAGCAACATTAAGAAAGATGACATCAAAAATTTCAAAACCCAATTAAATATCTTTTTTGCTGTCTTTTCTTAATTCACGTAGTGCCAGTCAATAAAGGGACGCATAATTCTCCATGATGAAGTATATATCAAGAAATTGTTAGTATATTATGGCAAAGAACTAATTGGTAAGTCAGTTCTCAATCCATCTCTACTTGTTCAAACAGTACCTGATATAATGTTGATATGTCTTAATGAATGCCCACAATTTCTTACAAGATTGATTCCAATTTCAAAATTAACATCAGCCGTTTTATTTGAACACATTTAGTTAATAGTTCATCACATCTGTATCAGCTGATATAAAGGCTATTATATGTGATGGAAACCGATTAAATCAGGTTGTTTTTAAAAAATATATCCCACACTCCTTTAAAAACCTTAATTAAGTGTAGATAAATAAAAAAATAAAAAAAATAAAAATTTACATTCTGATTATGTTCATCTATTGAAAAATATTCGCAGATTGTGGCTCACGGAAAAGAATTAATCTTTGATGATAACAGAGTAAAACGAGCTGTAAAATGGGCACATCTTAAACTGTTATATCGTTTTGAATCTGAAAGACTAGAAAGACAATGAGTTTCTACTTGCTTCAGAGTGTTTTCAGAAAAAAAACATACAATGCACTTCTTACTCAGTCTAGAATAAGTACGGATAAGAATGATCCTGCTATTTTCATAAACAAAGTTTTAACATGGTGGAAAATTTTAAATGTTAAGACCCTTGAAATTGATAAACTACGCAATGACACTCTACAACCTGAAATCAGATCTCCCAATGACAGCCGACTTGATTTTATCATTGAGTTTAGTCAAATGGCTCTTAATATGGCTGACAGTCAAAGGAATCGTAAAAAACAATTATCAAAACACTTCTACGACCATAAACCATATTTACAACGGAATTTTGGGTATGTCAACATATTTTAGCTACAAGCCATAAATGTGCTACTTGAGCAATTTACAACCCGATCCATTAGAAAAAGAATTTAGTAAACCTCATCAAGGATCAGGTGGTAACTATTTTATAAATGTCCAACAGTGTATTGAAAAGCTGTATATTAAGCAGACATCTTTACTTTTAAATCAAAATATAAATATTGATGATTTTGATATTAAACCAGGTCACCAATCTACATCCTTGTTAACAATGTTGACAATCTGGAAAATTTAGAATCGACTATTTCTGATTAAATAAAAATGGCTCTCGTATACATAGCTGGATATATTACAAGAAATGATAATCAACCCAGTGAATATGAAACCATATTTTATTATCAAACAGAGCTCGAATACTAGTCGGGAATTTCAACGACGAGATAATTCACAATTCTAAAATAGTATTTACCTAGAAGTCAAGCCATGCATGATCACAAGGCGGTCACCTCTCATATGACAGAGTTCAGAAAAAACTTACTGCACATAAGTATTTAAAAACTGACAAAAATGGACAGAATGATTCTTATTGATTAAATGAAATGATGTCATAGATTATTGTACTTCTATGTGCCGCGACCCTTCAGAACTTATGGCAAGATGATATTTTGAATACAAAAAGTCGAGATACACAAACCAAAGACGATATTATTTATTTAACAGAAATGTATCTTCATAGAGCAACAGTTATCAGCGGCTGACTTACAGAATAAAAGAAAAGATACTTACTCAATACTGAATTGAAATTAGTTTTGATCTTAGACGATAAGTTTTATTAATTTAACATACAAATATGTTATAGTATCATTAATCGTATATGACTACAGATTAATATATTCAGATAATCTTAACATAAGATTTTAAACGGAATTGAATACTTAGAATCCTGACAAATACGATTGGCTACTGAACGACATGAGTGCAGCTTGGCTGGGTGTCTGGTACCTGTGAGACAGCTGTCGGTGGCTTTACCCTACTAATTGTAATAGAAGGTAGGTATCAGTAGCCAAACCGGTGCCAGCGAAACCAACGATTTTTGGCCATGGCCTGGGCGTACGCACTCAGGTTCCCCACAGTAAACTCGACATTCTGTCACATCACGTCTCAGTGGGGGAGACGGGGTAAATATATACTCCCTGAATTTTGTATTTCGCCCTCCACCCGCATATTCATTCTATATTTCGTCTGAACGTATCATATCATTTTATTGCGATTACTGCAAATTGAATTACGTGCATCAGAAGCACAGACGCTCAAAGATGAAAACAAGCTTCACAAGTTTCAAGAAATATCTTGTAAATTAAAATTATTTTTCTGATGAAGACGGTTCATTGGAAAGTCAAAACTGAAATTTTCAAAATTGTCCTACCCATTCGCCATATATATATATATATATATATATATATATATATAAAAGGAGCTATGGATAAATTGTTGGAATTATATATTTTAAAATTTTGCAAACTACAGAGTATAGTAAGGTCAGTTAGGCACCGTCTATGAGAAATATACTCCGCAAGAAATTTGGAAATGTACTGCTTGGCATTCGCGCCGGAAGTTCCAATATGAGCATTTCAGAGTGTTTGGGTGTCAATCTGAGAACAGTGCAGTCGATTCGGAAAGAGCTGGATGAGTTTAATGCTGATTACGAAGGTACGACAGCTCGTAAAACTCTCTCTCTCTCTCGATTGTTCTGATAAGAAAAGAAATCCCGGATTTGTTGGTGAGGACTTCAGACTCAAAAAGAGAGCAGTTGCTTGAAGACCCTATGGAAATATGACTAAGCCCATGACACACAAGCAGGACAACCCAGTTATGGCTGTCAGTCAATTTCTACGACCAAATCATCCCTTACATCTGGCCACCTAATTCCCCAGACTACAACCCTCTTGATTAATATGTCTTGGTGCAGTTGAGCGAGTGACGAACAAAACTTCTTTTAACACCAAAGATGAACTGGAGGCGAGGATTATGATAGCATTCACCAACTTAAACAAGAAGATCGCCCAGAAGATTTGCACGAGATTCCAAAGTGGTCGGAGGTCGTGGTTGAAATCAATGGCGATTCTATTCAATAAATTTAATCTTTAGTATTACAAAATATTTTCGAGTAATTTTGGCAAGTCTATCTGTTAAAATGACATGTCAGTGGTATTTTCATATTTGCGCAATTTAGACGACATTTTATCCATCGCACTCTGTATATGTAGTAATATGCAAAATTAAAGTTTTGAGAATTTAAACAGAATTTATCAAATCCAAATAAATCCATGTTTTTATTTATTTGAGTATATCTATTCATGCTTTAACTTCCTCCAAATATTTGACAGCACCTTACCTCGTGTGTCTTGTTCATTCACAGAAATATAATACAGGGTGCGGCATTCATACCTGTCATATATCCCTCTCAAATAATAAGACATCATTACCACTAATGTCTTACTCTTATTTGGGAGGTATTTCTAGGATGTATATGCGAGAAATATTTCTGTCGCTCCCTATATAAACTCTTGTCTGGTTGGATAATCTTGTATTTGGTACCCAATATCTACTAGATGATCGAACCAGTAATAATCGATTTAACATGATACAGCAATAACCAAGAAATATCACCAATTTGAATTTCTGCCATTTTGTGCTAGCTGTATTAAAGCAAAGAATAAAATGTGGTAAACAGATCTAGACCTCACATTTATATAGGAACTGGTAAAAAAGAATACATGTTTATTTTGTTACAGATTTAATAATAGAAGCCCGCAAACTATACAGAAATGAATGCAAAAATTCCAAATCAAGTTCCAATTTCCTTCCTATTCAATCATGGAATTCTACCTTGGAATGACAACGGCTGTACCCATATTTTAGAGGCATTTTCGATATGAGATATTTCTCCAAAGAGACGACTTGATCATATCATGTGAGTATCTATATGTGTTGCAATTTGCGTTCGCCAGGTCCATTAACTCTTGGATAGTAACCACTCTTCTCCGTCATGCAGTGTATCAGCATTATGGAGATCCACTTATGACATATCTCCGAGCGGCAATGAGCCTGCACTAAACTACGTGTACTACAATGGTTCGCCTTTTCGGATTAAAGCCATTCCCCTTTCTATCTAAGATTGTCACCAACAATATTAAGTCTTCTTACAGTGCTTACATTACGTGCAGCCTTTCCATAAATATTTATTCATTTCTGTAAGTACTTATAGGATTCTCTGATTGCAAAGCGTAACTATTTGACAGTTCTTCGTTTTCTACATGTGACCAAAAAAAAAAAAACATTTCGAAAGAGGATTATGGGTAGAAAAAAAAAGAAAATAACTGAATAATTCTTCACACTTTATATTTTATGGCTAAGAAAAAAAGGAATGTTCATTAATATTTTTAAAATTAAATTAAGACAGAAATTACAATAGTCTCTAATGTAATTCACAGTAGCAGCTGACCTGCTACTGAGCATCCTTTCACTAAAGTCAGTTTCTCCTTTCACTGTTGGATAGCCTTGAATTCTACTGACGGAACACCTAACTACGCTTTTGCTGCTTTTGAGTGATAGTATGTATACCAGTCTAGTTGAAGCTTAGGAGTTTCTTTCTTACCTCTATGAAAGAGGTAACCTGCACATGGATAACATCTCTGAGTATCTCTATTAGGAATGCGCAATCGATGCTGCAGGAGCTCTGACATGGAAACCATACTCCGATTCTTCATAGAGTTTTATCAGAATTCTGTGGCCCGACTTTACAGACATTTTAAATAGCCAAACGACTACACTAAATTGAAGGCATTGCCATTGCTCATTTAGAGATTTCCACAGAGTTGTGCAATAGTGATTCTTCTGTCAGCTCAAAGTGCATGTCTATCTGGTACTAAACCCATCAGTAGCTGGCCGACAAAGTCTATTATTAAGATCAGTCCCATCTGCCTCTCTAGTATTGTCATTACCTCTTCTTTATGTGCAGTGTACCCTCAAAAACGCAGACGACCATGGTCCCCGACAACTTCCTGTCCCTTGTAGCTTTTAATAAATCTTTTCTTATTTCTCCTATATCCTGCTCCGCCGTTCATTTACTTAAGCTCACCAAGTATACTATACGCTGTTTTAATCTCTTTTGCCTTCAATTTGTCCTTTGAGTATCAGATATTCCAAGCCCTTCTTCATTATGTGCCCTAGAAACCTCAACTGTTTCTACCTGACGTTAAGTTTCCTTTTTGTTTCCATTTTCTCTAAAACTTCGTCGTTGCTCACTTATTCGGTTCGTAGTATCCTCAGATAGCACGTAACAGTTTAGTAATCCTTTGCTTGTTTCTAGCGAAGTTTTTCTATTTCTAATACACTGCTTAGCTTTTGGAAAGCATCTTTGGCTTTCCCGGATTTCCGTGTTACACTTCCTCTACTAAAACACTTCCTAGATCTTTAAACTCGTTTGATTTTGGTATCTACGATTTGCATTTCATATTTGGGCGCATCCTATTTCTAGCAAGAATGCATTTGCCTTCGTGTAGTTAATGTTAGGTCCTTTCTTCTCGCTTCAATTCCTTCATTGGGAGTTGTTTTGTTTTTTTTTTAGTTTCCTTTCTGTGCCTGCTATCAACACTATGTCATCTGCATGTCTTACGTTGTTAAGATTTGGGCCACCAATAATGATTCCTGGTAGGACTTCTAGTTGTCTCAGAGTCACCTCGCTGTATAACTTGAGTCCGGTGCGCTTACAACTACTTTCTACAAGCATTCACTAAAGTCTAGTGCTTCTTTATAGTACTTTCTCCTTCTGAAAAAAAAAAAAAACAGAAATGCTACGAAACTGCTTTGCTTCCTACGCGTGTACAGAGTGGCTGACATTTTGAAAAAGAAAAGAAAAACAATTATATAGTAATTTCTCGAAAATAATAAGTATTTTTTATTGTAAATTACAGGTGATAGTAGGAGTGAATATTATAAATAGGTTTAAACAAAAATATTTTTTCGTTATTGATTTATAATAAAAACGTACTTGCTCTAAAATTTAAAAAAAAACTATATATATTATTGGGAAGATACTTTACCCCTTTGAATTCCAGTGTTTGAAAACAAGGCACATCAAAAGTCAAGGGTTTGGTCAGCATTTCCAATACAGCTTGAAGGATAGATGTGCTTTTTTTTTTTAGCTGAATAACAAAACGCTGAAAATTCAAAATTTTATCTTTGTAGTCATCATGCCAACGCTGGGCTATGGATGTTCTAATAGATATATCAAAACGCTTCATAAAAAAGCACCAGTTTGCTGAAGCTTTAAATATGTTTCCAGGACATATGGTTTTCATAAATTCTTTTCCCTTCATCCTTATTTCCACAGTACTTACGGAACATCCACTTGATCGTCTTTCTTTCACAAATTCAACTAAATTTTGTTCCATATCTAGATATTGAGTTTTTTTGCACCAACCTAATATCAACACTAAATTCAAACCCATTTTCTTTAGCAATTCTACTACAAAGTTTACATTAATGTGACAAGTCTGAAGCAACGAGTGCCCAGTAAGTACGGCATGTTATTCTTTTTATGTGCCGTGTCTTTTCAAGACGTAAGCGATCATAGCTCTCCACCTCCCCCTATTCTTTGTAGCTTTCAATAAATTTCGTCCCTCTGCCACCTCCCTCACGTTCTGTTATCCAGGTATGCCATGCGTTTCTTTCCCTTGTCTCTCTTTTCCTCTATATGGCCTGTGAGTATTAGATTCTCCAGGTCCTCCTTTCTCATTACGTGTCCCAGAAATTTAATCTGCCTCTTCTTGATGTTAAGTATAAGTTTCCTCTTTGTATTCTCTCTAAAATATCATCGTTGCTCAAACGCTCGGTCCATCCATAGCATCTTTCTATAGAACCATATCTCCGTTGCCTCGAGTTTCTTCTTCATTTTTGAGAAGACTGTCCAACATTCGCTGTCGTAAAGGATGACAGATGTCACGTAACAGCTCAGTACTCTTTGTTACCAAAGAAATCCTCCTGTTTCGCAATACTCTGCCCAGCTTTTGGAATGCGCCCTTGGCCATTCCAATACGTCTTCGGATCTCAGCGTCGCACTTACCGCCCTCCATCAAAACACTTCCCAGATATTTAAACTTCCGCACCTGCTTGATTTTAGTGCCCCTGACCTCCAAGTCGCTTTTCGTGCTTATTCTTTTACTGATGACCATGCAGTCTATCTTTAGTCCCTTCTTCTCCCTCTCCTCTGCTACCTTCTGTGGGAGATTTTGTAGTTCCTTTTCCGTGTCTGCCATCAGTGCTGTGTTACTTGCGTATCGACAACGCTTATTTAAGTTTGGTACAAGGCCACAATATGGGAAACCAAGTCAGGATCGAACTCGCTTAAACAACACCGATCTCTAAGACTAGATTTCAAAACAGTTCCACGTTGGAGCATCTTTAAAATCAGTATTCTAAAAACTATTTAAAAGTCGTCACACTCGATTAAACATTCATATAGCATCAGGTATAAATTCATTCTCTGTTATTTCAAAAACATCGTTCAAAATAGTGATAAATAAAACAAGTCATTACATTATGCTAAAAAAAATAAGTATGTTTTGTCTAAGTGGTTTTCAGACGACCGTTCATCAACGGAAACAGTTTTCCTTTTATCGAACAAATTGATTGGCCGATGTTTTATTTACGCGGCTGTCGACAATTAAGGGAAGTTTATTCCATTTCTTACTTAATAATTCAAGCAGATATTTCTAAATGAAGCTGACTGAAAAGTCCGTTCCCTTTATTAAGCAAAAATGAAAGTTTTTTTTTTTCGACATTAATCTTATATACAACATGGTGTGTCTGGTTGATTTTAATTCATGTCAACAATTGTTGGATTATTTAATGCAGACATTTTTCTTTTAAAATTATATTTGAATCCATAGGGGATAGGTAAACTTGGATGTTTATAGATGAGCTTATAAGCACTTCCTTGTTTCAGGGACAGATCAGTATTGATCGTTTATATTTGAGTACGCAGACATTATTAAGTTCGAGAGGGGTCACTACAATGTGGTGTAATAAGTATCAAGCTTGTCTCGCTAGATCAATTACGACTGGGTAGAGGGTTCGTTCCTCACTGGGGCTACATACTTGCGGCCACATCTACGCTATGCTACGCTTAAATAATCACTAGGCACATCGATGTGGTGTAATGGTTAGCAAGCTTGCTACGTTACGACTGAGTAGCTCCCTATGTGCGAACTTCTGTCACATCTAAACTACGCATAGAAAAATCAGTATCTCAAGGACACATGGCACAGTGGATAAAGGTGTTAGATCCAGTTACAGTACCAAAGGAATGCGAGTTCAATACCTGGTTAAGGTGGTGGAGTACTTGGAAAGGGGAATTAACAGAAGATAACTGATATCCATTAGACGTGGAATTGGAACTAGAACAGTCTACAGCGAGCGAAATAAAGAGTTGAGTTCGACATTCCAACCACCTGAAGAAGGCAGGAGCGTACAACAGCTGAAACGTTGTGATAAACATGGCAACAAAGATGAAGACAATAGTCCGAATAATGTAAATAGTGTGCATAGAAAATCGCTAGGCACTTTTCACGTGGTGTAATGGTTGGATCAATTAAGACTGAGAAGTGAGTTCGATCCTCACTGGATGTTCCACGCTTTCGGCCATATGTCACATCTAAGCTTCGCTTAGAAAATCATTTCTTGGTTCGGCGGATAGCTAACGTAATTCTCCAAGCATAATACGCATTCATCTATAATATGCATCCCTAAAATGTTGCTGAAAATGTAGGAAAATGCTTCTACTCACACAATAAAAACCATTTGATTGGTAATCGAACCATATAAATTGTACCTCTCCAATTTCATTACGGCCAGTGTTTCCTACTCTTATTCAACCTGTGATTTAAGATATTTCCATGGTTCGTCGCATAGCCATAGGTTTTTCACAAAATATGCATTTAAACATAGAATAATATCATTCTAATTTATTTTTATGATAAAAATGTAAAATAAAGTAAGAATTAAGTATTGTTAGGTACATATGATTGTATTTGACATCCTTATGTAGTCGCAATCCCTGAATGTTAATGGCAAATTGTCGTATGCAACTGAAATCGACCTATGAAACGGCATTCTTTTTTATCGGTGTGCATAATACGCACCCCTAATTTTGCTTATTATTTTTTTAGAAAAAAATGCGTGTTATACATGGGGAATTACGGTAAATATTGACCATTTATATTGAAGTTTGTAAGCATTTACTTGGTTTAGGGACGAGTAAATATTTGTCCTTTATATATGTGTAAGCATTTCCTTGGATCCGGAATAGGTAAATATTGGTCTTTTATATACGAGTCCCTAAGTATTGATTTGTTAGGTAACTCCTTTTGCAGGGCTTTGTCAATCTGCCGAAGTAATGCTCACAGCAAAGATTGGTAAATAGCATATGTTTTTGTTTCATTATCTTTCCAGACACGTCATAATTCTTTCCTCCCATAGCGTTTCATCTTTCTCAACAAAGAACGGCTCAAGTTACTCTTTTGCAATTCTCTAGGAAATTCAATTATTTTTTCATTAAGACAATTCTGTAAGGTCCTGAAGACGCAACATCTAATGAATACGGCAGTTGAAGCAATTTTTCTAACCAATATTTGCTTTCTGAATTTCGACAATACAATTATCGCTCATTGGTGCCCACTGTTGTGAGAAGACTTGCTAGCTCGTTCTATAAACCACTATATTAATGCTGTTCGATGCGCACTGAATGGACGCCCATATACTCTGCTCTTGCGCCATATAAAATATTAGAACGCATCAGCGTTCACTCATGTTTAACAAACTCGGTCAAGCCAACCATTACTTCTGTGTCGCGAGTTCGATATTTATTAGTTTCTTCCACAGTTTAAGTCTTATGTAAGTTTATTATATACTTAGAATACTTCATCGTATTTACCAAATTTTCTAATAGACTATGCGCACCTCGACGTAGTGTAATGGTTAGCAAGCTCATCTCGCTAGAATCGTTACAAATGAGTAGCGAGTTCATTCCTCACTGGGTGTTCCATAATTTCGGCCTTGTGCCACATCTAAGTTGTGCTTAGAAAATCGTTTGGGGCACCTCGAGGTGGTGTAATGACTAGCAAGCTTGTCTTGCCAGAACAATTACGACTGAGTAGGGAGTTCAATCCTCACTGGGTGCACCATACTTTCGGCCTTGTGCCACATCCAAACTACGCTTGGAAAATCTAGCGTGTAAATTCCTCCTTGGAAGGGTGTATACATTCGGATACTTACCAGTCACAGGGCTCCGTCCCTGTGCTGATAGTATCACGGCTATGACTAACTTGGACCGACTCTGACCAGTTTGGCCCAGCCAAGACAAGCTATGACCAGCATAGACCAGCGACCCGAGTGAAAACATTCAGGTCCCTACGTTAAAAATTGACCTTGTGTCACAACCTGACTCAGTGGGGATCAAGTAAATTTCAATTGTCTAATAGACTAGTGTAGTAAGTTCGATTCTCAGAGGATGACTTATACATGTAGTCCAATGAGTAAATATCAAGCTTGTCTTGTAGACAATAAGAATGTATTTGTTTGTTCAGCGGCATATCAACCCCTTATTCGCCATTTAATGGCGAAATTTAATTTTCTTGGGAGCTTTAGTAATTTCATTTACAAAATTTGGTAATTTTCAAAAATCTATTGCTGGTAATTTTTTCATTATTAAAATCTATTTTTTATATTTTTCTATAAAAATGTATTTTTATACTTTTATAGTGTTTTGACTAGAGCTTAAGAGTTTTGCCTATTGTTGGGACCCTAATAGATGCTACCAACTCGGATCAGGGTGGACCTGGGAACAACCACAAATCCTCAAAACCTCCAGATAACAGGCATTGCTGCCGGATGTAGTTTATCGTCATACCCAGGACGTAGACAATAAGAAAACTGAATATGTGAAAAGTTAAAATTAAAAAGTTAAAAAAGTTAAAATTTCTAGGGCACATAATGAGGAAACAAGACTTGGAAAGTTTGATACTCACAGGACCAAGTGAAGGCAGTAGGTACAGAGGACAACAACGCATAAGCTACCTAAAGACCTTAAGTAAATGGATGGCAGAACAAGTTTTAGAAGAGATAACAAAAAGACAAAATTTATTAAGAGATAGAAAAGACAAGAAATTGTGGAGAGCCGTCATCGCCAACGTCCTGAATGGACACGGAAAACAGAAGAAACGAGTTCAATTTTCAATGGGGGGGGAGTCTCCAGTTCTTTAACATTACACAGGCAAAAGAAAAGCTTGATAAAAATCTGTAGTTTTTTTTTTTTTAAATAAACGGTGGCGAAAGAAATAAAACTAATCATCGTAATTTTAATAAACGTACCCACCCCAAGTTTATTCGAGAGGCAAGAGTAATTTTAATTCCTCATTCTGTAATCTTATCTTCAGAATTAAAGGTTAGAAAAGCAAAAATAGGCAGACCAAGTAATGCAAGCGAGTTTTGGTCTTATACCAAAGTAAGTAAACGTTAATAAATAAAACTTTTGCTGCATTGTTTCATGAATTTTCAAAGAAACCAATTTTCTCTAAATTAAATTTATTCTAGAACTCGTTGAACCGGGAAAATATCAGCATTTTCAACGTGGAAATTCAAAATAAAACAAGATGTTTATTTAATTTTGTTAAATTCTGACCATGAAGCCTTGAGATGCGTTAAAACAGTTCACTGCTATTGCTGAATATTAGATATTCACGTAAAGGAAAAGCGGGTTTGTTAATAAGAGCTTTTATCAAGGGAAATGGAATTCTGTTGACCTTGGAAAGACTTGCAAAAAATTAAGGTTTGTAAAGTCGTCGAGATTTGTTCGCAGGGGCTATGCTGATTTCAAAATTGATAAAACCAAAGTAAGCAGGAATCTACATAGTCGAAAAATGAATTCACCATCATCTAAGCTCCTTCTGTCACGAGTTCGATCCTGAGCTACAGTTTTGCACATGACTCTTAGTTTTAATAAATACTTTTTGTTGAAAAGGGATTCATTTCGTGATGGGTTATTCTCCAATACTGGCACAGGTCGGCTAATGATGATTTTCAAGATGCGTAGAATTATGGCGTAAGGTAAATCTTTGTACAACCATTTTATTTACGTTTATTCTTTTGTTGTACTAAACTAAAATTAATAAAAATCACCTCTTGGCTATGAGAACAATTTTCCAACAGTCTCTGGGGGTCAGTATTCGAAACAAAAATGTTTATATGACGTATCCATTCCGGACGTGGGTGATCACAGCTCTCCGCAACTTCCTATCCCTTGTAGCTCTTAGTAAAGATTTTTTCACCGTTCCTCTCAACCTTGTTCTGTCAGTCATTTACACAAGTTCGTTAGACAGATTACTTTCCCCCCTGTTGCATTAAATATGTCCTGTGAATGCCAACTTCTCCAAATATTCTTTTCTCAATGTATCGTAGAAATTTTTCTTTCTGATTTTAACTATATTTTTTGTTACCATTTTCCTTAAAAGTTTCTCTTTAGTCACATGTATACTACATGGTACTCTCATCATCCTTCTGTTGAATCGCATATGCGTCTGTGAGATTTTCCAGCATTCACTGTCATTGATATTACATAACAGTGCAGCACTTTTTCCTTCGTTTACAGCGAAAAAGTTTCCTCTTTCTCAATACTTAGCTTTTGGAAGTCATTTTCGTAGCACCAATGCGCTTTCAAATTTCGCTACCCCATTAAAACTCTTAGATATTTCAATTTTCGTACATGACTTTTAGTTTTACTAATTCTTGGAAAATTTGATACTCACATGACATACCGAAGGCAAGCGGAAGAGGAAAACGAAGCATAACCGACCTTTAATGAGCTTATGTAAATGGATGGCAGAACAGAATTTAGGAGAGATAACAAAAAGACAAAAATTATTAAGAGCTACAAAGGACAGGGAATTGTGGAGAGCCATGATCGCCAATTTCCTAAAGGGACACAGCACATACAAGAAGATGGTAACTGTAGATTTTATAGTTTTCCGGATGTATCAGCAAAATTGCCCAATTGTTAGATTAAGCTTTGAAGCGTTGTATCTTAGAAATGATTAAAGATATCTTATTGGAATTCTCTGAGGTTTTTATAACATTTATGGACTATTTTGAATAGTAAGTATGTATTTATCTCTAAGTTGAAATGATGATCCCTCTTGCTTCCCAGTTTGATCATCACAAATTTAAGCGCAATTTTAACCGTTATCTTCTGGGTTCTTAATTCTCATTCTTTTATTCTTCTCCGCTCTTAATAGTTTTTTTTTCTCCATAGTCGCTAACATTCAGTAACCACTTCTGTTTTAGTGGCGGTGTTACCTAACTTGGGGAGAAATGATTAAAAAAAAAAGGTGGCTTGGAAAATATGATACTCACAGAACATACTGAAGGCCAGGGGAAAAGAGGAAAACGACGTATAACCTACCTAAAGAGCTTGTGTAAATAGACGGAAGAACAATGTTTAGGAGAGATAATAAAAAGACAAAAATTATTAAGAGCTACAAAGGGCAGAAAACTCCGGAGAACCATGATCGCCAACGTCCTGAATAGACACGGCACATTCGCTTTGTAGAAAGGAATTATCCTCGTGGTTTCCCCAATAGTGGCACAGTTCAGCAAGTAAAAGACAATAAAAATTTTCAAAGCATGCAAAATTCTGGCGTAACATAATATATCTACGTCCGTATGTTTTTTTACGTTTGATGTTTTGCTGTGATAGACTAAGCTTAGTAAATATAAACACGTAGATACTATTACTTTTTTTTTCAATGGTGTCCGGAGGTCGGTATTCCAACCCAGGGAAAAACTAGGATTTCAAATACTAATTTTCATGACTGACATGTGCTCGAAAAATGGAAGATTAACGTTACACTGTCTTTCTAATTTTTTCTCTCTCTCTTTATATATATATATATATATATATACGAGAGAGAGAGAGAGGTTACAAAGAAGCTTAATAAAATATCTATAAAATAAACATTTCTTAGACAAATGATTAAACCAACGTAAGTAGAAATTACTTAAATGGCTTCGATCCTCATTGGGTAACGTACGCAGTGCCTTTGCAGTAGAGAGAACTGAGATGTGTAAAAATGTATTTAGAGGCTTATCTTGGTCTATTAATATCCACAAGTTAACTGCCCCTTTTTTTAAGATCGAACTTACGTCACAGTCTACAATACTAGTTCTTACCGTAATCATAGTTTTTTTGATAAGTATGCTTGTCTAAATTTTAAAATAATAGTTGATTTACTTCTGGAATCCGTCAAATTAACACTGACCAAATGAAAGGTATGTTGTTTCGACTAGTTCTTCGAAAGTTCGATCTTCTTTTGACGGTGTGAGGAATTTCTCTGTTTGAAGACCAAACGTTTATATCGCTGTCATGTGTGTTTTTTCTCTAAATTCAGTTGGATTCACTTTCTTGTTTAGGATGATGCAACCAACAACTAAATTCGATGCCGGATTCTGTACTGGGTAGCTTTTAGAATGCCCTCTAGGCCAACCCTTAAAGGATGGCACTGAATACAAAACCTATTTTGGTGTCTCTCAGGATGAACCTATTACATACAGCGTGTTACCACATATCAAAATTTTCTGATTAACATTAAATTCGAATCAGCCCTCCTGTATTATTTCACGTTAGTCCCATGCTACAATATTTATTGAACGTAGCTAAGATTGGCAAGTAAACGTCACCCAGTGAGGATCGACTTCACTGTTCAATAGTAATGGTAAAACAGATGAACTCCCCACTCATTTCCCAACGCTGAAATGACTACGATATCTTATTTATTTCCGTTAAATACAGAAAATACAATAATCTTTAAAGATCTATCCTTTTTACAATGTTCAATATTTCCCATTTACAAAACTAAAAATAGTGTTAGTACTAAAAAAAGCCCCCCCCCTAACAACAACCTTAAATTGTGGCAGAAATATCAGTTGACAAGGCGACATTGATGCGAGACTTATAAAAAAAAAAAACATGGACCAATCACTCTCAAATATTCACTCACCCACAAGCTCAGATGGCTACGATATTCAAGACGAATGTCCTCACTCCGATGACGGTGCCCAAATGTAAAAGCCATTGGTAGGGAATTTTAAAGATAAACGTTTTCAGGTTCTATACTAAAATCAACCTAATAATCAAATCAATTCTACTCTACAGGAAACTTTAACAACATTTAAAAAGCTGTAATAACATTCCCTCCGCATCTGTGGCTTCGTTCTCTACTGGATTTCAATTATCCGCGATGAACACTATAAATATTTTAAAATAGTTACTTAACCATATGTTAACATGGTCATAACATTATTACTGTGTAGTTTTACGACACACCATTAAAATATTGTAAAGGGTGTTCCAATAACTTAGACCGATTTTAAATATGAATTAATTGTAAGCGTCAATTTTTTTCTTTTTCTTTCAGATTTAAGTCTTTGGCAATTCCAACTATGGAAAGATTAACATTAAAACGTGTTAATGTTATCGAAGCCTATTACAAAAATGGGCGTTCAAACAAAAATTCATTTCGCACACTTCGCAATGTTTTTGGTTAACATAACCAACTAATCAAGAGTGCAATTGGAAACGATGTAACGTTGTTGTGGAGAGGTTCAATTTTTGCGCGCGATGACGAATAGAGGTGTCTGGGTTTTCGGACACATTCTCGTGCACTACAGCAATGTTTCCACATCTGCCACCAACCCAGTTTGTTTTTATTTTACGAACAATCTTTCCAAATGCACTGTTGAAACATTAACACATTGTTTGATTGTTAATCCTTCCATAATTCAAATTGCCAAAGACTTAAGTTGTTAAATCTGAAATAAAAAGAAACAAAATCACTAGACGGAACACCCTTTATAAGGAGAAACAATAGTTTTTACAAAGTTTGGCTTTAAGACAAGATTGAAATCGAATCAGAATTGAATTTTAAAAACAAAATATTATGGAAGAAAAAATTGGGTCAGTGGCCATCCTGGGTATGACAAACTACGTTCAACAACAAGGTCTGTGATCAGGAGGTTTTGAGGAGCGTGGAACCACCACTTAATTGCTGGTGTTCCCATGCCATCCCTGACCTGGGGTTCTAGCACCTGTTATGGCTCCAGCTATGGGCAAATAGTTGACCCCCAAACTGGGGTCAAAACACTATGAAAGTCTAAAAATATGTCTAAATACCAGAAATACTTTGTAAAAAATTATTACCAGCAATTCTTTTTTGAAAAAAATATTGCCAATTATACATTTTTGGAAAAAAATATTACAAGTAGATTTTTTGAAGGAAACATTACTAACAATACATGTTTGAAAAAAATATATTACCAACAAAAAAAAATTTGTCGGCATTAAATAACCTATTCAGGTTGATATGTCTTAAAACAAACCAAATATGAGTCAGTCATAATCAACAAAGTTTGGATCATATAAGTTTCAACACTGTGAATAGTATCTACTATCAGTTTGGTGTAAAAGTAATGTTAGTATTTATGAAATTTGTACTTCTCTCTATAGTTAAGAAATGTCACAATAAATAATTTATAACTTTCTCTTCCAGATTATGAAAAATATTTTTCATGATCTTCCGCAATATTCACACCCATGTTTATCCCGTCTAAAAATAACCTTCGACATATTTTAAAGTATGAGTTTGATAAAGGTGTCAATGCAAGTGCAGCAAGTCTATTCAGAGCGCTTATGAAGATGATGAATTGAATGAAAAAAGTTGCATGCGGTGTTTTCGCGTTTCCGAAGTAGGAATTTCAATTTGAAAGACGAGAAAAAAAAATAGTGCCGTCCCCAAAACTTTTTTTTTTTTACCAAAGAGTTGGAAGCTGTTGTCACAAACAATTCCACCATCACGTCTAGGAAACTTGCAGAACAATTTAAAGTAGACCATACACCTTTTTCTATGCCAATTAAAAAGGATCGGGAAGGTTGTGGATGCGAAATGGGTCCCACACGAACTGTCTCCAGAGAATCTGCAGCAGCGTGTTGCTCGTTGTGAATCATTACTTTCACGACACCTTCAGGCAGCATTTTTAGGTAAGCTTGTTACAGATGATAAGTCGATTTTTTTCTATAACAATAAACGCCTCCAATCGTTGATCAGTCGAGGAGGAAGATCAGCTCAACAACCAAAAGGAGGACTTCATCCAAAGAAGATTCAAATAAACAATAATCAACCAATTACAGCTAATCTGTACTGTGATCAACTTCGTCGTATGAAAACAGCTTTCAACCAAAAGTGGCCTTACTTAGTGAACAGAAAGGGGGTTATCATCCATCAGGATAATACTGATCTTGGAAGAGCTTGGTTGTGAAATATTACTTCATCCACTATATTCTCCCGACCTTGCTCCTTCTGATTATCACTTGTTTCGGGGGACTACAGAATCATTTGGAAGGTCTTAAGTTGACATCAAGATGTTAAAAATGAGTTGGATTCGTATTTTGCTTCAAAACCTAATGGATTTTACATGCATGGCATTTTTAAGCTTGTTGGCAGATGTTATAATGTTCTAGACAGGAAAGGAGGTTGCCTTAAGGAATATTTTCATTATCATGGGCATTCATTTTTAATACAGACCTTAAACGCGGACATTTTTTTTTTTTTTTTTGCACCAACTTGATATATACCAAAAAAATATCTGTTATATTTTCATTTTGGTTAATCGAGTAATAATTAGGTATTAGGTTGGTACAAAAATAATGTCGGTTTTTTACCTATTTTTTTAACGTTAAAACCGACATTATTTTTGCACCAACCTAATATCTAGACGTATTCTTCCTCCACCCAACTTTATCTTAATAATGTCGTCATTATGTTCTGGATTCTTCTGTCTAGTATCGTTCTTCCTTAATTCTTCAGCTTAGTAATTCAACTACTGTAATATTGAGAGAAAATATTTTTCTCCTCACTTTTATTTACCATCGAGGTTTTTTTTTCTTTTTAATAATTTGCAGTTCTGAAAAAAAAATGTTCCCCTTTCACATCTCTTAATGCCCATTTATTGATTCGATGCTATTTTTTGTTTTATTTTCTCAATTCATAATCGCATAATTGTGATCTCGAATATCAACGAAGCAGAAAATTAATTACAAGCGTTAATTAAGTTATTTGTATTACTGTACAAAAGTGAACGTGAGAGCGAATATAAAAATGTAACATTAATACACGTAATACTTTATTCTATAGCATTTACAGTTTTTGTGTTTGTTTCTTTTAATATAAAACAGGAATGTTTAAAACAACAATGTTTATTTCATTCTCAACCATTCTGAAAAGAAAAATATTTCCGAAACTTTTAACCTCTACATTTTTTTTTCAATATTAACAAGTTACTTATGATACTATTACTACCATATCTGGTCCGGTGCACCTCTTGTATATCTCAGGATTCTTGACAAAATCCAAAGAAGGGTCCGTAATTTAATCGATCCTAACCTGCTATCTCAACTTCAATCACATTCCCATCGCTGTGGCGTGGCTTCCTTCTGTCTTTTCTACAAATATTTTCAAGCTTTCCTCCTTTGTTTCTCGACTGCTGAAAATGCTGGAAAAAGCTCAGGGCGCTATTACACTTTCCCACACCCCACCACCAGCACTCACTATGGACTGCATTACTTAAAACAGCCGTTAAAACAGGGAAGACAATAAGCATTCAGAAGCGGCCGAGGACCAGCTGTGGAAACACTAAGAATGGATTTAGTAATTTCCAACCCAAACACTCTAGTTGACTGGAATCAGTTTTGCCGTGATGTGTGCGTTGAAGATTTCATCAACCGCCATCAGATTGATAAAGAAAAACAGGAAAAAGTTTTAAAAATGCAGGTTTGATGTTCTGAACATTATGCACAGAAAATAAGGAACAGGAAAAAGTAATGAGAGAAATAAAATAGCCATGGGAAAAAACATGACGGAATGTGGGTGCGAAAGTGTAATAGCGCCAAGGTCAGTTCATTGTAAGTATCTGACTCCTCCAAATATAATCTATCTTTGCAAAAGCCAGATCAGACCAAAAAAAAAAAAAAAAAAAATGGAGGACTGCTGTCATATCTTGGATAGAGCCGCCTACTCCTCATTGACTGTCTTAACAGAATTCAAAAGCGTCTAGCGGCCTTTGTGGGTGAGAAATTCTACCCTGACAGACGAAACGTCGCAAGCCTCTCGCTACTCTATTGCTATTTGCATTGCAAGTATTCTGACAAGCTACGTTCGTTGGTTCCACCCTTCCTGACCTTTGCAGCTGGGACCCACCATATACAAGGATGAATCATTCCTTTTGTATTTCATTAATAAGAAGTAACTTCCATTTGGACAGCCTCTTCTCAAGAACTGCTTTGTGGAACAGGCTCCCGGCAGGAAGTCTTCCCGATCACTACAATGTTGACCTCTTCATCTCGAGGGTTAAACGTTATCTTTACTACATAGCGTTGTGAACTACACTTTTGACTTTTCTTACGTTCATACAACACCATGCAGTAATCCTCTACCTTGAGTATCTATTGAGAAACTTGTATTAGCTGAATATTAGTAAAAAGAAAAAGAAAAAAAACTTACCTTTTATGAAGGATCAACTTGAATTTTAAAGACACTTAAAAAGCTCTTCTGTAATGTATCGACGGGTGTATAAAAAATCTATTCACTAAACTTTAATATTAAATAGTATTTTTAGTGAATAGTCGTCAAAACATTGATCAAACGAGAGATTTTGATTATTTTTTTAGGATAACAAAGATTGTTCTTAAACAATGAAGAATTAATATTTGCTTTGCTCTGAAGTAAAGGAACCGTTAGACAATTTGTTCGTTTTTGTTTTGTGTTTTTTTTGTTGTTGTTTTTTTTGTTGTTGTTTTTTTTTTCTCTCTGCTATATACGCCTAACCTCTTTGATGTACGGTCGTCCAATTTGGTTTTTACTATCATTGGATCCAAAGGAAGGTTTTAACGTAATTTTTTCGGTTGTGATGTGTGAATAGTCGCTCTGCCATTTTTTTCTCACTCAGAAATATCTTTTGTAATACAGTGTAACCCGGACATAAGAGAGTTGTCGGGACCGGATAAGAAGTCTCTTATATCCGGGTTTGGCCTATTTTGTTTAGGTAAGTATGGCTCTAATTTGGGACTAGAGAAAATCTTATATCCAGGTTACACTGTAATTAAAATAACTCGGTTTAAGGTTATAATTTCTCTTTTATGAATAATGTCCGGACGGGAAAAAAAATGTATGCGTTGAAAAATAAAATTCACAGGGAAATATTTTATCTAAAAGTATTTTTCTGCTTCTCCTAATATTTCTCGTTGGAAATGTGTCAGGAACAAATCAAATCTGTTTTTTGTTTTTTTATGAATGCAATAAAACAATTATAATAAAAAGGGACAAGACGAAACTCCAACTACAATAGTTCGCAATATGAAGATCAGAAAAAAAAACTCTATAAAATGAAGTAGTTGATTATCGTTCCTCATTCATCAGAACTCGATCTTGGGAACACCGATTAAAAAGGAAAACGTAACTAAGTAAATACACACGTATCAATAAAATATTGATACAGATATATCTATAGACATATCACACTAAGTCCTAACAGCCAATCCTTTTATTTGCTTAAGTATGTTTGTCTTAATTTAATAGAAATTGTCACGAGGACCTTTAAATAATAGTTGAAATCCGATCATGGCTCTCCGCAATTTCCTCTCCTTTGTTGCTATTAATACATTTTGTCATTTCTTTTGAATCCTGTTCTGCCATCCATAGACACAATCAAGCTCACGAGGTTGATTATGCGTTGTTTTCATCTATCCCTCTTACATTCAATCTTTCTGTGAGTATCAAATTTTCCAATGCCTCTTTCCTCATTATATGCCCTAGAAATTTGAACTGTCTATTTTTTTAATGTTAACTAGAAGTGTCCTCTTTGTTTCCATTTTCCCTGAAATTTCGTTGTGGTTCACATTTTCAGTCCATTGGATTCTCAGCATCCTTCTGCAGTACCACATTTCTGTTGCTTCTAGTCTCTTCTTCATCTGTAAGGAGTTTATCCAGCCTTCACTGCCGTATAAGTAAATTGCTCAGTCATTCGCATCCGACGATGTCAGTCTACTAAGGCGGCTAACTAATCCCCATTGCAGACGTCTGCTCAGGCATATTAGAGTTTGTTCAACACCTAAAGAGTCTACCTGTGGTTTTACACTGCATCTATACTGAGCGAACCTTAGTTACTATTTCTGAGAGAGAGATAGAGCGTTATCTAGCGTGATTAACAGTCTGAACCAGTATAGCACGCTCAAACCCTCGGTCACGATGACTTGTGACTTCGTGCTGGCGCAAACACCGATCTCTACCAAGGATTCCGTCCACTCATTTTCACTCACAAGGTCAACTCGTGGTATGGATTTCAGACATTTTCCAAAAGGTGCAGCTCGCTGGGATCCTCCAGACCGATAGCATCAAGAAGTCAACTTCCTTACAAATCGACCATGGTGAGTTTCCAACATGGGTGAGATTCGAATCATGGTCAAAATCGTGCGTTCTAATCACCCGGCCACATGCCCATATAGGAAGACTGATACTACATAATCGTTCTGTACTCTTATACAGTTTTAAAATGTCCGTTTTTAAGGCTTTAATATAAAATTTATACGCCTGCACAGATTATTTGAAAATAATAAACAAAAAAAACATTTTATATACTTTCGGAGTTTAACGTATCCCCTCTTCAGATTTAATTTCACATGATGCTGAAGACCTCGATAAGTATCTTTGACATATTCGCTTATATAATAATTCTACGTCATTCTTCCTACGTCATTAACCTAATTAACACGTTTCTTGTTAAGCTAAGTAAAATAATTATTTGATAATCATTACATTCTCGTCTTTTTGTCTCTACGTTTTCGCCACCCAAGCTATCAACCCGATTCTTCCAATGTTGAAAGCTAATAGATAACTATGAAACGCTTTCACCCCTGTAATTAGATTTTCTTTGTTCTTTTCATAATGTAAAAGGCTTTCGTCAGATCTTAATTGATCCGTTTTAAGTATTTCCTATGGCGTTGCACGTGGTGGCCTAATTTCTCTAAAAAAAAAAAAATTTATTATTCAGTATTTGTTTAATCATTGTCAAAACAATTCACCTATTTCCTCACCACCTTCCTTAATCGAAATATTCCTAAACCTAAGCGAAATCCATATTTTTATTCAATGTATATTCCTTTATTAAACAAATTCCTGTATATATCAATCGATTTTCCTGTTCTTTCGTTATCAGTATAAATCTTTTTTCCTTACCAAGGGGTCATTTCGTTACACTCGCTTCCTCGACTATTTTCATTACTGTTAAAGGACATATTACCGACCCCCCACCACCCAATTCTTCATCACAACCTCCAAAACCTATCGTCATCGAGCTGAAGCTAAAAAATTAACAACTGATATTTCATAGGCCATCTTGTGGAGCATGAGAAAGCAAGCACACCATGGTTGATGCTAAAACGGCTTTAACTCTAAGTAGGTTTTTATTTCGTCAATAGATCTGCCTCCTTGCAACTTGTGGCCTTTTAGAAATTTACGAGTAGAGACGTTGAAAAGTAGATTTCCGATTGCGGACAAAGATTATTTGTTAAGGTACACCCAATGACCGAAGGGAACCTGCAAGTTCGAGGATACCGGCTCTGGTTTGATCCCTTGAGTGGGATGGACTCCACCGGGTCAACTCGCTCAAAAAACGCCACGCATGAATGTGCGAGGGTTGATAAAATTGCATCGGAACTGGTGCTATAAAAACAAAACTACAACACATATTCATTCGGCATTTAATCTCCTTCAAATTAGCCCCCTCCTGAAGCCAAGTATTTTATCCAGTGTCGTTTCCATTGACAGAAGTATTCCTGAAACTATTTGGGGTGGGGTAGCAAACAGCTGCCTCCTCGAATGCTCTTCGATTAGCTAGGCGTCTTGAAATCTTGTTCTTTTCAAGTGAGACTTGATTTTTGAAGAGGGAAACGTCACCAGGGGCGAGATCTGGGGACATATGGTGGTTGTTTGTCATGAGGAATGTGTTAGTTGGCCAATACCTGTTGTACAAGCCATGGAAACTGTTGAAACTTCTGTGGTGTGGTGAGACGAACACACTATAAACACTTTCCCTCCAATCACAGCTATAAACAAGGGAAGTGATCGACACAGTTCAAGGTCAATCCGTGCCAAGATTGACTCTGCGTACTTTAGCTTTGTTACCATAGCAACAGTACCGCTACTTTGACTATACGTCGTATACCCATCCGGTTTTCAACGCAAATATCTGTAGGGAACTGGTCAGACGCTCAGCTGCTCAGGCACCCTATGAATCCACCCGATCAACGGACAGATGATTATGATGAGGAGAAGTAGTTTTTTTTTTCGTTAAAGAACCCATTTTTTCTACCATAATTAGAGGAGGGTGAAAAATGGATTCAGGTTTTTCTGTCAATTAAGTTGTTTCTTAAATTTTAAGAAAAATGATGCCTGTTTATTTTCTATCTCTGGCTCCAAATCTCATAGGATATGCGATGTAATGTTGTTTAATGGATAACGACTCGGAATGTGAAATCGAACAGCCGAGGTCGAATTCCAGTGAGCCATGAATCAAAAGAGATATGATCGTCCAAACGTACATCATGTATGGCACTTGACTGACTGACTGACTGACTAAACTAAGTTTGTCACGACAAAGCCGACTGCG
>OZ010572.1:125547502-125562502 GCA_963932145.1 Acanthosepion lycidas
AGTAAATTTTAGCGGTACCCAATTTCTGATTCATATTGTCATTATTTTGGGCCGAGTACGTTCACATTCTGACCATGAGACCCGGGTTCGAATCTCACCATGGTCGATTTGTCAGAAAGGAGACTTCCTGATATTATCGGAGGGTGTCGATCCCAGCGTACGGCACCTTTGGAAAGTGCCTGAAAACCATACGACGAGTTGACCCAAACCGTGTGACTGGAATTGGGGGGCCATCGATAGCTGTGGCCAAGATAGTCATCGTGGCCAAGGGTTTGAGCGTGCTGGCCTTGTTCAAATTGTTGATCACACTAGATAAGACGCTCTTTCCCAGAAACTGAAACTTTGGTCTGCTCAGCATAGTTGAAGTATAAACAGGTTGACTCTGTGGGAGTTGATCAAACACAAATGCGCCTGAGCAAGCGTCTGAAAAAGGGATTGGCTAGCCGCCCTTGTGGATGGGTATCCTCAAATGCGAGTGTCCAGCTATATATATATATATATATATATATATATATATATATATATATATATAAAAATGTAATGAAAAACAAACCACTTTAATGTACCATTACGATAATTTATTTCACCTAAATCCTTTTTTAAGGATTCAGGATCATCAGGTAAATCTTCCAACAACGAATTGAGATAAAAAATGGGATTAGAAATTGGTGGGTAGTGTAATTTTTGTAATTTAATAGAGGGGGTTGAGAGTGGTAGTTAACCAGACAATATAAAGTATAGGGAGGGGTTAATTTTATATCTCTCTTAAGTATGTTTTATATTGGAGTAGGAGGAGTGACAGAAAACTTGACCTCTTTAGATGGTTAATAAAACGGAAATGAATTGTAGAAAATGTATACAAGTGAGTCTTACGGTAAAGAGGGGGAAGGGGGAGGGGGAAAGAGAGATGGAGTTGTTATAATTTTGTTTTAACAAAATTATGTAAAATATAGTTTACAATGTTTGATAGAAAATTCGATGTCTGAAAAAAAATTTGCTATTAACTTAAATGTTTAATTTTTTAAGTAAATAGTTTCAGGACTAAATATAACTATTATTGTAATAAACATATTTATCTAGGACATAAAGAAATATTTAAAATCTTAATAGTTTATTCACCCGACTAATTGTATTTCCACAATATATATAAAAAAAAAAAAAAAAAAAAAAAAGAAAATATATAACATCTATTTTACTATTTAAAATTAATTTATGAATGTAATTTATTTATTATATTGGTAAACTAAATTAAAGATTAGGTTTCATTATTTAATAGAATTTGAGGGTAATATTAATTTTCATTTATTCATATATGCCTCACAAATGTATTCATGTGAATCCCTACATACATACGATCATTAACAAGTAAAAAAAAAAAGAAAAAAAAAAACATTTGAGATAATTTACACAAAAATTCATTTATCCTCGTACATAAACTATATATACATTTTACAATCTTTATCTATATTTCAAAATATATATAGATTTCACAGTTAAAATTTAATTTTATCAGTGTGATTTCGGAAGTGTTTCATTTTAAAGGAATTTAGCTAATATTATTACTATTATTAATAGTCAAAGAATGGTATATTTAAATTTAAATTATCAACTTAGAAATGAAACTCCCTTCAGAAGAAAACAAAATTTAAACTATAGAATATTACAAAAGAAGACCCAATATTTCCTTTAAAATCAATTCATGTACGTACGCACATATATACATACACACACACATACATATATATACCTATATACATACACACACACATATATACATCCACACATATATATACACATATGCATACATATACAATTCATATATCCATATACAAATCTATATATCAAAAAATTAATCTAACCATTTAATCATCCGTATATATATATATATATATATATATATATATATATATATATATATAGAGAGAGAGAGAGAGACATACTCATATACACATACACACCCTTAAATAGATATACATTCATATATAAGCACAAAACCCCACATACAAAACAAAATATAATATATATATATATATATATATGTGGGGGGGGTTAAACATAGACTGAATTTTGTCTAAAAACTAAACTTCTGTCGTATGATCTTTAGACATTTTAAACTGCCTTACTGGTCTGCTAATGTTATGAATTAAGGCAATTTTATGGATGTTAAAAAGAAATCAATTAATTCTCAAACATTAACACTGACATTACTGTGCAGGAATAAATATGGTTACTGCATAGAAATAAACTCTTATGTTATAAATGACAGAATAACTCATTTGGATGCTGTATCTGAGAAGTCCTCAAAGGGGACAGTGTCTTTTTGCATTCCAGCTCTATTCCGGTCACTACAAAAATGAAAGTACATAAGAAACCCCTAAGCTGTATATATTTTTGTAATCTACAGTAGATATTAACTATAAACCCCGGTTTTCAAACCCGTATATGCACTAACATTGGAGCAATGAAAGTTCGCTGAAAACCCTATTTATTAAAAAAAACATGCAATGAAATTTCACAATACTCTTAAAACTGTTAAAAAGAGATCTATTAATTGTGATATATCAATATATTAGACCTGGGAACAACAGCAACTAAGTGGTGATTCCAAGCTCCTCAAAACCGACAATCACCCGATCAGAGTCATTGCTGCCGGATTTAGTTTATCGTCATACCCAGGACTACCTGCGACTGAGTCAACATGAACTGATTTAAGTGGAATATATAGGAAAGTAGATCATTTTAAAAATAGCAATATACAAAAATTTGCAGACAGTATGTCAAAATATTATATAACCAAAACGTGATTCTTCAAATCATATTTTTTTTTTAGCAAACAGATGAGTGAGGATGGAAACTTTTACAAATAACTTTTATATATTTTAAAATCATTTTTTTTTTTCAGAAATGCTTGAAAATAAAAAAAATTAAAAAAAAATCTACCTCCGATTTGTAAGCGAATTCACTTCAGCAATATTCTGGAAGATGGCGGCAACGTGACATTCGGAGGTCAGTGTCTTCGTTTTGTATGTTCCGTAAAAGTTAAATGTTCACACGATCCAAATAAAAGTTTTTTTTAAGATATTGCTTGCGAAATGCCAACGGCAACAAGTTGTTCATGCGTCGCTCAAACTTCTTGTAACTTGACACATCAATAAAGAAAAAAAAAAAAGAAACAGACTGTACAATTGAAGTATAAAAACCCTGCAGCCAGCCACAGAAAATATCAAGAATGTTTTTCTGTGTTCTTCATGGAAAGCTTTGATGGAAAACCATTTTTATTCAGAAGACAGGCAACCGCTAAAGACTTTTATCGAAATATAAAGACAAACTTTAATGTTGCCAGAACATGCGTGTGCGTTGGAAATTCTTTTTTGAAATATTCGATTTGTTAACGTGTCTGAAGTGTGTACATATTCTAGAAGAGCAATGTTCAGGTAGCAAACGAAATAAAACAGAAGCAAAATGAAATGAAAAACAAAAAGAATAAAAAGACAAAAAATGATACTACTTTTGATACAACCTAATATATTGAACAGTGCAGTGTATTTTTATTAGGAAGCGACCCTCCGCAATAGTGAGTTAAACTCATTCCGCTGAAATATGTAAATCAAGAAATTCTATTCTCAAACTTTATCTTGAAAGATAATACGAGATTTTATACATAGTTTCGTATTCTGTTAGACTGTTATTTGAAGATAGAAAACAAGAAGAGAAATTAGTTTTAGACAAGATAATACCAGATTTTAACACTCAGTTCCGTATTCTTTTGGGGGAATATGTTTTAACCGAGGACTAAAATCATGAAAAAAAGAGGAATTAGTTTGAGACAAGCTAATACGAGATTTTATGACTTCGTTCAGTATTCTGTTGGACTAAGATTTAATTTCATAATTGATTTAGTGTGATCAAAATTAAACCAGAAATATAAGAGGCGTAGTTTAAGAAAATATACGAGAAATATAACAGTTAAACCCTAGACTTAAAGGGTTAAAATTGTAGTCATCAGGAAAACATCCTCTTGCGAGTCGGTTCCACAAAGTATCTGTTCGTGGAAAGAAAGTAGTCGAGAAGAACTTACTCCTCACTAATGGAAGACAAAGGCAACGATAACGGTTCGTCAAGCGTGTGTGTGGTCGAAAGTACATGTCACGTATAAATATCGCCATAGGAACGGCAAGAAACAAGATTAAAAAAAGAGAAATTAGTTTGAGACAAGATAATACAAGATTTTAAGACTCAGTGCCGTATTCTCTTGGAGTATCACGTTTTATATGAAGACAGAAACAAGAAAAATAAAGAGAAATTAGATGTAGACACCATATATCTAGACGAGGCTTATATCCTATCTATCGACTGGGAAAATATCAATAATATCCGTCCTTTCCGTGCCGGAAAGGGGAATCCTCAAGCCGGGTTCAAATTCCAACAGAGTCAGTTGTGTTCACTTCGAACTTGGAGAAAGTATGAATGCATCATCTTTCACGGAGACAGACTGGATTATCTTGCCTTGCTTGTCAGCTAGTATAGGAGAAGCAGAACTGTGAATTAAATCGTCCATGTTTTTTGCGACCATATAAAAATATGGAAGTAAATCCAAACAGAAAACACAGATTATTCTCCATAAAGCAGTTTCCTGTCAACAATGACTTCCTTCCCGCAACTCATCCACCTATTCCAACACCGAAATATAATATACTACATTACCCTCGGATCTTGTCAGTTTGGCGAGATTTTGACTTACTGTGGAGATACCGGTATCTCACAAGACAGATGGATGCGAGAAATATATGAAATATTTACAGAAAATCCTCTAGTTCTAATTTTAGGAATCCTTTCGATTTATGAAAAGCTATAAATTCATCATTAGAAATAAGCTAATTTTGGAGTGCTATGTCTCTGTTGTTGAAACGGGTATATACTTAGGGGTGTAGGAGTCGATTTGGCGTCTACAGTTTCACAGAGTCCGAATCTGATTAATGGCTGCTGTGATTGACGCTTATTTACTGTTCATATATTTAACTTATCTGCGCGTGTAGTTAGGCAGGAAAAAAAAGTCGAGTTGTCGCCAAAAAATTGTATCTTCCACGACCTTTGATGAGAAAAAAATGCTCAGTTTCTTCTTTCATCAAAGATAGAAACAACTTTGCAAATAACGGAAGACGAAGAGAGCGAATTATTTCTAAATGATTCGAGCAACTTCTTTTTCTTTTTTTTTTATTGAACTTTCCTTTTTTTGATAATTCTTTCTTGAACTGAATCTTTGAATTAGGCGGCATCAAAAAAAAAAAAATCCGAAAATAGACACCTCATCTTAAACATTTCAGTGTCCTTTTTTTATTATTGAGACTAGTATGTTTACGAAACGTTCTAAAAGGAGGGGGCGCAGATTTACTGATTATCAAACTGATATTTTAATGTTTTTCTTTATTGCCGTCAATTTGTTTTTGTTTTTTTAATTCTAAAAGACCACGTTAAGTGTATTTTTACTTTTCAATTCTTTTATGCTGTCTCTCAATTTCGTTATTGTATTTTCGTTTATTGTCTCAGATTTTATATCTTTATTAATTCGACAGATTTTATCAGTTTAAACGTTATTTTTAGAGGATACACATATTTGAGTAGACACTCCGTTTATCTATTGAGCAGTATATGAATTTATTTTCGTTTACCGGCCTGAATATTTGAAAAATCTTATTAAAGAAAAATATGCGATCTCCGGCAGGATTCCAACCTGCGTCGCCCTGTGCAGTGGAAACTGTCGATACCGGGAAAGGTTTGCATACTCTGCTTTGCTTGATCATCGACGCACTTCGTGACTGAGACGTCTAAATCAATTTGGACCTAATGACAGTTTTCCCTATTTCTCTTGCAAGTACTGTCCGTAAAATTCATACATTTCTTTTGAACCTTGTGTTATATTTTATAATATAATTATTATATTCCACTCAGCGATAGGAGTAATCTTTCTGTTCCCATAGGTATTTCGAAAGAGTTATACTGTTTTCGTACTATCTATTACTAAAAGCGACTTCAGAGCTTGTAAAAACTTTTTCCTTTCAATGACGTACTGTCGCTCCTAAATAATGTCATATATTATAGACAATATACCAACTGTTCATCTTAAACAACATGCTATTATAGCAATAACCGTTGCCTAGAATCTTCAAATACAATATTGTTTACTGAATTAGAAATTTAGTCATAAACAGGTAGACACTGTTTACATGTCTAAATCGTAAAGAATTCTTTAAAGCTTTACGATCAAGGTGGCATATTTCATTCGAATAACATTTTAAAAACCTGTGCATGTCAGTCTTAACTGCACACAAAACTTTGCTTTTTACATAGAATTGTCTCAGAAGATCGTTTGTGTTAGCATAAGGCATGTATTGTTTTAAATTACTTCATTCAAATTATATATATATGATCTTGCATTGGCTGAGAGCTGGGTTTTTATCAGAAATATTTACCCTATTATAAGCCTCTTGTACAGGTCATGAAAATTCAGCAATAAAACATTTTTACTATTAAGAGTTGACAGTTGTAATAATTATTTATACTGAAATTTGTAGACGTGAAGAAACGTTTGCCAATTTCAAAAGTAATTGTTAGATTGCAATGTTGTCAGCACTTGGTTAAATAGTTGAATAAAAATCGAGAATATGTTTGTTGACGCTTGCCACGTTTCAGTGTAAAATGGCGTAATAACAAAAGATAATTAATTTACTTTTGATGTCTGATTCTTCAGGTTGATCGACCTTCATTTTATAGAAGTTCTGACAACTTATATTGAAATGTCAGTGGAATGTGTTTAATACGCCATAAAATATTGTATTTTGTTCGTGAACATTGTCGGATTTTTGCGAAAAGATGGAGTTAAATAAAACACGTAGCATAAAATTGATTTCTACAAGGAAAAAGAAAATGAAGAAATTTGCTTTTTAATTAGTAACTAAAATTTATACTAATGAAAATTTTACGAATCTTTCCTGAAGTTTAGTTAGCCAAGCCAAATATATATTACAAAATCGATATCAAAAGCAAATTTAGTTAATAATTAAAGAAAGGAAGGTTAATTAATTACAATAAAATGCCGTAACACACAAGTAAGAAAAGCTTTCTCCAACACTGTTTAAATTGGAGATAATGAGACAAAATAGAAAAACTTTTACAGACAACGGGTTTCGCCTCCGTTTGGTAGGCATGTTCATATCGAAATAAGAGACAATCTGTGTGCAAGGAAAGTGAGTTGGAATTTTTGCGAAGGTAGAAATAAATAACCTTATCAGATGCTACAGCCAGAATGTGCTTTTTATTTTTGTATTGAAACAGTCAACGTCTACTGCATTTGAAATTAGCTCACTCCGAGCAGACTTCGGTTTTTCTCTATTAATTCATAAGAACAACCTCTTTACGGATGAAGAAGAAATTTGCGGCAAGAGAAATGTAGTTCTACAGAAGGATACTGAGAATGGTCACTGAAGCCAAGAAAGAAAGCGGGAAGCAGCGAATAACATACCTAAAAACTTTGTGTAAATGGTAGAAACGACAGGAATCAGGAGAGATAAAAAACGACAAACCTTAAGAGGTACAAAAGACGGGAAGATGTCGCCAGCCATGATCACCTACGTTCTTAACAAACAATGTATTTTTTACAATATATTAATGTATTTTTACATTTTATTTTTTTTATATCAATGTATTTTTATATTTTATTACATCAATTTATTTTACATTTTTTTATATTTTCATATAGGAAAAAAATGTCGCTGCCGACACGGTAGTTTGAAAATAGATCGCCAGAGAGCAAAAACAAGCGATCCCATTTTGAATAAGTAGATCACGTGATGGCAAAGGAAATGTATATATGGGAATTAGCGTGGTGAGAATGCCATGGACTGAAGATTTGACTGACAAGGAAGTTTTAATAAAAATAGAAACAAAAAGAACACTTATACTTAGAATCAGAAAGAGACAAGCATCGGAGATGTGGTTCTACAGAAGAAGGCTGAGAATACCATAGACGGAGCATGTGAGGAGCAAGGAAGTTTTAGTAAAAATAGAAACAAAAAGGACACTTATACTTAGAATCAGAAAGAGACAAGCATCAGAGATGTGGTTCTACAGAAGAAGGCTGAGAATACCATAGATGGAGCATGTGAGGAACAAGGAAGTTTTAGTAAAAAGAGAAACAAAAAGGACACTTATACTTAGAATCAGAAAGAGACAAGCATCAGAGATGTGGTTCTACAGAAGAAGGCTGAGTGTACCATAGACGGAGCATGTGAGGAACAAGGGAGTTTTAGTAAAAATAGAAACAAAAAGAACACTTATACTTAGAATCAGAAAGAGACAAGCATCAGAGATGTGGTTCTACAGAAGAAGGCTGAGAATACCATAGACGGAGCATGAGAGGAACAAGGAAGTTTTAGTAAAAAGAGAAACAAAAAGAACACTTATACTTAGAATCAGAAAGAGACAAGCATCAGAGATGTGGTTCTACAGAAGAAGGCTGAGAATACCACAGACGGAGCATGTGAGGAACAAGGAAGTTTTAGTAAAAATAGAAACAAAAAGAACACTTATACTTAGAATCAGAAAGTGACAATTGAAATGGGGAATTTAGCGTCTAATTGATCACCATTTCTATTCTATACTCTGTTACTATACGGATCACTTTTTCTATCCTCTATTAATATACGGACCGCTATTCTCTATACTATTCACTATACTATTTCTCTATACTGGTCACAATACGGATTACTATTCGAGCGTGTGTTATTCGAAAGCGTCTGACACCAGCATTGTTTAACAGTGTATTAAGTTACATCTGCGATTAACAAGTCTATTACAATGAGCATCACAGAAGTGGCAATGTGTATTCGTTCGTATCAAAAAAGTGTCAAACAAGTGTTCGTTGACATCACAAAATATATCAATGTATTATTACATTTTATTTTTTTATATCAATGTATTTTTAAATTAAAAAAAATAATGATTATTCTGTAATTACAATGCATTTAATGGTTGAAGGACGCTTATTGTATCACAATTAGCACAACGTTTAATCGTCGATATTTTTATAGTATCTGCCATAGAAATAATGATAGAGCAGCGAGAAGCTATCAATGTTTGATCAGTGGGGAAAGGGGTTGCAAAGTTGAAAATAATTCATCACACATAAGGCTTTAGAACTCTCTCAAGCCTAGACAGTGGGGATTGGACTGCACCAGCCTCTGTATGACAACAATACCTTAAGGAAAAAAATGGTTAAGACGGAAACCTTCCTCCATACTGGAAAGAGAGAAAGAGCTACTGGACTTTAGACACCTGTTTTCTTGAACAATTAACTCTACAATAACACTGGCTGCCCGTCAATGAATACTGAACGTTTCTCTATAAGGAAACTGGTAATATTGCCATATTGACTCTCTCTCTCTCTATATATATATATATAAGCATTTCACCCTAAACAAGGCAGGAGGGACACTAGTAGATTGCGCAAGGGGCTACAGAAAATGAAAGTAAAGAAAAGACTGGGTATAGCGGAGTTGTAGAAAGAATAAAATGAAAAACGGTGAAGGATAAAAACAACGGAAATCAAGGCATCAGAAGATATCGATTGACATTACATTGAAATTTTAGAAGATTATAATTATCAGGGAAGCAAGTAAGAAGAAAGGAGTTCCACAGGGATATACGAGAGAAGAAATTTAAATTTTCAAAAATATATGTTTATCGAAATGTTGGCGCAATTAGATATTTTACTGGGATTACAGTTTTGCAATTTTAAAAATTATATCTAACATTTAAAGTAAAAAGGATTTGCATATATATGTAAAAAATATTTTAAAATGAATATTATTTCTTATTTTATTAAGCATGAAAGGAAATTAATTGTTCTAAAACAAAACAAAGAAAGAAACCGTAATTTACATTAAAAATTAAGCTGGCTAACGTATTTAAGCATGTATTTATTTTTAGGCCTACATGTAACAATCAATTCATTTCTCTTTAGTTTTGCTACCATATTCCAATGTGATAAAAGGTGTATTACCATAATTCTTTAATTGCCAGAAATATTTAGAGAGAGCAGGGGTGTTTTTGTATTTTATATTGTCTAAAGTCATTTTTAATTATATATATATATATATATATATATATATATATATATATATATTTATTGATGCAAGTTTCATTAAATAATATACACAAGTTTTGTCCATTTATTTTAAGTAAGTTCCTTTCATATTGTCTGATAAGCTTAATAACATTATCATTGAAAGACGAAAGGAAATCACCATATTGATACATGTTTAAATCCAATCTAACCTTTTGGCTTACATCAGCCATTATTAAAGATGACAATTACTTTTCAATATATCAGCCAATACACAGACGAAAAAATAATGATAATATGTTTTTGTTGCATGAAAATTTCAAAGCAACGACTAACTCGTGTATACGAGACGCGGAAGCGAAAATCGCGTCGCAGCTCGTGACGTCACACATGACCATGCGAGAGTGAAAACGAGAAGAATGGGACGCCGTTGGTATCAGCCGATGGCTTCTGTTATCAATTATAGCCATTTAAGAATATTTGTGGATATTTCGTAGTTTATTTTGTTCGGGTTAGGTTTCAACTGTTTTATGTATATAGTTTCATGAATTTTTTTAGTTTTTTTTTATTGTTTTCATGTTTAAGTATAATTGTGTTTTCAGCAAGGATTTTCCGGAATTGTGTACGCAGCCAGGCATGTCTAAAAATGTTAGAGTTATCATTCAAATGTAGAGTCAATCGTCGTGAAAGCGAGTTTGTGGTGTGACCAACATAAATATTATTTAATCCATTGGAGATTAAATCTCCCAAAGGGCAAAACATTAATTAAAAACAGTGCTCAATACAAAAGTAGAGCAATAAATATCTATTTATTATGCAGTGTAGAACATGCATATACTCACTAAAAAATTGTACATCCTGTTTCAACGTTAAAATTTTTTTAACGTTTCATAAGGTGGGAGATCACGATGCTACTAAAATATTGTATTCCGAAATGCAGTTAATGAGATCTCCCACCTGATGAAATGTTAAAAGAGATTTTTAACGATGAAACAAGATGTACAGTAGTGACACCATTTAGTGGCACAAAAAGAAAAAAAGAAAGGAAAAAGAGAAAGAAAAGAAAGAAAAAGAGAGACGAGAGTTTATATATATATATATATATATATATATATATATATATATATAAACTTAGATGATAAAGGAAAACCACCCACGAGAAGGGACATTTGGCGATGTTATTTTGATAATGAAAAAAAAAATGGTGAAAATTCTGACGGCCATTGTCGTAGGGCGAGCTGACAAAGTCCAGGCTGATACACAGTTTTTTTTAAATAGATAAAAAATTAACTGTGTCATGGTGGCAAACAATATTATCAGAAAATGGTGAAAATTCCCTCCAAGGAAAAACAAAGGAAAAGAGAGGCGAGACTTAAACTTAGATGATAAAGGAAAGCCACCCACGACAGCGACATTTGGCGATGTTATTTTAATAAATGAAGAATATTGAAAATTCTTATGGCCATTGTCATAAAGCTAACTGACGAACACCAGGTGGATACAGAGTTTTAAATAGATAAAAAAATTAACTGTGTCATGGTGGCAAACAATATTATCGGGAAAGTATTTAATAGGTCATCTGTTAACCGCACATAAAGCCCAACCCTGGGTTAAGTCTTTGTCGTTTGGACAAGACATCTGTCAACGAGAGCCAGGCGGAGGTGATCATGTGACGCAGAGGGGGAGCCCGCCGCCGCCCATTGAGAGGATAGGTATGAGAAGTTACTGCGAAGAAGTGGGAAAAACGTTGACGCCCCTCTGAAGTATAGTGAGATATCCATATGAGAACAAGAGAAGGTGGGGGTAAGAGAAGACTTCCAAAAATGGAAAGGAGTGGAAAATTCCTGTCCGAAAATAAAGAAGTGGACTATGGATTTAGAATTATCAAGGAACCTCAAACCCCGACGAGCCCACCCCGGTTTGGGTCGGCGTCCATATAAGCAAAGTCGCATCGAGCGAAAATCAGTTCGAGTTGCAGTTAGTTCGAGTCCGAGTTCCAGAGAGTTCGAGTGAGTTCGAGTGAGTTCCAGTTGAGAGCTCTGAAGACCCACCACGAAGAGCTGACCAAGATTCGCGCAAATTCCGAACTCATCTTCTAATCAAGAACAATTTATTTTTGAAGAACGACTTAGACTCACACCACCAAAACAAGTTTACGGATTTCGCCTGAAGACACACCAAGAACCAGTTTCTTAAAGGACAGACAACTTAGATGTTAAGACTCGCCTAACAAAAACAACGTGTCACGAATCCACATAGCGGGTTGGGAGATAGACGTGGCCCTGTATCCAGCAACCAGATATAGAGTATTGTTATCCTTTTTTTTAATAACTTTGAACTTTTTGAGTTGTTATTTTATTTTCTCTTACATCTATTTGTGAGATACCACCCTTATTCGAACCCGACTTGCATTACGGCCCCGACGACTGATTGATTTCGCCTGCCTAAGATCAATTCACAACGTGGGTAGGCAGACTGGAAATCAAAGTAGTTACTTCGGTAACCAGGCGTTGGAGGCGAGTTGGGAACAACGAGGCTGTTATCGGATCTAACCCGATTCCCATCCGAATCACCAAAAGGTTAGAACGTCACACTTGGGTGCCGCGACCAATACCAAGCCAGTTGGTCGTCACAGGACGGGATAGCACGACTGACGCAGACAGGCGGACATCACGTTTGGAGCGACACCCACCCGAACGAACGAACGAACGAACGGGAGTGGCCGACGTCACAATTGGCGCCGTGACCAGGACATGACCCTGGATCGGCTGATGTCACACAGTTTTGTAGTGGATATATGCATGTTCTAATATAATACTGGATAATAAACAATATATAATTATTTACATTATTCGGTCTGTTATCCTCATCTGGATTGCATATTCACAACGTTTCGGATATTGTACGCTCTGGCCTTCTTGTTTGGTATTTCGAAACGAACCCTTTATTTCATCCACTGGGGGAGATTGAAGGCAGGAGCGTACAACGGCCGAAACGTTGTGAATACGGCAATGAAGATGAGGATAACAGTCCGAATAATGTAAGAAATCATAATACTTCATCTCAGATATATATATATATATATATATATATATAATGTGGTAAACAAATATTCGTACACATACAAAATTTTTAATTTATTATATTTCCAACTAATGAGTAATTAATGAATAAACGTACTTTTCATATAATTAAATGTACACAGAGTCATAATAAATAAATATGCACAGAAAATAGAAAAAATTTGATTTAATAGAAATAAATCCCATTTATCCATTTTAATGGGTGAAAAAAGTATTCGTACAATGCAAATTTTAGATTTTAAAACTTTTAAATTGCATTAATACTCTAGATTATTAAAGTGGAATATTTTAAAATGTTCCAATAATGTTATTAGTAGTTATTTTTAGCCTAACAGAACATTCTGTAATTGATATTCGTGCAAGAATGTTATCATCATGCCAAGAGGTAAATAATTGACACATTCGCAAAAAAACAAAAAACAAAAAAAACTGAGTGTTAAGGTCTGGAAAGAAGGTAAAAGTTAAAGGAAAATCTCAGATGATCTGAATATTCCATTTACTACCAACAGTTCATTCATTGCACGGTATAAAAACTCAAAACTGTTGAAAACTAAAGAAAAGTTGCTCCAAGGAAGATTTCCGCAATGAAAATCCATGCGTCAAATTAAACAAAATCCAATGATTACTCGTAAAGAGTTGCAGGATGATCTGCTTTCATCAGGAATCTTTGTCACTAAACGGACAATAAGGAATGAAATTCATAGGAACAATTTAAAGTCACGCTCCCCTCGGGAAACTTCATAGATGCCAAGCGGAAATTCGTTCGAAAACATAGGAATAAGGAAAAATCGTATTGGGAAAGTTTATTATGAACAGACGAAACCAAAATCGACTTGTTTGGACATAATTTTAAAAATCATGTAGGAAAGATGGCGCTGCCTTCAAACAAAAGGACACAGTTCCAACTGTTACATTTGGTGGTGGTAGCATCATGGTTTGGGGATATTTTTCTGGAAAAGGTACTGGCCGCAAATCAATAATAGATGGTAGAATGAATGCTACAGAATATCAAAATATTTTTTAAGCAAATTTAACGATTTCAGTTGAAAATTTTGAGATTACTCCTGATTGGATCTTCCAAAAAAATAATGATCCTAAGCACACTGCAAAATCTACGAAGAAAGGGCTTTCTAAATGTAAAGTAAATATCCTGAAATGAACATGTTAATTCCCAGATCTAAACCCAATCTAGAAGCTGTGGCGTTATTTGAAAATACAAATCTAATCGAGGGCTCCAAAAATTTTCCAGAATTTGAAGACGACATGCGAAGAAGAATAGAACAAAATACCAACTAAAATTTGTAAATCATTAATTGAGAACTACGAGAAGAGGTTGGTTGATGTAGAAGTGAATAATGGCTATTCTACAAAGTATTAAATGAAGACTATGTGTTCTTTTTTGTATTGTATGAATACTTTTTTCGCCCATTAAAATGGATAAATGAGTTTTATTTCTATTAAATGCATATTTAGTTATTATCCATCGGTGTACAATTAATTATATAAAGAGGATGTGTATTCATTTGTTGGAAATACAATAAATTAAAAAAAATTGTATGTGTACGAATATTTGTCCCTAGATAGATATATAAAGGGAAGGATAGATAGATACAGAGAGAGAGAGAGAACGAGAGTAGAGCTCGTAGAGAGATAGAAAGTTATAATAGACACAAATATAGTAATGATGTGGGGATATGTAACGATATAAAGAGATGTAGATCCCAAACTAGCTCTCTATGACAGATTAACTTCTCCAATAAGGAGAAATGTACCAGATGAATAAATGCACTTTGAAAA
>OZ010572.1:125571985-125646985 GCA_963932145.1 Acanthosepion lycidas
TATATACACATACACATATATAAACACAGATATATATATACATATATATACACATATATATATATACATATATATACACACACTTATATATACACACACACATATATATATATATATATATACTCACACATATATATATATATACACACATATATATATATATACACACATATATATATATATACATATATAGACACACACACATATATATATATACATATATAGACACACACATATATATATATATACATATATAGACACACACACATATATATATACATATATAGACACACACATATATATGAACATATATATAATTATTTATTTAAAAATATGATTCAAACACGCTACATAAGTGTTCTCATGTTTCATAACAAAAGCCGGAATCTTCAATATAATTATTTGAATTAAGGTGAATTAAAGTAAGGTCTGTTCCACCTTCAAGTGAACTTTTTTTTTGGAATAACTCATTTCTGAAATTTACGTGTTTTATTAACAGATTCATTATTGAAATCAAAATTTCCATGTGAACGGCCAGGGCGATTGTTCATATAATGCGCTATTGCATGTTGTTAATAATTTTCATCACTATAGAATTACATTCATAAGTGTCAAGTCTATTTAAGTTTTTTGTGTCTAAATTTAAATTGGAAGATTATTTCTGGTTTATATATCTATGGAGAATTATTTATAATTTTATTTTATTTTTTCTGCATAAAAAGAAAACAAACTGCCGTAACATTTATTTTTTGACGACTTCATAAAGGGTTATCTTTTTTGTAGGGTATTTAAGCTATTTAAGCTATATATATATACATATACATACATATATATATACATACATACATACATATACATATACACATATATGTATGTATATATATATATATATATGTATGTGTATATATACACATTCACATATATGCTCACACTCACGTACATGCACACACCCACATATATACACATACCCACATATATACACACACTCACACACACATACATATACACACCCACATACATATACACACACCCACACACTCATACATATATATATATATATATATATATATATATATATATATATATAATATGTGTGGGTATGCTAATTGTTTTCATTTAGACCATATCTGTGGAGGAAAAAAATTAATTGAAAGTGACAAGTGGAAAATCTATTCTTAGCCGACGCTTGTCGTCCGCTGAAAGATTTTATCTTGGCACTGTAGGATTTATTTTGTTGCATGTATTTTTATACAAAAGCAAGGATGTCATTGGTTTATTAAAGCTTTTAAATTTGAGAGCGTTCATGAATATTCATCAGGTAATTGAAAGGTCAGTCAAAATATGTGACGGACATAATGTGTCATATTTCGAGTTCTGGTAAAATGTAAGCGCGTATTATTATTTAAACGAATATTGTTTTCTGAAATAATTACTACTTTCTCAAGCCAACTTACACAATCACAAATATATTGAGAAATCAAAAGAAAACACTTAAATTTTATCACTTCACCCTTAGGAAATATATTATACATACGTCCATCTCATCCCATGACAATCTAATCACACTCTAAACAATATACAACTAAGGAAAATAATTCTTGAAGATTACGACATAATGTTATAGTTTAGATTTAGCACAATTCTGCAATTATAGAACATGTATTGAGAATTAATCTCACTACACAATGGTAAGTGATTGCTAACCATGACATGACATCGAAGTGGCATATCTATGACGCATGGGCATCTCGAGACGGTCTGTAATGTGTATAAGGGAGTGCATGTATGTGTGTGTGTGTGTGCTAAAATTTGTTATATTTATCGAAGTGTACTCAGTATTGGAGATATAATGCTTTTAGGACTTGATAGTGTGGACGGTCACCATGCAGTGTTAATTCTGTTCACTCTCTGAGATATATATATATATATATATATATATATATACATACACTATGTGTGTGTGTGTGTGTATTAAAAGAAAAGTGATACCCAAGGTTTAATATGAATTTTTGCAAATTAAAATTTTTCTTGAAGCTTTTATATTAGTTTTTATTTCAAGCTAATAGAGTAAATTTAATATTCACAATGAACAAAACGAATAATTTACAAATCTGTCAGGAAACGTAATTTTATTTTAAAAAATCTTACCAAAATAATAAATATTTTTCTGAAACTTAATTTGAGCAAGATTACAAGAGTTAAAATTTAATTACTTTTGATTTAAAATATCGCATAAAATCATTTTAACTCGGTGGTGTGGTTTTATAAAATGTTTATAACATCCTCGATAGACTTGGAAATTTTTTCCTAAGAGGTCATATCCGTAACAGTTACTTTAGCTTTACTTACAAAGTCTCTTGTTGAGGAAACGTTAGAAAATTATCATTAAATGTTAAATTTACTTTAGTTACCGCCCATATTTTCTGATAATGTTTGGACTCTCGTATTTACAAAAATCACCACGTTTATACACACAAAATATATTTAAAATTATTTTTTTTAAATATTGAGATTCGTCGAATTGTAGTTAGTTTTACCAATTATGATTAGTAAATACACCCTTGACATAAAATTAAAATCATCCTCAAAGAAAGCTTCAAAAAATATATTTCATTTTCGAATTTTTTTTAATAAAAAATTTTATGTTGTTATGACAGATTTTTCAATATGGACGATTTTACAGTTTTCGCTGATAATAAAAAAAATGCTTACAATAAATTTAAATATGTTTTGAAATGCAGCAAAATATTTTGCTTATAGAAAATATTAAATTTAATCTATCAGCTTGACATTAAAATTAAAATAAAAGCGTGAAGAGTGAGTTTTCATTTTCTTTAAATTCATTTTAAACCTTAGGTATCGCTTTTTTGTGAGGTATCCCATATATATATATATATATATATATATATATATATATATGAGACAGAGTAAGGAAGAACGACTGATTTTTAGTATGCAATGAGCATATATATATATATATATATATATATATATATATATATATATATATTTAAATGATAGTATAGTCACATATCCCAGGCATCTATTAATTGAACATAGATTCCCAAATAGAAGTCACTGGAAAGATACTATAAAGATATCCAATAATTCATTTTATATAATTTCAGTTTCAGATAACTAAAAATTTAATAAGTACCTAAAAAAAAAAACAAAAAAAAAAAACGATTTTTCTGATATAGAAAGCCAGTCATTTTTTATACGGACACTGTATATGATCTCCAATTAAAAAATATCGGTTTTTCCCCGTCTGCCTCTCAGTCTGTTTCTTGAAAAGGATCTCAATTTAATTTACTTTCTTCGCTCGAACAACTTTCAATGGCTAACATCGAAATGTTAGTTTTGTTTTCCATGAACGTTCGTTTAGTCTGACGTTTCTCGAAATCTATCGGCGACGGGTTAAACAAAAATCCTGTTGTCCGTCCGTCTTTCTGGCTCTAATCAACCAGCCTCCTATTGTGACTTTTTCTTTGACATTTCCTATCATTATTATTGTTTATTTAACATCCCGGTTAGAGACACAGTAATCTGCGATTAAGACGAGAAACTCGGAAGATACGCTGTTCAATCGCTAGCGTCGGCAAGGCGAAGCTTGTTAACCATAGCGCAACAATATAAAAGGAAATCTTGGACGAGAAAATAAATTCATCAAAGCGTAACATCTGCTGAAAAATAGATAAGTTTACTTTAAGCTAGAAGAATGATGTTCATGTTTTGAAAATGGTAATAATAATATTTTGTATTTTAATTTTAACCCTTAGCGTTCGGTACTGTATAAGCAGAAAGAAATGTTAGAAATCCTAGATAAGCTTGATATTAGTTTGTGCAAAAATAATATCGTTTTTAGGACGTATTTTTTAACGTCAAAAAACGATATTATTTTTGCACAAACCTAATATATTTGAGAAAGATCTGGGAATAATTTACACGAGAACAAGCCGCCTGCCTATGGATAGAAAATGAATTCAGTATATGCATAGAAATTGTTATATAGGAATAAAGTGTCGCTGCCGACAGTTGAGTTTGAACATAAATAGCCACTGAGGAAATACAGGCGATCCCATTATTGAATTAAATAGACCACGTGACCATAGAGGAAAGGCATATATGGGACGTAGCGTGTATCTAATGGATCGCTATTCCTAGTCTATCTTCTATACGGATTGTATTTCTGTTCTATCCTATATTACTATTCGGATCGTCATTTCTACTCTATCCTCTAATACTATACGGACCACTATTCACTACTCTGTTCACTATACTATTTCACTATACGGATTACTATCCGAGCGAGTATTATCGAGAAAGTACTATTAGTGCAAGTGTTATTCGAAGGCGTCTAACACCAATATTGTTCAACTGCGTACTATAGTTGTATCTACGATTACAAACTTTTTACGAAAACGAGCATTACGTAAGTGACAACGAGTATTCGCTGACATCACAAAAGAAATAGAAAGAGGCGTGAGACAATGGTGGGTCTTCTCGTCGGACTTATTCAACCTTTACAGCAAGGTTTTCTTGAGAAAACAAGAACTGTACCGAGAATTACTACGGGCGGAGAGAATCTTAACACCATAAGATATGTAGATGAGGCAGTGCTGACAGAAGACATAAAAGAAACTGCAGGAACTCGTAGAAAAGTTGGTAAACGGGAGGTAACGAAAGTACGAAACAGTTGCAAGAAGACAGAAAGTATATTTGTCTGCAGGAGGAAAAGCCCAACATACGAACAATGAGTCTGAAATGCCAAATTAAACATACACGAGAATTTACAGATCTGGGAAGTGTTTTAAAGGTGCGCGGGAAATGAGCCACCAAAACCCGAAGGCGCATTGGCATAATGAAAGTTAATTTCAATACGATAAGCAAATTATTAGGAAATAGGTAAATTTGGTTAGAAACGAAGAAAAGAATACTGAACTTTTATGCGATATCGATTCTCCTATATGGCAGTGAAAACTGGACCATCATTGCACAGATGAAGTAGAGACTCAAGCCAACAGAAATGTGGTTCTACAGAAGGATGCTGAGAATACCATGGATTGAACATGTGTGCAGCGGCGAAGTTTTGAGAGAAAATGAAATCAAAAAGGGCACATAACACCAGAAAGGGAGTTGAAATTTCTAGTGCACGATGTAGAAAGAAGGCTTGGAAAATTTTACACGCACAGGACAAGTATTGAAGCTAAGAGGGACAGAGGAAAACAGTCCATAGCCTACCTAACAATCTTCTGTAAAATAGTTGACAGAACGGGGTTTAGACGAGATAACAAAAATACAAAATTTACTAAGAGCTACAAAGCATAAGAAATAGTGGTGAGCCATCCATGATCGCCAACGTCCTGAAGTGATACGGTACATAGAAGAAGCAGAAGAATATTCTTCATACGATAAATTTCTGAAAAGGATCGTTTGAATAGGTGAGATAAAAAAAAACAACTGAAATTAGAATTAATTAAATATTAATAAAAAAATATCTAATGACTAATAATGCATCATCTAATAACAATAATAATAATAATATCGACAAAATATATAATATAAGGACCATTGTTCAGTAGATAAAAGCGTTGGTTGAATCTCGTGTGTTCAATACCTGGCTACAGCTGAAATGAACAAAAAAGGGAGATAACTGATACTGTGATACCCGGAAGAGGCATGACACGTAGGACTAGAACAATCTACCTCGGTGGTCGAAATAAAAAGTTTAGTTCGAAATTTTAATCACCTGAAGAAGGCCGGAGCGTACAACGGCCGAAACGTCATGAATATACCAAAGAAGATGAGTCCGAAAAATTTAAATAGTGTAAATAATGACAATACCTCATCTCAAAAATATAGGAAGATGCAACGTCTATAGAATGATGGCTAGAGTAGTTGAGGTCATACTTTGGCAATCTATGTCAGAATATACAATGGTTAACGTCTTAGCTTGAGTAGGTATCACATAATTAAGATCATGGTTTGTCAATCCATGTCAAAATCAATAATGGTTAATAAATGTCTTAGCTTGAGTAGGTAACACATATGTTGTGCAAACTTCAGTTTATATCTACCATTATGGGAAAAAACATTGATAAGAAAGAATTGTTTAATCTTCGTGTATCAATAGGACGGTTATTCCCTTGACATCACTATTAATGTATACACTTTTGACTCCCACGTCAATGGTCATTGTTTTAAATAGTGATGATTATAATTTTAATAGCACCTAAATATATGAAAATGGATTTATATTTTTTCTTTATTCTTGAGAATTGACAAAAAATACATTAAACACTATATATTACAACACAATTTATTTATTAGATTACTTATTTACAAGAATATTTATAAGATTATACAGATATGTGAATCAACTATAAGGAATTATTTATCACTAGCTTAAAAGTCACCCCATTGGGCAGCATTTAAGCTAGCTTCTGTGGAGGGCTCTTCATTAGACCTTCATCAAAACAGGTATGGAGGATTAGATGCGATAGGTAATAATAAATAACAGAACTCAAAATTGATCGCTGTATTTAAATATTGCATTAATATTATTTAAGCTTACCTTTTAACAATTCAAAGATTACTCTTCTGCCGCCACATAATTTAAAGACAGTTTGATGTACGCAAGTCCTTACTTTTCTGTACAAACAATTATTTTATTTTATGGGTGACTTTCGCAGGATTTCGCAATTCATTTCGATTATTCACAAATTAAAATAATATATTTTTTACTAATTTCCAGCAAATACAATCCCAAGAACCACTCAAGATAGAGCACTAGTGCATGAGGTGTGTGATCTGAATGAGGGAAGTAGGTAGTAAGGACTATGAGGATATGAAAGGTAATTAATGACTGACACTTGACTTAGAGATTCAGATTTTAGCGTTCGAGGAAATATCTACGCAAGAGTCTGATCCTAAAAGCAGCGTTTTTTGTTTTGTTTTGTTTTTTCGCGGTATCTCCTTCTAGCATGAATAATGGAACGAGTACACTATCTCAGTAGACTGAATAAAGGTTCCAGATAGAGACGTTTATCGAGTAAGATTCAAAGCTGAAGAGGACCAGAGAGATAAGTGTCGAAACGCTGTAATTAAATACCATACTTTGGACACTAGTTCGAATTTATCAATGTATTATAATAATAATTTCTAATCTCAAATATTCATATACGAACTTCCATCGAGAACAGATCAATGTTTTAGGGCGAGTTTTCTCGTCGGACCTATACAGTACTTATAGTGAGTCAATCCTCAAAGGATTTTAAATTCTGCTAGGATTCATTACAAATCTTAACATTGTATATGCAGATGACATGAGTTGATAGCAAACACAGAAAAATGTATTGCTGGTAATATTTTTTTACAAAATTTTTCAGCTATTAAAACCTATTTTTACACACTCATAGTGTTTTGACCCCAGTTTGGAGGTTAACTATTTGCCCACATCTGGGACCCTAACAGGTGCTACCACCCTGGGTCAGGGTGGATCTGGGAACACCAGCATTGGTGGTTCTACGCTCCTCAAAACCTCCTGATCAGAGGACGCGTGTGTAGTTCATCGTCACACCCAGGAAGTGATTGTATATCATATATCAACTCCTCATGGTCATTTAATGCCTAAATGAAATTTTCTTGGAAATTTTGAATTAATAAAAATATGATATATGTTATTCTGCTTTCACAATTGAATACATGGTAGATGATACTTAGCTTTTATGCATATATATGTTTCTGTGGACATAACTACGAGATGTAGTGATACGCATATTTTACGTTACATTTTGTTAGAGTTAAACTTTTAATACAGTTTGATTTCTTTAAGAAATTGTAGGATATTATATGGATTAATGTCATGAAATAATTCTTTCATGTTGGTTAGTTAGTTGACTTTGTTTAGTGCTATATCTATGGGTCATTTAATGATGAAATCTAAATATTTTTAACATAATTTTATGGCCTCAACTAAATATATTTCAAACGCAATTGTATGCTTTCAACTACAGATAAAATTTTACTATAAATATGTATTGCCGGTAATTTCCTTATACAGAAAAGCATTGCTCGTATTTTTACCACAAAAATGCACCTTCAGAGTATCTTGCGTGTGGTTCATTATTTGCCCATAGTTGGGACCCTAACAGGTGCTACCACACCACATCAGGGTGGACCTAGGAATAACAGCAATTCCTCAAAACCTCCAATCTCCCGATAAGTGGACTTGCTGCCGGATATAATAGTAGCAATAGCATTATTATTATTATTAGTAGTAGTAGTAGTAGGAGTAGGAGTAGTAGTAGTAGTAGTAGTAGTTAGTGTGAGACTAATCTGCTATCCATTACGCTGCAGCAATGTGCTATGGTTGTAATTCATTATATTTTAGTAGACAATCTTATTGGTACGCCGCTGTAGTTTCTTGAAGCGCTGTTCTTAATAGTAAGCGAAGACATGTTTTATGCAAACACCGCAGCAAAACATTTTCCACTTAGAACACAATTCTGGTAATAATAGACATGTCAGAAACTATTTAGGCTTCATTTTCTATCTTTGGTGTCATTGTTCCAAACTTCGATAAACCTACGCAATATTGCAAGTATTGGAATTAGCATATTTCAAAAGGCGTTTGTCAACGCTTTTACTATTTTGATACTGATCGAAATTACATCCGAAGAATATGTTCATGTGATAAAAAGATTTGTTTTTTTTTGGGGGGGGGTATGGCGATTAAACGAATGGATCATAGAATGTAATATACACAAAAATGTTATGGAATGATTAAAGGAAACATAAAAGGAAGATAAATTTCGTACTACTCCATCTGATTAATTCGATTTTATCGATGGAATCATATATATATATATATATATATATTATTGTTATAGTAATTTACCCACGCACGCATGAACTCTCGTAACTATAAATAGGAGCAGGTATTGCGTTTTACAGAGGGAAGATTCTAGTTTCAGCTCTGATAGTCGGACCGAACATTCTTGCTATAACACTCTCGTTTTTTATTACTGTTTCTGTTAATATAACCCACTCCCTCTCTTTGTGTCTTTCTTTCTGGCCCTAACAAGTCCACAAACACACATATATATATATATATATATATATATATATATATATACTAAGCAGTTATTTACCATCGCCTGAGGAGAGCCAACTTTAGTGCTGAAGCATGAAAGTATGTAGCGATTTTTAAAGTTTTTTGTTTTAATCTCATATATATATATATATATATTACTGAATTAGCTCGATGTAACCGTAAGTTCTTTTTTAATAAGCTCTTCTTCAGCGCTTCTTATCTGCGGAACTCTTTTCTTGTTTCTTGCTTTCCAGTCTACTATGATCTTCAAATATGTAAATACATTCTCAATCGTCATCTACTGCCTTCTTCACACTTGTTCTTTTATTGTCTTTTCTTCTTAGTAACGTTTTCTGTTTCTTTCGCACTCAGAAAGGCATTACGTCTCAGTGGCTTTTGGGAGGAGAAAATACAAGGTAAAAAGAACGAAATCAAAAAAAAAAAAAACTCAGTTCCAATTCTACTTCGAGAAAACACTGAAGACCACTTTGCTTTTTATATTTAAATTTAAATATTTTGTCATCCGATAATGTCACGCGCATACTCTCCCGATTTGAATCTTCTGAACCGCTACATCTAAAACGTCACCAAGAAGGAAATTGGCAGTCGCTTCCGAAATCAAATTGAGACCAGCTTCTCAACTGAGATTGAGTTTAGTGAGTAAATTTTTCTGTTTTTCTAATTTGAACAATATTTTTTTTTCGTTTGGAAAAAATGTTTTTTCTTTATATTACATTTTTCTTAATTATCTGGCTATATATATATATATATATATATATATATATATATATATATATATATATATATATAAAACCAAACATCTTTCATTGATTAATATAGACATATTTATTTATATACTGATCCTGTTTATTTATTTATTTATTTATATACTGATCCTTTCCAGTTGTCTAATAAAATTCTTGATGTTAAGATGAAATTTATCAAAGAAGGCGCTGTAGTTTTTTTCTTACCCAAGTACTTTCATTTTTTCCAAGATCATTTCCAGGTGTAAATTACAAAGACAAACTTATTGTAACTGCGCCGTTGTGATGGTGATTTTTCAAAAACACGCGAACATTTGCTCTGTTATAGTTATTGTAAAATGTCAATTTATCCGTATTTATAAATGTTTTGCAAAGCAAGCGTTCCAATATAAGGGAGCTGAAGTATGGAGAGAAAAATGCATGAACAAATGTTTTAACCATTTCACCCCAAGCAAAGCAGTAAAGTCGCTAAGATACAAAGTAAAACGGAGTGTGGAAACTAAAAAAAAAGGAATATTATTAAAGAGCGAGAACAATAAAAAAGAGAATTCAAGAGCATAATAGGTAACGATTGACGATGCATTTAATTTTTTAAAGATTTTTTTAAAGCATGGATCCAGAAGAGGGTTCCACAAGCGATAAATATGAGAGAAGAAACTGTTACAATCGAATTCACGGTTGCGTCTAGCCAATTCAACTATAAATTCAGGAGACCTGGTTACTAATCTAGTACTGCGCTTAACTTCATAAACTCTGGGTACCATATCAATTTATCAGCACAATTACCATGAAGGTCTGATGGAAAAGGCGCAAGGAAGCTACAGTATGCCGGCGTGAATGTGACTGAAGCCGAGATGCTAAGTCAGGAACAATAATATTGCAGATTCTTTTTTGAATTTTACTAAGAATCTCTAAATATATAGCAGGAGCACCAGACCATATGTCGCAACAATATTGAAAGCATGGACGATGGTAGACTTATAAATATATAAGATGGATTCTGGAGAGAAAATTCGTCTCGCACGACACAGTGAACCAACTTTCTTAGCAGCAAAACGAGCAATTTGACTCAATATAATAATTCTACTTCATGTCAGCAGAGAATGTTGTCTAAAAAGGCGCAATGAGATGGCAGAAAGGGTTCTCCAATAAAGACAAGTTTCATTCCTTGCATCAATGAACAGTAGACGGTACGTCATTTTTAGATCAGCTGCCAATTTGACCTTATCAAATCGACCAAACCTACTATTGAGTCAGGAATAAATAGTTGCGTTATCATCATAGATGCTGAGTTGAAAATTGATACCATCAGAAAGGTCACTGATGGAAATTAGAAATAAAGTTGATTCAGCGATATAGCCCTAGAGACACCTGCATTAAGGCAAAAAGATCTAAAAGAGTGGCCATTCAAGACAACTTTCATTTCACAATTTGATAAGACTGAATCTATTCAAAAATTCCTTCGCTTGAAAACATTTTAATCCGAGAAAGTTGCATACACTTGGCAATTCAAATATTTATGGATTTGACACCATGCCTGATATCCATATGAAAGTCTACATCTGACAAAACCATTTAAGATCATGACATACGACTCGATTTCTTAGAATAATCTTTTGATTTTATAGCAATGTGTGGTGTCGGGCGAAACTAAAACTAGGGCAGCCTATTCTATGTTCAATTTCTTTATCTCCAATACTAAACTTGTTATAGATGTTCTATACAATGACGTATTTGAAGCGTTTCGGTTTTATTGAGTTCCTATTCCAAATTGTTACGATGGATTCATGGTATGTGCCAACATTGTTTTCATTCGAATTTCTGACCATTGTTTCTGAGGTGGGCATTAATATGTTAAATTCACTGCAAAAATTATTTCTTTACATTTTTTAGGTCACTTGTAAATCGAATTTCATGGGATTAACAAGGCGCCAAGTTTTTACAATATTTATTTTAAGTATGCACAGGAAAAATACGACACGTCTTTGTTTTTGTAGTTAGGTGTCAAAAATGTCTGGGTTCCTTGCTCTTTGCTGCAGACTTCATATTTAAAACACGACAGAAGGCCTTTTCATGGGAGAATATGATATACAAATTTGTATATATCAGGAGAATTTACAAGCAAACATTTGCACTATAGACTGTAATAAATGTCACAAAAATACATAGGCGAAACTTCGAGGTATTTTAATAAAAGATTATATGAACACAAAAGAGATCTTTTATAAAATAACCCACTCAATGTATGAGCCGTCTGTGGCAATAAATGTAACTATAATTTCGATTTAAAAAATGCTCCTGTTATTAAGAAAGAGAATGAATTACGGAGGGGAAATGTATAGAAAGTGAATGGATTCCAGAAACTTCTGCGATAAATTTGCGTCCAGGTTCTTACATTTCGCTTTAACACATCGACCTAGTGTGGGATATTTAAAAACCACAGCGTAAAACGCAAAACCAAGAGCGTTTAGAAATCAAATGAGATCGGTGGAGATGAGCGTCTAGACACGTCGGACGGCAGAAATATCAAAATTTAGCGTTCCTCTACCTTCAATGTTGATTCTCAATGAATAATTATAACCGATGTTTACGCTTATATTTCCTTTCTACCCAGACTTATATATAATCCCATAATTAAGAATATTAGACTGAAAAAGTCCTTTAAAAATACGAAACGCGTTACATTTTCGTTTTGTCAACAAGGTTTTTTTTTTATATAAGTCGGTGTCTAAAAGTCTTAGTTAGATCAGATATCAGGGAATCCTATTCTAGAATATTGTCTTTCTTTTGCCATTACACTTAACGTATCATAACTGGCGATAACATTTAAAATAACAGTGAAATATTCCACTTAATGGAATACAGCCAATGACGCATCAGCAACTAGAGACGGAAAAATACAAGAGAATCTATATAGAAAAATAATACCTGTTTCCATACAAAATATTCAATGCTTGAAGCCCCAATCTACGATATGACTTAACTAGAAGCAAATATCTCCAATGTTTCTAAAATCGTCTTTGGATACTGAAAAAACACCATTAGATTCCAAAGAAAAAATCTTTATTGTATAGTGAAGTTTTAGTGACATTAGACATAAGCAAATGCTGAAAATGATTTTAACTTGTTTTCCAGGAATCATAAACTGAGATACTAAAACGGCTGTCCATCGAAGACGCCTCCCATACAAAGATGAGCTGAACAGTTCATATGCTAACTCTGAAGGAGTGATACTGTGAAAACTTGCATGCATTAATTCCAACTTTTCTTATTAATAACTGCATTGTTGCTTTCCCGGTGAAATGATAGCTGACTATTCAAAAAAGACTTCAAAAGTAACTATTAGCGCTTTCTCTTGAAAATAGACAGAATTTAGCATCATGGTGCTATCAAGTACTGACATAAAAGGGTTTAGCCTCAAAGAACATTCATGCTTATGTGATTGTTACATTAGGACATTACGCCTCAGCTTTATCAATAGTTCAAAAGTGGGTAGCTAAATTTAGGCGTGGAAAAGAGAGTTTTGACGATGACTCAATGTCTGGACGTCTTGCAATTGATTGTGTTCACCAGATGGCGATGAATGACTGACGATTGACCATAAAAATAGTCGGTGCTATTAGTATATAGTGTGATAGAATTGAGAATATTCTGCACAATGAACTTGGCATGACGAAAGTTTCTTCTCGGTGGTTGCCACGTGTTCTGACACCTGATCGGAAGCGCACCAGGTTGTTCACATCACAGGAAAATATGATGTTGTTTGAGGGATATCCAGCCGGTTTCCTTCAACGTTTTCTAACCCAGGTTGTATGTTGAGTGCATTACAATGAACCAGAGACAAAGTAACAATTCGTGCATTGGAAACACCCCTCCTAACCTTCTCCAAAGAAGGTCATAGTCGTTTCATCTCCAGGGAAGATGATGGTCTCAGTTTTTTTGAAATGCAAAAGGCATTGTGTTTATTGACTATCTTCAAAAGGACCACATCCTCAATGCAAAATACTATGACAACTTGTTGAGGTAGTTATAAAAAGCTATCAAGACCACACGCCCAGGGGTCGTGTTTCATCAGGACAATGATCCAGTAAATAAGTCCTTTGTTCCAATTGCTGTTGTCCATGATTGTGGCCCTGAACTGGTTAATAGTCTTCCCTATTCTCCTGATTTGGTCCTATCTGACTATCCTCTGGTCCTCAAAATGGAAAAAAAGACATTTTCCTGGTAACCAGTGTCGCAGTGATAATGATGCCGTATCTGCTGTTAATAACTTTTTTTACCAACAGGATAAAAGCTTCTTCACAAATGGGATCCAAGCACTGCGACACCAACTGAAATGTGTTGACCGCAATATCTTTTCTTCCAGTTCCTTTCTCACGAACGCAGGTGTTCCCCGAAGCTTTATCCTGGACCTACACTGTTTCTGATCTTCATCAATGATCTTCCCGATGCCATCAGTTCCCAAGTAGGCATCTATGTAGACGACATTACTATTTACTCCTGCCTCAATAGCAAATCTGTTATTGCTGACAAAACTAACCTGGCCGTTGGTCTCGAAAAGTACTTCCAATTTGTTGTTGACTGGGGTAAGAAATAGCTGGTTAACTTTAATGCCTCAAAAACAAAACTGCTCTCTTTGACCTACCACAGAGAACCCTCCCTGACTCCCATTAGAATGTCTTTTGCGACTACTTGGTCTCACACAGTCCGCTAACCTGAGATGGAAAAAATACATTGAAGCAATAGCTTCATCTATCGTAAAGAAAGTTGGTTCTATGTGTCGCGCCAGAATCTTTTTCTCTCCGAGTCCATCCTTCAAATCTATAAATCAACCATTCATCCTTGCATAGAATATTGCTGTCATATATAATCTGGAACCCACGCTGTATATCTTAAGGTCCTCGACAAAATCCAGAGACGGATATGCAATGTGACTGGCCCTGATCTGGCATCTCGTTTACAGTCGCTCTTTCGTAAACCTGCCGTCGCTTCCCTCTGTCTTTACTACAAATACTTTCTCGGTAACTGCTCCGACGAGCTACTTTCGCTGGTTCCCAAACTGCATGAATTTAAACGTGATACTAGGTTGGCACCTTCAGACCCACCCTTTCACTGTTGAAACGGTTAAATGTAGCCGTCTCTTCTACTCCATTATCTTCATGTCTCGTACTTGCCGTCTGTGGAATTCTTTTCCTCTTACTTGCTTCCTTGATAGCTATAATTTCCAAATGTTTAAATGTAATGTCAATCGACATCTCTAGATGCGTTAATCTATTTCCCGTCCTTCTTTTGCTCCTTTCCTCTATCACGCCTCTTTACTATTGATTCCACGCTCTGTAACACCTTGCGTGCTGGTGGCACCCCCGCCTTGCTTGGGGTCAAAAGCTTAAAAAAAATTAAAATTAAAATAATAAACCTCATTTGCTCACATTCCATGAGAATATCTTGGTCGGCCTATGAACTTTTCAGCCGACACTCGTATTTCATCGTAGGTCTTTCGCAGATCAAAGGCGGTTTCCTCAGTTTCCATCGGTCTCTTAACAATTAGGTATCTGCCATTGTCCAGTTGGAAGGATGCATGATAGCACTGCAATTCAATGCCAAATTTGGTCAGTTTGATGTGCCAAATGGCAGAATCTAACATATTGCTACCAATGTCTTCAACGTGATTTTGTTCCAGAGACACATAAGATTTTGTATTCAGAGTTGTCCTTTTAGCCTGATTGCTAACCACAACCAGAGAATCCATTCTGACCTACTATTTAACCTAAAGCTGGGAGGAAAAGACACAGATTTATATATTTCCGAAGTGTATTTTCACATCCGTGAATGTAACAACTGGAATCGGAAATTGGTTCTCAGATTTCTCATTCCGAGCTAAAGGAAGAAACCGTTGCATCTAATGTTTTATTATTACGTGGGTGGCATTTCTGAGTAGAAAGTCTGACGCACGCTGTATATATACGTCGATTTCAGGCAATGTAAGTTTCGTAAAGATGCTCAGAATAGCAAAAGTATTAAATATATTAGAATATTGCTGCCACATATGGTCCGGTGTCCCTGTTATTTTCCAGGAGCTCCTCGATAAGATCCAAAGAAGAATCAGCAATATTATTAGCCCTGATCTGACAACTCAGTTCGGCTCTAGTCACTCCCGAACCACCGTAAGGTTGCCTCTCTGTGTCTTTTCTATTAATACTTATATCGTAATTCATAACGCTTCGCTTTGGTACCTAGACTTTTTGAATTTAAGCACAGTACTAGACTGGCGTCAAGATCTCATCAATTTACAGTTAATCTGATTGGATGTAACTAAGTTCTATACTAACAGTTTCTTTCCTTGTACTTCTCACTTGTGGAACTCCTTTCTGGTCCCATATTTTCCAAAAATGTTAATCTGCAAAAATTTAAATGCAATGTCAATCGCTACCTACTGTCCTGATTACTCTTTCCTATTCCCGCTCATTAATGTTTCTGTTCCTAATTCTTTCACGCCCTGCAACCCCTTGTGTCTTAGTGGCTTTACTGCCTTGCATGGAATGATACCGATGTAAAAAAAAATTAATTTGTATTTATTTTTATATAGTTTCTCGTAAAACAATTTTCTGAACACTCTAATAATATATATTTTTTTAAATAAAACGTTTGTACTAGTTATCTTTCATTAAGAGTGATATGTTAAATAGTTGCAATAATCAGTTGAAAACAAGACAGTAATAAAACAATGGTCAATGTATTATTGCTCGTTCTCTGACAGCATCCTCTCGGAAAGCAGAATTTATGTTCTTTCCCCTTTACCGTTATTTTTAGTCAGCTTGAACTTATACGAGAATAAAACGTGAAAATCAGGAAGTGAAAAAAAGTCTTAATATGTCGTAAAACCAACGAAATGAATTGAAACGGAACTTTTACTGAATAATCAATAAGATTTTATTAAAATAAAATATCATTGAAAAAAATGTTATCGATTTTTTTTTTTTTCTTTTGGAGAAATAACTAAAAATGCCGAGCTTAAAAAAAAACAAACCCCAGGAATATTATATGAAACAACTAAATACCTTATAGAATGTTGTCAATTCGTTTTACACATTGTCGAATTTAATCTTGACAGGACATTGCTCTCTCCATAAGCCACATCGCTTATTTTCCAAACGAGACAAGTTTAATTCTTATTTTCTGAGTTTTTATTTTTATTCGTTTGTCACACGCCGAAAATTAATGACTGACACTTACCACTTCAAAAAATATGACTTAAAAAGAGAAAACTAAAGTTTGAAAAGAAAACAGTCTGGCTAAATGTGTATCCACAAAATATTAGGTTGGGGCAAAAATAATGACGGTTTTTGACGTTAAAAAATACGTCAAAAACCGTCATTATTTTTGCACCAACCTAATATCTAAAAGAACGTACGTGCTGCAGTGTATAAGAGGGTCGATTAATAAAAACCGTATTCTGGCATGTGCTGGTAGCGTAAAAGTTATCGGCGCAGTTAGCGTGATGGGAAAAAATTTCAAATTTCAATGCGGTCTGCTCTTCTCACTAATGCCTCCGAGAAAGGCATGAATCCATTTGCATGAATAAAATACCAAAGCAGAACCTAGCCTATTATAAGTTCTAATATAAGAAAAAGACTGATTTAAATTCAAAATCGCTGAAGACACGCAGAAAAAAATGTTCCATTCACTGTCTATAGATGCCAAATGATTTCACTGATAATAATGAAAATGAATATAGAGAGAGTCAAGATTGTCTATGTTCTAATAGAAGAAATATATTTTAAAGTGCTTGACATGTTGTTTCTGTCTGTATTTCTGAGATGAGGTATTATGTATACTATTTACATTATTCGGACTATTGTCCTCATCTTTGTCGACATATTTATTACGTTCCGCCGTTTTACGCTCCGGCCTTCTTCAGGTGATTGGAATGTTGAACTGAACCTTTTATTTTCCTCAGTGAGGTAGTTTCACTTGCTATGTTTAATGGATGTCAGTTATCAGTTATCTCCTGTTAATTCCCCTCTCCAAGTTCTCCACTGTGCCATGGGTCTTCAAGGACACGTGTCACAGTGGATAAAGGGATTGGTTAGATCCAGTGATAGGGCCCAAAGGGTGTGGGTTCAATACCCGGTTAAGGCAGTGGAGAACTTGGAGAGGGGAATTAACAGGAGATAACTGATAACTGACATCCATTGAACGTGAAACTAGAACACTCTACCCCAGTGAGCGAAATAAAGAGTTCAGTTCGACATTCCAACAACCTGAAGGCCGGAACGTACAATGGCCGAAACGTTGTAATAAATATGACGGCAAAGATGAGGACAACAGTCCGAATAATGTAAATAATGTCGTTTTCAGCTAGATTTTATCTGGACTTTTCACTATCATGTTATGTCCATGTTATTAATATTCACACACACTCACACACGTGTGTAAAAAAGTCAGATATAAATACAAGATATCTTTAAAAAGACAATATGATAAAGACAAAAGGAAAAGTTATCTTATCCGACGTGTGTCATCCTCTGACGTAAGACGAAACACTGTGAGGATTTTACTTTGTAAAAATGTTATTTTTTCAAAGATTTTAAGTTTATTCCATCAGAATATCTTGTCGTATGTCATAGGTGCTTCAATGTCTATATCTCTGAGATGAGGTATTATGATTATTTACATTATTCCGACTTCATTATCCTCATCTTCATTGGCATATTCAACGTGAACTGTATCGATGATTTTATTGAGTTCACTTGGTCGAGTAGTAGCTGGATGTCTTCCTAGTGTGGCCAGAGTATGAAGGTGTCATCTATGTATCTCAGCCATATTGTTGGCTTTAGTGATGTACTTTCTAATGCCATTTCCTCAAAGTATTCTATTCATAGGTTTGCTATTGCTGGTGATAATGGCGAGCCCATTGCTAAGCCCTCATCCTGTCGATATATGTCTGATCCCATTCCAAAGTGTCATGTTTGCGTACAGAAAGTCAGCACATAGAACTAGAACAATCTGCCCAGGTGGATGAAATAAAGTATTCGGTTCGAAATTAAAATCACCTGAAGAAGGTCGGAGCGTACGACCATTTCGAAATACTGATTAAAAATAATCCTGGTCACACAGCATCATACTTGACACGTCTGATATGAGCGTTATAAGGCATTTCAAAACATGGATCCTGGGTCGCTACGATGTTTGGGCGCCTTCCTGTTAAACGAGAAAATTTTAATGATCTGCATTTCCATCTACGATTCTCTGCTACGACGCAAACAAAAAACGACACCCATTTTGCAAAAACAATCAAAAGCGATGAATAACAAACTGCTTACAACAACGTGAAGCGGAAAAAGATGCTGGGCAAAATAAAATGAGACACCATTAACCACGCCAAAATCTGGTCTGCATCCGAAGAAGGTGATGCTGCGTATCTGATAAGATTGGAAGGACATTAAGATCTCCTTCCGAAAAATAAGATTTTGAATTCAAACAAGTACTGTTCGAATTGGAATCTATAAAAAGCGATCAGAATTGTCCAGCCGGAAGTGTGTCGTCTTCCACCCAGACAACGCCTTACCTTATCACTTTTTGAGTACCAAACAAAAATTGGTATAGCTTGTGCGGAATATTCTACTGCACCCTCCGTAATCACCTGACATTGCCCCGTCGGATTACTTACTTATTGTTATGGGACCTTACCCATAATAATAATAATAATGGACTATTCCATACTTAATAAATACTGCGCCTCAGGAGTAGGCAAGGAGTCAGTCAGTCGTTCACGTTAAATAACCGGCCTTGTGCTACATGATGCCCCAGTGGTGGGGGTGACTGAATATCGTCAGTCAGTAGTTCAAGTCGAGTCAAGAGTCGAGTCAGAGGCATTCCGATACAGAGTCGCGTTCAGACAATTACTGCAAGACATTGGAATAGTGATACTGGTCGAGACTACATTGTTCTCTGTACTAAACCTGATTGTTCATACTAACACTTCTACTTCTCTGTATATATCCCTGTTTGTAATATATCTCTGTGTTCGCGTTCTTCTTTACTGGTTCTACCTTGGACTATCACAGTGGTACAAGGAACCGGAACATAACACTTATTTTGATACCTACAAAGCTCTCATAATGGGAAGAATTCCAATTCTCTGGAAACCAGTAAAAAAAAAATCTGTTCAACAACCAGAATGATATCAAGTTCTGGGGATGAAAGCTACCTCCACAGCAGCGAAATGTTGTAGAACAAAACGACACATAAGTGGTTGAATAAATTTATTTACAAATATTTTTCTCGGTTGATTAGGACCACTAAGAGGTATAAGGCTAATAGATCGATAGTTACAATATAACAGTTTAAAGACTGGAACTAAAGAAGATAATGTCCAACACGTACGAAAAGAGATCACCAGGGATTTAAAGAGTTTAATGAGAACATGAGTCAGTTAGGGAGCACATTCCTTAAGGGTTATTGCAGGGATACAATCAGATCAATTGGGGGTCAAGAATAGAGATGATGGAAGAAATCATAGAAGGATTTATAAACATATCACTCAACACACTCAGTTCTATGTGCAAAATCAGATGAAAGAAATATATATATATATATATATATATATATATATATATATATATATATATATACACACACACATACATACATACACAGAGCGTGCGATGGGTAAATTGTCGCCATGTTATATTTTTATTTCACAATTCACTCTGCCAGAAATTTGAAAACGGCATGCTGTACTGCTTGCTATTCGCACTGGTACCTCCAATACAAACATTTTCAGCCTGTTTGGGTGTCAGTCTGAGGACTGCAAAGAATTTGGAAAAAGTTGGAGGAGTCTAATGATGATTACGAAAGTCCTTAGAGTGATCACTCGTGACGGCGACGTTATGCCTCCATTCATCTTCCTATAATCAACACGGAAACCTACTTGAGGATCTAGTGGTGCTCTGGATCAAGGGTGTGGCTGCTGGAAGACCCTATATCCGGCAACAGAACTCTGCACCATGCCAAACAAGCAGGAGAACCCAGTCATGGCTGTCAGACAATTTCTGCGACCACATCACCCCTTACATATGGACACCTAACTCCCCAATTAAAATGAGATGTCAGTGATATTTTCGTTTTTGCGTAATTTAGACGGCAATTTATCCATCGCAGTCAAAATATACACGGAAATATATTAAAAAGATATGATCACTTTACCAAGCTACTTCACCCGTCGGATCTTCACGCTGGTTTGGTTTTATAATTATATTTTATGCCGCTTTATATTTAAATATAGTGCTTCTGTTCTGCTTCATATCACCAAACAAAATATCCGATTCTTATTTTTTTAACTATTGCTGGTCTTCATTTTCTTTTCTATTAATTTCCAATTCACAACTCCCATCACATGGGTAAGAACTTTCTCTCATGTCTATATTTCCTCATAACTTCAGATCTCTGTTTTAGCAAATTCTTGTGGTTCTTTATACATTACTATCGCTAATTTCCTCTCCGAGCAAAACCAGCAAACCTTCGATCTCCTTCCATAACTCACTGTCCACTTCGTTATTTCCCATTTGACGGAATCGCCATATTCTTTTCTTTTAACTCGCAAATGCGGTAGTTGGCTGTTTCCATCACCATTTTATGATTATAAAATCTTTTTAATACGTCCTTTTCTGCAGAGGGCTTAGATGGTTCTTCTGCTTTGTGTACGGCTGCATTAAATCTCTTCTTAGATCCAAATCGATGTCCAAGTATTTCGCTCTTTTTCAATTTAGTTTCACTCTCAATCCTGAACTCAAGTTCTTTAAATAATGTGCACAATTTTTTCCTCAATTTCAGTTCAATCTTTCTTTTCCTATTCATTGTACTTAGAACTAGTCCTGCATCTCTGTAGAGACAATTCTCACCTTTATCGACCAATTTACTTTCTGTAGGATGTATATGTCAAGTATGTCACTCATACCAGCAATGTCAAATGGATCTATTGGGACATCGAATTTCGGCTGTATCTCTCCGTTTTGTGCCAGATTTCTCCATGATGGCATAAAATTGATCTTCTCCAATATTTAATTACCTGAACGTCTCTCAAGAAACTCTTGCAAAATTTATTGATTTCTTTCATATATCTTTTGTAATGATCATCAGATTTTTTACGGCTTATCAACTTTTTGCAGGCTAATAAAGGTCATAATATATATATATGAGCTGCACCTCTTTCTGTTTGTGATGTTACTGAACCATTCTGTACAATAACCCTTACTACGCCATTGATTCAATGTGATTGCTAGTGTCAACACATCACACATTTCCTATAACATTAAGTTACTGACTTTTCCAACATCGCTCTTAATGTTTGTAAAGTCGTCATGAAACAAAGTTACTACTCAGGTAATGGGGCCAAGAATTGAAGAGTAAGAAAAAAAAGAATACCTGCCCAAAGATTAAAAATTAAACAATAACCAGATATCCCTTTTATTAGTGTGTGTGTGTGTGTGTGTGTGTGTGTGTGTGTGTGTTTTGTTGTTGTTTTTTGGTGTTTTTTTTGGTGGGGGTTGCAACCTAATGTAGCGGAATGGAAGAGGTATATTTAAATATAAAGTGACAGAAGATGTAATAATAAAATCAAAACCAGGCTGAAGATCCGAGTAGTGAAACCGCTGTAGCTTGATGTGGTGCTTATATCCTTTTAAAGATAATATATACGATGGCTCTCTGGATTAAATACGGAGCACTTTTTGAAATTTGATAGAATTAGTAATTTTCGGGGTGAACTTTGTCCCTCTAGTTGATTTATACAAATGACAATCATATATAATACTATAATAATAATAATAATAGCTATTAATACCAGCAATCATATAATTTAATATATATAAAATTTAACAGAACTTTTTCTAATAATCTTACAAAAACAATGAACTTCCCTTATATAAATATCAGTCAAGATAAAAAAAATGGAGAACTTTGTACTTTAGTTGAATCAGCTAAATATGAAAAGTTTTAATGTTATAATTTTCGATTTTGTATTATTTTATGTTAAAATAATCAATAATATAAGTAATTATGAGTAAATAATATAAGTACATATTATTAAGTGGAAATAAGTATTTTCGAAATTCCAAACACCTGAAGAAGTGTACAACGGCCGAAACGTCGGGAATATGGCAACAGAAATAAGTAATTTTTATTTTGTTTATATTTGTAACATTGTACAGGTGTGTATGCATATATAACACTCTTATTCGGCCTTTCAGTTTTCATGGAGATCTCGTTATATTAACAACTGTAAGTAAATTTTAAAACTACAAACAATATGATTATTTCCAAAATTATTATTAGGTTGGTGCAAAAATAATGTCGTTTTCTCACATGTTACTACATGAGTAAACGACATTATTTTTGCACCATCCTAATAGTTTTCACTCCAAAATTTAAATGTGCATTTATATAATAGATGCATTCATGCTTGTCAAGATTCTCGATATGTTATAGAAAAATTACAAAAATCTTGATATATGAGAGAGAGAGAGAGAGTAAGTAATGAATAGCGACTCGAGTTGGTTTGGTTTGTTTTACGACATATCAACCTCAATGGGTTATTTAATGCCGACAAGATTTTTATTCTTGGTAATATTTTTTCTTCAAAAATATTGCTAGTAAAAATTTTTCCATAAAAGTATTTCTGATATTAATACCTATTTTTATACTTCCATTATGTTTGGCCCCCTTTGTGGCATTAACTATTTGCCCATAGCTGGGCCCTGACATGTGCTACCATCCCGGTTCAGGGTGGACCTGGGAACACCAGCAATTAAGAGATGGTCTACGCTCCTCAAAACCTTCTGATCAAAAGCCTTTCTGTCGGATGTAGTTTATAGTCTTACCCAGGACGGGTTTGTATTAGGTTGGTGCAAAAATAATGACGCAATAATGTCGTTTTTGACGTTTAAAAATATATCAAAAAACAACATTATTACGTAATTATTTTTGCACCAACCTAATAATTTATCGTCTTACCCAGGGCTGGATAGCGGTTCGGATTAGGGAATTGGAGGTTTCGCATTGCGAAAGAGAAACCGATTGGTAAAGTTCTTAAGATAATCCCACTGTAAAGTTCTTAATTAAAAATTAAATTTTATGCCTGCAGACGGACATAAGTTCTTGCCTCCTGTTCTGCATTTTGGTATTACACATGCTCTTGAAGATCGTCAGATTTTCGGTCAAACAAAAATTACATCTGTTGCCAATAGTAGTTTATACAAGATGTATCAAAAATAATTTTACAAGTTTGGGGCGGGTTCCTCACACTAAACAAGGACAAAAGTCCTTATAAATTTGTCCGCAAATCTTTCGTTTTTGAGTTATACTTCTTACACATACAATCAGAAAGATTTGTCATTTCCTGGAGGAAATAGGGTTGGAAAAATCTGACACTCTGTACATATTGAAAGGAAGAAAGACAAAAAGAAACAACGACTAACAACCCTAACGATTTTGTGGAAATGGATAGCAGAAAAGCGAGGGATGGTATAGTAAAAAGACAAAATTACTAAGAGCTACAAAAGATAGGAAGTTGTGGAGAATGATGACCGTCCACGTTCCGAAGGGACGCAGGCACAAAAAATAAACTAACAACAAACAGAAGTAACTTATAATGCAAATCCTAAAATTACAACCCATCACTGAATGACTTAAATATAAACCTTAAATTCGGACATTCATGACCTAAATAAATCAAACTATACTACACAGCAGCCGTCTCGAAAATACAACAAATATTTCTGTTAAGTGCCATACGTGATACATGCTTTGGTAAAAATATCTCTTTCCATTACTGACTCACTCGGCAGAAGATATTCCCGCAGTAGTTTGCGGTCCCTTTCTGCTGTAGTCTAAGTAACAACCAAGGTTATAGTGCCTAGTCTGTCCTGCTATTCAACATATATGTGGATCGGGGAAGTGCATGTAACAAACCTGAATGGAATTCAGCAAACCCGAATAGAATTCAACAAACATTTACCGGCCTATAATTAGTCTTATTCAATCATCATTACAACAGCACAAATCGAAAATAGCCAATCCTTATTGACCGTAATCATTCGGTAGCAAGCTTATATAAATAATCGAAGTACGCTTCCACCCATATGGCCTAAGGTTTGCATCTAAGCATGAAACACTGCTACCATTTAGTGTTGTTATCTATGTGTACATTGATCATTATATATATATATATATATATATATAGACAGACTGTTTCGCTGTATCACAGCTCATCAGTGCGGCTAGAAATCCGGTTGCCTCTAGCTAGGATCGAAACCCGACTGAATTGGTATCAGGCGGATATTCTACCACTAAGCTGTCAGGATGAAGGTGGATTTTTAGCGTATTTATTTTTGGAAACACGCCCAGTGACCGACAGTGACTCAATTCGGCTTGCGAAGAGTCTCGCTATATAGCTATAATAGTCACTGTTTACAAACCCATACCTCAGCCCTAGAGGGCTCAACTGGAATTAAATTTAATTCAGGAGCTAATATATATATATATATATATATATATATATATCATATATTATTTAGCATTCATTAACCGTGCAGCCACTGCTCATCTCGATTGAAATGCATAAAATATTTCTCTTAAATCTGCTTTTCAGAAAAAATGGATTTCAAAGTTCACTATTTGTTATTGGTGTTTCCAGTATTGATAAGGTTGTACTTTCTTTTTGCTTGAGGTACTATAGAATTTCACTATCTTGATTAAATCATTATATTCTATTCGTGTTACATGTGTTATCCATTTTAATTATTGCTGTTGTTGAAAGTCCTCAACTGATGGAGTTTCTGTTATTTAATATAGTTCTTTCTTTGTGATTCTGCAGCGTCACTCTGCAAGTTTCAAAGAAGGGTGGTCTTCGCTAAGGTAGACATGCTTCATTCGATCGTAACTATTTGATTTCAAAAAGCGATTTTATACAGCTGAGTGTTAAGATATTTTAAATGGGTTTGGCATTACGCTTATGACATCCATATGAAAGTCTCGATTTGGCGAGGCTATTTAAGAACATGATTCGAATTTTTAAGTTAATGCTTTGGTTTTTTTGTGATGCCAACGAATACTCATTGCCACCTTTATAATGTTTATTGTAGCAGAAACTTTGTAATCGCAGATACAACTATAGTACACCGTTGAACAAAACTGGTATCAGACGCTTTCGAATAACACTCGCATTAATAGTACTTGCTCGATAATACGGCTTGAATAGTGATCCGAATAGAGAAATGGTATAGTGATTAGAGTAGAGAATAGCGGTCCGTATAGTAATAGAGGATAGAGTAGAGAATAGCGGTCCGTATAGTAATAGAGGATAGAGTAGAGAATAGCGGTCCGTATAGTAATAGAGGATAGGGTAGAGAATAGCGGTCCGTATAGTAATAGAGGATAGAGTAGAAATAGCGATCCGAATAGTATAGCGGATATACTAGAATATAACGATCAATTAGACGCCAAGCTACTTTCTACCTATGCGTTTCTTCTATGGCCACGTGGTCTACTTAATTCAATAATGGGATCGCCTGTGTTTGCTCACTGGTGATCTATGTTCAAACTCAAGTGTCAGCACCGACACTTTATTCCTATATAACAGTTTTGTACTAATTTATGTTGTCAGGCGAAATTATCCCCAGTGCAGCCCATCGTATGCTACATTTTCTTACCTCCTGTACTCAATTTGTTATAACTAATATATCGTAAAAAAAAAACAAAAAAAAACTATTGAACTATTATGTCATATCTATTTTCCTCTATAGCAATGAATGCTGGATAATTTCCACACAAATGGGCTTGGACTAACAGATTACGTTCTATCGACAAAAATTAAGAAACCCATGGACAGATCATGTGAACAACGATGAAGACTTATCCTTATAATCTTCACATATTACCGCATCCTCTTTTATTCATACCATACACCTTACAGTACAATTTTAATAGTGTCTCACTATCCTGAGGGCTCTCGATCCTTTTATTTGTGAATTTTAGAATAAAAGAACACCTTCGTACTTGAATGCATTGTTACTTGCCCTCTTTGAAATATTATTAAGAACTTTTAGTTCCTAATCTTCTTGCTATATATAGTCTCTTGTGTCCTTTCTGGGGATTTTTTGTTTGTTTCATTTCTCTGTAGGATAAATAAAATTAGAAGAGATAAAGCGAAAGATTTTAATTTAAAAAATTAAAATAGAAGTATTAAAAAATATATTCGTAAGTTTCGAAAATTCAAATACGCAAAAATAAGTTTTATTAGGTTGGTGCAAAAATAATTTCGTTTTCTAACATATGTTACTATGTGAGAAAACGAAATTATTTTTGCACCAACCTAATATTTTCATTAAGGAAATAAAACCACTTGTTATACACAGTAGTATTATGACTAAAACAAGAAACTCCTTTTAATTACTTAACAGAGTAAGAGAGCTCCTTAAATAATTATGAACACTTAACTTGCCACGTTCTTATGCGACAGAAATACGTCCCACAAAATGGTAATACATTAATGGCAGTGTTGTCTTCATCTAGTTAATGTCTTACCATTCTGTGGGGGATATTTCAGCCGCACCCTGTATTAAGGGAGAAAATAACGAAGGATGAAGGAATATAGGAACAGCAGGGAAACTTATAATTACAATCAGAAAAGACAGCTGAATTTTCTAAGAATTGGGGAAAGATGGACTAGAGAATTAAACTCTCACAAGACATACTGAAGTCAAGAGAAGCTGGAAAACACCAGATAACCTATTGAATTTGCATGAATCAATGGCAGAAAAAAACAAAGAGTGTTAACAGTTACTTCGGGCATCAACAAGATGCGGAGAGACATAACCGCCTCGTCCACATTTCAGAAGACGAGTGAGTGATGTTTTTTTTTTTTTTCATAAATCCTACCTGTGTTATCACAAGTTGCAAATCTAAAATTGCTGTTAATTCTATTATTTCCCCGATAATCTTAGGGGACAAACAAAATACAATTTAAAAGGCATATTATCATTAATTTTATTGTCAACACAACGCGCGTCTCTCAACCAATTGTGTAAAAGATAAAATTCCCGGAGGATTTTCCCATTTTAGACACGAGAAAACGAAGTCAGAAAGAATAGCGTGAAATTGTATTCCAGATTTAAACGAAACATCCGGGTTATTTCAACCATCTTTGTTTGTCTTGTAAATTCTTAGTATGTTTTTCTTACCATCTTTAGCTTCTCATTTCCGATATGGATTTTTTCCCTTTTTGCTGCTCCCAGGTTAGCTGTCCTCTATTTGATAGTTGTTTTTCTTTGTCGTTTCGATTCGTTAATTGTTTCTTTCTCCTGTTCCGAATCACTTGTTAATCCCTTTATAGCAGAGTCCACGCAGATTTTTGTAGTAACGATTCCTCTTCCTCTTTGCTCAAAGTCTTTTAAAGTTCTTTTCTTTTCTTATTGTTATTTCACGCTGAGGAACGAAAAGAAAAGTTGAACAGTGATGTAATGTCTAATCACCAAATGGCAGCGAATATGGGACAGTTTCGTGACAAATTAAGCTAAGAGTCGAGATTTGGGTTTACAAACGGTTATGAAGAATCCCATGGGCAGATTATATGAGAGAGCAAAATTTCTAAAGAGAATATACAATTACAAAGAAACTGTAGCTGAAATGTTTGGTACACATACTGAGGAAAGGAGGCGATGACAATTAACACTCACCAGGCGCATCGAAGGAAACTAACGCGAGGTGGGGAGAAACTTAAAAATGTTTGAGTAGAGAGACAAATAAATACGACAAAGACAAAACGGAGTCATAAAGTAACAAGAATCGCTGCGAGTAAACAGAAAAAAGAATCGACCACGCCATTGTTGAAGTTATCTTTTGGAATATAGTTTGATTTACGAGCAAATGCATTCATCTCACTGGGGATCAATTGAGAGCAATATCCTCCACGCAAGGCAATAAAGCCACTAAGATACAAGAGTGTGAGAGGATATGAGAAAAACACTATTAACGAGAGAGAACAATAAAAGAACAGGAATGAAACAGACAGAAAATAACGATAGATATTGCATCTAAATTTTTGAAAATGAAAACTGACTGTAAAGCAACCCGCTTGAGGAAAGTTCCACAAAAGAGAAGTGAGAAAAACTATACTGTTAGCATAGAACTTACGGTTACATCTAAGTATTTTAACTGCAAAATGATGAGACCTTGCCGCCAATTTAGTACTGCGCTTAAATTCACAAAGTCTAGGTACCAGTGAGGAAATTTCATCAGAACAATTACCATGAAAGTGTTTACAGAAACGGCACAGAGAAGCTACGTTACGGTGGTGGGAAGTTACTGAAGTCGAAATGCCAGGTTAAGACCAATAACATTGCAGATTCTTTGTATCTTATCAAGAATCTCGAAATACAGAGCACAAGCACCAGAATTTTCGAGAACCTTCCACAGAATTTTTGGTAGATGATTTCCTTACTTATTCGAGTTATCCTCTCCTGTTAACACTTAATATCTATCTATAAAAGGCAGGGTGTGTGTGTGTGTGTGTGTGTGTGTGTGTGTGTGTGTGTGTGTATAATGATTGCACGGCCGCAATTTTCGACAGATTTGCATCAAAATTTACATGCACATGTTCCAAGTTAGCGGGAAGGCCAAGACCGACTTTGCATTTCCTAACTCCCGTCGATAGTGGAAATAATCGATTTTTTAATGCTCCTAAGGCAGTTTTCATGTAGTTTGCGCCCTGTTTTAACTGGACAGAGCGAGATCCAATAGCTGGCTGCCACAAATAGGAAGGAAGATTCTATTGGCCAGTGTGAGAGCCAACAGCTGACTGACACGAATATTAATTAGCATGCTAGCATGCCCTAAAAAAATCAATAGCTGCATTCGTCACAAGTGGGAAAAATTTAAATCTGCATTGCACTTTACTCCAATTGGCTCATTCGCTTGCTTAAACTCAACGTTGATTCTGATTCCGCAGAACTGGGTTGGCTGTGAAAAAGTATTTGTTGTTAACATTCTTTTTTCATTCGGTTTTTCCAGCTACGAGTTATTTTTTAAAGCTGATCGTTTTGTGTTCATTTTGTTTAGTTATTTTTTCGTAACAGATTTAATGTATAGTGTAGAGCTTAGAAAAAATTCACAATGTGAGATAGGCAAGAAGTAAGGCTGTGTAGCAACATCAACACACACAGCAAAGGGCACTCCTTTAAAGGCAAGGAAGGGCAAAAATATTTTAAGTCAAGTGATAGCGATTGCTGTGTGAGTCGTACGATTTTTGAATCAAGCACGGGCAACGGCGGGCCATGCTGACTAGCAGCATGGCCCGCCGTTGCCCGTGCTTGATAACTTTTTCAATAAAAATAATAAGGAAGTTTAATAATTTTCAATATTCATGTGAAATGAGTTATCTCCTTTAAACTTTTTTTTTTTAAATAATTTCACCCCAAATAAAGCGAGAATGCTACAGGAAGTGAAAGTGAGAGAAAACATTGAGTATTGGGAAGAGTGAGGAAAGGACAAAATAAACGGGATTCAAGAAGACAGAAGATGGCGATTGACGTTGCATTTCAATTTTTGAATATTGTATTTATCAGGGAAACAAGTAAACGGGAAGCGAGTTCCACAAGCGAGAAGTGCGACAAAAGAAGCTGTTGGAGTAGAAGTAGCAGCGGTTGTATTTAACTATTTCAGTAGTAAAAAAAGTGGGACCTAGATGCTAATCTAGTAGCACGCTTAATTTCATGTAGTCGGAACTAAGGGAAAAGTCTCGTCAGGGCAGTTGCCATCTAAATATTTGTAGAAAACAGAGAGAAGATCACGTCATGTCGGTGAGAAAATGACTGATGCCGAGATGCCAGGTCAAGATCGATTAGATTACAGAACGTTCTCTGGATTTTGTCAAGAATTTCCAGATATGCAACTGAAGCAACAGACTAGATATATCAATATCATTTAATGCTTGGACGATTATTTGATTTGTAAATGTGCAGATGGATTCTGACGAGAAGAATTTTCTGGAACGACACCGTGACAAAACTTTTCTTGCAGTAGATTCGGTGTAGTCGCTCCACTTCAAGTCAGTTGAAAACGTGAGGCCAAGGCGGCACAGTGTATTGCTCTTCAGAACTGAAAAGTTACTCTATGGTATTAAATGAGAGCAGTTTTGTTTTGCGTCACGAATTGCCATTTTTGTTTAGGAATATCGCAAAATATGGACATTAAATTCGGTGAAGTGTATATCGCAAGGAGAATTTTCGATTAATGTGTACATAAAAGTAATATAAGAAAAATGAACAATGAAACGTATAGAAAAATAAATTTTGCAGAGTGTGAAATTGGCAACGTTTCAAGCAAACAGATAAAACGTGTTTAACCTTGTAAAATAGACAAGTGATGAGCGGATTCTAAATTTAAAAAGAAATCTTTTCTAAATGAACATCTTGCATAACATTCAGTCGCCATTTTGATTCGTTTTCGCCTGGCTTTACATGCATTTCTATTGATTGTTGCTTTCGGGCATGTAATAAACAATATTTCGTTACTATTTTCCATGGCATGTTGCATATATAGACAAAAGTGTATAGACTGGGTGGACAATTTTTACATTAATACTATGACAGTTTTCAGCAAGTGGAATATGAAATCTTTCATATTTTATTCAAAAGAATTTTGACAAAATGAATCAACATCGACGAAAGAAATGTGAATTTCACAATTTCATGAACTGAAAAAAAAATGATTATTTAAAAATATGTAACTTACTATTAGCGTTTTCCCTATTAGTGAGGACATATTGATTCATTTGCTAAGGCTTATCAACACGTTGCAGATTATTTAAAGCCAGAAAAGATTTTTACATTGTGAGAATTTCTGTTTGAGATAATTATATTTTGGTTGATGCACACTTTACATGCCCCAACCGTCTGTTGTTTTTATTTAGCGGCATATCAACATCTCCACAGATAATTTAATATCAAAATCAAAATATTTTCCACGCAATTTTATTTTATTTTTGGAGATAATAATAGGCTGGAGAGGGAAGAGGTCGATTCATAGTTTTCCAAAGGGTATTCGAGCGTAAATGAAAATAACGAGACCGATTGGAATTCGAACTCGGCTCTCCGGTTAAGAATTCCAAACCATTATATATTACACCACTCGCACATCCAAGTTTACAGCACCTTGTATTCTCAAGTGGTCACCTCTCTAGGTAGTGGCCAGCTTATTCAAATCTTAGCTTTCGTGTGCATGCCATGCATGGTGCCGAATCTGTTCAGAAATATACCAGCTGTATACAACCTCTTTCTCAGACCAATGATTGAAAATACCTTCAAGTGGGTGAAGCCTGTAGGTCTGAACGCGGACTATCCTCCTTCGGAACTTGTTAGAGAATCACAATGAATGAACCAAAAAACAGCAACTACTGCACATGAGGACTTTCAATAATGATTTGATTGTTTCGCAGCATATCAAGTCCTTATGGGTCAGTTAATGCCAAAATTTAATTTTCTTGGGAGCTTTGAAGCAATGAAAATACGATATGTTATACTGCTTTCGCAACTGAATACATGGTAGATGATACTTAGCTTATATGCATATACATGTTTGTGTGGATAAAATTACTAGAGGTGGTGATATGTGTGTTTTATGTAGTTTTGTTATCTTCTGGAATATAAGTTTGATTAAGGAATTGTAGGATATTATATGAATTAATGTCATGAAAGGTCTTTCATGTTGGTTCATTGTTTGATTTTGTTTAACAAAATATCAACTTCTGAGTTATTTGATGCAGATATCTAAATATTTTGAAGACTATTTTATGCCTTCAACTAAATACAATTTGAACACAGTTGCATGCCTTCAACAACAGATAAAATGTATTGCTGGCCATTTTGATTTAAAATATATTGTTGGTAATTTTAATACAAATATGTATTTTACTCGTGATTTTTTTTTTTTAATACAAAAATGTGTTACTGTCATTTTAACTATAAATATGTATTTTTTATACTTCCATAGTGTTTTGCTTTTTTTTTAGGTTGGCGGAGGTTCACTATTTGCCCATAGCTGGGACCCTAACAGGTGCTACCACCCCTGGTCAGGGTGGACCTTGGAACAACAGCAATTAAGAGGTGGTTCCACGCTTCTTATAACTTTCAATCTCCGATCAGAGGCCTTGCTGCTGGATGTAGTTTATCGTCATACCCAGGACTAGACTTTTAATAAAAGCAAAATGGATAGTACACGCAATTCGAATAGAAAATAATGACATGGCCAATATATTGACACTTCGCATTACCTTAAAGAACAGTCTAGGAAGGAAACCCCCATCAATACTGGAAAGATCAATAACGGTTAGTGGACTTGGGTAATTTATTTTCATGAAAAAATTTGATAAATTTCAACCGACGATAACATTAGCTGCTCTGTCAATGAATGCCGAATGTTTCCTTACATGAAAACGGCTAATATTGACATTATCATCTAGTACTAGTTTCATTACATCTTAGTTCCATTGCTTTTTTTCACAGCACAATATTTTAGTTATCACCGCCTACGACAAATTGCGCATTAACATATGATAGTTCTCTCGAAAATGCCCGGCTCTGATTGGTGTTATTTATTGTACTCTTGTCACAAGTAACACATCAGTGCAGAGCATCTGGTGTCATCCCCTGATTGCTTCTGCCATATCCGCTCTCTTGATCAAGGTTTCAGGGGTGATTCCTCTCTGATCCTAAAACCTTTGGCTTGGCATTTTCACGCTAGTTTTATCAGCCTCAGCTTCTGTTCTGGTTAAGAGCAACTTGAAAGATGGTACCATACTTTGACACTAGGATTGTAATGATTTATACAAACATGTTTCATTATTACTATTATTTTATTAATAACTTGCTTGTTTTGTTTTTATTCCAGTACTCTATTCTATTTTTTATAATTGTATTTCTTTCTTTCATCTTAGTCTTTTTTATCCCAACGTTTTCAAGATATATACGACATTTCCTATTTTAAATAAATCTGAATATAAATTTTTAATTTTACAATTCAGTTTATTCTCTTAAATATTCACTGTTTATATTTATTATAATCATTTCACCCAAGCAATGCGATAATGTTAGTAAGACTAAAGGAATTACTAGGGCGTGAAAGAGAATGGGGAGAATTTTAAAGAAGAAACTGGGAACTTAATCTTAAATAGGAAACAAGGGATAACTCTCTACTCCTGTTCTCCTGTTCTATAGACGGAGGCGGTGTATGAACCGGGCGATAAGAGCATCTATCCTATTGAAAGAAAAAAGAAGGAAAGAAAAAAGAAGGAAAGAAAAAAGAAGGAAAGAAAAAAGAAGGAAAGAAAAAAGAAGGAAAGAAAAAAGAAGGAAAGAAAAAAGAAGGAAAGAAAAAAGAAAGAAAAAAAAAGAAAAAAGAAAAAAAAAAGAAAAAAGAAAAAAAGGAAAGAAAGAGAAAGAAAAGAAAAGAAAGAGAAAGAAAAGAAAAGAAAGAGAAAGAAAAGAAAAGAAAGGGAAAGAAAGAAAAGAAAGGGAAAGAAAGAAAAGAAAGGGAAAGAAAGAAAGAAAGGGAAAGAAAGAAAAGAAAGAAAGAAAGGGAAAGAAAGAAAAGAAAGGGAAATAAAGAAAAGAAAGGGAAAGAAAGAAAAGAAAGGGAAAGAAAGAAAAGAAAGGGAAAGAAGAAAAGAAACGGAAAGAAAGAAAAGAAACGGAAAGAAAGAAAAGAAACGGAAAGAAAAAAAGAAACGGAAAGAAAAAAAGAAACGGAAAGAAAAAAAGAAACGGAAAGAAAAAAAGAAACGAAAAGAAAAAAGAAACGAAAAGAAAAAAAGAAACGAAAAGAAAAAAAGAAACGAAAAGAAAGAAGCAAAAACGCAAAAGAAAAAAACGCAAAAGAAGAAAAGATAAGAAAAGACGAGGAAGGAGTGTGAACCGAGCAATAGGTAAACCTAAAGCGTAACTGAAACCTTATGATAATAACAATGAAGATGTGAACATTAGTCCGATTTTTAATAATGTAAATATTTATGGAAAGCGTTACTCAAAGGATAATGATACTAAGAAAAACATGTCTACTTTCATGTTACTAAAGTTAATTGCGACATTCAGTTATTCACATTTACTATTCTTGCCTATCTGTGCTTTAGTATACTTCGTTCGAATAGATTTGCCTGGGGTTGTTAGAACAAGATTTGTTTCACTCTTCAGATGTCCTTTACCCTACTGTTTCATTTTTCTCTCTCTTTATTTCTCCTTTTTCTAAAATCGTTTCTAGTTTGTGCTTATATCACTAGTATTTATGGACAAATACAAATTTCCAGTGGATCACAAATCATGTCTATTTTCATGCTCCCATTTGCTATGCATGTCTATCTTAGTCTTAATATACTTCGTTCGAATACATTTCTCTTAAGTTGCTAGGAATATGAATTCTGTTTCTCTCTTCAAGTTGCATTTGAACTGTTGTTCAATTTTTTCTCTTGATCTCAATTTCTCCATGGATTTTTTTTTGTCACCTTCATGTCAGTGTCCAGTTGTCATAATCAATCGCTTTTTACTCTGCCCAGCTACATGGAATGTCATTTATTCCTCGTTTACTTGTATCAAAATACAGTTTCCTCACTTGAATGAGGTGATGAGCCTGGATCTCAAAAACCCAAGTCTAATACTTCGTATTTGCTAAGACAACCTTCTGATTATGTTGATATCACTTGTTTGCATGACCGAAAACTAATCTTTTGCTCTGTTCCTAGTGTATATTTCTTTTAAGATGATTCCCTGCATCCAATTACAAGGCTATTCATAGTTTCTTTTTCCTCCACAGAACGCGTCATATTTAATATAAAAAAGACAAGAACTTAGAAAAACAACAAAGACAGCATATTCGTATATTTGATAATTTTGCAGCAGTACGCGTTTAAATGTTTTAAGCAGTTTTGATCAACATTTCTTTTCATGGTTAGCCATAAGTAATTGTAAATGTACGACTACATTACTCTTAAAATAATAATAATAATATTTATTAAGAATTTTTTTACAGAAAATATCGAGTTTTACGGAAATATTGTTGACAATTATGTATTTAATTACATAACAAATAAATAAAAAAGAATGTAAATTTTTATACTATATTCGATTTGTTGTTAGTTATTTTTCTCCTTTGTTATTGTTATAATGGAACACACCTATTCTATAGTTAATAGATTCTCCCACCTATAATAAGTAAGATTAATAGTAGGTGTCGCTCAGTGAGCTGGTCAGTCAGTCGATGTCAGACGACCGTTAGTCGGTTATTAAAGTATCAGCGACCACAACTAGATTACTGCGTCATTACCTATTATAGCAAGTTCCTAACGTTTTGTACGTCGAACCTATTTTAGGACCGACTTAGTACAAATAAAAGCATCCACTGTGAAACCACTACATAACAGTTATTGGCGGCATTTTAGCATACTTTAGCTGCAATACTAAGTTGAACAAACTGAAGTTATTTCGTTTACGCTTTGTTACCTCTCTTTTCCATTGTTGTTTTTAGATCGCTTTCTTCCAGTCATTTTGATGGGCAATAGCGAAATTCTGAAATTTACAATGATCTTATTGCATTTCAAAAATAAAGCCTGTAAAAAGGTATATTTTAAATTAATATACAACCAAAACTAAAATGCTTTTGACAAAAAACCATAATGATTTCTCTATAATTATGTAACGATAATGTAATGATATTTCACAGACAAATCTACGGTTTATGTTACCTCATCTCATTGCATGGTTATGAAATATAAACCTAAATTGAGGTTGAAATATTGTGTAATCGGTTCTAATTCTTTTTAACAATACTTGGATATGATATAATGAATAATTTGCAGTGAAAAAAGCAATTTTCAATTTTTTGTTGAATACGCCCCCTCCTCCGCTGAACGCGTCATTTATTCTGATGCATTTGCAACGATAATTTTTTTTTTGTTTTTTTTTTATATTCTCTTTGCGTAAGTATGTCTACTATAGTTTCTGGCTTTGATCGTCCTGTTTATATCTTGTTACAGTACCGCGCGGTTTTCATATTTTCGTCGCATTGCTGTGCAGCCTTTAAATAATCGCGTCTTAGCTATTTGAATGTAGTCAGCGATACTGAAAATAATTCCTGTCGGTGTCACAGGATAAGGATATTATGTCCATAAATATTAAATTACAATAAAGCTTGAATTTTGTAAATTCTGTGTGTTTTCTGATAAATAAATTCTGTCCAGTTTTAAACCCTGATTCGGTGAGAAAGTATCGCTGACTGGTAAAAATGGAAAATATTACTCATTTGCTTCAACTTTCTTTTCAAAGATTGCAGAGTTACGTACCTCCCCTTACTTCTGGATGTGATCAACTATCATTTCTGGATTATTTAAGAAACGTTAATCTGTCTAGGGAAAAATTCTTTTCTTAGAGAGTTTCGCTTGTTTTTAATTAGGAAAATGAAAGATTTTAGCACCTGTAAGCGATTTATAGAAAATAGTAACAAAGATGTTTTCAATCATTTTACCCCAAGTAAGGTAATAATGATGCTATGACGCAAGAATGTTAGTGGGAGGGAAAGAGAATGGAGATATTAGTGAGGAAAAACAATAATAAAGAAAGAGGAACCCAGGAAGAAAAAAGATAGCGATTGACGTTACATTTACATTTTTGAAGGGAAGCAAGAAATCGGAAGAGAGTTCCACAGGCAAGAGGTGCAAGAAAGGAAACTAAAGGGTGTTCCAATAACTTTGACCGATATTAAATGTGAATTTATTTTAAGCATCTAATGATTTTTTTCTTTTTCTTTCAGATTTAACAACTTATGGACGTTCAAGCAGGAATGTATTACGCGCACTTCGAAATTTTATGGAGAAACCTAAGTGATAACTCCCTAAAAACTGGAAGAGGTTATACAGTTCTGGGGAAAAAAATATGGGCTTGCCCTAAAGAACATAACAAGAATCAGATTGCAAGTGGTAGAACGGATGAAAACCAAACTAGAACACATATAGGCGGGTATTACAGAAGAGGGTATTGAACGACCCCCGAAAAGAAGCACACATCTGGAAATCTCCAATAATAGATAAAATTCCTAACATTTGGCTATATTATCTAATTACAGCATACAAAAATCAGAGCAAGGCACTTCAAGAAAGGAACAATGATCCTACTAAAATTCTGGTATGGGTAACCAAAGGAATTACCTTCCTTCTATCCAAAAAGGGTAACATAAATATCCAAAAAAAACTACAGACCACGTCTTACCACTGTTAACTGTTAACATTTATTCTGACAAAACAGACATATTCCTTCTTAGAAAAAAATGGCATACTATCTCCTGAAAAAAAAAAGGTGCAGACGTGGCTCTTACGTATGTAAAGACCAATTACTTGTTAATAAAATGTTCTTGGAAAACTGCTTCACTACAAAGAAAAATCTCAATACTGCCAGGATAGATGACCGTAAGGCATTCGATAGTCTACCCCATTCCTGGATCTTAAATTCTTTAAATATATACAAGGTATCAACCGTCGTCATCAATTTCATCAAAGTATGTCGATATGGAAAACAACACATTAATCATATCAATGGAGTTTATAAGTCCAGTGAAATGAACAACAGAGGAATATTTCAAGATGACTTTTTGTCTCCCTTACTATTTTGTAGATTTCTAATAGCATTAACGAGCGAACATTACAGGAAGGAATATCTATTTTACATGGATGACTTAAAGTTGTCTGCTAGGAATGACAGTGAACTGGAAGGTCTCCTGAAAACAGTAAAAAATGTTTCGGTGATGATATTGGAATGGAATTCGGTTTGGATAAATGTACTAAAGCCACAGTTTTACGAGGCTCATTACAAAAAAAAACTCTTCTATTTGCTTAGACCCCGGGTTAACAGTCAATGATTTAGAGCAAGAAGTTTACAGGTATGTCGGTGTAAATGAGGGTGAAGGAATTCAACATAAAAATGAAAGAAATAGTGAGAAAAGAGTAGTGTAGAAGAGTGCAATTGATATTAAGAACTGAAATGATTTCTCAGAACAAAATTACGGCCATTAATAGCCTTGCCATCTAGGCGGTTCAATAAAGTTTCAACTTCTTGGACTAGATTCTAAATAATGAAGACAAGAAAGCTTCTTTCTAAGTATAGCATGTACATCCAAAAACTGATGCAGAACGTCTATACTTACCCAGTAAATAAGGCGGAATAGGTATATTCAGTTAGAATTGTCATACAAGACAACAACTATTGGCTTACTAGCATACATGAAAACAATGGATGATACAATTAGTCAAACACGAAAGCAGAAAGAAAAATATTCAATCTTGAAAGAAGATTGTAAATACAAATGTGATTTACATCTAGTAGATTCTGTAGAAAACAAAGACAAAAGCAAAGACCCAACTGTTGCAGCAAAAATATGAAAAAGAAAGCCAAAGATAAAGCTCTTGAACGGATGAAACAACGTCGGCAAGACAAATCTCTACATGGCCAATATTCAGAACGAGGCTAATAAAGCCGATCTTGATAAAGTTAACACTCATCGATGGTTACGAGCATCTGGATTAAAGACTGAAACGGAACTCTTTATTCTTGTAGCATAAGACCAGTCTTTTCACTAAGAACTTTCAGGAAAATATCACACATAATTGTGTGAATCCAAAATACAGTTTCTGTCAAAATATATTAGGAAACGATAGACCATCTAATCATAGGTTCTTCTGTAGTTGCTCTTAATGAATATAAAAATCATCACCATAGAGTGTGGCAATTATTATATTGGACAATGTGCAAACACTTTGGAAAAGATGTTATTAAACACTGATATGAAGATCAAACGGCACCAGTTACAGAAATAGAAGACATCACAATTCTATAGAATTACGCCATCTTTACAGGCAGAAAGACTGAAGCAAATAGGTCGGACATAATTGTCAAAAACTGAAAAGAAAAACTTGCCTACTAATTGATATGGTTTGTCCAGCAGACTGTAACATAGCAATCAAGGAATTTGAAAAAATATCGAAGTATAAACTGAAGTATAAGAACTGGAAATCGAAAGAGAAAAAATGTGCAAATTGAAAACAAGAATAGAACCAGTCATTGTTACTGGGCTTGGTATGATAAAAAAAAAAGGAACAACACATTGAAAAAAATCTCTGGAAATCCCTGCTTAAGAGAAATACAAAAAATTGTTTTGGTAAGTACAGCCGACACACTAAGAAGAACTTTGTCCATGTAACAGTAGTGATGTTATGGGATTTAGAAAAACAAATTATGAAGTGTCGCCATAACAGAAATCGAAATATTATTATTTATTATTATTATTATTATTAATAATAATAATATGATAATGATGAGGACGAAGATAACAACAAGAGGCTGAATTGTTTATTGGTCAACAAGGCCGAAAGATGCATAGCTGATGTAAACTTCAAGGTGCTGTATTCCATTACCGCGAAATTTATCAGCCTATCAACTTGTCACCAACCGTATCATCTTAATGCGACTTCCATAGAACAAACAGTGCTTTGAAATATTTCTCAAGGGTAAAAAATATATATATTAGATCAATAAAAGCAAAATATTAAAAGGCCACTTATAACAAACAAAAGAATCATAACAGAAAAGATATATTACCGTAAATTGTCTATATTTCTGAGATGAGGTATTATGTACACTATTTACATTATTCGGACTATTGTCCTCGTCTTTGTCGCCATATTTATTACAAAGTTTCGGCTCCGGCCTTCTTCAGGTGGTTGGAATGTCGAACTGAACCCTTTACTTCACTCACTGTGGTAGACTGTTCTAGTCCCACGGGTCATGTCTAATGGATATCAGTTATCTCCTGTTAATTCCCCTCTCCAAGTTCTCCACTACCTTAACCGGATATTGAACTCACACCCTTTGGGTCCTGTCACTGGATCTAACCAACGCCTTTATCCACTGTGCCATGTGTCTTTGAGGACATCTGCGCATGAATTCCTGGGTGTTTTAAACGTACTCAGCAACGATTTTTCCAGTGTTCATATTGCAATTTTTACCTTTATCATTTGAAGATTTTTTTACCAGAGCTCATATTGCAAATTTGTATTGTTATTATCACTTTTCTCTGGCACTCCTTGTTATTGGTTTCCATATTGTATTCATTTCTATGCTTGGTTGGCTCAGGTGATTTTTGCGGTCGAAACGTTTTAATAAATATGGCGACAAAGATGAGGACAATAGTCCGAATAATGCAAATAGTGTACATAATACCTTATCTCAGAGATATAGAGAAAAAACGGAAATGTTTACAGCAAGTATAACATATACAACCCCGGTTAATTTTATATGCAAACAAAAAAAACATTAAAGGTTAATTACTTCTCCTGCTTACAGAAAGATGGTTTGTAAACATTTTACATGTCCCCACCACCCAAACGGTTGTTTTTATTTAGCTGTATGTCAAACTCTATGGGTAATTTAATTTCGTAATATAAAGATTTTGTACGTCACTTTGTTTTATTTTTGGAGATAAAAATAGTTTAGTAATACAAGTCTTACTAATTAACCTCTAAGTTGGGGGAGAAGAGGTGGATTCGAACCTTTTCCAAAGGGATTTAGTAGTAAGTGAATATAGCAAACCAAACTGGAATTGGCTTTCCAATTAACAATTCCGAGCCATTATCCATTACACCATCCATAAATCCAAACTTATAGCACTTGGTCTATCCATACAGGCTGAAAAGAGGAATTGTACACTGAGATATGTAACCATCTATAAATATCTCTTATCTTTGGGAATTTTAATGCCAGTGTAGATTGGAACCGACGCTTAAGATATCATTCCTGATAAGTCTGCTGTAAGAAAATGCAACGACAATATGCATTTTTTTTTTTAGTTCTTCGCAAAACATTAATTATGCATCAAAATATTTGGGCAGATAAAAGAAAAAAAAAAACAGTTTAAAAAAAAATAAAGTTATGTCGCTTCACCGACATTCGAATCTCTGGAACCTTATATACAGAATATTTTTAGAGAGCCAAAAGGTTATAAATAATGTCAATCACAGCTGAAGAATATCCAATGCAACCTTGCATATAGACCATAGACTTTTATGCTGTATGCTCTGCTTTCACTTCAGGCCAAAATCACAGAATAAAGTATACTATGACGTAAAATTGGGAAGCCCAAAACACAAGGAACAAATGAACATATAAACAGAATGCAAACGTTGGTGCGCTCAAGTTAAAACAGTAGATTCTAACGGGGGATTTGGAAATTAAAAATAATTACTTCAAAGATTATGCCTTAAATCTTGAATGGTGAGTAGAAACAGCTTCGGTTTCATGTCTTATCAAATCTTTTGAATGATACATATATGTTTGACAGGGTCATTATCGGTGACAGAACATGATGTTTTCAATACAACCCAGAAACAAAACACCAGAGTATACAGCGGGGAAACAAAGAATTCACCTCGCCTCACTTCCACTAGCCAAAAAGTATGTGTGTCCTGCTCGATGTTCAAGACTATACTTTTGTTTATTTGATTATAAGATACTTTTCGAAAAATTCTTATCGCAAAGGCAAAACGTCAATAAACATTTTATTCAAAAGTGTTATAAAGGACATGAAATCTGATAAGTTGGTTCTGCACGATTAAATTCTTGCCAAGACCGCTGAAAGTGCATCAGATCCAAATCCAGGTCTTCTCGCTGCGGTTGAAGGAACCCATTGACTATATCTTCAGAGATGTAACCATATTCACTACATTTCGCCATCTGCTGGTTGGGAGCGGGGCTAAATAGCCCATACATGAAAATTCTTAATTCACAAGTTGTCCTTCTCCTAAACTGATTGCCACCCGAGGCTATATCTAGTCTGTCCTGTTATCTACTCATAACTGGTGTTGAGAATGGGTGGGTCTTTTTCCCATATTAATCAGAACAGATATCTGGTGGTGCCAGTTTGTCTTCATGGTGAGTAGAACAAACTTAGTCACTTGGTGATTAGGAACATCTAATAAAACCATAAAAGAAATTATGTTCTCCTAAAATACCTCCTTGCTTTTAGTACTAATCACCATGCTTCAACTTAACTCAACCCATTCTACACCTGTATACACCTACATACATACATACATGTAGAAATCCTTTTCCCTCCAAAAATGTGTGTCTAGAAAAACCATTCGACAAGCAAAATCTCGACAGAGAGGTCGTATTTTCGGGTCCTGGTAATGAAGGGCATTTTGCTCACATATTCACCAGTAAACATTTTGTCATGTATCTTCTCCATGAATCTTTCCCTTTTGTTTTGCCTTCGTTTGATCAATATCAAAAAATCATATATATGTATGTATTTCTTTTCGGTCTTAAATATATTATTTTAAATCCTGCTCACCTGCTTATATAATTATATTAGGTTGGTGCAAAAATAATATCGTTTTTTGACGTTAGAAAATACGTCAAAAAACGATATTATTTTTGCACCAACCTATTAATATTTTAAATAAATATATATTAATATTTTAATCAAAATAACCCTAGACCTTCTTTTTCTGCTAATACCTATTTTTGTTAATTTATTTTCATCGTTTGTTTATTTTACGTTTGTTTATTTTCATTTTTTTTTTTGCACCGAGACGGCAGTGAATACTGGACAATCTTGCCACAGATAAAGAAGAAACTTGAAACAACAAAAATTTTGTTCTACAAAATTTTTTCTACAAAATGATTCTGAGCATACCATAGACCAAATATGTGGGCAACAACAAACTTTTAAAGGAAATGGAAACAAAAAAGACACTTATACTTAACATCAGGAAGAGATACTTGAAATTTCTAGGGCACGTAAAACAAAAAAGAAATAAAACAGAATTAATGAAAGAAAGGTGAATGCTGAGTTGATACAAAAGCCAAAGAAAATCTTCAAATAGCTTTTATTTAGAGCCCAAAATAAATGTAAAAAGAAATTTGCATACATCTTTCCTGTTACAAAGTATGCATGTTGTAGGTCTGTGAGTAACTTTTCCCATTTGATTATTAAAGACAGACGTTGCATTTCCTTGAATTGCAAATGTCCAGATGATGACATGGCATTAGAGTTAAAGCTTTGGTCAAAAGAGAGACTTTGTGAGTGCCCAGTGGAAACAAAGAAAATCTATGAGCAGAGATAGAAAAAAAAAATGAATTTTTTCCTTTTTTTTTAAAAAGAAAATTTTGAACATCTCTATATTTATCCTCTTATATGGCAGTTGTTATGAATGTGTGGCACTTTTCCCCATATTAATCAGCACAGGTATCTACTAGTGTCAGTCTGTCTTCATGGAAAGTAGAACAAACTTAACCACCAGTCACTTGGTGATTAGGAACATCTAATAAAATCCTAAAAGAATTATGTTCTCCTAAAATACCTCTTTGTTTCAACATGGTTAAACCTCAACTTGTTCTCTTTTCTCCCTACCCTCCTCAACCTGTATATATATATATATATATATATATATATATATATATATATATATATATATATATATATATATATATATATATATAGATATATATAAATGTATACATGGAGAGAACTTTTTTTTCCCTCCAATGATATGTGCCTTAGAAAGGCAGTTGAATAAACAAAAGTCATGTTTTCAGGTCCCAGTAATGAAGAACATTTTGGACACATATTTATTGGTAATCTTCTCCATGCATCTCTACCTTTTGTTTTCCATTTTGTTTGACCAAATATAAAAAAAAAATCATTTATATTCATGTATTTCTTTTTGGTTTTCAGTATTAAATTCTGCTCTTTTGGTTATAGAGTCAAATATATTAATATTTTAATCAAAATCACCCGAGACCTTATTTCTGTTTCTGTTACTACATATTTTTCTTAATTTTTCTTAATTTATTCAAGTGAAAATTAACTTTTATCATTTGTTTTATTTTACAATTGCTTATTTTCATTTTTTTTTCGCGTCCTCACACTGGAGAGAAAAGAGATGGATTTATGCCTTTCCCAAGGGTATTTGCACGTTAGTGAATGTAAAGAACTCGAGTGGAATTCGAACTCGGCTCTCCGATAGCAAGGATTAAATCGCATCTTTGTTTATATATTTTAAGTAGTTTCTTTACTTGCTTAGTAGTCAATAATTATGGCCTTTTGCCAAAATTTAACTTGACTCACAAATATGCACACGAGGAGAGAAAGAATAACCAATTAAAATGAAATGTTCAAAACTTATCTTCCGCACTCAAAGTTTGGTAGATAGTATGCGCTCCTTAGGTTGCTAGTTAATAAAAAAAAACAAGTGTGACAACAAATCCCTGTCGTTATTTCGTTTTTCTATGAATTGTCATTTACTTAGTTTAATTTCATCAACAAAGATAAAAAATCAAAGATATTTTTATTCCAGTTATTATACATCATTTGGATGTGCAGCTGGCGCTATGATTAGAGTCTTAGAATGAGAAATCGGCAAGCGAAATTCGAATTGCAGTCGAGCTTGTTATATTCACTTTCACACAAATGCCCTTTCGAAAGATATAAACCCATCTCTTGCCCCTGTCAGTCTTGCCTCTCTAGCCATGTTTGGCAAATAGTATAGGAGAAGAACAAGTTTGTATTCGAAAGTGTATTAGATCTTGTGAAGCGCATATAATTCAAATGTAATTAATTTTTCCTCTGAATATTTGAATTGTAGAAACAAATAGGCCTGAGCAGCCAAGCTGAAGATGAGAAATCACTCCGATTTATTCTGTGACTTCAAGTCAAAAGTACTATTAGGAGTATATGTTTCCGCATTTTTTTAAAATCTAGTGTTAACCGTTAAATTCCCCACATATCTGCATAATCTGAGACTCTACCTACAATTTGCTCTCAGGCCCTATACAGAGTGAACATCATTGTTAAAATAAATAGGATCTGGGTTTTCCAAGAAGTCGTATCCTGAAAATTCGCCGTAAACATTTTTTGCCGTAGGAAAACTAGTTTCAGAAATTTTCGCCGTAAGACAATTTCGACACATTTATTTGATACCCTTATCCTAAACATCTTTTTTGGAGTAATGTTCAATTTAATATGCGAAGTACATTGTTATCAGGTATAGATGAAAGTTTGTTTTGTTTTTTTTGTTTTTTTACAGGGTCAAACATCAGAAAAGAAATTAAAAAATAAACATTTATTTAAAAAAAAAAAAGACTAAAAACACTTCAAATTGACAAAGAAATAATTTAAAATGTGCGCGAATTCCAAGCAACGCTTCGTAAATAATTTTTTTTTTTTGTTTTTTTTTTTGTTTTTTTTTTGTTTTGTTTTTTTGCGTTGGACTGTAATGAAGCATTTTTTCGCTGAAGTCTTGCATTGATATCATTATATATTTTCTTCATTTGTAATGCATCTCCTCGATCTAAATCAGACTTTTCTTTTTTGATGTCTCTTCCTTTTTTTAAATACGAAATTAATTTCCACAGATTTCTGTGCATATTAGTGTAACATTGTTTATTAAAAGGTTTAAATCGAAGTAGCAATAGTGTGAGTCAGATATACTTGGTAACAAGGTACTTCGCATATTTTAAAAAAAATGCGGCGAAATTGTCTTACAGCAAAAATTCTATACGTAAAGTTTTTTCTACTCCAACAGTTTCTTTTCTCGCACTTTCTGACCGTGGAACTTCCTTGCGTTTACTTGCTTCCCTGATAACTAAAACCTTAAAAAATTTAAATGCAACGTCAATCGCCATCTTCTATCTTCTTGAATCCAGTTTATCTTTTATCCTTTTCTCACCCCCCTCCCAATACTCAGTCTTTTCTCTCACTTGCACTCCCCGAAATCTCCTGCGTACTAGTGACATTCCAGCCTTGTTTAGGGTGAAATGATTTTAAAAAATACAACTTACCCACATCATAGAAAACACATCACTTGGTGAACCCTACAATATTTGAGTAACCAGAATTAAAGATAAATTACTTTATCAATTACCTATTGGTTACTAAAATTTCATTGAGAAATTTTAGCTTAAATACACAATGGATATAATTAAGTGAAACAAATACTAATTACCTTCAAGTAAATGAATCTTGTAGGTCTTATAAACTAGCAAAGCAGAATCACAAAGAAATTTACCAAATGCCAAAAACTATATCACTTCAAGACTTCCAACAGCAGAAACAATTAAAAAGGATAATGCATGTAACTGGAAGAGAAAATAATGATTTAATTTAGATGTTGATTTTCCACACTACCTTAAACAAAAGGTTAGGAAGGAAACTCCCATCATTACCGGAAATAACAAAAGACTTAAACCTTTTTTCTTGAAAAACATTTAAATGGACGATTTTACAAATGTCAACGGATAGTAACGGTAACTTTTTAGACAATGAATGTCGAATATTTCCTTATAAGGAAACGGTTAGGTTCACCATTACCCTCCAGGAATTTTCGAACCGAACACTTTATTTAATCTGAGGAAGTAGATTGTTCTCGCCCCTCTGTCTATAGGAATATCTGCTTATTTAGTACTGAGCATTTATTTCCACTAAATCTTTGCTTGTAATACCCGACCTAGGGATTGAACTTGCGTTTACTATGCCACTCAACTCAAAACAACAATTTAACCCCCTCTATTATTGCCCGTAACCTGGATTGATAGACACCTGAAAAAGGCCGTCAAAAATTTGTAGTGTTAACTACAAAGTTGAGAACATTAGTCTGAATGCCAAAAATTATAACTTCATCCATGAAATTCAGAGAGAAATTACCTATTATTTTTTACTGCTATATTCAGAGATAGAGATGAAGTCATGTACATTTACAAATAGAATGTCAGATGTGAGGAGGTATGCGTACATATCTACAGACAGATTATATACACAAAGAAATTCATGGTTTCTGTCCTACACTGGCAACTAACCAAACAGTGTTAAACAGCATGTAAATAGAAAGGTGGTTTATGCAAACAGCAAAGTTTGTGATCTTAATACACCTTGTTCATTAATCATTCTCATAAAAGATATCTATATATATATATATATATATATATATATATATATATATATATATATATATATATATATCATTGCGAAATTTCTTCCAAGTATCGTATTGAATCAATTGTTAGGTCTGCCGTTAGGAAATTTGGTCTACTCTTTCGTGCTAGACATTTTTTTCTCGCCAGCATCTATTTTACATATTTTAAAGTTTACCATTCGTCTATGCCTTTAATATTGCATTCACATCTGGTTCTGGTGCTTCTATTATGTATTTAAAGATTCGTGATAAAATACAATGTTATTAGTCCTGATCTGGCATCTCGACATCACTCACTTTCATACCGGCGTAACGTAGCCTCTCTATGATTTTTCTATAAATATTTTCATGTGCATTATTCTGATAAGCCTTCATTTATTAATTTAAACGCAGAACTAGATTGGCGGCACGGTCTTGTCATCTTCTAATTGAAATTGCTAGATCGTTAAGTTCTATACTAACAGTTTCTTCTCTCGCACTTCTCGCTTGTGTAAGAAAGTCTCTTCCGGGTTTGTTTTTTTTTATTTGCTTTCCAGTCAAATTTGATCTTCACAAATTTAAATGCAATGTCAATTGTTATCTTCTGTCTACTAAATTTCTTTATTGTCCTCTCTCCATAAAGTTTTCTTTTTCTCATATTCCTGCATACTTAGGAACCCCTTGCATCATAGTGGCTTTATCGTTTTGCTTGGCGAGAAATAATTTAAAAACTTTAATACACAATCACGAAAGTGGTCTACAATAATAGTATTGAAGTTTAGCAAAATCATACAAAAAGAAGGTTTCCAATGATGTTCACAAAACTAATTGAATACTTTTGCTTATGCATATTAATTCAATGTTTAAAATACCGTATATACCGACATAAGTTGGCATGTTTATTTATATTCTTGAATTTTCAAATATCAAACAACTGAAATAGTACATCAGAGCAAAATTACTTTACGTGCCGTGGAGAGTAGAGACGTGCTGCATGTGCAACTGCCGATCTCTCATAAAACCCTGTCCAGAAAAGGACACCCCAGCGTAGCCTCACGGCGACGGCAAAACCCGGAAATCAACAGTCTACTAACGGGAGGATTCCGAAGGTTCATCTACATGAGAAACTTGCCACTGGCAAGAGGTCACGAGTCGATATGTAAGCCGAAGACAATTGGATGTGCAGATTGTGTAATGATTAAACGAGCCGATTTCGAATTTCGTTAGATTCACTCTCAGACAAATACGCTTGGAAAGGTTATTAATCATTATCAACTGCACCAGCGCAGCTTAAATTAACGATTTAAATGGATTAAATAGCAAAGCAAGACTGGACTCTATAAGCCGTGGTTGGCACATGGTATAGGAAAAGAACAACTCTGAATTTAAAACCAGTGGGGCACATAATGAACTGTTACTAAGGCCTGCTCAGTATAGTTGCAGTATAAATCACAGATTGACTTTGTGGCTGTTAAAAGAAATAGGCCAGTAACCGATAGGTATGATCGGAAACGATGAGAAATAACATCGATTTGCAGTATGCCTTCAAATCGAACCACCTCTGATGACAAGAAATATTAAGTGATCGAAGCAGTTATCCAATTCTAATTAAGTTAGAGTTGGAGTGCATTTTAAAGCCTGGATTTTTAATGCCAACTTTCAAGGGTCTCACTTGGAAGATTAGTTCAAAACAGTCTTTTAATCAATTGATTTTCACCCATGTATAACCCTGTGTTATAGAGCACTTCGACGTGATGTAATGGTTATAAAGACTGTCTCGCTACATCAATTACGACTGAGTAGTGAGTTCGATCCTCACTGAGTACACCCTATTTTCAGCTTTTTGTCACATCTAAGCTTAGTAAATCACTATAGCCCTGTATTATACGAATCTACACTCAGTAAATATGCTGTTTTTTTTTTGTTTTGTTTTTTTTTTTTTTTGCTTTTTTGTTAGTCATGGCGAAATGTTAACGTCCATAGTTTTAGAGCCTTTTACTATGTGGACGTACATGGTTGTCCACAACTTCCTCTAATTATTATTATTAGTTTATGTGATTGCTTTCTCTTGTCTTTAATATTTTCTGTGAGTATCAATTTTCCAAGCCTTCTTTCTCCATTAGAAATTTCAACTATCTCGCTCTTATGTTAAGTATAAGTGTCCTTTTTGTTTCCATTTTCCTGAAAACTTCATTGCTCACATGTTTAGTCCATGCTATTCTTAGCATCCTTCTATAGAATCACATTTTTGTTGTCTCAAGTCTTTTCTTCATCTGAGATGAGATTATCCAGCAATATAGTAAAATACCAAAAATACATTTTATAGAAAATGACTAACAATACATTTTATCTGTTGTTGAAGCCATAAAATTGTGTTTAAAATATTTACATTTCGGTATTAAACCATAGAGGTTAATTCGCTGCTAAACAAAATCAACCAGCCATGAAAGAACTCATTCATGACATCAAACCATATAATATTCTAAAAACTTCTTAAAGAAATCAAACGATGTTCTAAAATAGAATATCAGCAAAACTACAACATAAGCACAAATATCACCGCCTCTCGTAATTATGTCTACACAAAGATATGTAGGCACAAAACTATATATAACATATTTTTATTACTTCAAAACTCCTAAGAAAAGAAAATCTCAGTATTGAATTACCCATAAGGAGTTGATCTACCGTTAAACAAACAAATCAAATCAAATCTAACAAAGTATTAAATCAACACTGCTAAATGTGTGTGCCCAATTTGTGTGTTCATACAATGTGGAGATCGTAAAAGAGTGAGCGATTATTTCCTCAACCATCTGAACTTGGAGCATAGATTTGTATATGGCGGATTCATTACTAAAGTCAGAAAAATGACATGACGCAGACTATGATGACGACTTCTCTACTGGATCAATATTGCATAATGGGTGATGGAAATGATTTAATGTCAGAGAATGATGCCGTGTAGAAAGAATTATGTAATTACATAAATTTTTCACTAATTAATGAGCTGTGACAATTTAAATTAAGTTGAATGGGGTTATCCCAAATTTGAATTTGAAAATACGAACGTCTTCATGATGGAAATAGAATCGAATATGTAACGAGTAACCAAACCCGAACGCTGCTTTGTCGGAACAAATCTGTAGAAAAGCAACTCGAATAGAGTTAGTAATTCGGGGTCAACAGTAATAATAACAGAATTGTAGAATGAGTTACTAGTTTTGAAAATCAGCCGAAATTTAATGTTTGCATTTCTAATGGAGATTTTTCACCGCGAGCAAGGCGATAATGCCACTAAGACGCAAGTGGATACTGGAATTGAAAGAGAATGAGAAAACTTTAGAATGAACTGAAAACCCAATCTTAAACAGGAAACAAGGAATAAAAATCTACTCCTATTCAAAAGACTGGGGAGGAGTGTGGGTCATTAAAACAATGTGTTAGCGGAATGCATGCAGAGAGTAGGATTTTGAAAACAGTTGGAAAGAAAGTATGATAAAAGGGGCATCAACACGAGCAGCTATTTTTGTTTTGTTAGATCTCTAGAAGTCTGAGACTGTTTGGGTGCATGTTTTCGCCTTGTCTTTTGTGGGAGGGAGGTCAATTTTATGAAGCCTTTTTTTTTTTTAATCATTTCACCCGAAGAAGGTGATAATGTCACAAGGAGACAAAATGTTACTGAGAGTAAAAGAGAATAAAAAAAAACTTTAGCAAGGAGAAAGGACAATAAAAGAAAGGATATGGCTACTGTCGTTTCATTTAAAGTTTTGAAGATTGTAGTTAGCAGAGAAACAAGAAATCAAAAGGGAGCTCCACAAGAGAGAAAAGAAACTATTAAAATACGGCTGAATCTAACCATTTCAACAGTAAAACGATGAGACACAGTTGCCAATAGGGTATTCACGCAGTCGAGGCACTAAGGAAAAAAGCTGCCAGGAAAATATTTCTAGAAGAGACAGAGGGAAGACACGCGACATCGAGATGCCAGATCAAGATCGATTACACTCAGTCAGTTATATGCCATGCATGATACACGCTTAGGTGACCATGTATCTTTCGATACATGACTGACGAGGCAGATTTTTCCCGCAGTAGGTTGCCATTTCTGCGATAGTTGCAATTCAAGGCTACAGACCCTGGTCTGTCCTGCTATTTATCCATAGTTGGGAGGAGAAGAAGAGGATTCATACCTTTCCCAAGTGTAAGGGCACGTAAGTGAACGTTATGGATTCGACTGGAATTCGAACTCGGCTCTCCGATTCCTCAATCCGAGCCGCTATCCATTAATCCACGGTTCCTCCTCGATTACATTACAAATTTTTGTCTTCTAAAGCACTCAGGCAGTCGAAGCAGGAAGAAGAAGAGATCATCAGAACACTTGCCATGAAAGTTTAGATAAATACTATTTATTTCCCATTCTAAAAGAAAAGAGGGCGTCATATGATCATTTTTCGCGATGTTTAGTCTGTACAAACACCTGGTACAGCAAACAACTCTTAGTCGCAATTTATGGCGGATTATCCCAAAATATCCCCGTTTTTGTAGTCATTGCTGCAGGCATCAGGTTGCGTGAATGAGCCTACCTCTTCCGTTTCAGTAGGGTGATGCTGCCTGGGAAACGTGCCTTCGCGATACACGCAAAGTTTTCGTTAGTATTTAACGCTGCTGTACATGCGTGTAAGAAAAGAAAGAACTGGCGCCACATAGGATAATGAGTCAGTCATTTAAATCGCAGATAAAATAGTAAAAGGAAAAAGAAAAAAAAAGGAAACAGAAGGGCAATAAACATTGGCGCGGTTTTCGGATTCTGACGCATTCAGTTTTAGAATGACAAACAAGAGAAAAGGTTAAATCTACAAATGGAAACGAATAAATATTTTTGCGCAGATCAGTAGTGCTTCCGTTTCGATTTGCTCGGTTCGAGAAGACAGTAATGACCTTCAAAACAACCCAAAGTTCCTCGCCAGAGTTAGTGTCATCGACAATAGAAACCAATCTTTACAGGCGGTGAACATCAGCTGAGGTTTATCACCCCAGAGATTCTACCACCGAAACTTAGCACGATTACAAATAGACATCTCATCTGAAAGTTCAAGTGTTACTACTTGTAAAAAAAAAATCCAGTCTGTGTCAATATGCTGTGTATATTGAACATCAAAAATAGAGTGTTCCGAAAGAAAAACGTCTATATTATAATGATCCGATTTCTATATATTTAACAGAATACAGCAAAAAACGGCACATCGTAGAGCAAATATTGTTAACGCAATTGCATTGCTTTGTCCAATCCAGTCATCTGTCGCCGAGTACCGTATTTTCTGGCATGGAAGACGCATCCTAATACTGGAAAAATTTCCTAAGAAAAAAAAAGTTATTCTCATATAACAACACATTGACCATACGTCCCTCACATACTGGCGCCACGTACTGTCTACATTAATCACTCGTCCGATTTTGTTTATATGGCATGTTTGGGCTTGTGGCTCGGCTGCATGAAGGTTTATAGTCTTGGAAATACTTGTAAAAGCTAAGAACTAAGGTTACATTATAGAAAAGGCTGAATTAAATAGCTAACATTATAGTGTAATGACTCAACACAGAAATTCGCGTCTATCATTCAAGCCAATTAGGTGACAGTCCAAGCTTCCAGGATATGTTTTTAGGAAAAGAAGTGTGTCTTGTAAGCCGGAAAATACGGTATTTTATAACTATTTTTTTGTGGCGTCTTTATATATATATATATATATATATATATATATATATATATATATATATATATATATGAGAGAGAGAGAGGTGGGGAGACAGACAGTAATAATAAAGTTCCTTACTACTTTCGATAAGAATGGATATATTGATTATAGAATGTCTATTTTACTTGCCTATATTTCAGAGAGGGGGGTATTGTAACTATTTACATTATTTAAATTGTTCGAACTGTTGTTGTATTCACGACGTTTCGACCGTTGTACGCTCTGGCCTTATTGAGAAGATTGGAATTTCGAACCGGACCCTTTATCTCACCCACTCTTTATTTCTACTTGCACGTTCCATGCCTCTTCCAAATATCTTCAGTTATTTCCCTTTGTACTTCAATTCTATAAGTCAATTAGGTGACCGTCCAAGCTTACTTGAGCCTGGACGTTGCCTTATATTCGTCTTGAAAGACGCACACGTATTTTTCAGGGTATTTTTAGGGGAAAAAGTGCGTTTTGTAAGCCGCAAATTAAGGTAATTAAATATAAAGTAACAAATATGTCTACCAGCGGAGATAATTCGAGGTCTAATAGCAGCTAAATGCAGAGCTGTTTTTTTTTTCCAATAAACAAACAAAACGAATAAACAGAAGTTTACATACGCAGTCTGCCTATTTCTCAGCCATTTCATTTCTTCCGATTTAATAATACTTAGTTATAATCTTCATTACAATTATTCATGTAAATTCCTCTCGAGGAATATGTAACATATCTATTTATCACCTCTCAGTTGCGTGTCTGTCTTTGGGCAGAGTGCACTCAAGGGAGACCCCATCAAAGGAGAGAGTAGTAACAGAAAAATTATACTGTGAGGTGCCCAGCCTTGAGGAACAGCTGCCTAAGACCTCGTCCTCTTATTGCACCAGACAGACGGATCGGTGCTCGCACCGCGACCAACGCAACCGACGGTTGCAGGGGCTGCGGGCAATTTTTGTCCCTGGCCCGGATGTACGCGCTGGAGTCCCCACCTTAAAAAAGACCTTCAGTCACAACTCGTCTTAGTGGGGAGACAGAGTAAATACTTAGTCATAATCTTCATTATAAAAAAGAGGATTCTGTCCCTCACGCGGAGTTAGCGTGTAATTGTGCATGCACCTAATAAATGCATAAGTGCATGCCTTAAGCCCGATAGGTCCGACAAAGTAAAAATAGCAGCTGCTCTCGGAAACTACCTCCAATCAGTTGTTAACCGGGACAAGAAATAGCTTGTAAATTTTAACGCCTCCAAAATTACTATCTTTTAAATCAACATGAAATACCATTTTTGCCTTGCGTCATCATGGCTAATGCTAACCTCCAAGAAACCAACCCACTGCGCATCCATGTTCTCACGTTTCCACTCATATCAAGTGGAGTGATTATATTGAATCAGTTGCTGTCTGCTGTTGGAAAGTCGTTTCCCTCTCTCGCCTGAATTACTCTTAAATATTTATAAATCTACCATTCATCCGTGCATTGAATACTGTCATAAGTGGTCTGGTGTTTCTGCTATTTATCTCGGGATGTTCAACAAAATCTAAAGAAGAGTCTGTAATGTTATTTGTCCTGACCTGGCATCTCGGCTTCAGTCATTTTCCCACCGCCATGACGTGGCTTCTATCTTTTCTATAAATATTTTCAGGGCATCTCGACTGCATGAATTTAAGTGTGCTACCATATTGCCAACTAGGTCCCATCGTTATATTGTTGAATTTCATAGATGTGACCGCAAATCCTGTTCTTTTAATGACCTTTCTCATCAATAAAGTCTTATCGTACTGTTTCACTACTAACCACTTGCGTCTTAGTGGCATTTTCGCCTTACTGAGGGTGTTGCGCGTGAGTGACTTGCATGTGCTTGTGACAGAAATATACGCACAGTTTCAGTTATTTTGAAATAAGATGGAATATTACATTCCGTTCCCAATCAATGAATTGCTGGATGAGTAAATATAACGAACCCAACTGGAATTGGAACTCAGCTCTCCATTATCCATTGCGTCATCAGCATATCATATATATTACCTAATAAATGTAGTATTGTCTCATAAATAAATAGTTTGGTGCAACGACATCATTGTCTCATAAATAACTAAAACCTTCATTATTTGATCTCATCTCATATGAACTAAGAATAAAAATAGACTTACTTACAGCTTCTTTTCTAGGCAGTCGTAACGCATTTCTGTTAGACGAATAGATGTTTGTTGCGAATTTAGAATCAGCCCTCATGTGGTTGACAGCAATGTGGAAAAAACTCTTATTGGTTACGTTTACTTTGCACCTGATCACCAACGAAAAGATCAAAGTATGTACTTCTTTCAAAAGAGGAAAGAATGCGACAGGCAGGTTCCTGAAAACAAGATGCTCATAATAATATTAATCGTTTCATCAAAAAGAAATAATTGGCGTTCATTGATCTAGTAGCCAGTACTACACTACTTCCACTTTTCTTCACTCCCTAACTGGCATCCAAGCCCAGAAAGCCTTCTGCCCAAGCTCTATCTCTCTTTCGGGAGGGGGCTGGGATTATAGCCCGGCTCCTGAGGCGTTCTCAACGGGGAAGTGCCGAGGTGACTTAGACAAATTTTCCACGGTATTACCGTTAAACTCACTTTAAACCTCGAGCTTGTGTCACATTCGGTCTCGACGTGGGGTGGGGAGCTAAAAAAAATACCCGTGGCGACGGGCGGGGATCAAAGTTTAGTATCTATCTTCGTGCAGACAAACAAATTTTATCTCTCAGTTGTATTTCTATCTTCGGACAGAGTACAAATCAGTTTTGTCTGTCTTTGGGCAGAACACAGCTATAAAAAAAATAAAAATAAAAAAAAATGAGGTGTCCGGTCACTGGAAACAGCTTCTGGCGACGATACCTCTCATTGCTCTAGGGGTGATCAGTAGTAATACCGATTTCAGCAGAACCGAAGGTTGATTAGGGGCTGGGCTATTTTGGGACCTGGCCCGGATGCACGCATTTGGAGTAACCCATATTAAACTGACGTTGTGTTACGTCCTGTCAACGTCGGGCGGCAAGCAAACACACGGGTGGAAAAAACTACATTTTATCTCTTAACTGTGTTTCTTCGGACAGAGTGCAACTGAAAATATTATTAAGCGATGCCAAGTCTTGGAGAACAGACACTCGCGGCAGTACCTCCTCCCTCAATGACCAAAATTGGAGTACTCGGTTGTAATACCGATGCTAGCTCAACCGACGGTTTCGGTGACTGCGTTATTTCTGGATATGACCCGGGTGCACGCGCTCGGGCTTCCCACATTAAACTGACCTTGTGTCATATCTTGTCAGCATGCGAAGGCAAATAAGTGTAGTATATGTTCTCCTCATCTCTAATGGCAATAATATTATTAGCTTTTTCCTTATGAGGAAACATTTGGAATTCATTGACCGAGCGAACAGTTAAAATTTGTAAAGTCTTTCTATATTAAATTTTTTTTTTTTTTAGGAAGATCGGCTTTTCAAGCCCAGGAGCTCTTTCCAGTACTAATGGAGGCTTCCTTTCTCCAAATAAATGAAGTGCATATCTAACTATTACCATTTACTTAAGTATTTGTTTGATTAACAGCTACATATTTTGACTAGTGTATGTTGTGTTAGAGATTGTATTTACCTGACCTCTCCGTTAACGTAAGGTATAACACAAGGTCTTTTTCATGTTGGGTGTTGGGAGAACAATACGCATACATATGATAGAGGACATATACTGATCCCGCTTCTGAATGTTATTAGGAAGGTGCAGCCGGAGGTTTGGCATGCCAGATATAATGATGGTTTCCGCTTGGGAACGCAGGTTCGAATACTCTCGGAGGGCGCACATTTTTCTAACAAGATTTCTCGAATATTCATGCCGGTAGATGTAAATAAAAAAAATACACTGCTTAATAAATAAAATAAAATATGAATATTAAATGAATTTTAAAAAATAATGATGAATTAAAAATATGTCGGATTTAATCGATTTCCTAAAGTCTTATGTGATAAATAAAAACGAAAATGTCAAACAGCCAGGGAAGTAAAGAATACGATAAAATGCATTAATGTTATTTAGCAAGATATAGCATGGTATAAGTTTTATATATCAGATTGTGATGATACCACCCACGATAAAAATACAAGGCACTATGTAACTGTGCAGAAGACATTCCCTTATCTTCAAAAAGGCCGAGGGTGTGCGCCTATCGACACCACTGGCTCCATGATACAAATAAAAGCCGCTGTACACTCATTCCAACCTGAAGAACAAAATACCGAATATTTCGTTCCTATAATCATTAGGGAAGATTACGACAAGAAGCTGCAATTATGGCTGGATACTGACTGACAACTACGCTACCCCGAGAAAGTGTTCGGCCTACCCAAGAGGATGATTCTGTTAATGACGGTTGTATAAGAAAACAAGCAAAACAATGCCCCTTTAGAGATTTTAGATAACTTAAGCAGGTCGACGCATTTACGGGGAATGCAGACGTCTGTTCGCAGAAGTTAAGAGACTCGCGACAACAGGGGATCAATGTTGATACATATAAATATAAAAAAAATATTGTCTCCAATTGGTGAATGACGCTTGGGGAGCCTTATGGAAGCATTGGTCGCCAGACTGCAAATGGGGTGGGACCAGTAACTGTTCAGTTATCCCAGTTAATATATGTATGTTATTAACAATCTTAGTTTGACCAATAAGAATTACAAACAGAAACAGACGTAATTATGTAAGCGTTCAAATGCATCGTTTATTTTATAAACAACTGCATTTATAGTTTAATAAATCTTTTAAAACTCCACGACTCACATCGACTTGGCTTAAGCAACAAAGAGAAAAAGAAAAAGGACAATTAAACAAAAACAGTTACAAAACATGTTATTTTATACTGTATTTAGATTAGTCATCTTGAAAAACCACTATTCAAGAAACTTTAGTATTAATTCTTGCGCAGAAGTTAAGCAACCCGAATACTGGTCAAAATCGTGCATGCAAAGTAGCAGTAAATGTGTTTATAAATTGAATTTCCTGGCCGAAATAAAAACTAAGCCTTATCTAATAGTAAGCATCAAAAACAGAGAAATTATGGCTCGGATTAAATATTAGCAACGAATAGGTTAATAAAATATATATTCACTTATGTGTAATAAGACTACCAGTGTTCTTTTTTGTGGGATTAGTTGCTTTAAGGCTTGAAAGGGGTCTCAAATTATTTAAATGAATGAATAAATTTTGGATGTACCTCACATTTTTATTTCATTACTAGCCAATGTTTCTTTTTATCACGATATATGGCGATTGACACTGCAGTTAAATTATTGAAGATTGTAGCTGACAAGAATGCAAGCAGCCGGAAGAAATACAAGAAAAGAAACTATTAGGATATAATTTATGGTTACATCTAGCATATTTAAGTATTAACCCTAGAACACTAATCATCAATTAAAGTTACACCACTACTAACCATGGGAATATCATACCCGATTTTGAAAAAATATTAAATATAAATCTTTATTTGAAATATTTTATTAGGTTGGTGCAAAAATAATGACGTAATAATGTCGTTTTTGACGTATTTTTAACGTCAAAAAACGACATTATTACGTCATTATTTTTGCACCAACCTAATACATGCAGGCACTTCAAACTTTGTAGTTGGAGTTAACATTAATAGGAAGTGAAAAACATTATTTAGGTAAGAAAATCAGGTACTGAAAGTTGTAATTAAAAATAGGAAAATTTGCGCTGGGTACTATATACCCATGGTTAGTGTTCTAGGGTTAATACTATTACTACCACTACTACTCATACTACTACTACTGTTACTAATACTACTATTAATAGCACTAATATTGTTCGGATTAAAGAACAGAAATGGAAACAATATGTATATAAAATTCCTAGTATTCGATCTGTTACAAGAGCTGGGAGTTCCTCAGATTATCATTGATCATTATCCGTGTTTCTTATAAACAGAGACATTAACAAAGAAGATAAAATGCATCCATTAAAATTCATTACATCTCCAAATCCACATTGGCCGGTGACCGATTAAAACAACTACCAAAAAAAAGCAGATTTTCTAAGCATTACCCAAGCTTCTTAACCCTAGAACACTAACCATCAATTAAAGTTACACCACTACTAACCATGGGTATATCATACCCGATTTTGAATTTTTTTTTTTACACGCAGGCACATTAAACTTTGTACTTAACATTAATAGGAACAGAAATACATTAGTAAAAACATTAAAAATAGGAAAATTTGCGCTGGGTACTATATACCCATGGTTAGTGTTCTAGGGTTAAAATGATGAAACTTAGCTGCCAATGGTTCGTCAAGTCGAGGTACTAGAGAAGAAAGCTCATCAGAACAATTGCCATGGAAATATTTATAGAAAAGGGAGAGGGAAGCTCCGTATGGCGCTATTGCTCTAGGTAGGCTATATTTTCATTAATATTAAATAGCGGAAACATTTTCAGTCGTACCTCGTATTTAAAAAAGACATCTTATTTGATTTCTTCCTAAACAATGCAACATGGAACAAATAGTACATCTTGCTAACGGGCTGCTGTTGCATAGTGTTAATAAACTTGAGTTAATTCTCTGAGTGCACTATACTTGTGTTGTACGAAAACTAAGCTGCTCTTAGTAAACACCATAAATAACGATTTCTCTCAGCTATAAAATAGTTATTTGGTTGCTGTTTCGAAAGAAAATGTATTATTTTGTGATTCTTTAACTTTTAGATTTGAGCCGGAACGGTCATCTTGAGTGGGGACATTTTTTTCGACTTCCTACACCTGTCGCGATCAATCTTCTCTAAATTCCTCAACACTCATGCGATTAAAATTTTCTTTCTTTAGCGTCAAGAACATGTCAGTAATTATTATTTAACGCCCATTTTGATCAATGGGAAAAACTAACAGGAAAAAGAAGAGACCGCCAAGTTGATGTCAAAGATTCGCTAACAGGAAACAGTAACAGGAAGTTTGTTTCCGACAACCAAAGCTTTTTCAGACATTGTGATTCGAGGTCGACTGCCGTTCTAAAAGAAAGGAACTGTCTAGCAACCTTTGTTTTTGGTTTCTCTCTCTCGAAAAAAAAAATAACATCGATATTTCTGCTTACGTCAATATAAAAGCATTGAAGATTAATAAAAAAAAATAAAGTTGGCGAAAGGTTCCCTTTCTTTTAAAGCGCATTGATACAGATATAGTGGCCAAAAATATGTTGTTTCATAAACAATTGCAATGTCTCAAACACAGAAAAAAATGTCAATTTGTTTTTGTTTTTAGAGTAGCGTTTGATAAAATATGTTTATACAAACGATGCTATCACGGGAAGTTTTTATTAAAAATCTCAAAACTATTTGAAACTGTATATATTCCACGGTCTGAATTTATCATTTATGCCAAAACTTTCATTCTCTCTTATATTACATTTTTATAAGCGCAATAAGAAAGAATGAAAATTTTGACAAGGATTTATTAAATGAATCCGTCGAAGATTAGTTCCCCCTGATAACAGCATATTCATAACAGAATGTTCCTAGCAGCTGGAATGTAGAGAAACGCTATTTTCATATTGTTAACTGCTAATGGGATCTCCTCTCAGCGGCGTTCTTGCTTGTTTATTTTTAGAGTTTCTAGAAAGTGACCCATTCAAAAATATTCTCCCTACAAACTCTTCAGATTTCAGATACATATACGACTCATTATTAATATTTCCAAAAAACACTAATTTAATGGATCTTCTCTCCAAACTTAACAACGTTGAACAACGTTTACAGAAAGGCTACAAACGAAAATGATCTGATCAGTTTCTACTCAAACCACTCTTCTAAAATAAATCTGGAATTATTATAGGTTTCTATCTAAGATCATTAAGAATCTGTAGTCCCCAATATTTACTTAAAGAAACATACATAGAAAACACATTCAAAAACCTACAATACTCATATCATTTCATTCACAACGCAAGAAGAAAAGCATACAAAATATACAACCGAAACAAAACTAATAACATAATCCGCAATAGTAAATCACATGAAAACAGATGCATAATACTACCGACCAATTCTGTAACGTCCACTATCCAGAATAACCTATCCCATCTAAATAATCTTGAAATAGTCAAACACTTCCAAAACCATTATGGATATACTAAGATCTTCAAACATTAATAGCAATAATATTTCTGAAGCAGGCATTTATAAAATAAATTGCCAAAACTGTTCCTCTCAATATATTGGAGAAACAAGTAGAAGTTAAAAAAAAAGCGCATTTATGAACACAAAAGAGACCTCACAAAAACAACTTAGCTAATGCACTAGACACATAGAAATAAATTCAACCATAATTTTGATTTTAAAAATGTTACACTCATAAAAAAAGAAAATAACTCACTCAGAAGGAAAATTCTAGAGAATGCCGCCATATAATATTACCCAAATATTAATCTACGACCAGGTTTTTCCCCATTTCACCTAAACAAAATTACTGCTCTCACAAACAAATGTACACAACAGATTCATAAAATCAAAAGAAAATGGTTGAATACATCAACACAGATATCATGACAATATTCCCCACACGTGACAAATACTGACGTTATTTTCAGTTAACAATATGAAAATAGCGTTTCTCTACATTCCAGTTGCTAGGAACATTCTGCTTTTGTTTTTATTAGTTACCTTGTTCAGTTAATTTTATTTCGTATTTTCTTTGATAAAGTCCACATTGGACTAAACGTGTCAGCAATTATTGGTTTTCCTATTGTCATTTCTATTCATAAATATTGTCTTCTCTACTGGTTAAATCGGAGAAATTTTCATATTTAGATAGCATTTATTAAAAAACAACGTCATAACGTCCATTCCCTCTAATGATTACATATTTAGATAGCATTTATTATAAAAAAAACAACGTCAAAACGTCCGTTCCCTCTAATGATTACATATTTAGATAGCATTTATTATAAAAAAACGTCCGTTCTCTCTAATGATTACATATTTAGATAGCCTTTATTAAAAAAAACAACGCCAAAACGTCCATTCCCTCTAATGATTACATATTTAGATAGCATTTGTATAACAAATACGTCAAACTTTTTTCCACGCCATATCTTCGGGTATCGTGCGAGTTTTGGGGTTCTTTTACTTAAAAAAAAAAATTAGGCGGTCTCTTCACAAGTATTGTTTTTTTTTTTTTCTTTTCTTAAATGGTAAAAAAAACATGCATTTTCAGTGATTGGTTGCATTATACACGGGTAATTCTTTTTGGACGAGTTAAAATTCATGCAAAATAATTCAGGAGGAGGAGGGCCTTATACATGAAGTCGGCTTATACAAGAGTATGTATGGTATAAAGTTTCAGATTTAATGAAAACATTAAAATTTAAATCTCTAATGACGACATATGTAAAAAGAACAGGATTTATTAAATGCATCAAACGTTTGTCCTTTAAGGATTTCACATATAACGTTGAAGATTTATCAATGCGTTTGAGTTTTCATTCCTTTATTCATAAAGCGAAGTATATGATGCTTCGAGACAAAAGTTTAGAGCTTTTAAGATTATAAAATCAATTTTACTTCCCATAACGAATTTATAACTTTTTCTTCGAAGTGCCCAATCCCCACAAAATCTCATGGTAAAAGTTCGTCTTTCGAGAAGAGGAATTCTGATCAGAGATTTATAAATGAATTAAAACTATTATAGTTACATTCGTGCTTATACGCCGTATGTGATATTTTGAGCACTGAATTATGCTCTGTCTTGTCTAAAATTTGATCAAATTGTGTGCATTGAAGAATTAGTAACAAAATCCTTTCAGTCCTCAAATAAATTCAAGTTACAGGGAGAAGTGGTTGATTATAGAACATTAGAAAATGCCTGTAAAAATTTCAGTTATCCCGTTGACTTTTCCGATGAAACATAATTAGTCTAATGACTAAATAAGATCCTTTCGAATTCCACGACTATAAGATGCATGTAGAAATCCTGTTGCATCGTTAAATACTTGAGTTTAATAAAATATTGCATTAACAATCATTAGTATCAATGCAGGTCATTTAAATTCCTTCAGAATTCTTCTATGTATTCGTTATGGTAATTATAACAGGATAGAGATTAAATTCCGTGATTAAGTTTTAACTTATTTTTTCTTATTTAAGTCTCTTAATTTAGTAGTTGTAACAAATATTATGTTAAGCATAGATAAAGCATTTTCAATAGTTTTAATAGATTTGGTAGGTATATATCAACTATTCATTAGATTTCTATTTATTCTTTTAATATTTTACGAGCCTTCTGTTAAGTGTTGAATGTAAAATAATTAAAATATTAAAAGCTTAAATGTATTTTCAATGTATTGTTCCACATCAAGTAAATACTGAGTGCTATAAATTCTAAATACTTGTAAAATGAAAGCCATGTTACAATAAGTAAAAAGAGTCAAATTTATACAAGTGTATATATTAGGTTGGTGCAAAAATAATGACGTAATAATGTCGTTTTTTGACGTTAAAAATACGTCAAAAAAACGACATTATTACGTCATTATTTTTGCACCAACCTAATATTACTAAGCACATTTACTAGGTCCATTTTTATAACGGTAAACATCCGGTTATAATTTCATACAAAAGTTAAAATGAAATCCCATTTATATTATTCGGACTGTTATCTTTATTGCCATATCCATACGTTTTGGCCGTTGTATGCCCCGGCCTTCTTCATGTGGTATACTTTGGAATTTCGAACCTAACTCTTTATTTGTCCACCGGGGTAGATTGTTCTAATTCCACGTGCCATGCTTTTTCTTGATATTTCAGTTTAAGTTATCTCCCTTTTTTAACTCAACTAACCAAGATTTTGTTTACCTCTATTGTGGCCAGGTATTGAACCCACAGCTCTTTCGGATCAAGTCACTGGATTACTTAACGCTTTTATCCACTGTGCAGTGGGTCCTTGGGAATTTACCCCGGTGGACGAAATATAGGGTTCGGTCTAAATTCCAACATATATCACCTGAAGAAGACTGGAACGTACAACGGCAGAAACGTCCAGGTAAATAAAGACGAGGGCCATAGTTTGAACAATTTAAATAGTGTTTGCAGTTGCAATACATCTCAGAAAAATAGACAGAGTTCTATTTTATCAACTTATAATAATGGTGGTAGAATTTCAACTTTTTTAATGTTTCAAAAAAATCAATTCTCAACAAAGAATATCATTACTTTTAAATTGAACAAAGACGCTATCCTCCTTGTAAAGCCTGGATGACTCTAGAATCAAACAAACTCCATTTGTAAAGCAAAATAGAAAAATCATTTGATGAGTCGATTTAGTTTCAGGTTTCTCATGAATTGATTGGTTTGGTTTCTTTTACGGTATATCAACCTCAATGGGTTATTTAATGCCGACAATTTGTATTGTTGGTATTTTTTTCCAAAAAAGAATTGCTGGTAATAAATTTTTCTTCAAAAATCTATTTCTGTTAATTTTTTTTATTTTCAAAAATGTAGAGTTGGTAATATTTTAAGTATTGCTGGTAATAATGTTTCCTTCAAAAAATTACTGCTGGTAATATTTTTTTACAAAGCATTTCTGGTATTAAAACCTATTTTTACACTTTCATAGTATTTTGACTCAAGTTTGAATGTTAACTATTTGCCCATAGCTGGGACCCTAGCAGGTGATACTACCCCGGGAAAGGTGGACCTTGGGAACATCAGCAATAAAGTGGTGGTTCCACGCTCCTGAAATGTCATGATCAGAGGCCTTACTGTTGGACGTCGTTTATCGTCTTACCTAGAACGCAGATGTAGTTTATCGTTATACCCAAGACAGTCAGAAATTGAATTCTATATGAAGATAGAAAATGAAATTTTCGATTTTATATTCATTTATCCTGAATTCTGTTGAACAAAAACTATGTGCTCCATCAGAAGTTAAAGAAACATTTTATTGGGAAAAATGGGTTTTAAAAATGCCCGGACACCGCTTCCGTATTTCCAGGTTCAAATTTTGGGCAACTCATATTCTCCATGAAAAGGGGCTTACTAACTACGCGCGCACATAGTTTTCAGTACTATTTTGTACTCAATGTTTCTGGTTATCTGCCAATATATCAATAGAGGGAAGTTGTAAATATCATTTGCTATATTTGTGTTTGAGAGGAGAAAAAAAAGAAACCTGTTGTGAATAAAAGCACAAACGTATATTCGCTGAGACAATTACTCATAAATAGATAGGGGGTGTGGGGGAGGATTGAAAGCTCGGTGGAAATCGTTCGACGACAAAGAAAGAAAAAATAGATATTTTGTGAAATTACAGTCATACAATTTTTGAAAGATAAAAGCACTCAATGAAAATCTTGATGAGATACCTGCAATAAAAAAAAATGTAATTACCTATCATACATCAGTACAAACACGTGTTTGCATACATACATATATATATATATATATATATATATATATATATAGAGAGAGAGAGAGAGAGAGAGAGAGAGAGGATATATATGATTAAAATATTTTTTAGGTATGCTGTATTTATCGGAAAAGTGTCCAATATCAGAGAAAGTGTATAGATATAAAAGTAAACACTGAGGTCAATAGAGTTGTTGCGACTGTTTCAGTTGCGTTTAAACCTGAAACAGTCACCACTTGGTGTTGAACTCGGTGTTCACTTATATATATATATATATATATATATATATATATATATATATAAGCGAGAGAAAGAATGTGTTGTGGGGTCTATATGTATGTATAAATGTATGCTAGACATCCGATTACTTCAAGCCGGGATCGAAATCCGACCGATTTGGTAGTTTCTACCTCTGAGCTATCAGCACACGTCAGAAAGGGAAATTCTAGCGTATTATTTTTTTATGAATGTAAACAAACGTTAGTAGTGTAGACGGAGAAAGAGAATATTTCTGTGCGTATATATATATATATATATATATATATATATATATATATATTGTAGAGGGAGGAAGAGAATATTTGCGTGTGTGTTTATGTAAGTGGATATTTAGGTCCACATCCAGCGGCGACATTGTGTTTCATGCTTAAATGCAATCTTCAAGCCATGTGCGTTGCGCTTTCTCTCCCCTATTTATATATATTTACACACGCTCTATTGTGCACTTTTACCTATAGCATAGCTTAAAACTATATATATATATATATATATATATATATACACACACACACACAAATCCAAAGTACAGGTAAAATTCACACAAATCTTATGAAGTTACCTAAGAAAAAACTAAGAAGAAAAACGAACAACCAATAAAACAAAAAACAACAGAGAAACCCATCAAAGATAAAGCGAAAAGGAAACGTAAATTAAGACCAAAAGGGGGACACCTACCTGAAGAGTAATTGACAGTGTTTTATGTCTGAATTACCAAGACAGTAAAACAAAAAAAAACTTCTCAGCGTCACGACTCTAAAAGTGACAAAGTTCAAAGATTATGTGTAAGAGTGTGTGTGTGAGAGAGAGAGAGAGAAAGATTGATTTTCTCCATATACAGTGTGCGAGTGATATATTGTCGTCCAAATGAAGCAAAAAATGAAAATAACAGTGACATCTCATTTTAACAGATATATTTACCAAAATTGCACAAAATATCTTGAAATGCTGAAGAGTAGATGTATTCTATTAAATCGCCATTGGCTTCAAACACGGCCTCCAGACGACTTTGGAATCACCTGCAACTCTTCTGGATGGTCTCCTTCTTTAAGTTGGTGAATGCCTGCCATAATCCTTGCCTTCAGTTCATTGATGTTACAGGGACTTTTATTGATTCTTATTTGCAATTGCGCCTCACATATAATAAAATCTACGGGGATGATGTGGTCGCAGAAATTTTCTGGCAGACATGATTGGGTTCTGCTTGTGTGGCTGAGCGCAGATTCCTGCTACTATTTTTAAATACTAAAGATTAGAGTTATTCAATAAAATCGCCATTGGCTTCAACGACAGCCTTCAGACGACTTCGGAATCATCTGCAACTCTACTGGACGGTCTCTTTGTTTAAGTTGGTAAATGTTGTCATAACCCTTGCCTTCAATTCATCTTTGGTGTTAAAAGGTGGGTTTTTTTTTCTGTTTTGGATTGTTTTTTGGCTTTTTTTTTTGGTGGGGGGTGTTTTTCGGGGGGTTTTTGCTTTGTTTTTTTCTTTCTCTCGCTCAACTGCACCCACACAAAATAATCAAGGATGTTCCATTCTGGAGAGATAGGTGCCCAGATGTAAGGGGTGATGTGGTCACAGAAATTGTCTGACAGCCATGACTGGATTCTCATCCTTGTGTGGCATGCAGTTCTGCTGCTGGAAGGTCATTCAGCAGCCACCCTCTTGATCCTGAGCAGCATTACTTCCTCAAGGCATTTGATGCCGGCTTCCGTGTTGAGTCTGAAGCCCTTTTAGAAGATAAATGGAAGGATTACGTCGCCATTACTAGTGATCATTTCAAACACCTTCGTAATCACCATTAGATTCATCCGACTCTTTACAAATCCTTTGCACTCTCTTCAGACTTACATCCAGACACTCTCTAATGTGCGCATTGTAGTTTTCGGTGCAAATCGCAAGCAGTACAGCATGCCGTTTCCAAATTTCTGGCGAAGCGAATTGCATCATGTTACACTTTTTCTCACAGACCATGCCCAACTGACCCCACTATACTGTGCAACCGCCATAATCAAAAACAAACAAGGCGTATGCGCGAAATTAAAAACATAAAATGGCGACAATTTACCAATCGCACCTTACACACACTATATATTTATTAGTTTATGAATAACTAGGTAATCCGTATGGATAACCTGAGGAGGATAAACTCCAGACAGCTCAATGTAAATCCTGAGCAAATAATTTAAATAAAAACAGACCACTTTAAGGTTCCATGTAATAAATTATTTCACCACAGCCCTTTTAAAGGGCTGCGGATCATCAGACTTTACTTCCAAACAAAAAATGAAAAGAAAATTTACACATTTTTGACGGGCCGTGTTAAACATATGTAAAGTGAGGCGGGAGAGAGAAGACATGAGTGAGTTAGCAGATATTGACACATTTAAATGGTTAACTTAACGGAATTTATATATTGATATCGAAGGGGTAGAGAATAAAAAACCCATAGAGAGAAAAAGAGAGAAGGAAGTTATGAGAGAAGGTGTCACTAATTTTCTTTGTAAAAACAGGCTAGAAACAGACGCTGTTATTTAGTATTATTAGTATATATATATATATATATACATACATATATTTATATAAATTATATAAAATAATATATATATATATATACACACACACACACACACACACACAACTTCACATAATATATATGCGTGAGTATTTACACATACATATATCTAGCATTCATTTTGTCATATTCACACAAGTATACACACGAAACTCTTTTCAATACATACTTCAACTGATTGCCGAATAAATTTTATATAAAATTATAAAAATAATAAATTTCTAAATTAATGAAATTTCACATAATGTTTTCTATTTTCCTTAATTTCAAAGGTCATCGCATATTCGCCCACATTTTTTTCTCACGTACATGACAAATACAACCTTATTTTTTTTTTATTTACCAAATGTAAAACAATCATTCCGACATCAATAGTGAAAAACAGATATAAACAATGTTTCCCACTCTGTTTCGACATTTTCTACTTTCGCAATGTCCTCGCGATTTTTGACTGATACGGAAAAGATTCCGATGCAATAATGTTACATTGTAGTTACTTTAATCTTCGCTGGTTCCTTTCAATGTTTCAAAACACTGAAGAACGTCTAATCAGGGTTTTATTTAGACATATTGTAACACAGGTTACTCACACTGGTCAGCGTATTACCTTTCACTGTATAATGTACAATCTACGTGATTATTAATCAAATCCATTCACAAAGGAAATAGTGTCGATAATTAAACATTTCTTTCAAATAATTGCATTTTTGCCTCATTAACTCCCCACCCCCAGTTATGTATTATATTGTAGAACTTTTTCTCAGAAAATAGGACTTAACTGGAAAAACATTTTTATTCTCCAAATATTATTAATTTTGACTCGCCAAAAAATATTATTCTTACAGGCCAAAATATATTTCAGCTTCAAATTACCGATAAAAAGTTGATAATCTATAAAAATCAATCAATTAGTCTACTGCCAAATTATTGTATTTATTTGTAAGTTTTATATAAGTGCGCAGGTATGCAGAAAATAGAAAAGAACACGTTGGGTGAATAATCCGGAGTTCCTTAGTATTTTTGTTTTTATTTTTAAGAAAGTGCTCCATAAGAGCTTTATTATAATTTTTTTTGTTTACATATATATATATATATATATATATATATATATATATATATATATAGCTCGGAATACAACTACATGCCTATCAAGAAGCCTTACTATGCACCTCACGATCATAGTTCCATTAGAAACCATATATTGATAAACACACGTGTGTTCCTGTGTTCACTTGCTATTAATCAGATATAGGTTACATAATCACGTTACTCAGATGAACTTCCAGCTCAATGGCCTTTTAATACACGCGTACCAGCATTAAAACACATTTTATTGATAGTGGTCTTAAAAAGAAATGTGAATGGTGTGAAACTGACAGTCGCCATACAGTGTTAATTCGGACGTTCATAATCTTGTAACCTCTACTGCAAAAGCTTAAAACAAATATATCTCAATAGATTATTCAATTAGCAATGAGGCATTAATGACTGAGCTTGTGTAGTATGTGACTATTGTATTTATAGCGAATATGCTTCGTGATTTGTTTCAAACTTGAATATTCCTCCGGGAAATTTTTTGGCGAGGGTAATTCAATGAGCAAAATGTTAGTACCGACGCTTCAAAATTGGCCATAGCAAGCAGAACATCTGAATATGTTGAACGCATGCGGGCTACCGTCACAGGAAGTAGGCAGAGTTGACAATGCGAAAATTAGAAGAGCTGGTGATCCCATGAAATATTCAAAAATTATCCAACTATTTTAAAATATCTCTTATTTACGTATCGTGTAGAGTTTGTTTTCGTTTGAATTTTATTTTTATTTTTTTTTGTGTGTGGGGAGGGTGTCAAAAGCGCCTTGCCAAACCTGACTAAAATCAAAATCTTGAATTTTTTTTCCCTACGTTGAAATCGACATTTAAAGGAGAGTTGGTTCAGACTGGAGACGGGATTAAGGAAAACGTGTTAGACAGTTGACGGCCTTCCCAAAATAACACTGTAGACTGTTATGATAAATAAAAGGTATGTTGTGGTAAGTCTGTTGCAGAAAGTACAATTAAGATCAGTTTTAGATTGGTGCCATGAAATTCGTCGTCAAAGATTACCAAACACAGACTGAGTTTAAAAGCCACATTGTTTATGATTTATATGTATCTTTTGATATGAAAACATGATTTCTGTGAAGCGTTGCTCCCTGAGGTAGGTTGAAGCTATGATAAAGTCTATATACATTAGACGATATAATGTCAAAAATTTCTTCTGGGAAATGAAGCCGGTCGGTTAATCTTAAAAACAAATAGAATCTGCAGGGAATCGAGTTTGGAGATTTTCCAGCTAATGGTAAAAAAAAAAAAAAAAAAAAAAAAAAAGAAAGAAAAGAATTGATCACTTTTGAAAAAATCCTATTCAAATCGAACGACAGGAAAGTAACCCTCCATTTGCCAAACTGACATCGGCCTAGTCTACTGACTAGGCCGATGTCAGACTGACAGCTGTCAGTGAACAGTCTATCACAATTCTTTATTGATTATTTCATCAATATGCTTGACAAGATGACGAAGATAAATTCACAACAATGAAACTTCGAAAAGAGATATTGATTACTTAAATGCCTTAACGTGTGATAGGCTGATAGATTTCCATAACGCAAGCTTACATTTTTTTTTTTACGATAAAATCTGATGATGGCAAAATTAAAGATGTGCTTTTATTTACAAGAGAAATATACCATGTCAGTTTCATTCTATAATATAATAGAAATATCGAGGACTTATTTTGCAAGTGTCAGATTTTATTATGTTAAGTGATATATTTTGTTAATTATATGGGAAAAAATTACTTACATTTTTATATATCAAGAAGAATTTTAGGAAAATCTGTGTGGAAAAACGAAACGCGTCACATGATGAATTTTATTTATACATACATCTTTTTTTTTTAATTTTATATAAATCCAAAGGATATGGCTACACACATCTTTCAGATGAACACAATATCCTGAATTAATTTTGTTAAACAATTTCATTGACAATCTTTTTTACTCTTTTATCCAATGATTGTGTAACATGCGTCGTCCCTTACAACCTCATTGGACGAAAAGCGTCACACAAGCTTTTTTTATTCACTTATATAGTGGGTTGGTGCATAATTATCAGGCGCTTTTGTAGGCGAGTTAGCGTCGACAAAAATTGCTGTTTTGTTTACATTTTTAATAAAGATATTTTATTTTCAGGTTACAAAAATGTGTATCAGTAATCATAGTCATTTAAAAATGTTATTGTTGAATTGTTGTTTCTTTTTTCATAATAAATATTGTTTAAAAAACGCCTGATAATTATGCACTAAACAATATATATATATTGAAGCTTTTATTTTAGTTTTATTTCAAGCTTATAGATTAAATTTAGTATTTCCAACAAGCAAAATACTTTGATCTATATCAAAACTAATTTAAATTGACTGGAAATAGTTTTCGTTATGAAATCACTAAAGATCTGTGATTTTAACAATTCTTAGCCTTAAAATATACTTTTCTGAAAACTTTATTTAAAGAATATTAGATGATTTAACGTTTAATTAATCGTGTTTGAAACGAATATTACTTCACAGCTTCACTAACAGACAGAAGTCGATCGAATTCTTCCACGTTGATATTATCTGTAAAATTTGCTTCAGGGGTAGAAATGTAAACGCCTTTAAAATCATCTCAAAAACGCAAGAAAATATTCTGCGTAATCTAATGTTTTATTCAATTTTAAATACTTTGACTTTAAATTTACAATAGTTATCGCTCTTACTTTCTGATAATGTCACGTATTTACAAAAATTGTCACGTTTATGCAAACAATTTTTTTTTTAATATTGTGAGTTGAGGAATTGTCGTAAACTTTTCTATTTATGTTTAGTGAATATATTTTTCACTCAATAACAACGTAACGAGTACTAATTAATACAGAAATTATAAAGATTTAAATGAAAATAATTCCAGTAAAAATTCATTATTCATCGAAGAACATTTTTTTCTTAAAACAATAGTGGTTATAATATTTCTTACACATGAAAGAAATTAAAAGATTTTTTTTAATTAATTAATGTCTTAATGTTTATTGCATTTCTTATTTTACGATTCAGAGCAGATTTTCGGGGTACCGGTCTACAAAATAAAATTGATTATTTAAATTCTCCAAAGAGTTCTGCATATAACTAATATGAACATTCATTAAGCGGTACAAAAATTAATTTCTCGAAGTTACATAAAATTAAACGAGTCGGTAACAGATGTAAAAAATATGTTTCTGCCATGATTTTCTAAAGATGAAGCACTTCTAAAGTAATTTCAATCAATTGCGAATAAGTGCTGAAAGTTTCATTAAACGAAAAACTAAATATTTAATCAAAATTTAGAACGTTCTAAAAAGGATAAAAAATAAAATTTAATAATCGAGAAATCATTTGGTCGTTCCTCTTAATAATGACGATTTTGACATTAAAACTTTATTTTTATTAAGTTTCGGGAATTTTTTTCATTATGGTAAGTTAATTTATTGGCGAAACTGTGGAGGCACACACACACACACACACACACACACACACTATATATATATTATATACACACACACAACGTTGTTAAGCGTTTGTGCTAGGTCTACGGAATCTCGGGAACGAGCAATTTTCTTTACTCAGTAGGTAAAGTTGACTTTTGTCTACTTTTCAGTCTTGACGTTTTTATTCGAGACTGTCTAGATAAGAATTTCAGTTTTGGTAAGATGTCCGTTGGTTCCATCAACGGTCTCTGTTTTGCTTTAATATATAGGTACAAATTTTATATATAGTTGTATATTTAGGCAGCAATCCTTCGTTTATGCACGTTTCATTAAAAACGATAGACAAGATATTACGGTTAAGCTATTTATTTAATTTTCTTGTGTTCGAACAAGAACTTTCTTTTCTGGACAAAGGGTGTGAAAGAACTGTCCAACTGGAAGATCGAATCATCCTTAATAATGGTTAAAGGCATAGCCGAAAGCGCTCGGAAATATAAAAGATTTGTACAGTTATTACACACACACACACACACATATATATATATATATATATATATATAGATAGATATATATACTAGGTATTAAATATGTTTCTTTATATATACATACATATATATATATATATATATATATATATATATATATATATATTAGGTATTTATTGTGAGGTCGGAACTACCTACACAATAGACTCTTCCAGGTCTATATTAAGTATGCGACACAACACTCTAGACAGTGAGACAGAGAGCCGCGTAGGACTACCAGTATTGGACACTAACATATAGTAAGCTCCCCTTACACAATCTCTGTAACCTGTTGTTAATATATCTTTCTTACATCTAATCCGTGTTTTCCTTATGTAGTCCCGACTTTGGCCCCACATCAGTGGCGACGAGGATTCAAGAAACGCACTCAGGGCGAAACCTCAATACCTTACCAGTTTCACATCTGTGTCGACGAAGAATTCGAGGAACGCATTCACGCCGAAAACCGCAATACAATGCCAGTCCCACATCAGTGGCGACAGAAAGATTCGAGAATTTCGTTCTCACCATATCAATAGCGACAGAGTACCCGAAAAATACACAAGCTCCACGCGTTCCCACAGCAGTGTTGAACGAGAAATTAAGCTGGTATTACTACATTAGCGATTTAAACGCAACAACCAGCGTCTACATATAAAAATATATATATATTCCGATACCAAACAGCAGTGACGAATTAGCGATTCGAGATCTACGGAATATTAAAGTCTGTCCAAATAACTACGAGAACGATTTCTTACACACCCACACAGAAAAAAACAGTTTGTTCGTAAAGCAAACTGACAACACAAGAGCGGAAGTACCATTGTACTCAAGTTTTCGTAAGAAACTATCGAAAAAATTTTTATGTAACTGAGTTGAACTCGTGCATAAAATTATTCTCCCCTCAAATTCACTGAGGTGAGTTTTCTCTTTTTTGTACCTCTATAAAAAAAAACTACATAAGTGTGGTGAAAAATTATACAATTAGGTTAAAATTAACGGAACC
>OZ010572.1:125651985-125849485 GCA_963932145.1 Acanthosepion lycidas
ATCAGTGTTTAGGAGGGGAGTGTTAAAAAAAGCCTTTTTTTCATTGGCTGATGATGACGGATGGACGAAAGATATGCATACGTGTCCGATCATTCTTATTGGAACGGTCAGACACCTCGCTACGTCTTTCGTTTGTTTTGTTTTTTGTTGTTTTGTTTTTTGGGGGGTTTTTTGTTGTTTTTTTGCAATGTCGAGATGCGTAAAACGACGCTTTCAAGGGGGTGGCATTACTCGTCCGGAATCGGGGGTTGCTGTTTGAGCCGATATTTATGCAAAACCAAAATCGGTGATGAGGACAGTGCATCATTGAAGACCACCCTTGATGCATCTAAAATTTATTATGCGATTATTAATTGAATTGCTAGGTTTGCTGCTATGAAAGTTGGTTCACTGTGCCGTGCTAAACAAGTTTTCTCGTCAGAATCTTACTCATTTATCTACTATTCGCCCATGCTTTGAATATTACTACCACATCTGATCTGATGCTCCTTCTATATTTAGAGATTCTTGATAAAATCCAAAGAAGTCTGCCATTTTATTAGTCCTGACATCTCAATATCCGCCACTTTCCTTCTGCTGTAATGAAGTTTTCCTGTGCCGTTGCAATAAATATTTACATGAGTCTTTCCTCTACGATTTTATGAATTTAAGCGCAGTTCTAGATTGGTGACGAAGCGTCATTTTACATTTTAAATGGTTAGACGTTACCTTACGTGCTATGCTAACAATTTCTTCTTTCTTACTTCTCGCTTGTGGAACTTTCTTACGGTTGTTTTCCAGCCAACTTTGATCTTCTAAAAATTAAATGTAATAGGATGTTCTTATTCCCTCACACTCAGTAAACCTTCTGGCGTCTTAGAGGCTTTATTGCCTTGTTTGTGGTGAAATTATTTTAAGAAATACTGATAATAGTTACTGGACTTGAGAAACCCATTTTCCTGAAAAATTGTTTTAAAATATTTTATAAATTTTAAGCGAGAGTAATCTTGGTTGCTTGGTCAAGGAATGACGAATATTTCCTTATAAGGGAACAGCTAATATTATCATTGACCATAACATTACAATAACTTCGGTATTATCGTCATTATCAATGTTATACATTTCCATGTACATACCAAATGGCTGGCCTTATTACAGAAGCCTGAGTGATAATCTTATATCTCCAGAACAATTTTCTGTAATCCTGAAAAACTACATGCTCTTATCTAAAATCTCAACCCTTTCTCAAATGTCTAACTTATCTATTCTCCAGTATCTGTCTATATTTCTGAGATGAGTTATTATGTACACTATTTACATTATTCGAACTATTGTCCTCATCTTTGTTGCTATATTCATCACAACGTTTCGGCTTTCTTCAGGTGGTTAGAATGTCGAACCTTTATTTCTCTCGCTGGGGTAGACTGTTCTAGTTCCACGTGCCATGTCTATTCTCGTTTCTCGTGTTTTGGGGCGGGGTTTTTTGGGGGGAGGGGGGGTTAAGACGGTTTCACTTGCGCCTATTTTTTAATGGAAAGACCCGAATTCATTCTTCCAAAAAAAAAAAAAAAAAATTTCACATAGGCTCGTGAATTTGTTTTCGTCTTTTTCTCAACGAGCCGGCCAATCTCTGACCGCTCGCGAATTTCTTTCCGTCTTTTTTCTCAGCTCGCCCGAATTTGAATGGCGTCAGTAAAGGGAGTTATCATTTCGTACTCACCACAGATGCTAGAGTATCCAGACAGCCTTATCGTATACCGGCAGATTATTACTACTGAATTTTGAGTTCGATTCCCGCTAACTATACCGTTGTTAGTTAAGTGTGCCGAACTAAAGTACGCTTTGTGTAGGGGGGGTTATAATTGGGTAATTCATTATAAACCCCCTTACATTTAATATAGACAAAAAAAATATTCGTAAAAATTAGAAACAGCAAGACTTGGAAACATCAACACGAGTATTATTTACAATCTGGTAGTTATGTCGTTTTGGGAGACACGAGAAACTGTAATACTGAGTAGAATTTTGAATCTGGGGTTTAACGTAGACCAAATATGGATCGGAACCCGGCAGAAGAATAAGACAAAGAATAAGTAAACTGTATACAGCATTTCTCTCATGTTTCTTTTATATATATATATATATATATATATATATATATATATATATATATATATATGTGTGTGTGTGTGTGTGTGTGTAACGAGTGTCCACATAATTTATTTGGAAAATGCAAAAAGGCTCTGGAGTTTTCTTACCACAAATTTTTGTTCAGTGCTAAGAGATTAACGTTACTATTATGGCTTGAAAAAAAAAAAAAAAAAAAAAGATGGAATTTTCGTTGACGCATGGGTTAACGAATTGTCCATGTAAATCGCTTGTTCGATAGCAAAGAATGTTACGTGTGTGTGTGTGTAGAGTAGAAAAGTGGGGTCGATTCTCATTGGTTTAGAAAGACTGAATTAATGATAATTATAATAGTTATATTTATTTTATTACATTTTGACACTATATCTAACATTTTCATTTGTTTTATGGACACGACACTACAAAAATGTGTTTTGCGGCCTCTACGTAACGTCGCGGAAACGTTATAGGAACATGATTTTGTTATCTTGGATAATAACTGACACGGAATGTGTAAATTTCTAAGCATCAATACCAAATTTTAACTCTGGACAAATCGACTTTCCTTTTTTATAGCGCTATCCGGTAAAAGAAAATTAATAAATCTTAAACGAACCTTCCGACGACTAAAAACAAAATCATTTGAAAGAGAAAGACATTTTGCAACATGACCAGAGATAACAATTTAAATTTCATTTTTCATCTACAGGTCTAATGATTAAATATATATATATATATATATATATATATATATATATATATATAAAAACATTTTCCAAATTCTTCCGCGGTCGAATTTATTTCATTTCTTACGCTCCAGAATTACTTATCCGTCCGTCCGTCCGTCCGAATCTTGTTCGCCCCCAAAAAAAAAAGAAAAAAAAAAAAAGAAAAAAAAAATTTGGAACTTTTAACGCAAAGTCTCCACAATAGTCTTGTACTATCTTCAGGATCCTTCTCACTCATTATTCCTGTTATGCGAATGTTTTCAAATATTCTTCCATTTTCCGATTCTTTCAGTGTTTTCGCAACGATCCTCGAAACTGTGCAAGTCGTCCAGTAAAGAGGAGTATTTTTGTTTTACAATATTTGTTCTCTAGCAAAATCCAGATATTTTCCAAATTTTCACTATGTCAATATATCACTGATCTGTTTGAAACAGATCGATTAGCAGTTATTTCACTTGTTTACAATGATGAGATTACCTTCATAATTCCATTGGTGAGATATAAGCTGCACTCAAGTAGCTTCTTCTCACGAACCGCTGCTCTGTTGAAACCGACAATAATGTTAACCTGTTCAAGGCTAGGGTTAACTATTATATCCCTCATATATCTCCATAAATTCTGCCTCTTACTCAGTAGCGCGACATCAAGTGGTTCTTGGGCATTATTGAAAATAAAAAAAACTCCAGTTTTATTTCCATTAAACCAAATCTCACCGATATTTTTTTTTTATTAACGAAGACAATTTAGCGGTTGACATTAGCGATCATGTGACATCAAGTTTCTTTAAATCTCTGGCACTAATTTCACTATTTTTAAAAATCTCAGAACTGATGTTGTCTACACAGTTTTTTTTTAATAGTTATCCGTTCCAGCCTTTTGGGACTGTGCGCAATTATTTTAAACCTGACCATCTTCAACATCTTCCATTCTCAGGCGAGGCCTTGTAATTTTTTTTATTATTATTTATCTCCATCTAACCTACTATAACCATGATCTAACAGAATCTAATTTTCATGTTGCCCTAAAACAGACCTTAATGCTTGGTTGGGGTGGTGGTTAGTTGTTAAATCTTCCAGAGTAATATATTTGTTATTTTATTTTTTAAAAGAGATTTTATTTTGTGCACATTCCATATTATTATTATTATTATTATTATTATTATGTTCTTAGCGTTTGTAGTCAAGTGTTCTGTGAGCAGTGCCAATGGACATATTCGCCTACTGTCGAGAAATTGAATAGAAAAGTAATATGAAATCTATCACTTTGGCTATTAAACTGTCAAATTTCTTGACTTAAATGTCATAAAAATTCGCCGCCAATTGTATCCTGTCTATTTCAACATTTTTCTCTTGTGTCTCAGGAATGTTTTAATTAACTTGATGGCATTAGGAAGTCTGTCTGATTCTCGTATGTTCGATCCCCCCAGAAATAACAGAATGTCAACTTTACAAGAAAATATTGCGTGGCTTCGTATTTTTATCGTGTGTGTGTTTCTTTTTGTTTTTTTTTTTTGTTTTTTTTCTCTCTTCAAGTCTTGAGTAAAGCACTTGAAAATAACAAAAGCTCAATTTTAAATACGAATGTGCTTTCGTCAGACAAAAATGACAAACTCTAGTGATTATTTTTTCTAAATATTTTTTCTCCGTGCATTTAGTAAAGTTTACGTAATGAGATATAAACCTTTGCTAGTTTAAAGAAAATGTCTATAAATAAATTTACAAATATGACATTAATGCCAGATGACTAGTAAATAATTTAAAGTACAACAGTCGAACCCTCGGTTAGGATCGTCTGACTACACTTGCGAATCCTCACTATTGTTGGCCGGCATTTCTATGTAAGTCCTTACCCTCACCAGATCCTTTCAGCAGTTGTATTTTTTTAACGTATTTGCCATGTGGAACCATGTTTTTCGACGTGTGGACATTTCTTCCGGTTTCTTGATTTCCTGTCCAAATACGATCGTCAAAAATGTAAATACAACGTCAATCGTAATGTCGTTTTCTTGAATCCTATTCTCTTTATTGTTCTAATCAGTGTGCCTTTATGTAGGAAAGTGAATATTCTCCCATTTCCACCCATTATGGACATTATTGTATCCATGATATAACAACACCTTATTTCACGAACAGCAAGGAATCGCTGAAAGGCATGACAAACATGCTTTTTTTTTTTCCTTCCAGAGAAAGTTTTATGTTGCTTTTATATAGAGTTTTGTGCCCCTAAGTCAGACACAAAATTATATGCAAATACTTACATTTATCCCTCGCAGAGAAACAACACATTTTTACACAAGTAGTTTGAAAAGGGACAAAAGGCGAAAGCGTTACTTGTAAGAATTCCCAACAGGAATTGGATCTGCTAAAGATTATTCTGTGTTTCTGGAGAAGCCATATTTAGGATTCCAGATTCGGCAGATTTAGCCTCTATCTGAGCCCTGCAATGGCCTCGTTCGTGCTAAAAAGCAACTGTTCGATTTGACTCCTGAAAGATTGACCACTCGTCGCTTTATAAAGAGACGGCACGTGACTTCATCTGGACCAGTGGGATATAATCGCATGTTGTACCCCTTCAGTTCTTTCTCCCCACTAATGTTTTCACAATTTCTTTCACTCTCAGTAACCCCTTCCGTCTTAGTTGCTTTGTGTTATTTCTTGGAGTGATTCAAGAAAAAAAAAGTATTGTCGGTAATAAAATTATAGATTTCTTCAAAGTTGGTGTCGAGATAAACCTAGTAATTATCTGCATTTATGGACAAATCTTTTTTAAGTGAAACTAGACACAACTAAAATATATCAACGTAAATATTTCTACAAGAAAATGTTTCTTCATATTCTACAAAGATGTCGATTGCCGAACTTTCCAAAAAGATTTCAAAAGTTACCAAAAATTGATTGAATGGTCCGCAGCCTCACCAGGTACTAATCCAAATTGAAAACTTGGGGGTTCATCATTAAAAGATATTTGTTTGAAAATCTAAAACAAATTCAGCTAAAGATCTCTCGCAAGCAAGAAATACTGTTGCCTGTGATATTAACTCATGTCTCTCTTACCTTCAGTGTGTCTTGTAGGCATTCTTCTGTGCCCTAGAAATTCCAAATGTTGCCGGTGATATATATATCCATCCTGCCTTCACTAATTCTTGTAAGCATTCGTTTCGTAGAAATTTCTACTTTCTTATTTTATGTATACTTTATCTTTTTCCTTTCATTTTCCTTAACACTTCGTAATTGACTGCATGTTCCGACCATAGTATTCTCAGTATCCTTCTGCAGAATCACATCTGTTGCCGCAGGTCTTCTAACTTTTCAAGTATTTGCAAAGGTTCTTATTGCTTCCTAGAAATCTTTGCTGGAATATTAATTCCATAAAGATATCGACAGTGGATGCAGTCACCATGCAGTGTGGGACGCCTGGCAGTTTCACGCCTTAAAGTTATCATCAGCCACGTTGATTCTTATATATATTACTATAAACGATGGTTTCTCCTACGAAGAGGGCACAGGTTCGATTCCTGCCGGAAAGCACATTTTCATTCAGATTTCTCGAATAAGCTAAATTTAAAGTAAAAACAGAAATGGGGCGTCTACTTCAAATAAGAGTATCCGATAAAATAATGACATGTGTGTGCATATAGATATATGTGTGTGTGTGCGTGTCCAAGTGGTTAGAACGTTCGCTTTCTGACAGACCCGGGCTCGAATCTCACTTGGTCTGTCTATCAGGAAGAAGACTTTCTGATGTTATCGGCATGGATTGAGTTCGATCCCAGCGTGCGGCACCTTTGGAAAGTTCTTGAAGGCCTTACCACAGGTTGACTCAAGCCTTGCGAGTGAAATTGGGTAGACGGAACTCTTGAAGTCCGTAGATAGCTGTGATAGCACAAAGCCACAAGTCACCGTGGCCAAGGGCCTGAGCGTACTGGCCTTGTTCAAATTGTTCACGCCAGATAACACGCCCTCTCCCAGAAACAGTAACTGAGGTCTGCTCCGCATAGTCGAAGTATAAACCATAAGTGGACTGTGAGCGTTGAGCAAACACAAATGTGCCTCAGTGAGCGTTTGCAATAGGGATTAGCTAACCGCCCTTGTAAATCGGGTATCCTCAAATACGAGTGGCCAGTTATCATATAATTTTTGGACAAGCTGGAGGTGCCCATTTCCCTTAATTTGGTCTCGGAAAACTTTTTGATTAGGTGATGGGGCAATAAGGCTTGAAAAATATGAAAAATTGTTTTTTATTAATATGCGCTCCAGCTTATTTTTTTTTTCCTTTTCTTTCATTATCATTAGTCTTATGTAGTGGCGTAAGTTGCAAGGTCGTCGACTACTTTTCTCCACATCTCCTAGGTTGAAAGCCGGAGGGATATTCATACATTTGTCAAGTGTCTTTAGCAAGGAAATTTTCTCCTTGGTCAAGGGCACCCACGATCACTTTGAGGAAACGCTACGTCAACCGAATTCGTTTGACCGAGTCGAAAACAGACAGAGAAGATCGTAAAGAAATGATCTGCATTTACTTCAAAACTATCTTTGAAGGGATCTATAATTTTATTGCCTCTAGTACTAGTCCAAACCTTACTCAACCTATAATTTTATTGCCTCTAGTACTAGTCCAAACCTTACTCAACCTATAATTTTATTGCCTCTAGTACTAGTCCAAACCTTACTCAACCTATAATTTTATTGCCTCTAATACTAGTCCAAACCTTACTCAACCTATAATTTTATTGCCTCTAGTACTAGTCCAAACCTTACTCAACCTATAATTTTATTGCCTCTAGTACTAGTCCAAACCTTACTCAACTTCCTTACTATTGTGTTCTACAATGTATCGGTTGACGATTTCACTAAAAGAACACGTGCTATCCATCAGAATTAGCATCACATTTAAGAATCACTATTAAAAAAAAAAAAGAAAAAAAATCAACTTAAATGGACTTTACCAAAAATGTGATGTTAGCGTAAAACAGTGGTTTCTGTCATGTCTTTAGCCAATGTTCTTAATATTCTGCACCTTTTCTATTTGCATTCGCAAAAAAAAAAAAAAAAAAAAAAAAAAAAAAAAAAAAAAAAACCTTTAAATACTTCTCTTGTTGTAAAAATGCTTGATTCCATTGGTGAAGTTGAGTTAAAAAGAACAAAAACTTGTAATTTCAACGGATAATTTATTGTTAAAACATATTTATGAAAGCTTTCGCAATCCTTGATCACTCTTGAGAAATAAAACAGTGACTAAACTACATTGTATACGTTATCAATTCAAATTAAAAAAAAAAAAAAAAAAAAAAAAAAGAATTCGACTGAATTGAGTTCGCAAAACATTCGTAAGCTGAAAGCGTGAGAATTGTTATTTCCAAATCAGAGTAAAATAAAAAATACTCCTAGTTTTTTCGTATTTTTCGTTGAAGTATTTTTATTTGTTAGTCATTTTCCATTTTTATGTCGTCGCCAATGATTTCAACGTCCTATTTTGGTTGGACTGTGATCTATCTTTTTTTCCTATTTCTAATAGGCTCTCATCACTAATTTCAGAATATTTTTCACTTGTTTTTATGTCTTAAAACCCGTAACAAGTGACAATAACTATATGTATTTATTTACAATATGATTAATAATTACCCAAGTAGCAATTAAAAATAACATAGCATCAAATAAGTTATAAATATTTCTAATACAAGGTGGACGTAAATCTACATGTATCTTGAAGATTTAACCCTTTGACCCCTGCGTTCCTGAACAATTTTAACCCTTCTTCCTGAGCCCATGAGTCAAAATTCGCAAATAATTGGTATGTAATGTTTCACGGTAGATATAAAAGTAATTATAAGCGTTTACCCACCGTTCAACCGGTGGCTAGGCATTACGTCATTTTTCTCTACCACCGGTAAAGCGGGGGTCAGTGCTCAAAAGTTAATTAGTATTGGTTAGTATTTATTTTATTGTAAAAACACCGGTTTTCAGATTGTGTGGGGGGGGGTCGTGCATTTTGACAGGAGAATATGCATAACCGCATATATGAAAGGCTTCGTGGAATTAAAAAAAGGTTGTGGGTTGGTGTTATATTGCAGATGGGGTGCGTGTTCATACGTAAACAATTAAAGCAGAAGCATACAAATCTTAGATTTCTGATACGGACCGCTTGTTCTTTTTTTATATAGGGGAAATAATAGGAAAACAAAGTTCTCAATGCATCTTGGATATAACAGTTTTCTTTTTGGTTCAGGAGTTAGAGAAAGTATAAACATCGTTATGATGATCGCGCTCAAGTCAGCCTTGCGCAGACATCGAACGACCAAAGAAAAGTTTGTACTGACTACGTCGTTGGAGGCTTTGAGCCGCGTTCGAAGGATTGAACTCAAGTCATCTTTGCGCCAAGTTGGAAGGACTAACGAAAAGGTTGGTTTACTTCATAGGTAGAGGCTTTTTGAGGGCATGTGAGAACGCTATGCATTGGAAAGTGGAACAGTTTAGTTATCAGTGGACCGGGAAATTAACCGTTACCTAGTGGGACGTTCTATTTCACGTGCTGCCACATCTTGAAGCAAGAGAATGAGAAAGGAAAATATTTTTACAATAGTTAAAAGCACAAGGCTTTGAGGAACGCAAATCATATTTTGTTTTGTTTTTTGTATTTAATTGAACCCTCCTACCTGAAAATCAGCTCTGAATTGTAACATACAAAACTCAGTAAAACAAAGATATTATTTAATTTCAAATGCTTTTATTTTAGTTGTTTTCTATGAATATGGACAACATTTTCTAAAAGCAAAAAAAATTTTCGATGAAAAATGAATTTTTAATATTATTGGTTATTTCTTAATTAAAATAGATTTTTACATTTAATTTTTTTAAATATTATAAAATTAGTTAAAAGTCGCATCGGGTTTCCTAAGTCTCCTTGAGATAGATCTTTTTTTTAGCGCGTTGTAAATTGTATCATTTTGACTAATCAGAAGATCCGAAGTAATTAAGAAATGTAATTTTGTGTTTATAATCAGGCTGATTATAAGTACGGAAGACCAACCAGAATACAGTTAAGTTGCGTTATTTGAATTAACCATTGTTCTCCGCTGTTAAGGCCATTACTTTTGAGAAACACATGTGGAGTTTAATTTGATTTTTCAATTTCAACTGAGAAGGGTACCTACAAGTATCTGTATCATCTTATGAAATTTATATGATCTTATTTGTATATTAATCTCAGGTATGACATTTTTCGATAAATGAAATATCAAAATTAATAATAAAATGAAGGGAAATACAAATTACACGGTAAAATGTAATAGATGTACATAAAATTATAGTATTTTATGTACACTTCTGATAAATTTTCATATGAAAAACACCTATAAATTAATTAGATACCTTTCTTATGAAATATGAAATTTAATCTCACATTTTGGAATTTAATTTCTTTATAATATATTTTCCATAAAGCATCGTAAAGGTGAAAGCTAAGTACAAAAAAAAATTAGAGTGCTGAAAGTTTTCCTTAAAAATAAGGAGGTAAATAATTTGTTCACTTAAATTTAAATTATTTCACTTTTCTCCATCCGTAGAACAAATTAGCCTCACGGAATCCGTCAATATGTCATTCATTACCTGTGAAGTGAGGCGAAAGTTTATAACCTGCTTAGTTTTATTTTCAAATTACATCTTTTCGGCGCAGAAGCTAAGTTAAGCTTGGTTCAAAATATTTTAAATAAACATTATAATTTCTGATTTTCTTAAAATAAGTTTTGAAAAAAATGATAATTGATATTTAAAAGAATTTCAAAGTGAGATTTCCAGATTTTTTATTTTAACGAAAATTTCGGACGTGTTAGGAACGATTAAAAAATTAAAGGGCTGTGGTGAAATGATTTATTACATGGAACCTCAAAGTGGTCTGTTTTTATTCAAACAAATATATCAGAAATAGTCTTAGGATGTGCTATATTTATGGGATAATAATATAATAATATATATATATATATATATAATATAATAATATATATATATATATATAATATAATAATATATATATATATATATATAATATAATAATATATATATATATATATATATATATATATATATATATATAATTATTTAATTAAAAATATGATTCCAACTCGCTACATAAGAGGTTTCATGTTTCAAAACAAGAGCCGAAAACTTCAAAATAATATTTGAATTAACTTGTGTTGAAGTAGGCTCTGTTCCATCTTCAACCGAAATTTTTTGGGGAATGAGTTTTTGAGAGTTTTAATGGTCAGAATTGAAATAAAAAATTTCCATGGTAACATCAAGGGCGGATTGTTTAGAATCGGCAGGGGTGGGGTGTTAATAATTTGTATCAGTATAGAGTTACTTTCATAGATGCCGGGTCAAGTAAGGTGGGGGTGGCTAAATTTACGACGGAGGAAGTTTTCACATAGCCTGGCTTGAGCGTCTACGGAGATTTTTTTTTTTTTTTTTTAATTCTTTTATTATATCTCTTTATGAAAGGGATTTGTGTATAAAAAGGCCGTAAAGTTTGTTATTTGACGACTTCATAAAGGGTTATCAGTTTTTGTAGGGTATTAAAACTATGTATATGGGCTATGGATTTTAAAATTTATTTTATTGTATGCGTGTTTTTAGCTAGTTATTCAGAGCGTAAGTTCGGTTTTGTCGGCAGAAAACTGTTAATTCTCGCCTGTTTTTTAATAGGTTTTTATTGTTTAGAAGCTTAATGATGTGTAGTTTCTCATGGAGGCACAAAGTGCATGGGTCATCCCAAGTTTTGCAAGTTAGTCCTGTTAATGATTTTCCATTTTACTTTGGGTGTCCTATTTTTTTCTTTCAGGTGCCAAAAATATTTAGATAGAGAGGTCTGATGTCTTAAGTTTATGTTGTTGAAGGAGCATTTATGCTGCCTCCATCTGGTTTTAAAGGCATTCTTCGTGGACCCAATGTATATCATTATTGTTAGGGTTCTCCGTGGATGATATAGTGAATTGGTATACCACAGATTTGATGCAGCATTTATTTTCTAATGGGCTGTCTACCGGGTTTCTACAATCGCATAATTTTTCCCTATCATTATATGATTTAAGTGTAGAGTTATTAAAACTATTCAGGTAACGGGGTTTGTTCAGGATTTTATTATTGTTTCTTGTTATATAAATAATAATAATATATATATATATATATATATATATATAAATAATAATAATATATATATATATATATATATATATATATATATATATATATAAATAATAATAATAATATATATATATATATATAAATAATAATAATATATATAAATAATATATATATATATATATATATATATATATAAATAATAATATATATATATATATATATAAATAATAATATATATATATATATATATATAAATAATAATATATATATATATATATAAATAATAATATATATATATATAAATAATAATATATATATATATAAATAATAATATATATATATATATATATATATATATAATAATAATATATATATATATAAATAATAATAATATATATATATATATAATAATATATATATATATATATAATAATAAATATATATATATATATATATATATATATAATAATAAATATATATATATATATATATATATATATATAATAATAAATATATATATATATATATATATATATAATAATAAATATATATATATATATATATATATATAATAATAAATATATATATATATATATATATATAATAATAAATATATATATAATAATAATAATAATAAATATATATATAATAATAATAATAATAAATATATATATAATAATAATAATAATAAATATATATATAATAATAATAATAATAAATATATATATAATAATAATAATAATAAATATATATATAATAATAATAATAATATATATATAATAATATATATATATATATATATATAATAATAATAAATAATAATAATATATATAATATTATATATTATATATATGAAATAAATACCCATTCTTCAAATATTAGAGATTTAAATGTTAATTTCTGGCACGCGATGCCCTTCTGTAAACTCACTCATCCTCCTATTTGCAGAGTCTCAATCTTTTTACACGTATCCACAATATCTTCTCTCACAAGGAACTATATGCATGTCTATCGATCTTACCTCATGCGAGCGTAGCACTTTCACATGCAGAAACACGTTTTGTTTTTTTTCACATTTGTGTGCCTCCTCCGAGATGATATAGCTTTTCCGCCCAAACTTCGTTCTTTATTAAATGCAAGATAAAAACATTTTATTCCGCCCACCCAGAAAAACATAGTCTAAATTGACATACCATTGCCACGTAAATCATTCCATGAATTAGTTTATAAAAAAAAAAAAAAAAAATTGGTGTAAAATAAAAGGAGGCTGTGATCGAAGCAGCAGCAACTCTTGCACGCGTAACAAAGAATCGAGCATTTGGCTTTCTTAATATGTAATTGATTAACCGACACATCCAAATGCAATAAACGGAACTAGAGTTGAATTCTACCAATATCTATCTGAGGTTTATTAAACATTTTTTATACACGTCATCAAAAAGTGTGAAGAGGCAAAAAGACATCGTAGATTAAATGTATAGCTATAAAGATCTCATATACAAAATTCGATCTCTACTGTGTTTGATTCGTAAACAAGAAAAGACTAAATTAAATTGTAAGCTCCAAAGTGTTTTTTAATCTCTTCACCCCCAAATAAGGCATTAAATGCCACTAAGATGCAAGGTATTGGAATAAGGGGGTAAGTCATAGACAATAAAAGAACAGGCTTAGAAGACACTACCACTGACTCCTGTCTTAATGGCAAATCCGTCAAAGCTAACAAAGTAAACATGTCAGCTGCTCTTGAAAAGGACCTCCAAACAGTTGTTAATTGGGGCAGGAATGGCTTGTAAATTTTAACGCATCCAAAACGAAACTGCTCTCATTTAACCACAACAGAGAAACTTTTTTTTTTCTGTCTGCCATCGGGAACAACACAACGCGCATTTCTGGTCTCATGAAAGTGGAGAGACTACATTGAACCAATTGCTGCATCGACTGCAAGGAAAGTTGGGTTACGTTGTCATGCCAGAACATTTTTTCCCGTCAGAGTCCATCTTGCACGTTTACAAATCTACCATTCGCCCATGCATTGAATACTGCTGCTTTATCTGGTCTGGTGCTCCTGCTATTCATCTGGAGGTTCCTGTTAAAATCCAAAAGAAGGATCTCTAATGTCATCGATCCTGACTTGTTATCTCGACTTCAGTCTCTTTCTCTCCGACAGGACGTGGATTTTCTGTCTTTGCCACAAATATTTTTATGCTAATTGCCCTGACAAGCTTTTTTCCTGGTGCCCCGACTACAGGAATTTAAGTGTGCTACTAGATTGGCATTTAGGTCCCACCTGTTTACTATTGAAAGAGAAATACAACCGTCACTTCTACTCCAACAGTTTTTCTCGCTCTTCCCACTTACGGAACTCCTTTTGTTTACTTGCTTCAAAAATTCAAATCTAAAGTCTATCACCATCTATCTTCTTGAATCCCATTAATTCTTTGTCTTTTCCTCAATCCTCTCTATACTCTGTCTTTTCTTTCACTGCAACCCCCTGCGAACTAGTGGCATTCTTGACTTGCTTGGGTAAATGATTTTTTTTTTTAAGTGGGGGGGCTTCAGGAACACAGAAGATGGCGATTGGTGTTACATTTAAATTTGTTAAATTTTTAGGTGGCAGAGAAGCAAAAAACTAAAAAGCTAGTTTTACAAGCGAGAAGTGGAAGAAAAACTATTAGAATAGAATTTACGATTACATGTAAATCATTAAAAAGTGAAACGATCAGATATAGTTGCCCGATGTATCAATGAGAAGAGCTCATTAGAACAACTGTCAAGAAAATATTTATAAAAAAGACGGGCAAGCCACGTCACAACGGTAGGAAACTGACTAAAGTCGAATTGCCAAGAACATTACAAAGACTTTTTTTTTTATATTTTGCCGAGAGCACCGGACATGGCAATATTCAACACACGAACGAATGGTAGATTTATAAATGTGTAAAATGGATTCTGACGATAAAATATGTCTGGCACGACACAGTGAATCAACATTACTAAAAGCAGACCTAGCAATCCATTCAATATAATCACGCCGCTCCATGTTAGCGTAAAACCTGAGACCAAGATGGCACACTAAGTTGATCTCCTGAAGGTTAGTATCAGCAATGATAATGAAAGGCAAAAATGGTTCTGCATTTTGATTAAAAAATAGCCGTCTAATTTTGGAGGCTTTAGCATTTCCAAGCTATTTCTTGTTCCAGTTACAATTAATTGGAGATCATTTTCGAGAGCAGCTGCCACTTTTATTTTGTCGGACTTGCTGAAATTTTTCGGAAGTGAAATAAATAGCTATAACATCAGCATAAATATTTAATTCGGAACCGATGACATCAGGAAGTCCGTATGAGGTCATTACAAAATTTACTTTCACTGGTTTGCAAGATCAATTTGTTAACCATTATTCTACATTAAGTTTCAGGAATTATTTTCTAAGTCTAAAATAGCATCACAGAAGTAAAAACAAAAAAGAATCAGACTTATTAACAATGGCTAGCGAGAGTAAACCTAACTTTTGATCAATGACAATTTGATATTATTAGGTTTGCCTCAGTTTGGATCAAGGTTTCAATAATGGGGCACCCAATGAAGTGTCTAACGGGAATAACCTACGAACCTCTACGGAACGAGTTTTTATGTATATTTAGTAAGCTTAGTAGTAATTATACTCATCCAACTCTTTCCGAATCCTCTCCACTGTCCTCAGATTGACACCCATTCTGAAATGTTCGTATTGGAACTAATCTGGTGAAAATGCTGAACAATACAGCATGCCATTTCTCACAGGCTGTGTCAAACTAACCCGACTTTTCTGTGCCAACGAAAAAAAAATAAAACAAACAAACAACGCACATGCGCGAAATTAAAATATAAACTGGCGGCAATGTACCTATCGTACACTGCAGTTTATCGTCTTACCCAGGATGTACAACACGAATAAAGTTGTTGTGGAGAGCTATGAATAGGCATGACACACATACGATTCAATCATAAGCAAGAAGCTATACGGAACACGTTAAAACTGGCAAACGATTTTAAGGAGTTTCGTTTCTTTCCACTAATAAAATAATCAATTCATTTTCTATGGCTTATCAAATCCTTTGCTGGTTATTTAAAGCCAAAAATATTTTTAGAACGTAAAATAGTTTTTTTTTTTTTGTTTTGTTATTGATTTTTACCTTGGTTTAGTTTAAAACATATCAACCTCAATGGGTTATTTAATACAGAAAAGATTTTTACGACTGATTCATATGAATAAAATATGTATTCTTTGTAAATATATCAATTTGTAGATAAGCTTTCATTGACGTATTTTTGTAAAGAGAATATTTGTCGCGAATCTAGTTTCATTCATATATTCTTTTCAGATATACAGTTTGTGGAGAAATTGATTTTATTGACGTTTATATTTTTGGTAGATGCCCACTTTTACTTTCTAAAGGACCTCATATATGCTGTTTATATCGTAACATTTTCGTCTTCAGAGAGCAAGACCTGAACACTCGGTTAATATATGATTTATAGTTTATGCCGTTTCGAATGCTTGGCATACAGATTGATCTTCGTCGTTTCGTAAGTATGAGTGGGTGATTCTCGTATGGCCAATGCGTAATCTGGCCAGTACCCCTACTTCTTTTCGATATTTTGTGAAAGACAACTTCTATTCTAATTTGGGATGAATTGCATAGAGTTGCATAGGTTATCCTCCCAGTACCGTTGCCATTCCTTTTTTAATGTATTTGTTAATGACCTCCTTAAAGGTCAGCGTGTGATATTTTGGTCGTTGAATCTATATTCATATCAAAAACTGATTTGACTGCTAGATTTGCTTTATTGTTACCTTCTACTCCGATGTGTCTACGAATCCAATATAGTTTGATGTCTATGTTTTGCATAATATTTTTATAATGAGTAGTTTGTTGGATTTTTCCTTCAAAGCTATTAGGACGCATAGTTAGTCCCAAAATTATTTTATTTGCTGTTGAGAGTCACTAAGGAAAGCCTCCGCAATAAAAAATAAAGTCTCCCTTTGGGAGGCGCTTTTTTTGGCAATATTTTGGCTCACTGTTCCACATCCCATCTTTGAATGTGAAATGGTCAGTCTTTTGCTCAAGGAGTTTATTTAACTCTAGCATGACTTTTGGTTGCTTTATTGTCTATGGTGAAATACTCGCTGCAGTTGTTTCTTGTATATTAGAGAGTGATGGCCATAACTCTTCTGCAATGATTTTAATCTGTGTCCATAGTGTTGTATTAACTTTTTGTTGGAAGAGATCACAGTAATTAGGTTATAGTGCTAATTTAGTCCGTCTTAAATGTGGAGGTGTTTCATTAGTATAAGCTCTCCACTGGGGATGTCCTAAAAGCCTCAAATACTAGTATGAGGCCTTGATGATAGGTTCCGTTGAGTATTTTTAGGTATGATTTTCTGGTTGATTTATACATGAAACTAGCGTAATACAGTTTTGAGCGAAGTAGGGATCTGTATAATTTAATGTCAATCTGCTTTCCATTCAGTATCGACTGTCACACACACACACAAGTTGGAGGAATTCACTCCATTTTTATTTTAAATATTTTAGATGAGGATTGAATGTTAACTTTTTGTCAAAAATGATGCCTAAGAACTTGTGTCGTTCCACTAAGATTTCTGCTCAGTCTAATTTTAAACAGGGGTCGTTTTCTTAATATGCAGAAATGTAGGCATTTGGTTTTCGTTTTGGAAAATGTGAAACCATTTTGCGTGATCTATTTGTGTATTTTATTGGAGTTGTCTTTCTATGATATGCATATGTCCAGATCTGTAGATTATGAGAAAGTCTTCGGTCGATAGTGAGCATTTCATCTTAAGCTTAAGGATTTAACTATGGAGTTAATTTTTTACACAGAATAGGATCACCGAAAGAATTCTTAAGTTGTGAAACCCTTTCTTCTTGCTTTTGCAGTTCTGACAGCGTAGTTCTTAGACGGATTTGAAAAATTCGGTCTTTCAGGAAATTCTCTATGAATTGAGTCAGCCTTGCTTTTAGGTACAGTTCATGCAGATCTTTGTACCATACGCCTTTTGCAAGTAAAAAAAACAAAAGGCTGCAGTGAAATGTTCCTTCTTCATGAAAGCTTTCGTTAAAAAGATTTCTATGCGTACTAAGTGGTCTATGGTAGTTCTTTTTTTCTTTATAAAAACTAAAAGCACATTGGAAGTTGCTGACTAAGCCTTTAGTTTCCAGGTACCAAGTCAAACTATTGTTGATCATTCTCTCCATAGTCTTACGAAGGCAACTGGTTAATGTTATCGGTCTGCAGTTTTCAGGGTTTATGTCATCCTTTCCCGGTTTTGGAAGAGGGACGATGAATTAACTGTCTCCACATCTGAGATGTTTGCATTTTTCCATATATTATACACTTTTAATAACAGTTGTAACGATTTGTTGTGTAACTGTTTTATAAATTAAGATTGGATATCACCTGATCCCACAGCTGTATTCTGGAATTTCTTTAAAGATTCAATTTACTTCCTCCAGAGTGAATGGTAGGTTATAACTCTTGGCATTATTTGATTTAAAGTTTAGTCGTTTTTTCCGCTTTTTGTTTCAGCGATATCCTTTTTACTGATTATTTTAGAGTTATTTATCGAGGTGTTTTGGGTTTGTTTTTTTTTTTTTACTTTGTTTGGTATTTACCTTCTAATTTTTTATCATAATTCAAAATAATTCTGTTTTTGTAGAATAATTGTGTTTCTTGACAGATTTTTTCCAGCATTCTTTTTTGATATTCTGTAATTATTTTCCGTGATTTTGCTTAAATTGCAGCAAATTAGAAGTTGTAGGTTCTTTGCTGAATTGCTCTTCTTAGCCTGATGGCTTTTTACATTTATCATTGAACTAAGGTTTGTTGCGTTTCTTTTTTTTTTTTTTTTTTTCTCTCTCCCTCTCATCGTGGGGGTGGTGAATTTCCTGGAATATATTTTTAGCTATAGAGAAGAATATTTGCGTAAAAGTTTTTAAGTATTTGATGTTTTTCCCTTCAACTAGTTTCTTTTTTTGTTTTTTTTTTGTTTTTTTTAATTCTTTCCAGTTCGCTCCGCCTTATTTCCAACGGAGAGGATTTTTGCCATTATGTTCTGAGCTTTGTAGAACGACTGACAAGTGATCACTACCGCATGTGTCTGTCAGTACCTTCTAAGATAAATCCATATAATTGATGGATCACTTAAAGATAAGTTCTTTGCTGAGTAACTGCCACAAAATGAATTTATGTAAGTCGGGATTTTACTATAATAAATCCATAAATCTTTCTTATAAATAATTGTTTCTAAAGTCCTTACCTTTTAGCTTGTATCGTTACAGCCCTTAATGGTCCTGTGACAGTTAAAGTCCCCTAAGATCATAAAAGGGATAGAGTTGTCTCATGATTTCCTGAATTTTAGTTTCATTTACTGGTTCATCCAGTGAGATATATACCGAACGGATGTTTATTGACCTGTGTAAGTTTAACAGCAGTCGCTTGTAAAGTAGTAGTTAAATTTATTTTACTTTGAGGCACATCATTCCTAACTAGGATGGATGTACCGCTCGAAGCCCAGTGCCATGTATGTATTTGTATTGCTTTTCTTTTATATTTAGTTTGTCATTTTGCTTAAGGAATGTTTCCTGAAGGTAAACAACTACTGGTGATAGGTCTGTTATTAGCAGAAGCAGTTCATTTATATTTGCCTTTATTCCGCGGTAAGTTCTGATTGCTAAATGTTTTGGGACTTAAGCTTAGTATGTGGTTGTGATTTAATTGTGATTTAATTTATGGGGGTTTTATTTGTTTGTGGATTCTGGCTTTCCACCTTTTCTTCTAGTTCGTCAAATCGTTTTTTGGTAGAAATTTCGTCACCGTATTTTTGGTTTTTGTTTTGCCGTTTCTGTTTTTGGGGGAGATAAGTTCTTAAGTTCATCTCTAAAAGTTTTCGGTGGACGGATAAGAGATCTCTGTGACCTTTTTAGGATATTTTGTGATATGTCCCGGAAAGGGATAGATTTGTTCGAAGTAGCAAAGTGGTTGTTGACTACTGTAACCGGGTAAGACAATCTAGCAGGTAACCGTAATGGACTGGTCCTCGTCGTAGTGGTAGGCAATAGGCGAAGTCAATAGCTGTACCAATAGGCGTCCTCTCTGTACCTCCACATCAGTCTATTTATGGCTGACACCAGTCAATCATTACTGCAAGGGGGGAACTCAGCGTAGCTTAGATGTGGCACAAGGCCGAAAGTATGGGGCATTCAGTGAGGATCGAACTCACTTTTCAGTAGTAACTGATCTAGCAAGACAAGCTTGCTAACCATTACATCACGCAGTAAATAAGGGGAGTATTTAGGATTTTCATTGAGTCAAAGAGGTTTTTTGGTGGATGTAGTAAGGCAATGGGGAACTTGGAGAGGGGAATTAACAGGAGAAAAAAAACTGATAACTGGCATCCATTAAACATGGCACGTGGAACTAGAACAGTCTACCCCAGTGTGCGAAATAAAGTGTTCAGTTCGACATTCCAACCACCTGAAAAAGGCCGGAGCGTACAACGGTCAAAACGTTGTAATAAATATGGCGACAAGGATGAAAACAATAGTTTTCTATTTTTCTACTAGCAAATTGCCATTTCTCAATTTCTTAACTGTTTGGGATTAATCCTATTGGATAACACATTTCAATTAAGAAAGGAGAAAGTTTCGCTAGAGGAATTTCCTCTTGAGATGCGAGTACAAGAAATCTTTTGAAATCAAAAATTATTTCTTTTTCAGAATCAGTGTCGGGAAGATATCGTTTGTTTGTTTGTTTGTTTTTTATTTATGTTGGTTGTTCATTATTTCGATATGAAAAAATTCACTGTCTGTCCTCTCCACCCACCTCGGAACCCAACAGTGGGGCGTGTCAAAGGAGAAACCCAATCGCTTTGACAGGTCAGGGTTACACAAATCAGTATACTTTTATCCCAGACAGATTCTGGACACTCGTTACATTTCCAAAATAAGTGTAGAAACTGGTATGTTTACAGCCATGTCTAAGTTTAGATCTTTTCGAACCGATTAACCCTAAGCCTTCTAACGCTTATAAATTGGACAGAGATAGTATTTTAGACTGGTGTATATTTGGAGTATTGTATTTAGTTGTGAAGTACTCCTTTAATTGATATAGTTATAATCGCTCGGGCTTAGCATGACCAGCTGATTGATCGGATTGGGCCTCTCCGACCGCCTGTCTAGTCTTTGACCGTAAGCTCTAATAAAATAACGAAATAAACAAGATATCACGTTAAAAATAACTGATATTTTTTTTACTAGCAGGATAACCCGTCTTCGACCGGGTGTTTCATTACTGGGAATTTTTGCCGTTCAATTGGAGCAGTTTAAATTTAAAGTCAGCCCACCCATAAATCAATACTGGTAACAACAATTGGGTGCAACTGAGGTACATCCCCAAATGAGGAAGGGTAACAATTTGAATTGTGGTGACCCTGAAAAGGACCGTTTTTGCGTTCTCAATCTTGTTTCAACCTCATGTACAGCAGCAGTTGAAGAAGCGTTTCTTTTCTTTGGTAGCAGGTCTTAGGTAAGTATGAATTGTCAAATGGAATGCATGAGCAAATATCAGAAGAGAACGCTGAAAAGCTACAGGAATCCCTAAGCTCGGATAACTTTAGGAAAGGTTGGAAAAATAAATGTTGAGTAATAAAAAAGCAAGCTTACTTATTACTACGGTGAATGCAATGCAAAAACTGGCAAGACAATAAAAAAAATTAAATTGATAAAGGCTATAAACGACAATGAAAGCAACGCCTTAAAACTGTAGTAGTAGGTTTTTTGCAACGGAAAAGGTAACGTCACTTGAAAGAGATTGTAGTTTGGCCAAGAGAAGGGGAATGTGTAAGCAGGGCTGAACGTACAGAAGTAGAAGCGGAATTGCGGAATTAAGCGGTAGCAATGAGCTTAGGACTGTGTAGACAATCAGCATAACACGGCAACATTTGACTGGATGTGTAAAGGGGCTTCGTGCAGCCAGTGGGCAACTCGAGCAGGTGTCGCGTTCCGCAGGTTATGCGTATGCACGTGTCGTCTCAGCGCGTGTTGCAGGGCCACCCGTACACACGTTGCTTCACGCGTTAATTATCAAGGTCAGCAGCAACCGATGAGCAACTTGTGAAGATGTGAATCACGTCCACACAGCATGAGCTAGGATTGGAAGGTTTATGTGTGAAAAAGTAAATTAAATTTTGACTGCTTTTGCACAAAGTGTAAAAAAAAAAAAAAAAAAAAAAAATCACTTTTTTTCGATTTTTCATCTTCAAGGCTGTAATTTTTTTCAGACAATTTGGACAGAAAACTGGCACTGACGAACTATCAAACAAAACAATTCATCGAAATCGGATGAAAACTATGGAAACGCATAAACAACATCCGATCTCACACACACACACACACACACATTGAGAATTATAGATATAGATTATATTTTCAGGTGCTCTTTTATTATTTATAATTATATTAATTATAATATTAATAATTATTTATAATTTATATAATTAATAAATTTAAACTATTTTATTAAAGGTTTTATGAATGATATATGATCCAAGAACAGATAGTAAATAGTAAAACGTTGTTGAGAGTTATAATGGACAGGAAGTAGTGGAGAGCCATTGTCGCCAAAAATTTGGACTCAAAACCGACAGTGGAGATTTATCTATCAAACAAAAACAAAATCATCGAAATCGGATGAGAACTGTAGAAATAAACAACATCCAATCACACACATTTTGAGAATTATAGTTATAGATTATTAATAAAATCACGTTATCTCTAGTTTAAATAACGAACACAAAGTTAAATATTTGAAGAATAATGCTATAATGATAAAAAATATTTTACATCTGTAAACGAAAAGAACACCAAGTTTGTTGAAGAGGCTAACTATCTATTTAATCAAGTTCATTGAGGCGGCGATCGATCCTTAACGTTGCCATAAGGGCGTAAATGTGTGCATTTTATGAGGATATGTAAAAGGTACGATGGAGTAACTGATAGCGCCTTAGATTTAGGAATCGGAGAACCTAGTTCGAATTCTAGTAGAGTTCGTCGCATTTAGTTACGTACTAATACCCTTGGGAAAGGTTTGAATTTAACTCAACCCCCAGTTATTGGTAAATAGCAGGACAAACTTGGAATAAACTGAATTTATAATCCCCCGTTTCCTTATAGGTCTTGTTTCTAATTTCTAAGGAGGAGGACTGGTTAATCTCATGATCCCCAGTACAAAATGAACCGGTAAGCCATTGCATTATTCTGCCTTGCATCTCACTGACTACAGCGGCGTTGCAAAATGCGCTAACTGAATAAATGATGATGATATGGGATAAATAACTGTTGATCCTAGACTCGAAGAGGTAAAGATCGTAATAATTTAGAAAACTTTCTTTCAAGAGGGTTTCACAACGTAAAATTTCTGGAGAAGAAGCTGAGTAGAACTTCCTCCTTATTAATGGAATACGAAGGCAATGAAGAGGAGTCGACTCAGTGTATGTGGCATGATCAGTCCTAGTTGCGGAGGTCTGAACTGATATAACTAAGGACGTGTAGCTCGCCTGAACATCTTTCATAAAAAAAAAACACCGATTGATTAGACAGAGGCAATCAACGTTTCATCTGTGGTTGAGTGGTTATGATGAGAATAATAATTCATCACCCACAAGGCCGAGAAAACGATTTGGGACACTGTCAACGCGCTCTCAGATATTTAATTTAGGTAAATCTGGAACAAAGCCAAAAATTTAAAGCATAGAAACCTAATGGTTTGTTAAATTTTGAGGGGTTCCTAACGACAGCATTTGATGAAAACATTGACCGTCTCACGTTTCTGTTCCTTCAACGAGAAGTTCTAACTAACGATAATTTTGTTAATGGAGAATTCACGATGTGTTAGACTCTCCGTATTTATCTATCTGTTAAAATTTCAACCCTGTATAAAGTGGCTGAATACCATCAAATCGACCGATTTTCTCTTCAGACAAAGGAGCAGCAATAAACCAATGAAGTGCCTCACTTGTTACAGATTTGTACTTGGGACAAAATCATAAACAGTCAAAGTTGTAGATGAAATTTGCACCAACCTAATAGAGGTTACTTATATAAACATGTACCTTGAGATTATATATTAGGTTGGTGCAAAAATAATGACGTAATAATGTCGTTTTTTGACGTAAAAAAATTCGTCAAAAAACGACATTATTACCGCATTATTTTTGCACCAACCTAATATCTCGAACAAAAAAAAACAAAACATGACAAATCCATTTTAACGTGTACTTTTTTTCTTGTTAACTTTGGCAATTTGGTGGTTGATATTGGAGGACAAGTGACATCAAGTCTCTTTAAATCTCTGACACTAATTTCACCGTTTTTCCAAATCCAAGAAATGACGTGGTCTACAGTTTTAATTTTTTTTTTTTTTTGGGTGGTGGGGGGGGGGGGGGGGGGAAATTGTCAGTTATCGATTTCAACCTTTTGGGACTGCGCCAATTATTATAAGCACGACTATCGTATTTAACATCTTCCATTCTCAGGTGAGGTCCTGTAATTTTATTTTATTATTTCTTTCATTTCCGTCTAACCTACTACATCCATTTTCTAACAGAATCTAATTTTCATGTTGACCCAAAGCAGACCTTAATGTTTGGTTGGGGTGATGTTAAATCTAACAGTGTAATATATGTTACAGTGTAACCCGGATATAAGAGAGTTGTCGATAAGAAGTCTCTTATATCCAGGTTTGGTCTATTTTGTTTAGGTAAGTATGGCTCTAATTTGGGACCAGAGAAAATCTCTTATATCCGGGTCTCTTATATCCGGGTTACACTGTATTTGGTTTAGGTAAGTATGGCTAATTTGGGACCAGAGAAAATCTATCTTATATCCGGGTTTCTCTTATATCCAGGTCTCTTATATCCGGGTTACACTGTATTTTATTTTCTGAAACAATTAATTTTATGTAATATATGTTATTTTATTTTCTAAAAAAGAATTAATTTTGTGTACAAATATCGAAACAAAACCGTGACAAATCCACTTTTAACGTGTATTCGGTTTAACATTTTTCTGAGGTCAAATAACTAAGAGTCTCCCCAAGTCGCATTCCTTTCAGTTCTTTCGAAAAAGTAATTAACTGCTTTGTTTCAGGAAGAGGTATCCCCAAAGGTAGCACCTTTCCATTTCTCGTGGAAAAAAAAGTCCATGTTAATCGGTTTCGACCAATGTACCTAAACGTCGATTCCAATCGCTGTAAAAGCAGCCATTTTATTCCCACTAATAAATTGTGAAGCTAGTGAGCGTCTGCTACACAAACTGGTTTAGAATATCTAATTGCGAAGAACCGCCACCATTTTGGTTGTTGGCAAATTACGAAACATTTTTATGTCACAATTAAAAAAAGCCAAAAGTGTAAATGTGAACTGAACCCAACTGATGCAAAGAGAGCTCTAAACCTTAACAAACGGCCAGTTAATAAAATAAAAAAAAGGTCTTACCTCTTAATCTGATGACGGTTTTTTTTTTATTTCCAAGAAATTGCTTTGTTCTGACCTTCGGGAGGTTTTAGAACCGCAGCCCGAACGAAAAGAGATCTCGTAAAAGTAGAGTATAACAACGGAAATAAAGCGTCGAAAGCAGTCTAGGTAATAAAAGTACAGCGTGAAATGCTCTTTGTGATATTAATGAAGGCCATACAACTAGATGAGTTTCATGAGTAAAAAAAAGAAATAGCAAGTATAAGGTAGAAAATTGCCCTGTTTCAATTGAAGCAATAAATAAAATTATAAAGGTGGCGAATTTGAGAGAAGACAAAAAAAAAAAAAAAAAAAAAGAGTTTTTTGTTTTTTTTATAACAGGTAGATCACACCTGATTGGTTAATGCAAATTAAAGCACGATCAAATCAAGTGTCAATATTATTACTCGCTCTTCTTTCAGTCCGATATTAAGATCGGTAACTTTTTTTTATTTGCTACTTCCATCTAGCAAATTATATTTTTAATAGATTTTTAATAGCATCTCTTGTTATTAACCGCTTCTATTTTTTCTTTAAATATTTAAGAAACTTATAAAATGGATATATGGAAATATTTACCCCTTTAATAAGCAGGATATTTCCCATTATATGCATAAATTGAACTTATACCTTTCAGTCGATTTTAAAGAAACTTATATAAAATTGGAATTGCTAACCAAATACATAATTATATATACAGAAAATGAGAATACATGGAATGCACTGCTCTTTCAAAACACTTCTGGCAATTATTAGGTTGGTGCACAAATAATGACGTAATAATGTCGTTTTTTGACGTATTTTTTAACGTCAAAAAACGACATTACGTCATTATTTTTGCACCAACCTGATATATTGTAGCAAAACACAAATCTTACAATGGAAAAAGCGATAGATGTAATTTATGCCTTATAGAAAAATTAGTTATTTTAATCCTCTTAAATATCCATAACATATTAAACAAAAGAAATTAATTGATGGTCGCATGTAAGGATAAAAATAGATATTTATTGAAATACGTTGATCCTGATTAATGTTTGATGCAAATTATGACCTTTCCCTTTATATGGTCACTAGATCCGTTTACTTTTTGCAAAAAGTTTTTGTTAAAAGAAATTTTTTTAATAAATTTATCAACAAAAAAATTCATATTACTTTATGTTTAATATAAATATTTTTTTTTCATAATGTCTATTTTAATATATTTTTTAATAAATATCATTAAGCTGCGTTTCGTTTAAATGTAAGTTAAAATATTTATCCCAGTTTATTTTATATATTATCAAAAAATCCCGTCTATTTTAAAACTAACGTATATTTTAAAAACAAGAAAAAAACCGTAATCCCGTATAATATATGGATTACGCCATCATTGCGGTAACCAGATATTTTTATTAAACATGAAGATTGCGTTGCGCATGAAACTCCGTGTGAGTGAATTAATTTTTATATATATAAAATTTTCTGAAGAAGTGATTAATTTTTTTTTTATTAATCCGGCAGATTTTATGACTAAACCTTATTTTTAGGGGACACTCATATTTGAGTAGACGTTCTGTTTGTTTATTAAACAGCATATTTATTTATTCATTTATTTATTTTCGTCTACCGGTCTGAACAGAGATATATAAATATACTGTTTAATAAATAAACGGAACATTTATTCAAATCCTTGTATCTACTAAAAAATAAGGTTAAAGTAATAAAATATATCGGATAATTAAATAAAAATTCGCCACTTCTTTAGGAATTGCTTTGTTTACGTTAGGGTACGAAACTGAGCAGATATGAATACGTTTAATCTCTATCTATAAAAGGCGGGATGTGTGTGTGTGTGTGTGTGTGTGTGTGTGTGTGTGTGTGTGTGTGTGTGTGTGTGTGTGTGTGTGTGTGACGAATGCTCGGCCGCAATTTTCGACGGATTTGCACCAAAATTTACATGCACATGCTCCAACTTAGCGGAAAGGCCAAGACCGACTTTGCATTTCCTAACTCCCATCGATAGTGGAAATAATCGATTTTTTTATGCTTCTACGGCACTTTTCATGTAGTTTGCGAACATTTTCTACTGGCCAGTGTGTGCCCCGATAGCTGGCTGCCACGAATAGGCAGGAAGATTCTATTGGCCAGCGTGAGAGCCAACAGCTGACTGACACGAATGTTAACATGCTAGCATGCAAAAAAAATCGATAGGTGCATTCGTCACAAGTGGGAAAAATTTAAATCTGCATGGCACTTTACTCCAATTGGCTCATTCGCTTGCTTAAACTCAACGTTGATTCTGATTCCGCAGAACTGGGTTGGGTGTGAAAAAGTATTTGTTGTTAACATTCTTTTTTCATTCGGTTTTTCCAGTTACGAGTCCTTTTTTAAAGCTGATCGTTTTGTGTTCATTTTGTATAGTTCTTTTTTCGTAACAGATTTAATGTTTAGTATAGAGCTTAGAAAAAATTCGCAAAATTTGTGAGATAGGCAAGAAGTAAGGCATGTAGCAACATCAGCACGGCAAATGGCACTCCTTTAAAGGCAAGGAAGGGCAAAAATATTTTAAGTCAAGTAATAGTGATTGCTGTATGAGTCGTACGATTTTTGAATCAAGCACGGGCAACGCCGGGCCATGCTGCTAGTAATATATATATTTATATGAGTTAATTATATGTCACTCTTACATTGTGGCAACAAATGAATTTTAGCAGATTTGAAAATCGTGAAAAGCCGGTAAGCTAACCAGGAGATGTTCGATCCTGGTTGGATCGCCTAAGGGAATGTTTTTAGAGGATAGAAAATCCTCAGTGACACCAGGAATAAATATCACTGATGAATCTTTCCGGTACACCACAAAGGTGATTGAAATATGTGTAAAACAATGTAATTACAATGATGATAAAATTATAAAGAAAACATTCAAGTGAAATGTTTGCTATTATCTAATTTTATATCAGTCTACAATGTTCAGAATAGAATTCCAAATCTCATCTGTGCTGTTAAATCACCGTTTGCTATTGTAAACATCACTCATCAGAATGCTTGACACGTTTTAAATTAATGTCGAACTAACAAGCCGGTCACTTTCTGAAATTATTTAGATTTTTCTTGAACATGTGTGCCTTCAAGAAAAATAAAATCACTATACTGTATGTGGAACCCCAGAAAAAATGTTAGATTTATGTATTGTCACTGAAAACTCATTTTTGTACAAAACCGGCTCACACAGAAAGTAACTCAATTTTTGTATACTGACTGGCTCCAAATATTTGAATTTTTGTATTCATATGTATTAACCAACCAGCGACGGTCGTATGAGACGCGCGGTAGTCTTTGAATTGGCAGATGATAAATATTTCTTAGAATTAAATTTTGGAGGCTACCTTCAGAATATGACCAGCAATATTTTCCCTACTTAAAAGGGATATTTAAAAGTTTGAGATTAATTAATATAATTTTTTGGTTTCTTCCGAAGCTGATTATTTTTCATAAATATGATCAATTCTTGTTCGCTACTCGTCTTTCAGTGAACCTTTGATCAGGGTGTTTGTTCGATTGTTTGTTATACAAATAAAACTGAAATTCTCACACTTAATTACTCAAATTTTATGCATATTTATTCGATGTAAATAATATTACAAAAACAAACTTATGAGCGTCAACAGACACCCCTGCCTTATTTCATGTGGCTGACGGCTGTAATTATACACACACAGAAAACACGAATCCGTCTCACCTCCATCCGCGCACATGTAAACTAACGCAATTGTTTCGGTTGTACTGTAAAAAAAGATACACAAAATATTTTGTGTGAAATTGTTAGCAGAGAATCTTCGTAATTTATTTCTTTCAATCCGAAAGAAAAATAATACTCAAATAAATAAAAATTATTGAAATTTGCAGATCTGTGTTTGAAGATTAACTTAATTCTTCGCTTCTACACGCATCTAGGCCAAAAGCTAACAAGGAAACGAAAGTTGAAAATAACCACCGTAACGAAAAATGAATTCTCGGATCCTATTTCCAGTATATTTGATTATTTCATTCAAAGATTCACTTACACTAATCCGGGTGAGTAGATAGGTGACACTTGGAACAACCTGCTATCTCAGATTAACAAATAAACTTCAGCCATCAACTCTTCCAGCAACCAAGTCTCTGTCCACTTCAATATCACAACGCGCGACCAACAGTTCTAACGGGCAGCATCGGAATTACCCTGAAGGACATTAATGGGCGATTAAGAACTTAACTACTCCAATCTTAACTTTGACTAAAAATAAGCCCGTGACCGGAAATCCTCTATGCTTGTCTTTGTTGTCACTTGTTCCTTGGAGTTTTTAAGTCTTTATCTAGTATGTTGCACTCTTTTGCTCAAGTGGATGGTCGCTTAGAAACACTTGAAAGAGATAAAACCCACACACTACTTCTATATGGGTGTCCAAATCATTATGACAGGCTACTCGTTGTTGCGTCCACCTGATCCCTGTTAAAAAGCCTGCTCAGGCACATTTGTGTTTGTTCAGCATCCATAAAGCCCACATGTGGTTTATCCTGCAACTATACTGAGCAAACTTTAGTTACAGTTTCTGGGAGAGTGTGCAGTATCTGACATGATCTACAGTTTGAACGAGATTAGTATGCTCACACCCTCGGTCATGATGCACAAACATTGACGGTCTTTGGACAGCTGTCAACTCAGTTTTACTTACAAGACTTGGGTCAAACCGAGGGTATGGTTTTCAGGCGCTGTCCCCAGTCTGATTACAAAATAACATTCCTGATAAATCGACTACGATGAGATTCGAACTCGCGTTTTATTGTCGGAAAGCGAAGGTTTTAATTACTCGGTCACATCCTAAGCATAAAATATTTCCTTTGGAATAACATTTGCGAGGTTTGATTACTCTAAATAATCGAGTACAGTACGAGATTTTATGATCTCTTTTCTACGCAAAAGATAAGGAGTCGCACTATACCCAAGTAATATTTTGAAGGTTAAAAACCATGTATTTTCGGTGACTGGTTGCATTATACACCGGTTCATTTTTAAATGTTAAAATCCATGCAAAAATTCAGGTTTGGTTTGGTTTACGGCATATCAACCTCAATGGGTTATTTAATGCCGACAAAATTTTTATTGCGGATATTTTTTCTTCAAAAATGTATTGCTGGTAATATTTTTACAAAAACGTATTGCTGGTATTAAAACCTATTTTTACACTTACATAGTGTTTTGACCCTAGTTTGGGGGTTAACTATTTGCCCATAGCTGAGAGCCTAACAGGTGCTACCACCCCGAGTCAGGGTGGACCTGGGAACATCGGCAATTAAGAAGTGGTTTGATACTCCTCAAAGCCTGATCAGAGGCCTTGCTGTTGGATGTAGTCTATTCTCTTAATCAGGACGGCAAAAAATCAGAAGTCACACTATACATAAAGTCAATTTATATACAAGTATATACGGTGTTTATTTTGAGAAGTGGATTTGGTAGAGAACTTTCCAGACTATTCAATTGATTTTTTTTTTTTTTTAAAATCGCTAATAATATTTCTGATGTCATTGTTTCCATCTGTTTCCTGAAAAAACTAAGTACTTTATTGAACTTCCTCAGCTGAGTGAACTGTGCTAATTTAGCTAAAGAAACATTCTAATGATAATTTAATTTATTCCGTTGTGACAATTCAGGTGTTACTATGTCCAGGTAAAGGCACTTGAGAAAGCCGCTTACCAATTGACTGCCACGCTCTTGCAGTGATGCTTTGTATTATGCAATAATCAAGAATGTCGTACTGAAAACGTTACACAGGCCTTCCGAATATTACAACCAATCAAATTTCTTATCCAGAAAATCTTTATACACTTTCTGGGTAAGAAATTTTATTGATAGCCAATGAAAACTTAATTAGCAAATTATGATAACCAATCAAAACTTAATGAACAAATTATGTTCAAATATATTCAAAAATAAATTCAAGTGTATCGATATAAGTTTCCGGCAATTTTGACACTCTTTTCGTCATAAAATTAATTTCAATAAAGCAGACGTTAAACGCCTGATAGCTTTATCGCGTCATCTGTCTTCACATTCTTTCTTGCGTATGATTTCTTTTTCTCTTTAAACAACAGCATTTCTTTCGTCTTTGCTCGAAATCAAAACCTTTATCTGAGCTAATGGCGCGTAATGCAATTTAGTTTTAAATTTAGTAGATTTTTATTTTGTTAAATGTAATAGATTTCTCTAATGAAATATTAAGTCTTTTATGCTTAAAAACAAGTTTCCAATAATCTTAGTTATTTACACTATTTATATACAAGATTTATATCCGGACTATTGTCATCATCTTTGCTGTTATCATAGCGTTTTGGTCGTTGTGCCATCGGCCTTCTTCAGATGTATATCGTTCTACAAGAAATTTTGAACTGAACCCTTCATTTAATCTACGGGTATACACCATTCTCGTTCCACTGCCCATTTCTAGGAGTATTGTCTAGTTCTTATGAAAATAAGAACTGTTCAGTTCTTGCTCGCCCGTTTCCAATGTGCAAATACACACAGCTCGATCCAGATTGAACTCACAACCACTATAATCGCAAATCAAAACGTATCCACTAGGGCACTGTCCCGTAGGACAATTGCGTTTAAACTTAACCTTCCTGCTGTCTGTTATGTTTTTGCTGCTGCTGCAATTGAAGACTTGCTGTCATTTGTCTTTATTACAGCTCCTAAATTCTATTTATTTCGAGGCTAGGCCTAAGGTGGTACTGATAGCCTGGCATATAATTATAAAATAAACATTGCTTCTTTCTTCTATCTTTCTTTAATTTGTTTTCCTTTTTTCTTCTTTCCCTCCAGAATAGTTAGTATCTCTGATAGATTTCTCTTATGCATTTTGTTCACAATCAAAACAGAACACTTCATTACCCTAAGAATGGCAGAATGTAACAGACGCAACCCGCAGGATTATAATGTATTTTCATCAATTTAACCACTTATGCACACAGAGGTCACCACAAAAAACCAAAGGTTAAAAGTGAGCAATAATTGGAGAGCCGAGTTCGAATTCCACTCGAATACATTATATTCACTTATGCGCAAATACCCTTGGGAAAGGGTACGACTCCATCACCAACCTATCCTGGGTTAAATAGAAGAATTTATATCAGGAAAGATTATTATTATCTTCAAAATAATTGTAAATGCAATATTCACTCGAAATAAAAGAATTATTCTTACAAACTAAAATATGTATTTATTTATTTATAATTTTTTATAATAATTGCTATACTATAAAGCTATGTATTTAAAGATTCTTGATAAAATTCAAAGAAGTATCTGCAATGTTATCGTTCCTGACCTGGCATTTCGGCTTACCTGTGCTTTTTCTATAAAAATGTTAATGGTAATTGTTCTGATGAGCGTTCCTCTTTGGTGCCCCGACTTTACGAATTTAAACTCACTGCTAGATTGGCAGATAGGTCTCATCATTTTACAGTTGGAGTAGCTAGATGTCATAGATGCAAACAGTTTCTTCACTCGCCCTTGTTTATGTAACTGTATTCTGGGTATTACTTTTTTTTTTCCTTTCCGGTCAAGTTTGACCTTTAAAAATGTAAATGCAGTGTCAATCGTTATCTTTTGCCATCTCAATTTCTGTCCAGTTATTGTTCTTTTTCATTAACATTCTTTCACATTCAGTAACCCACCTTGTGTCTTAGTGGCTTTATTGTCTTGCTTGGGGTGAAATGATTAAAAATTGATATATAGGAATATAGTGTAGCTGCCGACACTTGAGTTTGAACATAGATCGCCTGTGAGTAAATACAGGCGATCCCATTATTGAATTAAGTAGATCACGTGAGCATAGAGGAAACGCATATATGTAGGAAAGTAACTGACTACTAACGATCGTTCTTCTAGACTATCTTCTATCTCTTACATTTCTCTATAGTTTATTTTACTATTCGGTGGTTACTATTCGAGCGAGTATTATCGAGCAAGTACTATTACTGCGAGTGTTATTCGAAGGCGTCTGACACCAGTATTGTTCAACGACGTAACTATAGTCGTATCTGCGATTACAAAGTTTCTACTACAACGAGCCTTACAAAAATATATTCGTCGACATTACAGAAGTGGCAACGAGTGTTCGTTGAGTCACAAGAATGGTTTTATTTTAAATAACTGAATTACGATTGATAATCTGTATTAAAGAAGTCAATCAATCAATCAATCAAATAGCGATTGGTTTATCTTTGCGTAGTTTTATTAGTCGAGTATTAACATAGACACACCTACCTTCCTAGAGCGCTTCCTAAAGGCACTGGAAATTTGTTCTTGAACTTAAGTCGGGGGAAAAAAAGAAAAAAACAATATAGAGAAGATGTGTAAAATAAACATAACAAAAAGAAAAGAGAGTGAGAAAGAAAGAGAGTGAGAAAGAGAGAGAGTGAGAAAGAGAGAGAGTGAGAAAGAGAGAGAGTGAGAAAGAAAGAGAGTGAGAAAGAAAGAGAGTGAGAAAGAAAGAGAAAGAAAGAAAGAGAAAGAAAGAGAAAGAAAGAGAAAGAAAGAGAGAAAGAAAGAGAAAGAAAGAGAAAGAAAGAGAAAGAAAGAGAAAGAGAAAGGAATGTTGTAGGTATTAGTCAGAAAAAGAATATAGTTTTGATGTGTAAAAGAAACGGAAAAGAAAACAAAAAAGAAACAAGCAAAAAAAAAAAAAAAAGAAACAAAAAAAAAAGAAACAAACAAAAAAGTTCCATCTAGTTACTATAAAGCCTGTATAGTTGCAGTTTTACAGTTTTATTGTTTTGTCTTTAAGTTTTGTTGGTTTGATTGTTCAGAACGCAATGGGAATTAATTAGAGAAACAATGTTGCTTCATACACTCTAATAATGTCCAGGAGGGAGGCGATCATGGCTCTCCACAGATTAATTCCATTTCTTTATTATTTGAGAATTGCCATGGCGTCTTGGGAAAGATATAAGAATGATTTTCCATGGCCTTCTTCACGATTTTGTATTCGGAGCTCTTTTTCTATTAGACTGGCTGCATCCATGGCTAGAGGGCTTAGTCTACATGCTATTTAACCCATAGATGGTGGCGGCAGAGACAAAGTGTATTTGTACATTTCCATAAATATGAAAGCGAACACCACAGACTATGCTGGAATTTGAACTCGACACAACAATTCGACTTTCCACGGATGGAAATATGCTTGTAAGAAATTCTCATTGTTATAGCAACGGAACAGAGTGAAGCCCCCTGGCACAGACTAATCTTGAACTCTGTCGCGCATGCACACTACGTTACAACGTTCTCGCTCACTTCCGTTGTTTATAGCAGTGCCTGGAAGCAAAGTGTGTAGAGTGCGGCCGTTTCACAACACCACAGAAGTTCCATCAGTGATCATGGCTTGTGCTACAGTTTTTGATTACACACAACATTCTCCAGGTCCGACAACTACCATATTATCTAAAACTCGTTTCATGCGGCTTTTTCCGCTTCAAAAATCAAATTCCACTTGAAAGGAACAAGAATTTAAAACGTCGAGGCAATCCAAAAAAATGCGACGAGGCATCTGTTCGCTATCCCTAAAAAGGAGTTCTAGGAATGCTTCCATCAATGGGAACGACGCTGGATAAGGTAAGTGGCTTCAGAAGTGGACAACCTCGAAGACTATGCCGGATTGAGATATATATTGCTGCCATATATGGTCTGGTGCACCTTCTGTTTGCCTCGGGGTTCTTGATAGGCTCCAGAGGCGGATATGCAATGTAGTTGGCCCTGCCCTGGCGTCTCGTCTACAGTCACTTTCTCACAGACGCGCCGTCGACTCTGTCTGTTCTACAAATACTTTCATGGAAATTGCTCCGAGGAGCTGCATTCGCTGGTTCCCAGACGTCATGAGTTCCAGCACCTTACGAGGCTGGCATCACGCTCTCACCCCTTCACTGTCGAAACTCCTAAATGTAGCCGTCTCTTCTACTCTAATAGCTTCATGTATCGCACCTCTCGCCTGTGGAACTCCTTTCCCTTTTCCTGTTTCCCTGTGAGCTATAATTTCCAGCTATTCAAGTGTAATGTCAATCAACATCTCCAGTTGCCTTGATCTATCCACTACCCTCATCCTTTCTTCTATCACTCCTATCTGATCTTGCTCTAAATTTTCTGTAACCCCTTGCGTCCTAGTAGCTTCCCGCCTTGCTTGGGGTGAAATGCTTAAAAAAAAATATTGTAGTTTTCTTTTTATAGCACCACACCCGATACCTTTTGATCAAACCACGTATCCGATGACAGAGTTGCTTAATTAACACTGTTAAAAGGTAAAGTCCTCCAAGGATGTAGGCGATCGTGTCTCTGAACGGATTCTTTTTCTTCATTTGTGGATTGATGTGACTTCTTGCGAAAGCGATTGGTTTCCTCTAGCCTCCTCTTTTGAATTCCTTCACTTAGATTGGCTGCTACCCAAGGTTACAGAGTCCAGTTTATCCTCCTATTAAACCCATGGATTAGGAAAGAAAATATGGACTCATGCCTTTCCCGAGAGAAATAGTGCGAAGTAAAAGTAACAGACTAAACCAAACTTTCCGCTGTGACACTAGCGGTCGCGTGAAAATTAAAAGCGAGAAATAATTAAGGCGATAAGAAGCTATCACGAAAAGACATACTGAGCGATGTTACTTTTTTTAACAAAGAAAAGTGGCAAATATTTTATTTTCATCTGCGAAGGAAAGGTTTTTTTTTTTTTCGCAGAAGATAGGAAATTCGTAAGATCTCGGATCTGTGGAATTAATTTATGCTACGAGGCGGCGAATAAAAGATAGCCATCTGCCCATGGCAATAATGACGAGCGGCTGCACAATCAATCAGTCCCTTTGATTTGAATGCCTCTTGGCAGTTAAGTTCACCCCAGACTTCAAGTGGAACTCGTATATAATCAGTTGCTAAAGACGGCTAAAAAATGATCGGCTCCTTTTGCTGCTCCAGAAAGGATCTGACTCCTCCTGACATGCTCTATCTTTACAAGAACCAGATCAGACCTAAGAGGCAATATCTGGCATGGAGCAGCAGCCCAGTCTTCATTTTCTCGCATTGAAAGAATTTAAAAACGATTGCACAGCCTTGTCGGGAGATTAGTTATTATCCACTCTACGCTCATTTTCCCAGAGACGCAACGTTACATGCCTATCACTGCTCTATTGCTACTTCCATAGGAAATGTTCAAAAGAACTCCACACTTTAGCGTCACTAGCTATTGTCATTACAACTAAGAACCGCCATACTACATTCACACGGATGAATCATTCCTTACGGATTACACTCATAAGAATGTTCTACTCAGAAAGCATCTTTCCAAGAACTGCTACTTCATAGAACAAGCTATAAACCTCTTAAATTCTAGGGTCAGTCGCTAACATAACCTACTCAGATCTAGGGTCAGTCGCTGCCATAACCTATAGAATTCTAGGGTCAGTTGCTAACATAACCTATAGAATTCTAGGGCCAGTCGCTAACATAACCTATAGAATTCTAGGGCCAGTCGCTAATATAACTTATAGAATTCTAGGGTCAGTCGCTGCTATAACCTACTGAATTCTAGAGTCAGTCACTACCTTAAACTACTGAATTCTAGAGTCAGACGCTGTCTTAAGCTATTGATTTCTAGGGTCAGTCGTTATCTTAGCCTATATTAATTCTGGTGTTACTCGATATCTCTCCATATCCTCATAATTTTCGCTTCCTCCCCGAGTTCAAATCCTAATCAGTGGCTCATGTACCTTGCATTTGGTGAATGTTAGAAAAATAAATTGAGTCTACAGATTCATATGAGTCGGTCTTTCCTCCGTAATTTCAAGCATACTGATGGGCGAGATTTTTTTTAATTGTCGGAAATGTAGATTAGATAATAGATTCTGGCAAAAATCTCTCAGATTATAGGATGCTGTATACACCAGAGATTGATCAAAAAGCGAGTCGGCCGAAACGATGTATTCAAAACAAATTCGTCCAAATTCTTTAAAAAAGACAATTCTTCAAACAAAACAGAGGCTCTGTGACTATCGTGTAGAGATCAAAAATGTAATAATCCCTTGCTAACCCTCGGCTTTATTCACGTCTTCGAGAAGGAGATATGCTAAAATACAAAGATTCTAACTATCAGGCAGTACCTCCATTATACAAAAAGGAGGCATTCTGATGCCTGGCTAACATTGGTCACGAGAACTAGGCAACCTGTGGGTTCCTTGCTCACAGTACGCATATGAACACCTCCAGTAAAAAGAACCTTCTATATTCCCGAGAAAGCTATATGAGCAAATAACTAATTTTATATCAAGGGAGGTAACTATTCACTGGCACGACAAGCGAACGTTCATCAAATCATGAAAGAGAAATACGATTTTGACGATCTTAAATCCAGCTTTTAAGCTGATACCATAAGATTAAACTGGGCGCTTCGACGTGGAGTAAGGGTTAGTGATCTAGTCTGGCAAACCATAATAACTGAGAATTGAGTTCGATCCTGACTGTGTACTCTATATATGCAGCCTTGTGTCTCTAAATATAGCTCACTTTAGCTAGATTAGGGATGTTCAGATTCTATATTCTACTAACACGCATATATTATAAATACAGGGTAAGTCAAGATTATGTTAACACTGGTATGAGAGGAATAATTTATTCAGAGTTTACTGAACAGTCCTCACCTGTCAACGAGCACGAATGATGCACAAAAACCAGCGATCAACAGTACAATTTAGTGCCTTGACACACATTTCACGGGGAATGTTTCATATTACACCTTTCCTATCATACTAATGTTAACAATTTTGACACACACTATATATATATATATATATATATATATATATATATATATATATATATATATATATATGTGTGTGTGTGTGTGTGTGTGTGTGTGTATGTGTGCGCGCGCGCGCACGCCACTGATGGACTTTAACAAGTCAAATGTAGGTAAATTATAGAGGATGCTAAGTGACATAATTTGACGTCTAATAAACAAAAGTGAGTAATTGTCTTTAATGATGTGATTAATATTTATATTATTTTTGTTTGGGGTTAATTTATGTATTGTATTTATTTAAGTAATAGAAGGTTATGAATTTAAACATTTTCTTTTAATTTTTAACATTTTCATAGTCATTCATGTTTGCTTGGGAAAGGGGTAATTCTTTCTGGAGTGGAGATATTTGAAAAATTACAGCGCAGGTTTATATTTTGATAAGATTCAAGAGTGGCATTCTCCAGAATTTTCAGTTACTTTCTGTTTTAATTAGTGTGACATTCTTTAGATCGAAGTTGTGTTTGAATTTATTTATATATATGACTAATGCATTTGATTATATATATATATATATATATATATATATATATATATATATATTATAAATTAATTGATTTAAAATATGGTTTTTCCGCATTTAATATTAATGCTCTGTAAATTTACATTGAGCACTATTTTGTAAAAATAAAAATATCTATAAGAACACCGGATTATATATCTTACTGTTCTTTCTTTGTATTAATATATATATATATATATATATATAGTACAGACTATCCTTAAAACTCCTTACGCTTATAATTTATTTCATGAATATATATAAATATACAACTCTTCAGACTGAAGTTTGTTTTGTTTTTTAAATATATGGAGTCAATTTGTCCAGACAAAAAGGAAAAAAAAGAAAAGGGAAAACATTTTTATATTAAAAGAGGAAGAAAGAAAAAGAAAAATTTCAATATAAGGTTTAAAAAATGGAGGGGGTGCAAGAAAGAGAAAGGGTGAAGGGAAGGGGTACTTGAGAGATGGATAGAGTGAGAGACGGTGGAAAAGAAAAGACAGAAGGAAGAATTACACACGAGTCGATAGGATGACCTAGACATGATTCTTTTTTTTTATTTTTACGGACTGAGCAAGTTAAAATGCAGGGATCAAACTCAAAATAGATACAATCATGTGTCTAATATTCATGTCATTTTCGACAGATTCATCGCATTCTAATCGTCACAATTTCAAATTAATAATAGTAATAAAATCTTTCATCAATAGAGTAATGTAAGTTAAATTAAAATATACAAAACGTATATAAAAAGTGTTAATTGAATAAGTTAAGAGAAATATAGAACAAAGTTAAAGAACTAAAAATAAGTATATATATATATACACACACACACATACATATAGATGAGAATAAAAATAATAGTATTAATAATTAAAAATAATAAGGATAAAAAATAATTTAGGATCATAAATGTTGAAAAGAAAGTCATAAATGATTATATACGAAAATGTGAATACATGTACGTATGCATGTTAGTACCCATATATTCATTAAAGTATATATATATATATATATATATACACACACATATATATATATATACACATATGTGTGTGTGTGTGTGTGTGTGTGTGTGCAAATTCAGATATAACTAAAATATGTGCGTAAAAATTCAGTTACGTCCATCAAAGGTCGAAACGGGTCGGTTAAGAAAATTTTTCCTTTTGTCTTTATACAGGGTGTGTGGCCACCAACATATAACCCCCCCCCCCAGAAACACCACCCACATATAACCCCCCCCCCCAGAAATACCTCCCATATAATGTTAAAACAGTTATACGTGGAAGGTACCTCTCCCGCACCCTGTAGATGCACTTATCATTGTCACATGCAATATACAATCAAATCTGTGTCATTTCTATTATATCCGTTCTGTCAATTCTATTTTCATTGTTTAATCTCTTTCCCTAAACTGAGGAAAAACAATGAAATAAATGAATAAAAACGGATAGATAAAAAAAAACAAAAAAAAAGTTAAGTTATTCATTCAGATAAAGACGACTAAAGAACAACAAAACCGAGACGAAAGGCGGGTTTTCAAATGATAGATAAATCAGAGAGAGTTAGAAAAAAAAGATCAACTATTAATTTCGCTTACCTTTTGTATGCCGAGTGCAGAATGAATTCTGAACCCCGAATCGATAAATTAGAAAAACTAATCAATAATAATTACAGAATGTTTTAATTCCTTTTGATTGTCTCTTAAAATTAATTTAATTACTTCCCGATTTCTTTGATATTTTCAACATAAATAATTTCATAAGAAAAATAAAAAAAAAATATTTCTAAAATTATTTGCTTACTTAATATCTTCTTTTCTGACTTATGACCGGGTCTAAATAGATTCCAACATAAAGGTCGAATCAGGACGTTTAGTAGGATAGTGATGTTGGGATATACCTCCTGTATAAGTCGATCTTAGTTTTCACTGTATTAGATTCTTTTTTTTCTTTTTTTTTTTAGTTTAAAGGGAAATAGAAACTTATGTTTAACATTAGAAAGAGACAATTAAAATTTCTAGGACACACACTGAGGAAAGAGGGTTTTAAAACTTGACACTCAAAAGAACAGATTGAAAGCAAGACGGACAGAGGCAAACAACGCATAAGCTACCTAGTGACCTCGAGTAAATGGATGGCGGAACAGGTTTACGAGTGATAATTAAAACGCATTAAGAGCTACAAAGGACAGGAAATTGTGGAGAGTCATGATCACCACTGTTCTTAAAGAACACTGCACATAGAAGAAATTCAAATTTAACTAATCTCATTTTAGTTTCACTATCGACACCAGTAGGTCTTAACCCTGCGTTAGTCACCTCGGATTATCCGCTGGCGTCTGCTTCTGACGACAACTGAGCTACAACTGCGCCACACCGTTTGCTACACATCCTCATCGTGTCAGGAGAGTAGGAACAAAAGAAATAAGTTACCAACCAGAAATTATGGGGACCTTATAAATTTGAGGCTAACAAAACACCCCACGTGACTAACGCAGAGTTAAGCAACTGTGACGTCCCCCCGGTGTCGCTTCGCCAAACGTGACGTCTGCCTGGTTGCGTCCGTCGTGCTATCCTGTCCTGTGACGACCAACTGGCTTGGTATTGGTCGCGGCACCAACTGTGACGTTCTAACCTTCTGGTGATTCGGATGGGAATCTGGTTAGATTCGGTATCAGCCTCGTCGTTCCCAGCCTGCCTCTAACGTCTAGTTACCGAAGTAACTGCTTTGATTTCCAGTCTAGCCTACCCACATTGTGAATTGATCTTAGGCAGACGAAATCAATCAGTCGCCGGGGCCGTAATGCAAGCCGAGTTCGAATAAGGGTGATATCGCACAAGTACATGCAAAAGAAAATAAAACAACAACTCGAAAAGTTCAAATGTGTTAAAAAAAAAAAAAAAAAAAAAAAAAGATAGCAATCTTTTATATATAGTTGCTGGATACAGAACTGCGTCTATTTCCCAAACCCGCTATATGGATTCGTGACACTTTGTTCTTGTTAGGCGAGTCTTAACATCCTAAGTTGTTTGTTCTTTTAAGAAACTGGTTCTTGGTATATCTTCAGGCGATATTCGTAAAACTTGTATTGGTGGTGTGGGTCTAAGTCGTTCTTCAAAAATAAATTGTTCTTGATTAGAAGATGAGTTCGGAATTGCGTGAATCTTAGCTTCTGTGAGGTGTGTGCAACTTCAACTGCGAACGTCGAACTTAACTCAACTGGAACTTGAACTGAACTCGAACTCGAACAGAACTGATTTTCGCTCGCTACGACTTTTCTTATATGGACGCCGACGAAAACCGGGGTGGGCTTGTCGGGGTTTGAGGTTCCTTGATAATTCTCAACCCACAATCCACTTATTTGGTTTTGGTCAGGAAAATTTTATTATTTTCCATTTTTGGAAGTCTTCTCGTCCTCCCACCTTCTTCTGTTCTCGTATTGGTATCTCACCATACCCTCAGAGGGTGTCAACGATTTTCCCTCTCTCTCTCTCTCTAATGGTGGCATCTCACACCTATCCCTTCAGGGGCGTTAACAGTCCTCCCCTCCTTCTTCATAGTTTACCTTCGCTTAACGCTCATGCCAGCAGTCAGCCAATGGGCGCCCAGCAGTGTGGGTGTGGCCAGACTAGCCTCGTTTTAAAAATCTTGCTCAAAGAAAAAAATTATCTTCCTGTTTTTTTTCTTTCTCTCTTTTCCTCTGACAAACAACAAACCAATATGACCTGTAGTGTGATCCCTTAATCTCAATTCTTATCCGAATGCCACTTGGACTTTATCAATCGAGACTTTTCGTCAGCATCAAGTGGGTGGTCATATGATGAGATCGCATTTTTGGTGCCAATTACTGATCCGATAAAATAGTTTCGCCACCATAGCCAGCCTGACGACAAACAGATGCCTTTTCCAAACGACCTTTCCGTAGATAACTAATGTTTTAGTCTTGTTTTTTTTTTTGTAATTCTGCGGTTGATCCAACGGACATTTTCTGCGACCTAAATAATTTTTATCTATTTAGAATTCTGCCCTGTAGGTTATTTGGCCAACCTGGAATTTGTCAATTAGCTTTTCGCCATCACCAAGCGGGTGGCCTATTTAATTTTTATCTCTTTAGAATTCTGTGGGAGATCTCAAATGGGCATTCCTGCGACACAGTTAAATGTGTATCTATTTAGAATTCTGTCTCTGAGGTTATTTGGCCAACCTGGAATTTTCACCGGCCCCGTAACATAGATCAAATTAATTCCAGTATCTTCCTTTTTCGACTTCTCGACAATGAAAATAAAAAAAATCTTACCACTTTTCCTTGTCAGAAAAATAACACCGCTCAATGTCCTTTTCGTGATGGCCTCTTATCACCTAAATTTAATTCTCGCCTTTCCCTTTTCCTTTTCTCCATTTTGGCAAGCCAAATAGTGTCACACAACTAAAAACATTAATTATAAATAAAATGAATAAGTAAAAAATTAAAAAAGCGTAAAAAAATTTTACAAATTGCAAGAAACGTTATTTTATTCAAGAATTCTATCATTTTTTTATATTTTTTTTTTTATTTACAATAACTTAAAACGCCTGCTTATTAGACTCGATAATTAAAAAATAATTGCTGTCGTATATGATCCAGTGCCTCTGCTATTTACCTGGAGCTCCTTGACAAGCTCCAAAGAAGAAATAGCAATATTATTGATCCTGATCTGACGGATTGGCTTCAGTTACTTGCCCACTGCCTTAAGGTTGCCTCTCTCTGCCTTTTTTTTTTTTAATATTTTCATGGTAATTGTTCTGATAAACTCTTCACTGTGATACCTAGAGGTTTTTTCTTTAAATTGAAGCGAAGCGCTAGACTGGCGTCGAGATCTCATTAATTTAAAGTTGAGCTGGCTAGCTATAACCGTAAATTCTATGCTAAGAGTTTCTTCTCTCGTACTTCTCGCTTGTGGAACTCTCATCCGGCTCCATGATTTCCAGCCAACTTTAATCTGCAAAAAGTTTAAATGCAAGGTCAATCGCTACCTACTGTCCACTTGATTACTCTTTTCTCTTTTTGCTCATTATTATTGTTTCTGGTTTTAATTCTTCCACCCCCTGTAACCCCCTTGTGTCTTAGTGGCTGTATTGCCTTGCACGGGGTGATTCAGATTTTTTAAAAAAATGAAAACTATTTCTAGCGAATGAAATTTAAGCAACTCCAGTACTGGTAAAAATCCTGAGTTGCTTATTTTAAAAAGTTTTTAAAAAAAATAAAATCTTGTAATTGAATGCATATTAAGAAATAGTGTATAAAAGGAAATTCAGGTTAAAACTATTCCAACGCTAAACTTAGTGAAACTAAGGAACGCTAAAAAATTTCCGTAGACATGAGACTGGAAATTCACATGATATATTACTTGTGGGGGGGGGGAGAAAGATAATTTCTACATTTTTACTGGATAGAAAATGTCGATGAAATAGTTCCAAAATAAAAAGCTTTTTTCACTTACATATTCCATTATGTTCGGATAGAACGCTGAACGTTCACTACACGTTTTCCTATTGGTCAGAAAATGTAGGAGTCAAGATTCAAATTTGTACCAAGATCCTCTTTTTGTAAAAAAAAAAAAAAAAAAAAAAAAAAAAAAAATTATTCGGCTAAAATTGTTATACTGCCACAATTTTTTACTCATTTATTTTAAGTCCTCTTATATACGAGTCCCTATGCGATAATGTTACTTGCTTTATTCAATTCTGTAAATTATTTTATTTTTATTTTTTTTTTATTTTTTATTTTTTATTTTTTTTAAATCACGGAGATCGCAAAGTATTGATTGACTAATTGATTCTTTTTTACGGCTTATCAACCCTTTGTGGATTATTTAGGACTGAAACATTTTGAATTTTAAGAGATTTAAAAGTTTTTTCGAATATTCTTAATGTAAATATTACATTAACAATATTTCTTTTTAAATAATAATTTATCCAGATACAAGTCCTACTATATAACCCATAACGGAGAAGGAGGGAGATGGAATCATAATTTTTGTAACGGTATTTACGCGTAAGTGAATGTAACAAACTCGATTGGATTTCGAACTCGCCTCTCCGATTTCTCATTTTAAGCCGTTATCCATACACCACCCGCACTTAAGAGTTCGCAAAGAAAGCGCCTAACAAATTTTACAGAATTCTCTAAGTCTTCACCTTACTTCGTTTCTACATTTTAGTAGTTTAAATCTCATTCGTCTTCTGTATTGGTTTTCCTTTTAAATCGAATGCCATTAAAATTGCGACAAAAAAACAAACAAAAAAAAAACGCGTATATTGTAATGTTTAACAAAAGGAAAATTTGCGCAATTTTACTTATATTTATTTAAATTAGACGGTACTGTAATAAATCAGTTTCTTTCAAATATATAATTAATTATAGGTTATTTTCTTGTTAATCAGTATCGTAGTTAAAAACTAAACGAAAAAAAGCATTACTTCTATTTAACTTGAGGCAGAACACAGTTATCTCCCTTACATTATAACGAAGTTATTTCCCTTACACCATTTCTTTTTATGCAGAAGTTTTTCTAAAGTATTGAAAAATGGTTCTTTGGTCTCGTTTAAAAGTAGATTTCTTTATGTGTAATCAAGGAGCCATCTTTGACTTAGAATTTCATCAATGATGGCTTTATATCGCCACAGATTTTGCGTTTAATAACACTGGTTCTTGAATTTCTAATTTCAAACGAACTACATGACTTAGTTCGACCATCATTCCTTTTGTAATCCATTGAGGAGATGCAACATTCACTTGAGGAGCAGCTTCTGACTAACCGTTTCTTTGTGGAAGCGACTCCCAAGAGGATGCTTCCCCGATCATTACAATCTTAATCTATTCAAGTTTAGGTTTAACTTATCCTCCGCACATTTCCCCATATACTGTACTTCTTACTGTGTAACCCTCTACCTCGAGTGGCTCTTGAGCCTTGTATAGCGTGAATTAAAATATATGGAGATCTGATTGCGAAGTAAAAAAGAATAATAGCACGAATTAATATAGATGTAACGAGAATATATTTATTGTTAGGATATACATTTGTGTGTAAGGGGATATTGTGTAGATGGATTGTGAACACATGGGATTTTTTTCTCGGACATGAGGTAGAATTTGATTTGATGATTCGACGGCATATCAACTCCTTATGGGTCATTTAATGTAGACATTTAATTTACTTGGGAGGTTTGAATTATTAAAAATATAATATCTTTATTCTGCTTTCACAATTGAATGCTCAGCTTTTGTTCATATACATGTTTGTGTGGACATATTTACTAGACGCGGTGATCTGCGTTTTATGTTGTAACTTTGTTGAAGCTGTATTTTGGAACACAGTTGAAGGATATTATATGGATCATGTCATGAAAATATTCTTTTATATTGGTCTTTTAGTGGCATATCAATATCTATGGCAGGAGAGGCCAAACTTGCTTAAAGAGCTACATTTGATAAAGTTCAAGAACAAAATTGACACAAATATGGTAAATAAAACTCGCCATTGTTACATACACATTAACATTAAACAGACGTTTTAATCCAACAGGGTCTCAATTCATTCCCAGTAAATAATTATAAAGCTTGAAATTTTTCTTATTTACTTTTTATATTAAAATGGGATTAAAAAAGGAGCTCAGCCAACATATTTCCATGAGCCGCATATTAAAAGTGAAAGAGTTGCATGTGACTCGTGAGCCGCGGTTTAGCCACCCTGGTCTATGGGATGTTTAATGCCGAAGTTTAAATATTTTGCATGTAATTTTAGACTTTCAGTATCAAGGTATATATATATATATATATATATATATATATATATATATATATATATATATATATATATATATACATTTTGTAGCTCATAAAATATATTGTTAATTTTACTATAAAAATATATTTTTATATGTTTTTAGTGTTCCTTTGTCATTTTCCTATGTATTTTATTATAAAACTGTAAAAGTTTTTTTTGTTTGGGAGGTTCATTATTTGCCCATAGCTGGGACCCTAACAGGTGCTACCACTCTGGACCAAGGTGGACATGGGAACCACAGCAATTAAGTAGTTCAAAATCCTCCAATCTCCCGATCAGAGGACTTGCTGACGAATGTAGTTTATCATCATACCCAAGACGACAGGAGATAAGAATGGAACTATAAACATTACAGGATTAACATTTATTACCTCAGCAAACCTATATAGAAATTATAAAAAGTAAACTGAAGTATGTATATTCTATTTACCCTTACTTCTCTAAAAAGTGATTCTTGGGTTTCGTACAGCGTGAATATCACTGTAAAAATATTTGGTAATTAGGTCGTTTTACTAGAGTTTAAATGAATAAAAAAATGCTTTTTACTTAACTATTTTTAATTATTTTATTCAGAATACGGTACTTACATATCAATACTGTAATAAGCAATGGGGGTGTTATTTGTTGCTTACTGTGTGGTTATTTCGACTTAAATCGTTTTCTGACCTTGTCGTGACCTTTGGAACCAGGACGTAGGGTGAGGTATAGTTGTATTGTCCTCATTTTCTTTGTCCTTCACAAGGTTTCAGCCGTTGTACGCTTCGGTTTTCTTCAAGTGTTATAAGTTGGAATAGTTCAAACAATTTCAATAGTGTAAATAATTATAATACCTCATCTCAGAAATATAGACAGCTTTTGTTTTGTTTTTCTTATTAAATATAAATAAGCATTTTTTTACTTCTAATGGACTAGTCTAGTTCTCACTCAGAGTTCAAAAGCGATTACGCGATCATATGGATGGTAAATTATTTTCCATCTTGAAAGGTCGTTAACCTATCGCTATTTCCATAGCAAATGTTCAGACGAGCTACATTCCTTAATCCCACCAGTTCAGACCTTGACGGTAAGGATCTTCCATACCACATACACGGCTTTTCCATTGAAAAGACATTTTTCCTCATAACTAGATTGGCGGATAGGTCTCATCATTTTATAGTTGACATGGCTAGGTGTAACCCTAAGTTTTATGCTAACAGTTTCTTCCGGCTTCTTGCTTCCTTGCCATCTTTGATCTTCAAAAATTTAAATGCAATATCAATCGTTATCTTGTCTTAACCCCCGTTCTATTACTGTCTTAACTCCTTAATCGTATATTTTCTCATATTCTCTAACACTCACTCACTTCTTGCGTCTTAGTGGCCTTATTATCTTGCTTGAGGTGAAATGATTAAAAACAAAAAAATGCAACTTTGTGGAATAAACTCCGGACAGTATACTTCCTCAACTACTACAGTATTAACCTCTTCAAGTCTATAGTCAACTGTTATCTGTCCTAAATATCTTTATAATACACACTTCTTACCTCCTTACTTTACGCCCTTACAACCTAATTTAGTAACCCTCTACCTTGAATGGCTCTTGGGCTTTCTGTTGAGTGAACAACAGTATTAAAAAAAAGCCTTGCTGATTTTACTATAAAAGCTTTTCATGGCTTTTTTTAGAAATGCATTATAAACTAAAGGAATGTTGTATTTTCTTACAGTCTCCCAATACTAAATACTTATATTAATTTACTAAGCGTAGCTTAGATGTGGTACAAGGCCGAAAGTAGAAAGCACCCAGGATCGAACTCACTAACTGATCTCGCGGCTGACTAGTTGGCTATTACGTAGCTTAGAGGCGGCACAAAGCCGAAAGTAGAGAGCACACAGTGAGGATCGAACACACTAATCAGTCGTAATTGCACCACGTTTACCTGCCCACAATAAATAATTATAGTAATTTACTAAGCGTAGCTGAGATATGGCACAATGTCGAAAGTATAGCGCAAACGGTGAGGGTTCGAACGCTACTCAGTCGTAATTGATCTAGCGAGACAAAATTACTAACCATTACAGCATGTCGACGTGTCCACAAGAAAGCATTATCGTTATTACAGCTCATCCACTTTTTTACTAAATAAATTTCAATAAAATATACTTCAAGAACTATAAAAACTTGATAGTTTCAGGAACATCATTTACTCATTTTTCTTTATTAGACAAATGAATTGTGTCATTTCGCGCCCCCCCCCATACCTTTACCTGATTTTTTCAATCAACCTGATGAATATTTATGAGCGTTCTTAAATTTTGAAAAACCAATAACATTTTTTGTTCAAGTATATAAATACTTGTTATAAAATAAAAATCCTTGCATTTCCCTTGATAAAGTCCTTCGCAAAAGGTATTTTTATTTTTTTTTTGTCTTTATAAAAGAATATAGTTCATGTAAGACAGACAATATTCAAAATAAGGAAAACAGTTATCTAAAAGCATTTCACTTGCATTTTAGTTAGCAAGGGCACAGCGGGTTAAAAAAAAAAAGTAGGTCAGTTTAGTTGTCAATGGGGAGGCACGGTGGAGTAATGGATAACTGCTTGAATTGAGGAATCGGAGAGCCGAGTTCGAATTCCATTCGAATCCATTACATTCACTTACGTGCTAATACCCTTGGGAAAGGTGTGAATCCTCTTCTCCCTCTAGCTATGGGTAAATAGCAGGACAGACTGGATTCTATAGCCAAACTGGCCTAGGAGAAGGAAAACTCTGAATTCAAAACCTGCGGAGGGCCGTTTGGGGACCTTGTGGCACGTAGTTGCACCAGATCTCTGTAATCGGCCCTTCAAAAAGTGTGGATGGTCCTGCACGAAACCTTCACCATTATAATCAAATCTCATGTGCTATACATGCGGGTTGGGGACCGCTTGTGAATTCCAAATTCCCATGAAATTTTAATATTGGCTCAACCCACCCCGGATGAATGCCGTTACAGGTACAATCACCCAAGCAGTTGCCGCATGTGGTAAAAATACTACAAGCAACCACAGTACCTTAAAGTCTAACTAGTTTCCATATGTACAATTTGTCTGTGAGGAGGGGGAATAAAAAATAATGTACCTAGAGGAAAGTTCATCAGAATAATTACAATGAAAGTATATATAGAAAAGGCGCAAGGAAAATGACAGAAGATGCCTGGTAAGAACCAATAATATTGCAGATTCTTCTTGGGATTTTAACAACTAACTAAAAACATAGCAGAAGTAACAGACCATATGTGGCAACGATATTCAAAACATGGACAAATAATAGATTCGGACGAGAAAAATTGTATCGCTTGACATTAAAATTACTAACGTTTTGTTACATTTTAATATTTGGGGTTTAAAAAAAATGTTTCTCTCAGTCTAAAACAACCTAGGCCTGGTTACCGAAGATCTACCCTCTAGACAGCACCTCGATATTGCTCTAAGTCAATGATTCCCAAAGTGGGACGCATGCTTCACTGGTGGAGCGCGGTAATATTTTGGTGGGGCATGCGTAGGATGTGCACCCTTCGGCTTACTATACCAACAGAATAAGAGGGCAATTCGAGAATGTGTTATTAACAGTGAATTGTTTTCTAGTGAGCTCGAATTTCATTTTGCATTATTATTTCATGATTAAAATGATCAAAGTATATTACAGAATAAGCTTTCATTCAAATATATAAAAATATTTTTTGCCTTTCAGTTCTGTATTACATGTTTTGAAACAATATATATTTACTGTCTTTTCGATTTCTTTAATTTTTCTCTTTCATGGACGCCATTGTCTTTGGAGGTTTGTTTAGAGACCAAGTTAATGATCTTTTAATCTTCCTTTACCTGAATTGCAGTAAAAATTTGAATTTGGTAACCAGAATTTTAGAAATACCAAAGTGGGGCATGGCCCAAAATTGACTGGGGAACCACTGCTCTAAGTGTAGTGTTATAGATTTGCATTAATATATTCAGCAAAAACTAAGGGGACAGTGGATTTTTAGGAGACCCACCTTAAAGGGATAAAAAAATGATCGAGTGGGAGCCATTGTAATTTTGCACCCACCATTTGCATAATTCTATAAATCACTCTAAGCAACGAGGTGGGTCTGGATACATAATGCAAATCGACGAATCTGTTGGCACAGAGAAAAAAATATATGACTTTGCAGACTTAATGTGGAATCAATAATTCAAAGACAAAGTTTTATTTTTGGCATCAAATCGCAATGGAACTTGTTTAATAATATTGGCTCTTGAATTTGTATTAAATTGAGAACATCCGTATTAATACTGAATTTTATTTAAAAACTTGTTTCCAGACGTTAAATGCCATAACGCTGGCTAATATTGGCTTTAACACAATATGCGGTAATGTACAATATAAAATTATTTAATTATAATAAAGACTGCACAATATTTACACCCACGTGACATCAGTCCTCCTATATGGCAATGAATGCTGGACAATCTCCTTAAAATGAAGAAGCGTTTTGAAAGAACAGAAAGCTTGTTTTACAGAAGGATGCTAATGATACCATGGACTGATTATGTGAGCAACGACGAACTTTTAGAGAAAGTGGAAGCAAAAAGTTATACTTAACATCAGAAAAAGACACATAATGAGGAAAGAGGGCTTGATACTCACAGGACAAATTGATGGCAAAAGAGACAGAGGAAAACAACTCAAACTATTTAGTAAGTTTGAGAAAATGGATGAAGGAACAAGGTTTAGGAGAGATAAGAAAAAGAAAGGTTTTATTAAGAGCTACGAGGACAGGAAGTTATGGAAAGCCATGATCGATTACGTCTTGGAGGGACACAGCACATTCAGTGTTTTCTCTTGCTGATGACCCTAAATATTATCTAAAATCGATTTTCTCATAAAAACGATTTATTTTGGGAGGTGGGGAGGGTAAAAATATTTATTTGAAACAAAATGAATTGTAATTTACAATATCAATGCCAAGAAATAAACAAAAAAGAATCTTTAACGCAGACATTTAAGAATTTTTAGGCAATTAACTTTAGTACTCACGAAAGCTGGATATTTGGGTTGCTCACAAGTTCCATGCTTGGTTTAAAAAAAACATTGGTCGCTTGTTGATTTTGTTTTTAATCGCATCTTTAATCACGACAGCTTCTTCGGTTTTTCATACAATGGCACTACTGGTAAGGATTTACTAAACGTAGCTTAGATGTAACACAAGGCCGAACATATGACACACCCAGTGAATTCGGAACTCCATACTCATAGTTAGTCCGGCGAGACAAGATCACTAGCCGTTACACTATGTCGAAGAACCTCAATGGTTCTACTGGTAAAAACTGATTCGTATGCGCCGTTTAATTTATACAGAAAACCTGCTGTTAATTTAGCCACCTAACGGTGCATATCTGAACCAAGGATAGATCATAAAACACTACGCATATTTGAAGTTCGATATTGCAAAAAATAAGTTGTTCTCTTCGTAAAGTTTTTAACATAAAATTAAATAAAAACATTTCTTTGTTATAATGAATATTCTAGGAAATTTATTTTGTTTTCAACTCGTAAAACTATTTTATTCAAGGTACAAGGATCATTATTTAAAATAAGAGTTTCTCCATAATTGTCAAATATTACATAAAATAAACTGAACAATATTTTTCATTTCTGAGAGTACGACATATCCGGAGATGCAGTCATAGGGTTAGAAACATGACACAATTTGTTTTATAAAAACATTTACACAAGTATAGGAAGGTCATTTATGGACACAATCACTCAAATGAAGAATTAAATTTTAATGTGTTCTTTCAATAATTATTTATGTGGAATTTCATTTCAAACAAAGTGGAATACTCTGTTTTAAGAACACAAAATATCCTCACATGAATTAAGTTATAAAGAAAAGAATATCAAATATGAACATTAATATAAAAAAGAAAATTAAATAAATGATTAATAAAAATGTGTAGAGAAAAAATAAGTAAATATTGTCATAGTCTAGGTTTTGTCTTTTACATTTGCTTTTAAGAAAATTGTTTTGAAAAAATTAAAAGACTGCCAGACAGTCATTAAAAATTAATTAATTTGATTGGAAATATTTGTACGTTAAATTTTCAAAAGCTACAATGGCTCGGAATGAACTCGCCAAAATAAATGGGTTAATGGCGAACAGTTTGTTTTTTAATTTGCAAATTCGAAAAATAATGTACTCCTTTAGATCTATTGACCAATGGGGAAGATGACTTTCTCCCACGCAAATTTAAAGGGCGAGATCCAGGTAGAACCTGTTTGTGGGCTATATAAGAAAAGTTAGCAGAAATTTTCAGAAGGCATAACAGATTCGACAAGAAGGTGTAAAAATGTCAAAGAAGGTACCAGAAGTTTACAAATCCTAAGAATCCAGAAAAACAAGCTAATTTGCCTGTCACCAGTTTCTTACATAGGTAAGAAGCAGAAAAGAAACCTAAAAAGAAACAGAACCAAAGTGAAACCAGTGAAGTCATTCGAAATTTGTTCATGAAAAAGAACAAAATTGTTAAAGGTCCCAGTGACGCTATTGAGCCATACCAAAAACCTTCTCTTTTTCGTCTTTTAATTAAGATTTTTTTTTTAAAGAATGCGTATTTATAAGCTTTTTTAAAAGGAACTGTATTGTATTTTCTCTAAAGATATTTCAATTGTTAAAAGCTTCTGTATTTTGAACCTTTTCGAAAGAGGAAAATATATTGTACGTTCCCAAGGCTTTTTCGATTACTGAAAGTTTATTGAATAAATAATATCCTTTTCATGAGTCAATAACTCTATATTTTGAACTGGTTATCTTTTCTTTAATAATACGTGACACAAAAGGAAATGTTTGCGCAAGCTTTTCTGTAAAAATTGTATTTTGTTCATTGTTTTTTTTTATGTTAATATAATAAATGTTTTTTTTCTTTTCAAATTTCACGTCGGAGTTTCGAGTCTTGTTTGTTTTCGTAGGTGCATTATTCAATATTCGGAATAAGAGAGAAGATATTTTCTCTTCTTCCACTCTCTCCCGAAAAAATTCATATTACGATTTGTAAATCTGGTATTTGTCAAAGTAGTAGGGAATTTTACCAATAAGATGAAATCTAACATTGGTACTAAGTTTTTTTCCCCTGACTCAAAGAAAGAACCAATTATTTGGCGATAAATTTATTATAACATTTAAAACCATCAGAAAAATCATCTTGAAGAATGGTACTTATATATACCGTAAGTTCTATGCTAACAGTTTCTTCTATCACACTTCTCGTTTGTAGAACTCTCTTCAGGCTTCTTGCATCCTAGTCAACTTTGATCTTCAAAAATGTAAATGCAATGACAGTCGTTATCTCCTGTCTTCTTAACTCCTGTTCTTTTATTGTCTTCTCGCCTTAATCGTATATTTTCTCATATTCTCTAACACTCACTAACTTCGTGCGTCTTAATAACTTTATTGTCTTGCTTAGGGTGAAATGATTAAAAAGAAAAAACTGCAACTTTGTGGAACAGACTCCGAGCAAGATGCTTCCCCAACCACTACAGTATTAAGCTCTACAAGTCTAGGGTAAACTATTATCTATCCTACCTATCATTATAATACAAAATTCTTCTCTGCTTCCTTTACAGCCTTACAACCTCATTAAATTTAGCTATAATTTCAATGGTCGCCTTCTGTCTTCTTAATTCCTGTTTTTTATTTTTTCATGTTCTTTTTCTTTAATAGTGTTTTTTGTCTAACACCCAATAACTCCCTTGTGTCTTAGTGCCTTTATATCCTTCCTTGGAATGAAATGATATATATATATATATATATATATATATATATATATATATATATATATATATATATATATATATTATGAAATTGACAAAATCCGATAATTATTTTAAGACATTTTTTATGTTTATACGTTCTTTTTATAGATACAAATATTTAAGTAAATGCTCTGTTTATGATAAATAGTATTAACGACATTTACCGGCCTGAATGTCTGAGAAATTTTCATAGAAAATATGCGTCCTCCAACAGGAATCGAACCTGTATCCTATACGGAACCGTCATATAACCTGACGTGCTTTTACCGATTTAGCCACAGAGGAGCGTTTCGGTTAGCAAGGTTGATTTTACGGTTTTTGAAATAGAATTCTCCATGATTTTCTCTCGCACTTTCATATCTGCTCGATGCGTATCCAAATGTAAACAAATGAAATGAACAAAGGTCGTCAATTTTAAGACATTTTTATAAGCAGAGCATTTACTTAAATATTTGTATCTCTAAAAATAACGTATAAACATAAAAAATGTCTTTATATATATATATATATAAAGACATGTGATGTGATATATATATATATATATATATATATATATATATATATATATCACAACACGGTGGAGTAATGGATATCGGCTTGGATTGAGGAATCGGAGAGGAGCCAAGTTCGAATTCCAGTCGAATCCATTACATTCACTTACGTGCTAATACCCTTGGGAAAGGTATGAACCCTCTTCTTCTCCCTCCAGCTATGGGTAAAATAGCAGGACTGGGTTCTATAGGCTTGGATGGCAACTGGTCTAGGAGAAGGACAACTCTGAATTCAAAACCTGCGGAGGGTCGTTTAGGAACCTTGTGGCATTCGGTGCACCAGGTCTCTGTATTCGTCCCTCCAAAAAGTGTGGATGGTCCTGCACGAGGCCTTCACCACTATAATCAAATCTCATGTGCCCGTGTCGGGCTGTCGGTTTCCTGGAAACTGATCTCCTTGACCCTCATACGTCGAATCTCGACGGGAGAGTCGATCATATATATATATATATATATATATATATATATATATATATATATAATGTCTTTGATATATATATATATAATGTCTTTGATATATATATATATATATATATATAATGTCTTTGATATATATATATATAATGTCTTTGATATATATATATATATATCCAATATATATATATATATATATATATATATATATATATATATATATATATATATATATATATAATGCCTTTAATATATATATATCAACACTCACATACTCACCACAGAACACAAAAAAGGCCAACAGAAGAAGAAATATCATATGGTTCAACCCGCCGTACAGCAAAAACGTAAAAACAAACGTAGGAAAAATATTCTTCAAACTCTTACACAAACACTTCCCGGAATCAAGCACCCTGCACAAAATATTCAACAAAAACACAGTTAAAATCAGCTACAGCTGCACCGAGAACATGGCACAAATTATAAAAAAGCACAACAGGAAAATTACCAACAAACCACACGAACAAATTAAACCTACGTGCAACTGCAGAATAACGAATGAATGTCCCTTAAACGGAAATTGTTTACGAAACAACGTAATATACCAAGCCACGATAAAATCACCAGGTAATGAAGAAAAAATATACATCGGAGTAACTGAAGGACCCTGGAAACAAAGAAATTATACACACAAAACATCTTTCACAAATAGCAAATATGCGAACAGTATAATGCTTTCTAAGTATATCTGGGGAATTAAAAACAAAACGCACATCGCACCAAACATATCTTGGAAAATAAGGAAAAGATCATCAGCCTTCAACAATCAATCAAAAACTTGCAAACTTTGCTTGGAGGAAAAAATAGCTATCATTACTTTCCCAGACCAAAATAAATTATTAAATAAAAGATCCGAGCTCATCTCAAAATGCAGACATGAAAACAAATTTTTACTACGTTACTTAAAAAATTGAAAACGAAAAAAATAAAAACAAATAAATAAACAAATAAACAAAATAACAATAAAATAAGCTAAATTAATAAATCCAAACAAATTATCAAATCACACCTGTTAGAATAGACGAAAAAGAATAATAATAATAACAAAAAAAAAACGAACCCAAATAAATAAAGTAAATAATAAACAAATTAGCAAACCATTATGACCAAAATATTTGTTAGACTAAAAAATCGAACCCAAAAAAATCGGACGAAAAAAATACCTATAACTGTTATATAACGATAAAAAATAATAATAATAATAATAATAATAATAATAATAATAATAAATAAATAAATACTACGTTACTTAAAAATCGAAAAACCGAAAAAGAGAAAATATACAAGTAAAATAAATTAACCTAAATCCATCCAAGTAAATAAATAAACAAACCAATCCCGATAAAGTTACCGTTAGAAAAAATAAATAAAAATAATCAACCCAAATAAACACAAATTAAAAACTGTTCCTGCCAAAATAATAGTTAGAACAAACTACAACAATCAACCCCAAAATCGAATAAATAGTTTTAATTAAATTCTCAAACCAAACAAAACTATTAAATAAGTGACATAAACAAATTTTTACTACGTTAATAAAAACATCGATTAAAAAAAAATAAAATAAATAAAATAAGAAACAAAAAATAAAAACAAGCAAAATAATTTAACCCAAATAAATAAATAAACGACTTCCGGTAAAACAACCGCCATAATAGACTTCCCACAATGCACCACTGACCCGTATATATATAAATAGCCGAGAAAATTAACAGCACATGTGGCCTGACGATTGCATATAGCATAAAACAGACTGTCGCCTGTAAGTGTTGACTTCTATGTTCACTTTTATATTTACACACGCTCTATCTCTGATATTGAGCACTTTATCCCATAAATATAGCACACCTTAAGACTATATTTCTTCATATATATATATATATATATATATATATATATATATATATATATATATATATATATAATCCAGTGATTGTTTCTTAGTAACGTATAAAAACATGCCACGCTATGTTTTTAACAATACGCTACCAATACCTGGTAAGAGTTCCATTAAACCACAGTTTATCTCATGGAAAAGCTGAAATATGAGTGACTAAAAAAAAAAAATTTAATTTCCAACGGTGATAAAATATCCAAATTTTTTTTTTTTTTTTTTTTTTTTTGTTAGTTTTTGTTTTGTCTTTTTCGTTTTTCGGTGTTGTTTTTTTACAAATAGATTTCAATTTCTCGATATTTTCAAAATCAGAGCGCCCCTCTCCTATAGCAGCTAACATTCTAGTACTCGAGAGAAAAGTTCTGCTGCCGTTCCAATTGTGTAACCATTACACGTGGCGGAAGTGGGGGCGTGGAAGTAATAGAAAACGAGGTCAGACCCTTGAGTCAAACTTTCAGATTTTAATCACAAGTTGTAAGAGTGGACATTTTCAAGAAAAGAAGAAATGACAACAATGAGTCACCCTGCAGGAGAAACATTTTTGTCAAAAAGAATTCTGTTCTGCGTACATTAACAAAATTTAAGTATGAGATTCAGTTATGTATCAACAAAATGAGACTCAATAGTAATCGTTGTGCGACTATATATATATATATATATATATATATATATATATATATATATATATATATTCTATTTTAGGATATTACATTGAAAACGTGAAAATCGCTACACAATTGCAGTTGTGTTTTAATGCGTATCAAAGCATATCATCAGGATGGCCTGATGAGGTGCGTTCTTGTTCTCTTGTTCTTGTAACGGCATACACCCGAGGTGGGTTGGGCCGGCTCTAATAATGGAGTTTCATGGGAAATTGGAATTCACAAGCGGTCCCCAACCGGCATGTATAGCACATGAGATTTGATTAAATGGTGAAGGTTTCGTGCAGGACCATCCACACTTTTTGAGGGGCCGATTACAGAGACCTGGTGCACTACGTGCCACAAGGTCCCCAAACGACCCTCCGCAGGTTTTGAATTCAGAGTTTTCCTTCTCCTAGACCAGGCTATAGAACCCAGCCTGTCCTGTTATTTACCCATAGCTGTAGGGAGAAGAGGATTCACACCTTTCCCAAGGGTATTAGCACGTAAGTGAATGTAATGGATTCGAATGGAATTCGAACTCGGCTCTCCGATTCCTCAATTCAAGCCGCTATCCATTACTCCACCGTGCCTCCTGGTGAGGTGCGTTGACACGCTTTGTATTGATCCCTATTTTAATTTAAATGTTACGAGCGTTGGAATTGTACTCCATTCGTTCTCATCTAACCAGGATATATATATATATATATATTTATATATATATATATATATATATGGGGGGGGGATGTGTGTGTGTGTGTGTGTGTGTGTGTGTTATCATATGCCGCATTTCTTTCTGGTGGAAGAATGGATAAATATCTGGAAAAAAGAAAATCTGCATTCAAATATTTCAAACATAAGCCGTATCAAAAGTAAAGTTTTGTTTTATTTAAAATCTCTGGGACTGAACAAGTATTTACTCTCGCCTTTCTTTATTCAATAAGACTGAGCATGTATATGTTAACACCTCGAATCACTTAAGACTCTAAGCTATGAGGGCCATGTTGTAGCATTAGTACAGTTTCCTGCTTTGTATCCTGTAGAGCCGGGTCCAAACTATGGTCCTTAGGCCCTATAGGAGAATTGTCATTTAATTGATAGTACTTTTCTTAGTATATGGGATGTTCCTTGAAGGGCCATCTTCTGGGCAACTTGTATGTTGATGTTACCTGGGATACTGTTAGTAAAACTGTCCATTCTTTTTCTCAGGAGGCCCAGAGCTCTGATTACTATTGGTACGACAGTCTCAGTCTTCATTCCCCTCTTAATCTCGATCTCCATGTCCTTGTATTTGGACAATTTCTCGATAATTTTCATAGAAGTGTTTCTTTAAGATGATACTGCTATGTTAATAGGTATACACTTTCTAAATTTCTTATCTTTTTATGATTATATCAGGTCTGTTGTCTATTTATTTATCTATCAGTTGGAGGAGGAGGAGGATTATTATTACTACTACTATTATTATTGTCATCATCATCGCTTCCCGGCCTTTTGGAACGGGCAGGTTCAAATAATATTAAGCCCAAGTCGCAGGTGGCCTCCCTGTCAGGTAATACCTCTCCTTTGGGAGGGAGCTGGGTTTATTGCCTTACCCTGAGGAGTCACCAAAAGGGCAAGTGCCGAGGGGGCTTAACAATTTTTCCACAGTATTGTCGTTAAACCCACCCTAAACAGATCGTGTCTCACATTCGGTAGTGACGTGGGTGCAATGAAAAATACCTCACTTCCCGGCCTTTTGGTTGGGATCAAAGTGAAGTCTTCGGGAAGATAAACTACATTCCATCACTCAGTTGTGTCTCTGTCTGCAGGATCAAAGTGTAGTATCTTTTCTTATCATCCTAATATCTGATACGTCCCCGACGTTTAATATCCAGAAAACAGATTTTTTTGGAACAAGGTTTGCAATGTCTTTGCCACCGGTTGGCCTGGAATCTCCAAGAATCAGCCCTGTAAGAACAGTATAATTAGTAATAACGATTTCATTTTTCTTTAAACACCTTTTGAGACAGCGTATGTTATTGGAAGACAAGTAAAAAGGAAAACGTTGCAACAAGACATGTTCTTTTATTTTTGGTTTATTTTAAAGATCTATTTCATTTCTACAGATCAATAGCGATAAAATAACCATTTATCCCTCAAATAAATGCAACAATTAGCATATAACACTAAAATGTTAGTAGCAGCAAAAACAGCGGGCATGAAAGTGTCTTTTTTTCTTTTTTTTTTCATTCTGATGTCCCCCTTGTATATTCTCGGCGTCTTCTTGTGACACAGGGATGATAAAACAGCGAGATTCTTTGTCACAACCCCCGACAAAACGTCCTACATATTGGTGTTTCGAGGTGAATTTATTGTTTCCCAACTTTTCGGAATATGTTCCATTTTATTAACTGACAATTAAGTAACATCGAGTCTGACATTGCATTTTAGAACATTTGATAGATAGATAGATAGATAGATAGATATTATGAAAGAAAGAACCATATAGATTATTGAAACTGCGTTGTAATCAGATTTTACAATTACATAGGTTATTTATTGCTACATGAAGAGAGAGTTAGATTAGTTTTAAATACTTAGAGAGTGCAATAAACTTCATGAACTAAATAAGATAGATAGATAGATAGATAGATAGATAGATAGATAGCACATATAAAACTTATTTTGGTAAATGATTATTTCTAAGTTATTTAGCGGTTGAGGTCATCCGAATGAACTGAATTGGAGTTTGCAAGTGAAAAACAAAGTTGAATTTAAAAGCGGCGAAATTTCCGTCAATGGAAATTAATTTTCAACTGAAACAGAAATTAAATCCATGAAGCTTAATACTTTAAAACCGCTGCATAAATCCATTATTTCACTTACAACATTAAACCGAGAATATAATCGAGAAACAAACATTTACAGCCAATCATCTCCTTGCTTAATTTCCCGCGCCTTCATTTACCAACGTCATTTTCAAGTTTCTCAAACGCAACTAGAGCCGCGTGAATTTTAATCGATACCATGATTACAGTCTAACATTGATTCCTCTCTCAGCTCTCTGAACCACTCAGTATAAATTGACTATTTTCAATTTCCTATCACAATACATTCAAACCAATAACATATTTATTATGTTGTAATTATAAAGTCATTTAATTAATGAGAAATTAAATTTCTTACTTTTCTGTCATCCACATCAAAGCAGGAATTAAATTTAGCTGATACTGCAAGAGTCGAAATAAGGATTGAGAAGCAAATGAGCCAACTTAGAACCATGTTTGAACTTTCAGGAATGTTTTTCAATGTTTATAAAATAAAGCCTATTTTTTCCAATGGGCAATTTAACTTTTAAATTAAATATATTTTTTTTGTTTTTGTTTTTTGTTTAGTTTTAAGACGCTTACAAAAATAGCGAACAAATTCAGATAAATATCTTTTTCACCAGTTTTTACGCGTTTTTTTTTTTTTTTTTTTTTTCACATTAGACGATTAGGTTTTCCATTGAGTTTTTCTATTTTTCTATCTAGTAACTTGTCCTTTAAAAAAGACTAATTTTCTTACTTCATGACACCTACAATAAAAAATTCGGATAAATATAGTTCAACAGATTTTACACTACAATATTTGATTTAATGTCAATTATGTTCTGATCACAGTAAAAGAAAATACCTTTGGAAGAAGAAAAAGTGGGGCATAAGCACGTTTTTAGGTAGCTTCATAAGTAATCCGACCCTAAACACATCCGTATCTTTATATAGTGATTTTGTGTAAGTGTTTTCTCAGTTTTATGTATATATACAAGTCACATTCCTGCAAAAAACCATCCCCATCCCTCTGCAGCTGATTAAAAAGAAAGCAATCATGCTAAATATATATTTTATAAAGATGAATAAAAATGAAAACTTTGGTCATTAATAATCCCACAAATAAAATAATATGGAAGTTTCGCTTGATATTTCAATGATTATTCACATCATCTTCCGAACATCCGTACCGACCAGTGTTAAGTAAGGAATTATTATTGTTTTATTTCCTTTGGCTTTTCGTGTATACTCATTTTTTTCTGGGTCCCAACCAGAGACCTAAGTTCAGAAATGGCATCATGCCATTTTCCACTGAGCAGTTTTGAAAAAAAAATCAGATATATTTTATACAGATAAAGCCCTTCGTAAAGTGTAGGCTGTACTTGAGAGCACAATTTTTTGTATTTCTTTAAGGTGTGGGTTACCAAGGATTCCTTCAATTAGTCTATCGCAATCATTTCCATTCAATCCGGAGGGCTCCAACTACAACTGGAATTGTTAATGTCCTCATGCGCCACATTTTTGAGATTTTGATTTCAAGGTCCTTGTATTTTTTTGAAGATCTTCAATGATACATTTAGGTCTCCACAGACTGTCATGTCAATAAGGAAGCACATTTTGTCTTTGCGGTCTCTAATCACGAAGGCATGGCACGTGAAACTAGAACAATCTACCCCGGGGGACGAAATAAAAGGGTTCGGTTCGAAATTTCAATCACCTGAAGAAGGTCGGAGCGTACGACGGCCAAAACGTTGTGAATATGGCAATGAAGATGAGGATAACAGTCCGAATAATGTAAATAATGTAAGTAAGTCTAAATATATAAAAAAAAATTATAGTTTCTTGTAGATATTTTTTTTATATATTTTTAGACTTGTATACAATTTTAAACATAACCTGAAGAAGAAAGGCATACTGTCGAAATATTGTTGAACATTGTCTAACACTGCGTCTTTTTTCTTTATATATCATTATTATTATTAGTTTGGTGCAAAAATAATGACGTAATAATGTCGTTTTTGACGTTAAAAAATACGTCAAAAAATGACATTATTACGTCATTATTTTTTGCACCAACATAATATTATTATTATTATTATTCCGGAGAAACTTTTATGAAATCGATGGATTAAAACTGCCTCTCTACAAGTGCATATTTCTCTTTTCTCTAAATACTTGCTCTCAAATATCTGGATTGTGTTTCGTTCATCATTACTAATTTTCATCCGTTTTTACGGGCATCGGTCATAAATAATGTCTGTTCTAATTCAGTTGTGTTTTTTTTTAAACTATTAGCTAGAATTCCTAGTTTTTTGTATGTTTTTTTTTTTTTTGTTTTGTTTTGTTTTTCTTCTTAGACGATAAAGTGACTGCAAGTCCAATAGTGTTATTTGTGCAGTAATTATCACTTTTCCTACCCATAGCTCTATTTCAAAACTGTTGCCCATCTGGAAATAACTTGAAAGCAAAGAGCTGTCATAGAATTACTGATTTTTGAAAGTGAAAATGCTACAAACATTCACAGGAGGTTAGCAGATATTTAGATTGTTTTTCCAAGAACAGATATTATTTTTTTTACCAGTTTTCGTGTGTTAGTTATTTACACTCAAACTAATGCAGCCTTCATTTTGTTGTTACAATCACGTCTCATTCGTTGTGACCGCCGACCTCATCATATGTCTGTTTTTGTATTTTGATCATTGTAGAAATTAAATTTAAAAAGTCAACGCTGTCAGCCATATTGTTTGGAAGATGTTGCAAATAAATATCGAGAAATGAATAAAATACTGCTTAAAACTCAAATATTGATTACCTACGTGTATATAATATTGTATCGAAATTAACTTCAGGCTTTTATTTATGAAAAGAGAATACACCAATTATTTCATAGTTGGCAAGAGAGAATATATCGGGCACATCTTGGCAATTCAAAACGGGAAAAACAGGTAACGTTTTGTTACAGTATAAATTATCAACAAAAGAGGAAATAGACAATTGAGTTTTAGAAAATAAATGCGAGCAGATTTCAAAGTTATCTAGAAATAGAATAAAGGGTTTCATGAAAAATATCTTATGAGGCAATAATTGAAAATGTTTAAATTCATTTCTTAATGTTTCTTCATACTTTATGAATTAATAAAATTAAAATTTTGGTACAAAAATATCTGAAACGTTATTTGGGGCAATATATATATATATATATATATATATATATACATATATATATATATACATATATATATATATATATATAACTTGAATGTACGTGGTTAGATATATAGCTATAGATTATCTAAATGTACATATGTAGAAAAACACAGTTGTGTATATATGTATATATAGATATATATATATATATATATATATGCGTTTATATATTTATATACACATGCGTCTATATATATATATATATATATATATATATATATATATATATACATACACATGCGTCTATATATAAGAAATTATATATATCTACAGATATGTAAATATAGGAAATTATATATATATGTAAATATATGTATATATATCAAAAAGAAATTGTTCCGATATATATATAATATATTATATATATATATTTATATATATATATATATATATATGTAAGAATATATATATATATATAAGAATATATATATATATATATATATATATAAGAATATATATATATATATATATATATATATATATATATATATATATATATAAGAATATATATATATATATAAGAATATATATATATATATATATATAAGAATATATATATATATATATATAAGAATATATATATATATATATATATATATATATAAGAATATATATATATATATATATAAGAATATATATATATATATATATATATATATATATATATAAGAATATATATATATATATATATATATAAATGAAATTATATATATATACATATTTAAATATGTGCAAATATATATATGTAAAAGAAATTATATATATATATATATATATATATATATATATGTGTGTGTGTGTGTGTGTGTGTGTGTGTGTGTTTGTGTACATCTAAAAGTTTCTAAAAAAATTTCGGTCTGAAAAGATTATATAAAAATATTCATGAAATAAATTATAACAGAGACGGATTTATAATTCATATATATATATATATATATATATATATATATATATATATATATATATATATATTGTTCTAGATTGCTATCGAATACTTTATTGGGAGAAATTTGGTTTTAGGTTCGCTTTGAAATTTATAATTTCACGTCTAATTGATTGATTGATGAAATAGTTTTTACAGCTTGTCAACCCTTTGTAGATGATCTAAAGCCAGAAAATATTTTTCTTTAGTACGTAAGCATTTTGGGGGGTTATAATATAGATTTAGTTATACAAAGAGAGAGATGTATTCTTATCTTTCCTAAGTGTATTGGCGCATAAGTGAATATAACAGACGCAACTGAAATTTGAACTCGGCTATGCCATTTCCAATTTGGAGTCATTATCCATTACAACACCTGCACATTCAAGCTATCATCACCTGGAATTTCCAAGCGGTAATAATTTTGGTAGAAACGTCTGTAAAGATCACAGTAACTTTCTTGTTTATTATTTCGCTATCGGTTTGTACATTCAAAAAATCTTAAAGAAAATGTGCTCCCCAGCAGAGATCGAACCTGCGTCCGCCGTTGTAGGAGAAACCACCGTTTGATCCGACCTGCTTTGCTACTCAGCTAATGAAATGAGTGCTAGCTCAGTAAGCGTCGATGTTTCCTTTTAAGGAAAGCATAGCTTCTCATTCAGATTGTTTAACATAAAATTCCATATCTGCTCAGTTTTGTATCCGAAACGTAGACAAAGGAATTTCTGAAGAATTAATGGATTTATTTTTAATCCTACATTTTTGTTACGTTATTAATAAAGTTTGAAGTAGGAAAAATGCTAGATAAAAAATAAATCTATCAATTCTTTACATCATATATATATATATATATATATATATATATATATATATATATAGCGACTTAATAAGTGTAGCTCAGATGTGGCAAGGCCGAAAGTATGGATCCCCCACCACCACCAGTGATATACATATAAATATAAGGCGTAGAGAATTCAATAATTGCGATTAAAAGGAACATGTTAAAACAACGGGAAAGAATAACGAAAAAAATTTACATTACCGTAAAGTGGTAATATAGAAAAGAAAATAAGTTAACAAAAATTAAAAAAACAAAAACAGCTTAACCGGTTTGTCATTCCTCTCTCATTAGAACTTAGTCGATTTGCATAGCGACTAAAATAAACAACACCTGAGAGTGGATGTTGTATAATCATACTTAAATCTAGCAGCCACTCCTGTTGCTTACAGTGGGATGCCTGGAAGGACTTAATATAAATTGATACTAAAGCCTTATAGTCAAAACTAGAGTTAGTCTTCCACAGTACAGTGAATATTTTTCGGCTATAGGACCTGGCACATTAGCAGTTATTTAATAAATTCTCAGCTATCGCCGACCCCGTTGAATTGACTCACTTATGTAACATATTTCCAAAATATTGGCTGATACATGTTAATTAATCCTTGAAATCCAATCCTTAACCTTATTTTTTTCGAACTCCTCAAATATTATTGAAAATGTTTAAGTAATTTTGAGATAACAGTCAAAACTGCAATGAAATAACTTGTATATATATGTTTTACTTACTTTTCTTAGGAAGATATCTTGTATCTGCCGCCATGTACCTTTAATTAACATCTTTTTTTATGGAACAGGTGCGTATCCGTTTGAATTAATGACTTGCTACAATTTCATTAAGGAATGTCTCTGTTGGAATTCTGGACTGAAGAATCCACAACCGTTATTTTTCGTGGTCACTTTATTAAATTCAGCAAAGGCTCAGAGTTAAAATATGAATCTTGGTATCTGTCTATATTTCTTAGATATTTATCCCAGTGAGCGAAATAAAGGGTTCAGTTCGACATTCCAACCACCCGAAGAAGGTCGGAGCGTACAACGGCCGAAACATTGTAATAAATATGGCGACAAAGACGAGGACAATAGTCCGAATAATGTAAATAATGAATCTTGGTCCCTTTAAAAATCTATATTAACAACTTGCTACCAGTGGAAAAAAAAAATTTTAAACCAATTACTGCTGACCTGGCTATCTGAACAGGTAGAATAACAGGGGAAAAAAGTTCTCTGTTCAATATCGCAAAACAGAAACCGATTCTCGTGTATTGCTATTTACACCGCCTTAAATAATATTGGAATGAGTGCATATGCACATCAGAAGCAAAAGGCAACTATGCTGCAAGGCGCATGTGTGTGTCGTGAGACAGTGAGCGCGTTAATTGAAAAATAGAAATAAAATCTGAAGAATTTCGGAAGAACATAGTCTCGAAAGGAAGAAACAAAGAAACGTCACTTCAGAAAAAGAATTTTATATTTTAGATACAGTCAGCGCAAAGTATAGTATCTGTGCTTTGTGATCATGCGGGCTGGGTTCTGTCGAACTCCCTAATGCAGGGAGGAACTCGGAGGAAGCTTTGCCGAAGGGCAAGGTTTCCTTCGGGGAGGTAGACAGGACCTGAACCCGTCCAGGCGGGTTCAAAGGTCATATTTTTGGCCGAGCCTACGGGCTCGCGGGCTACCCACATTAAACCGGCCTTGTGCCACATTTAATCCTCGTGGGTGGATTAATAAATATAAGCTACATCCTCTGCATTTTTACTGTGACCGGCTCCACCAAAAACCATCAAATACTTGCACGATATCTGGTGAAAACTGATTATATCAAAGAATCCAGTAGACAAGAAAAGTTCGCTTACAGAAAAAAAAAAGGACGCAATCTACAAGTTGCTTAGATGATTTGGAAATGTTGTGTTCCAATAATTTTTAAAAGAAAGAAAATCTCTAACGAACATGACGTTAAATTCTCTTCATTCAAAACAAAAAATATTAAGTTCTTCAGACACAAGTTTACGGCTCGCATTCTCAATAAATACAAACATGAATGTGCATATATATATATATATGTATTTATAAATATATATATATATATATTACTTATTAAATAAATAAAGTTTACTAAATCTGAGAAATGGAAAGTTTACTTAAATAATATTGAAACATAAAATTTCTAAAAAAATAGTAATATACTGCATGTGATAATAATTCTACAAACTGTAAGGGATTCTAATTACATTTAAATAATTGTTCTTGAAAGAAATATAGTATATTAAAAAATTAAAAGTAAAAATATTTCAAATCGTAGTTAAATAAAAAGTATTCTGAAGTAGACACCTACCAAAAATCTTTAAATATAAGAAAAAAAAAAAAAAAAAAAAAAAAAATTTTACTTCAATAATATTTAAATAAAAAATTTTTTTAAAAGTCGTAATATACTTGATATAGAATTTAAATGAAATATACTCTATAAAAACTAACAATGAAAATATTTTAAAGTTGTAATTATAATTGTAGTTAATTAAAATGAATTCTAACCTAAACTTCTTTTAAATTTAAATTAAGATTAAATAAATAAATTAAGTTTACTAAATCAGTGAAATGAATTAGGTATTTTGGCCATAAAAAAAAAAAAAAAAATATATATATATATATATATATATATATATATTTAAATATAAAATTTTAAAAATAGTAATACAAACATATTTAATATAGAAAAATAATTTTACTTATTGATAGTAATTCAAATATTGAGTTGATGTAGAGATGGTGGCGTAGTGTTGTCGGTTTTTGACGTATTTTTTAACGCCAAGTAGCGGCGTTATTGCGTCATTATTTTCTGCCCCGGCCTAATACATTTACTTCAATTAAAAAAAAAAATAAAAATAATGAAAATATTTTAAAGTTGTAAATAAAATTATAATGAATTCTAACCTAAAATTCCTTTTAATTCGTAATTAAATAAATACCTAAAGTTTACTTAATCAGAGAAATGGAAATTTTACTTGAATAATACAGAAGTATAAAATTAAAAAAAAAAAAAAAAAAAAAAAAACTTGATGTGATAATAATTCTACAAACTGTAAGGGATTCTAATTACATTTAATTGTTCTTGATAGAAATATAGTATATTAAAAATTAAAAGTAAAAATATTTCAAATCGTAGTTAAAAAAAAGTATTAATCTGACGTAGACACCTACCAAAAATCTTTAAATATTGAAAGAAAAAAATGCAGTTAGAATTTTAGCCGTTAATAAAAAAAAAAAAAAAAAAAAAATCCAGACGACACGCTTTTAACGGATGTTAGATTTCATTGAAAAATACATCCCTACCCACTACCAAAACGTAACAATAACTGATACATTAAAATATAAACATATTGAACATACTGACACCCCTAGTCTAGCAAAATAGATTTATCTGTAACCTTGGAAACATGAATTTTGTTTTGGCTGTGTATTTAAAACCATGTAATTTTTAAAGTTACTCCAAAATTCGCTTGAGGATGAAATGAAAGTGATGTCTTTAATTTAAGTACAAAATTAAATTAGGGGCTTTTAGCTTCCATTTTTGAAACATGGTTAGAACTGTGTAGCGAAAAACCATATTTTAAGTCTATTAACTTATAATATTATATATGTATATATATATATATAATGCGTATGTGGAGTTGCAATTTTTTCTGTCCTCGTCTTGTGTGAGAATGAATGTTACACGGCGACAATGTCCGCATTACCGGGGTGCCCCTCGTCTTTATATCCATATTAAAAAAGAGAATTTGTTTCTACAACAATTGAATCCAATATATATATATATATATGTATATATATATATATATATATATAGAGAGAGAGAGAGAGAGAGAGATAGATAGATAGATATTTATCATTAATATATATATTGTATGCATATATATATATGTATGCATATACAAAGAAGAGAGAGTGGGGGGAAAATCAAATAGAAAAAGACAATTTTAAGTTTCATAGGCGCGTCGAAATTTCGTGTACATTATAGACTGATGAGAATTATAATCAGTTAAAAGTTAATTTTTCCTCAACTGTAATAACACAGGGTCTCAAACAAAAGTAATAGAAATTCCGGTGTGAAAGAGAAATAGTAATTTTCCCCATAATTCAATCGTATGTCACCTTCCCAATTATTTTTTCACAAAATATATATATATATGCGTGTGTGTGTGTGCGTGTATCTTAAAAGAATAAATATATGGTAACTTTATTTATTTATATATATATATATATATATATATATATATAAAACGTAATACCAGATGATATTTATTTAGGTAACGCTGGTACGTGGTCAGGATTCCACGCTTATAGTTTTGCTCTGAAAATGTTGATAATAATGACTAATTGTTTTCCTTATTTTTAATATTCATTTTTATTGGCAATTTTGTAAGCATTATAGGCCTTGGATTTCCCCTAAGCCAAATCTCAGAATAATTTTTATAACCGGTCCGGTTTGAACTGCACAATATGAGAATGCACATTCACATTCTTATATATATATATATATATATATATATATATATATATATATATATATATATATATAGTATAGTGAAAGCGAGAGAGATGAACGCTCATAGATAGATAGATAGATAGATAGATAGATAGATAGATAGATAGATAGATAGATAGATAGATAGATAGATAGATAGATAGATAGATTTTGGAAGCTGCAAAATTTGAAGAATGGATAAAACTTTGTAAAAAGAGGACAGCGGTTTCAATGATTAAAAAATTTCGAAAAAGATTAGAAAAATATCACAGACTTCACACACCGATATAAAGTCTTAAATCTCGAAGCTTCCACATTAGAAAAAAATATATATATTTGTTTTGGGTGCGTGTAAATGAAAACTAAGATGTAATTTAAAGTATCAACAGTTAAATTATTTGCCTAAGAAAAGGTTATCAAACGAAAAAAAAAGATTTATCAAGTGGAAAACCATGTATAAATTATCACCAAACTAAACAGATAGGAATTTAAATTCAGATGCGTTTTATTGAAAAGTAGATATTAACGCAACACAACTTTAATAACAAACGCTTGTAGAATAGATTTTCAGAGGGAAACTGATATATATTTGTTTATACATATAATCGCATATATGTTCACATCGATAAAGTTATGTGTATATTTATATATACATTGATATTCAAATGTATATTTATAAATATGTATATATAAATATGTATATATATATATATATATATATGTGTGTGTGTATGTATGTATGTATGTATGTATAAATGCATATATATAGAGATAGATAGATAGATAGATACGTTTAAAACATACACACGCATTATATATATATATATATATATATATATATATATATATATATATATATATATGATCGGTAAGTGAATGACAAAATGGAAAATCGTCTTTGTGATACGTTCCATTCCGAGAAGGAACGTCTTCAGACTAATAGCGATTTTAGGGATGGAATCAGTCTTCTATATAAAGATTGAGGGTGTACGATGTAGAAATATAACAAACATCGCTTATAATCTTTGTATTTAAGAATATTTCCCATTTTGTCATTCACTTACCCATTGTTAGTCTTATATATTACGAAATGGACAAAGTCCGACAATTTATTTATTAAAGACATTTTTATGTTTAACGTTCTTTTTATAGATACAAGTATTTAAGTAAATGCTCTGTTTATAATAAACAGTATTAAATAACATTTACCGGCCTGAATGTCCGAGAAATTTTCATAGAAAATATTCGTCCTTGGACAGGATTCGAACCTGCATACTATACGGAACCGTCATTTACGCTGACGTGCCTTGTATCTATAAAAAGAACGTTAAACATAAAAATATCTTTAATATATATATATATATATATATATATATATATATATATATATATATATATATATATATATATATATATATATATATATATATATATATATATATATATATATATATATATATATGTGTGTGTGTGTGTGTATGTATGTGTTTGTAAGTATGTATGTGTGTGTGTGTGTATATATATTTGGGCAGCAGAACCTCTTTTATATAAGTTTCATACTGCGATTGATCTTTTTAATAATTTTTTCTTGTGTTTGTATAAGTCTTTTCTTTTCTGAATATAAAATGTTTAAAAACTGTCTAAATGTTTTCTATATATCCGAGCACTTTCGACTATCTTCAAGTTTCTTTTTAATTTTTAACCGATTATGTAAATTTTTATATATGTTTATCTATCGGATGGGAATTTTTCCCAAACACGGTCAGCACGTTTCAGCCTTATTCATGGTTAATCATATTGAATGTTCACTTTTTTCTTTTTTTCTTTACTTGTGGATGAACATTGGAATAACTGAATTAAAAGCTTAATCATATTACTTTGTCAGCCGTCTTTAACGACACGCACGCACACACACGTGTGTGTGTGTGTGATATATGACGTGTTTTCATTTAGACAAGTTCATCGGGTACGCCACTGATTTTTGGCATTTTTGGCTCTATAATCTTATAGAATAATCTGCTTTGTTTATTCCAAGAGCGTTCATGCAATAATAATAATTCAATAATCATCCGACGTAAGAATGCCATACATTTGAATTATTATAGCCATTAAGCTGCATTAAATGAATATTAAATACGAATTTACCCACGACCGAATAAAATGAAAATCATATTATGACAGGTTTTTAGTTTATAGTTTTTATATGTATTTTTCCAGTTATTATATAAGTATTTTATAATTCTTGCAGGGAGGGGGGATATTACTGCTTACAACAGGAGAAAACGTATCCTTCTTTTTACATCCAGTTAGAATCTTATGATAATACGATTCTATCCATAGCGTAAAAATAACGGTATGTTTTGCCAAGTCTTTACTGTTAGGCGAAGATTTTTACAAATGAGTTTTCAAATGTTTTTTTCCAGTTATTATATTTCCATGTTATAATTGTAATGGATCCTACTACTTAAAACAGTAGAAAACTGATCCCTCTCCTTATTTCCAGCAGAATCTTAAAATAATTCGACTTTACCCAGAGTATAAAAAAGTGATGGCGTATCTTGTTAAATTCTTACTTTTTATGACAAGTTTTCAAATATGAGTTTTTAAATGTATTTTTCCATTATTATTTTAACGTACAGTAATTTTGTGAAGGATCTTTCTACTTAAAACAGTAGGAAACTGATCCCTCACGTAATGTCTATTGGAATCTTATATTACTACTAGTTAAAACTAGTAAAAAAGAGAATTTTTTTTAAGTCTTTACTATTTTCACGCGTATATTTTTAAATATATAAATATCCGTGGGAGTGCTGAAAAGTTATCGACCCAGCCCAATTTCCAAACCCTGACCAAATAACCAAACACCAGAAATCATTTCTTTTTTTTAAATTAATTGTTGGTCAGATCGACAACCATTCTGCATCCAACCACATAGCCGCGAGTGTAAGGGAGGTAACTCTCAGCAAAATGTTAGAAAATTTCAGATCGCTTTTAGTCAGATTAAATAAATGGTTCAACAGAGTTAGCAAGAAATTTAGTTGTAATTTTTTCAGGATTGAGTTTTCGGACTATCAGTCACCGGAAAATCGGTGGCGTGTTTGGACTTCTAAAAGACTTTATAACTAAAAGAAAACAAACGGCATAAAAATACATACAGGAAAATGAAAAAAAACTGCGAAACCTGGAATCCCAACTACATGTAGGAAAGTATTTTTCCTTTTTTTTTTTTTTTGTTCCCTTCACCTCAAAATGTTAATGTTCCATCTCAAAACTATATTCTCTTTCTCGAATCACCAATTTCTTGACAAAAATGTTATTCTTTACCATGATTCTCGCTTATTCTGTACTTCTTTTTTTTTCTTTTTTTTTTTTGTTATTTTTTAGAAAAAATATTTATAACATTTTGGCATATTTTCTCCTCTTTTCCACTAAGATAAAAATGTATATTGTTAGTAATTACTCTGTTTTGCTTTTTCGCAAGGACGCTAAAAATATTCCTTTATGTTTGAATAAAATTGCAAGGTATAAAAAAATAATTCTTGCAAGGAATCTCGACAAACAATAACGATATATGAAAAAAAAAAAAAAAAAAAGAGTTTTAACAATAAAAGCTTCTTCCGTTTTATCTGCCTCCAGGTCTTGGTTGCTGGCTGCACATGCGCAATCGCTCATCTAAACAATCGAAGAGAGAAAGAATCTATGCAGGTCACCATTTTCATCACGTGGTCATCCAATCATCAATCAGTTGTCAGCGATTTATTCTCGTTAGTCAATATTATTTTTATTTGTTTTGTTTTTTTTTAGTTCTCTGACTTAACCGAGAATTTTTTTTCCTCCATTTTTTATTAAACAGGTCACATGTATAACAGAGTTTCCTACAAATAGCAGAAAAGAAAAAAATGAGTTTAGTTGATAACAGAAAATCAAGTTAGTAGCATTTGAATGACTTAAATAATACAACAAAACCGAAGACTGAGGTTTCAGTGAAAACTAAACATGTATAAAATATATTCAAATAATACGATACATTAAAGCATAAATGTTTAATGTTTGGATTACCCAAAAAGTTCGTTTTCTTTTTAACATTAGATATCATTAGAAACATTTAAGTTTATTACAAAAAATATCGTTTTTAATATTAATTTAACAGCTGTCATAAAAGTGTTCATTTATTTTTATTTATTCATTTATTTAAATTATCAAAATTGATGCATTTTTGTTTACAGAATCTAACATGGAAAAAATAACATTAACAATATTCCCAGGATGTCATTTTTAGAGAACGAAAAAAAAAAAATTAACTAAGATAAATCTGCAACTTAATTGTAACCGATCGAAAGTGTCAAGAGTGGGTTGCGAAGCTCCGACCCGGAGATCTCTCGATAAACAACGCTCCACAACCGGTTGAGGCTGATAGCAATCAAATCAACGGTATCTGACGTGAGAGAGCCAACACCCTCAAAACATCCAAATAATCGGCTCTGATTTAGTTATGTTAGTTGTTTTAATCTCTGGCTTTCACACGACCAACACACACACACACACATATATTTATGAGAACACACTAAGATATATATATATATATATATATATATATATATATATATATATATTTCGTCATCCACAGACTCATCAGTGTTTGTGGCTAGACATCCGATTGAGGTGAATTTTAGCGTATTTATTTTAAACAAACACATCAGTGACCAAGAGAACTCAATTCATTAGAAGAGTCTTGCATTAGCAGCAGTAACAGTCACTGTTTACAAATTCGCACTTACTCCCCAGAGAGCTCAACCGAATTAATTTTGGGGAGCATTATATACTGGACCGTATCACTGTGTGCTTGTTAAACGTAAAGAAAATGCTCCATTTTTTAAAAAACATATTGTTGTGTTTAATAAATAGTGAATACTTTACAACCATGTTACTTGTAAAAAACCATAGGCTGAGTGAAATTAAATAACAATAACTATACCAAGAGCCAGTCTTCAAAGGTAACACTGTGTATATGGCGTGATTTGAAGGGAGTCATCTTTCTTTTTTAACAATCTAACGACTTATTCGGGCAAATACAGTCCCTTATTTGGAAAAAAAGAAAAGACAACAATCGACTTAAAGCGCTTAGAGATGATTAACTGAAAACAGGTAATATTCCATGAGGTTAAACATTCAACGTCATGTTTCATTGGTGATCAGACAAAATTTGATACAGCATGATTGTGGAGTTTTCTTCCGTTCGCCATATTTGCCAGATATTCTACATTTGTTTTACTATTTATCCTACCTCATTGCAGAATTGTTTTCATGAAAAAAAGCAGTTCTTTAGAATATTACAAAAGGTACATACAGCATTTTTTTGCTGAAAAAAATCTGGATGAATAAAGTAATTCCTTTACTGAAATATATTGGAACAAACCGGTAAATATGTTTAGTATAGGTTTCTTTTGTAGTATTAACATTTAATGTTACAAAATATTTTTTTTTAGATATCTTAATACTTAAACCAAACTTTCGTCCTGGGTAAGACGTCAAACTATATCCGCATCTTGGGTAAGACGATAAACTACATTCAACAGCAAGACCTCTGATCAGGAGGTTTTGAGGAGCGTGGAACCACCTCTTAATTGCTGGTGTTCCCAGGTCCACCCTGACCAAGGGTGGTAGCACCTGTTAGGGTCCAAGCTATGGGCAATTAGTTAACTATTACAAGAAATAATTTTTTGTAAAAAAATATTACCAGTAATACAATTTTGAAGGAAGGATATTACCAGAAATATATCTTTGACAAAACAAAATATTACCAGCAATAAAAAAAATATTGTCGGCATTAAATAACCCATTGAGGTTCATATGCCGTATAACAAAATAAACCAAACCAATCTAAACCAAAGAATACATATTCTATTCAGACGAATCTATCCTAAAAATGTTGTCGCCATTAAATAACCCATTGAGGTTGATATGCCGTAAAACAAAATCAACCAAACCAATCTAGACCAAAGAATACATATTCTATTCATACGAATCTATCCTAAAAATGTTGTCGGCATTGAATAACCCTTTGAGGTTGATATACCGTAAAACAAAATTACCCAAACCAATCTAAACCAAAGAATACATATTCTATTCAGACGAATCTATCCTAAAAATGTTGTCGGCATTAAATAACCCATTGAGGTTGATATGCCGTAAAACAAAATCAACCAAACCAATCTAAACCAAAGAATACATATTCTATTCAGACGAATTTATCCTAAAAATGATGTGGGGATTAAATAACCCATTGAGGTTGATATGCCGTATAACAAAATAAACCAAACCAATCTAAACCAAAGAATACATATTCTATTCAGACTAATCTATCCTAAAAATGTTGTCGGCATTAAATAACACATTGAGGTTGATATGCCGTAAAACAAAATAAACCAAGCCAATCTAAACCAAAGAATACATATTCTATTCATACGAATCTATCCTAAAAATGTTGTCGGCATTAAATAACCCATTGAGGTTGATATGCCGTAAAACAAAATCAACCAAACCAATCTAAACCAAAGAATACATATTCTATTCATACGAATCTATCCTAAAAATGTTGTCGGCATTGAATAACCCTTTGAGGTTGATATGCCGTAAAACAAAATCAACCAAACCAATCTAAACCAAAGAATACATATTCTATTCAGACGAATCTATCCTAAAAATGATGTCGGCATTAAATAACCCATTGAGGTTGATATGCCGTATAACAAAATAAACCAAACCAATCTAAACCAAAGAATACATATTCTATTCAGACGAATCTATCCTAAAAATGTTGTCGGCATTAAATAACCCATTGAGGTTGATATGCCGTAAAACAAAATAAACCAAACCAATCTAAACCAAAGAATACATATTCTATTCAGACGAATCTATCCTAAAAATGTTGTCGGCATTAAATAACCCATTGAGGTTGATATGCCGTAAAACAAAATCAACCAAACCAATCTAAACCAAAGAATACATATTCTATTCAGACGAATTTATCCTAAAAATGATGTGGGGATTAAATAACCCATTGAGGTTGATATGCCGTATAACAAAATAAACCAAACCAATCTAAACCAAAGAATACATATTCTATTCAGACTAATCTATCCTAAAAATGTTGTCGGCATTAAATAACACATTGAGGTTGATATGCCGTAAAACAAAATAAACCAAGCCAATCTAAACCAAAGAATACATATTCTATTCATACGAATCTATCCTAAAAATGTTGTCGCCATTAAATAACCCATTGAGGTTGATATGCCGTAAAACAAAATCAACCAAACCAATCTAGACCAAAGAATACATATTCTATTCATACGAATCTATCCTAAAAATGTTGTCGGCATTGAATAACCCTTTGAGGTTGATATACCGTAAAACAAAATTACCCAAACCAATCTAAACCAAAGAATACATATTCTATTCAGACGAATCTATCCTAAAAATGTTGTCGGCATTAAATAACCCATTGAGGTTGATATGCCGTAAAACAAAATCAACCAAACCAATCTAAACCAAAGAATACATATTCTATTCAGACGAATTTATCCTAAAAATGATGTGGGGATTAAATAACCCATTGAGGTTGATATGCCGTATAACAAAATAAACCAAACCAATCTAAACCAAAGAATACATATTCTATTCAGACTAATCTATCCTAAAAATGTTGTCGGCATTAAATAACACATTGAGGTTGATATGCCGTAAAACAAAATAAACCAAGCCAATCTAAACCAAAGAATACATATTCTATTCATACGAATCTATCCTAAAAATGTTGTCGGCATTAAATAACCCATTGAGGTTGATATGCCGTAAAACAAAATCAACCAAACCAATCTAAACCAAAGAATACATATTCTATTCATACGAATCTATCCTAAAAATGTTGTCGGCATTGAATAACCCTTTGAGGTTGATATGCCGTAAAACAAAATCAACCAAACCAATCTAAACCAAAGAATACATATTCTATTCAGACGAATCTATCCTAAAAATGATGTCGGCATTAAATAACCCATTGAGGTTGATATGCCGTAAAACAAAATAAACCAAACCAATCTAAACCAAAGAATACATATTCTATTCATGCGGATCTATCCTAAAAATGTTGTCGGCATTGAATAACCCTTTGAGGTTGATATGCCGTAAAACAAAATCAACCAAACCAATCTAAACCAAAGAATACATATTCTATTCAGACGAATCTATCCTAAAAATGATGTCGGCATTAAATAACCCATTGAGGTTGATATGCCGTAAAACAAAATAAACCAAACCAATCTAAACCAAAGAATACATATTCTATTCAGACTAATCTATCCTAAAAATGTTGTCGGCATTAAATAACACATTGAGGTTGATATGCCGTAAAACAAAATAAACCAAGCCAATCTAAACCAAAGAATACATATTCTATTCATACGAATCTATCCTAAAAATGTTGTCGGCATTAAATAACCCATTGAGGTTGATATGCCGTAAAACAAAATCAACCAAACCAATCTAAACCAAAGAATACATATTCTATTCATACGAATCTATCCTAAAAATGTTGTCGGCATTGAATAACCCTTTGAGGTTGATATGCCGTAAAACAAAATCAACCAAACCAATCTAAACCAAAGAATACATATTCTATTCAGACGAATCTATCCTAAAAATGTTGTCGGCATTAAATAACCCATTGAGGTTGATATGCCGTAAAACAAAATAAACCAAACCAATCTAAACCAAAGAATACATATTCTATTCATGCGGATCTATCCTAAAAATGTTGTCGGCATTAAATAACCCTTTGAGGTTGATATACCGTAAAACAAAATTACCCAAACCAATCTAAACCAAAGAATACATATTCTATTCAGACGAATCTATCCTAAAAATGATGTCGGCATTAAATAACCCATTGAGGTTGATATGCCGTATAACAAAATAAACCAATCTAAACCAAAGAATACATATTCTATTCATACGAATCTATCCTAAAAATGTTGTCGGCATTAAATAACCCATTGAGGTTGATATGCCGTAAAACAAAATCAACCAAACCAATCTAAACCAAAGAATACATATTCTATTCAGACGAATTTATCCTAAAAATGATGTCGGGATTAAATAACCCATTGAGGTTGATATGCCGTATAACAAAATAAACCAAGCCAATCTAAACCAAAGAATACATATTCTATTCAGACGAATCTATCCTAAAAATGTTGCCGGCATTAAATAACCCATTGAGGTTGATATGCCGTAAAACAAAATCAACCAAACCAATCTAAACCAAAGAATACATATTCTATTCATACGAATCTATCCTAAAAATGTTGTCGGCATTAAATAACCCATTGAGGTTGATATGCCGTAAAACAAAATCAACCAAACCAATCTAAAGCAAAGAATACATATTCTATTCATACGAATCTATCCTAAAAATGCTGTCGGCATTAAATGACCCATTGAGGTTGATATGCCGTAAAACAAAATCAACCAAACCAATCTAAACTGAATAATACTTATTCTATTCAGACGAATCTATCCTAAAAATGTTGTCGGCATTAAATAACCCCTTGAGGTTGATATGCCGTAAAACAAAATAAACCAAACCAATCTAAACCAAAGAATACATATTCTATTCAGACGAATTAATTCATAAATTCAACGTTGGGAGGACTGAAATCAAGCAGGTCTGTGTTTTTATTCCTGGAGATTTCAAAGTTAATGGAAAAGGCTAAAATATTTCTTTTAACAACTGAAGTTTTGGAGGATTTCTTTTTTATTTCTAAAGTTAATACAGCAAGCGTTTTGTTGGGTTCTTTACTTGAAATTTTTTAAAACATGATATTTCTTCAGCTAGAATATGTATTATTAATTTCTGTCTCCGCTTGCCATAGCTTACGAAATAACATTCTTTATTTTCCGCCATTTATTACGCTCTCGCGTAAGCTTATTTAGTGCTTGCTACTCATTAGTTGGTGATCACAAAATGATGTTATCCCACCAACTCTATTTGGGTCAAGTTTTTCTTTCATCGGGGCGCTCTTGTAGAATAACTAAAATTCTGGGTCGAACGCTAAATTTTAATAAGAAAACATTAGTCATGAAATTTGAAAATATGAATTTTTGATTTAGCATTCTCAAAGACGTTTAGTGGTTCAATTTTTATTTAAAAGGATTTATGAAGAAATATGAAATTTTGAGTTTGCAATTCCAAAGATGACCAGTGGTACGACTTTTATTTAAAGTGATTCAAGAAGAAATATGAAAATCTTGGTTTAACATACCCAAAGAAGTTTAATATAGGTACCTCCAATAATTCGGTATACCTAAGGTTTCAATGAATTTTCATAAATGAAAAACTTTCTTGAAGTTTTCCTTTTAGGTTTAATTGAAAGCTAAAGGATTAAATTTTCTAATTCGAGAAAGCAAAATACAGGGGTGTATCTCAAATAGATATTAAATAATTTTTAATCAATTCATTTTTTCAGGAAAATCAATCGAAACGGCCATTTTGAAATATTTGTAAACAAAAGTTAATTCTCAGATTTAAAAATCTTGCAAAAATAAAATGTATATTTCTGAAACGTTATTTGCGAAAAATTAGCAAATTTAAATTTAATCTGTTCTCAAACAAATATTACTTACTTATAGTTCTATATAAGCATTTTTTAACCACGGAGTCTTGTTATTCTCACGTCTCCGTCGATATATTGATGGCCCAAGGTGTTGACATGTTAAGTACGGTGGACAGAATTGACATATTTACGAATTCTTTCTAAGTAAAAACGGTATAGATATGGGCGAAGTGCCTGTCTTTATGTAATGGACGGTTTCTGAAGAGGTAACAAAAACAGAACTCTCTTTTGCTTTTAGCTTGTCATATTTTTGTCACGTTAAAATGAAAGAAAATTCATTTCTGTCTTAAATTATGATTAGCTAACAGATTCTTTTCACAAACAAATGGATCATAAGTATATATAAAAGCTGAAAACAAAGATAGATATGTCAAATATCCATGCACTGTTCGCTTAGCTGAAAACTCATATGCATAGTTGACTAAGTAAAAACAACATAGAACATACTTAATAACAGTTTTAAAAAATAGCGTGTAATTTGTTTTTTGCATGAAGCAGAAATAAATTCTACTCCCACATGCCGACAAAACAAAAATTTATACCAAATATTCAATCTAACAGAATCATTTCGTTTTGATCACAACCAACTTTTTTTTTTTTTTTTCAAAATAAAAATGACAAAGATTTGCTTAGATGCTAAAAGTTTATACGTATCAGTTATTAGAAACGAACATGCAACAACAGGTGACTAAATGAACACAATGCGCATGTCACAAAAAAACAAAAAAACGTGCAATCACAGTCAACTCCTGAAACCGAATGTGATAGCAGAAAAATTATTGTGCATGGGTGAAAAACGTTTTCGGAAAAATAGCTATTTCTTCTAAAATGTCACTACGAAAATAGCCATTTTGTTCCAACACTTCCGATGTCTTGTCAAGTGATGGCGTTGATTGCGAAATAAAGAGCTTTTTTGAATTCTTAAAACTTTTTTCATTTCGCAATCAACGCCATCACTTGACAAGACACCGGAAGTGTTAGAACAAAATGGCTATTTTTGTAGTGATGTTATAACATGGTTATGTTATAATTTTTGAATAAATATTATTTTCTCTACTCTTTTAAGAATAGTCTTATTAGTTATCGGAATTTTATTCCATCTGCACCAACCCTGTACTTTGTGTGTGTGTGTGTGTGTGTGTGTGTGTGTAAACTTTAAGAACATTAGGAAAATTTAATAAAATCGTTGAAGTTTGTCCTTGTCTGTCACATTTAATGCCACATGTATTAAAGTAAGTTTTCTGCCCACTTATATATTAGGTTGGTGCAAAAATAATGATGTAATAATGTCGTTTTTTGACGTATTTTTTAACGTCAAAAAACGACATTATTACGTCATTATTTTTGCACCAACCTAATATATGTGTGTGTGTATGTGTGTGAGAGAGAGAGAGAGATATGGTGTGTGTGTGTGTGTGTGTGTGTGTGTGTGTGTGTGTGTGTGTGTGTGTTGGTAATGACACTGTTAGTGAGACGATTGAATATTCCCATAAAAGCTTTAAACTTAACATTTACTCTCATCATCTCTACGACTACAAGTCAAAATAATTAAATTAAAATTAAGCTCCGTAATGATCTTCGTTTCAATTAATCATTAAGTTAACATTTTCACTGAAGAAATTAATACGTTTTGTGTAAATTTCCTTATTAAAAAAATCGAACAGGACCAAATCAATGTTTGACCCAATCTCAGTGATATGCAAATTTTAGAAACGAACTGAAGAAAACTTACACTTGTTTCTTGGAAGTGATTCGTGTAGAATAATGTAGGTTACTGTTAGAATAATAAGTAGTTAGTCATATCGTAAATATTATTACGCATACTTGATAGGGAAAAGAATCCAAACATCGTCATTAGAAAGATCATAAATTGTGATGAGTTAGCGTTTTCGTTACTGGATATGATTAAAAATGTCACGTCAGGGTTTATTAATTAAGGTTCGTAGCGGGTAACAATGTTGAAAGGAAGATTTTTTTTTCTCGTTGGATTAATACAAGACAAGGTAGACAGGGGGAAAAGGTAGGAAGATGCAGAAATCAAGAAGGTATCAATCTTTGATTAAAAATAATGAAATTTTTCAACAAAATGGTTAAATAGATGCCGGTGTTATTGTCAAATGGCGAACATAATAAAACGAAGCTCAGCTAAATCGAAATTCTAACCAGAGCGACTGGATCTAAATAGAGTCTTTTGTTTTGGGGTTTTTCGTTATTTTTTTTTTTAATCTTTCGAACCCAGTCTCGGAATAAATGCGTGGAATAAATGCATTGATAATTTTTTCCATCACATTTTTGTTTACTGACTTCAGAAAGAATCGCGTTCCTAATTTCGAATATTTAAACTTAGCTTTCAGTCAATTCTTAAACTCTAAGCTTTTTGTTTACGCGTTTTACCTTGTCGGTTAATCTCCGCAGCTTCGGCACTTATTAAATTGACTGGTCATCTCATAAAAGTTGTATCCTCCCAAACGCCTTTTTTTTAGCCCTTCACTTGATTAACAATTTACTTTTATAACTCTTACACATATTCCTATCCAAAACCGAAATGCTTAGCTATACATCTTTTTCAAATCAAAAGTCACATTAATATCTTATTTATATAACCGAACGATTTTCTATAAGTTTGTAGCGTTGCAGCTCAGGCCAGACACAAGGTTCGTTCTCAGGGTGTAGCTTCTTTCAGTCAAACGCGTGACGTTTAAAAAATAAATCTTTGGTCAGATCGTTACCCACAAGATAAAACCATCAGACAAGAGGTGAGGGCTTTTCAGCGGGGTCGAGCAGTCTAACGGGCATGCCTTCCTTTCACGTAGCACGCGAGTGGTCTCTTGTCCCTCTTTGTGTCTCTCTGTCTTTTACTGCTAGGAACCACTCTCTTATAGAGAACAGCGTTCTTTGTCATGCAAGCTCTGTCTAAAAAAAGTAATTTACCAAGAACTCGGGTTCTGGCTTCACTCGGTGGCCTTCTTTGTCTGGATCGTTTAACCTGGTTTTGGGGAGAAAGTATTTCTTCCACCACCCCACACATTTTTAAACGATAGTTTGAGCCATTCACTAGATTAACGATTTACTTAGAAAAAGCTTTTTCACATACCAGTATCCAAAACCGATTGTTTGACCTCGTTCTCAGTGGGTCCACTTCATTAAGCTGACCTTGTCAAGACAATAACTGTCGAAATAATTTCGGGTGTTTACCTTTAAGAATATATCGGCTAACACTGATATCCCTACAAATTTGTGTCATACAATAATGTCTTTTAAGGAAAATTAATAAATATATTTTAAGAAAATATGATTTCTGAAAATAAGTTCAATTTTACAATCAAATTTTCTGAAGAGTGGATGCAATATCGGCAAAGTAGAGTAGAGACATGTTGTGGTGACGTGACTCGTTAAAACTGGTCCGTTGTTTGTTCCCCCTCGGTTGATATTATCGGCCACATTTGACTCAATAGCACATAAAAATGAGTTGTTAGCCACTTGAAAAAAATTAAATTAAAATCCTGGTGATGCTTTTTTTTTCACGTCACTTTATCACTAACATTTTTAGAGAAGATATAAACCCAATATTTCCTGTGTGCTTTATTTTAACGCCACTGCGACAGAAGAAACAGGATAAGTGCGCAAATAAGCAAGATGGCTGCTATATCCATTTTAAGTAGCGTCAGATGACGGTTTATGTGAAAAGTTAACTTTTAAGATGACATAAGCAAAAATACTTAATAAACAACGAATAACGTTTTTTTTTTTTTTATTTCTTATTACTTTTAATTAATGAACATTTAAACGATATTTACAACGAGTCCCCTTAAAAATATACACATACTTATTTAAGAAATTGTACAAGAGTTTCATGGCATCATGGTGCTTAAGGTGTTCTGTAAACAAGAAATCTGGTGTGAGTATTGACTCACCTTGTCTGAAAGGATGCCCGCTCAGTAGCGTTCTATTCAGGACTATAAAAGAAACGGGCGTAAACTATTTCTTTCTCTTTTTACTCCGAAATGTAGTAGCGACAACAACGGAACTCTTTACTTCAACAACGGAACTCTTTACTTCAATCACTATAGCTAAACCTATAAATGTCTTTCTTTTTTTATGGGCTATATCAGAATATACGTAAATATGGTTTTCTTTTTTATTTCTTTTTGTGAGCTATGCTCTTCTTTATAGAAATATATGTCTATAAAATATCTCCTACGTGTTGAATTCATTCCTTTTGAAAAGTCTTCATCCTCATCATCGTAACCCCTCCCGCTGCAAAATGGTGTATTGCAATCCTTGTCTATTACAATATATGAATTAATTAAGTCATATATATATATTTCAGACAATAAAATCCCATCAAAGGGTTTGTTTGATAAACAATCATTACAAGGGCAAATACTGCCAAAATACTTGCAGACGTAGTTGTAGCCCTATCACGTGTTATTTTTGGACCATTCAGAAAATAACAACTCCTTTCCCCACTCCCGCAAATTCAAGAAAAAGCTTTTCGCGAGCCGGTTTCAAATTATTTTCTAACTAATGAAAACCCTGCAATCAAAAAGTTCACACTTCTATGTAAAATTACATTTTAGATAGCCCTTACGGATACAAAAATAGAATCCTATTGCTTCTCGCGGCTCAAAACATTTTCGGAGGCCAGTTTGATCTACACGTGTGTATATACACATGCACCCAACCCAAACACACGCACACAGTGGAAGAGACTACAGTCAAAACCCGTCGACTAAAACCTAGTCCACGCTCACAAAAGGAGGAATTAGCCAGCAACCGCCGACTACGCCTTTTGTCTACGAATTCACAAACACATTAGATTGACCGTCACAAAATAAATTCGTTCACACATTTCACTTTGCACTACGAACACTTAATTACTTTATAAAACAAAATTCAGTGTAAGGAAAATTAAATATTCTATTGCTATTGTATATTTCTGAAAAGAATACATAAATGTTATTTCATCTGATGTTCTGCTTCGAGTTATCCTTCAGAAAATAACCTTTTATATTAAAAGATGTACTGTTGTTGTTAAATTTTCGGAATCCCGACATTCAGATAGTGACAAAAACCTGGGTAGATCGATCCCAACAACAGTACTATATAATATTCAATGCACTGGCAAGTTTTTTTATTCAACACATTCCCTAGTTCTGCAAATATTCCTTGAAATAAGAATTGTTTTCAGAACGGCAAGTATTTTCTTGTTGAAAATAAAACCTCCCTTCACCATCAAATAGCCGAAGAATTCTTTGCACATTTTCATTTCAATGCAAGAAATATGTGTGTATCTATCTTTATTGGGACTCATTGTATATTTGAACCAAAATCAATCTTTTTTATTAGAAATAAATCCTTTAGCAAAATATTTATAAATACAAAGGGAATCAAATATCCTTTTTTAATTACTGTATGTGCTCGTGTATCATACGACTTTTGAAGACCGAATTTTAAAGCTAATTTTAAGGGGTTCGCTTCAAGCACGAGATATAAAATTAGCCTATGCACTGCTGGGACTGGCTACGCCGTTGACTAAACTATATATCTAATGATCCATTTACTGTAGTCAAATTAGCTTCAAAATTAGAACTTCCGATGCCGCATGATACACGCGTGTGTATATTGGGTATATTTTTAGAAACAGTTGCACCAGTTCTTTTTATTTTCTTTGCAATTTTAACGAAAAATGTTCCCAAATTGAACGAAATAATGCAACCAACGAGCAATACGATTGCAACTTAAAATAAAATGCGAGTTTTAAAAGGAGCTGAGAATGCGAGAAAGAAAGAATTTGCAACGGACAACAGTGGAAAGGAATTAATCAAAAGACCGGAAGTGTGAGATGCTGACAGAAGGATGGTGGAATCATGGGAAAACGGAAGGTGGGTTTGGGAGGATGTAGTAAAATAGAGAACAAAAAGGAAGTAAAAGGATTAAAAATGAAGGACAGAAAGTAAAATAGCACAGAGAAAAACGGGAGATACCAAAGACTGTAAAAGACTCACTATTACAACAATCTGTCCTCTGGTTTGGCAACGCCGCTCTGTAAATAAAAAGTCCATAACTGAAATAGGGCACAACTACAATGAAATCTTTGCACTTACGGGCTTCCGTACATCGTGATTACATTTTAATCAGCAACCGATTTGTATAAAAACCACACTGTTTATTGTATTTTCTATTTTTTTAAGCTGACATCGCACAAAAATACATTTCCTTTTAACTGACTTCATAGACATGCAAATCAATTTTATTATATTGTTACAGATATACAAACACAAGCATAGAGTTGGTTTGAAAAAGATTAACAGAGAATTTTCCTGAAAGAAAGAAAATATGTTAGGTTATATATATATATAGATAGATAGATAGATAGATAGATAGATAGATATGTGTGTGTGTGTGTGTGTAAAGAAGTTCAAAAGATTTACTTATCTTTTAATACTGAACACTCTGTTTACATAAATTTGCTCACCTTTGAACACAAAGCTTCAGTAATTTACTAGACTACGTGTTTTGTTAGGCGTTAACGACGTTTGTTATTATACACGGTGGGGCAGAAATACCTCCCTCATATATCTCCCCAGAAATATCTCTAACATAATAATAAGGCATTAGTGGGAAATGATGTCTTCATCTAGCTAATATCTTACAAATATGTGGGAGATATTTCTGGGAGATATATGTAGTAGGTATTTCTGCCGCACCATGTCTATATGCTTGCGGGTCTGGAATGAATAAACACAACTGTGACTTCCGCCACGAAGATACAGGTATAGTTCCAAAATAAATAAACAGGTGGTAATTAACTTATATTTCTTAAATTTCCTTGTTGAAGCCTTAATGAAAGTCAAAATAACATTCAAACAAATGAAATGTTAACAATTTAGTTTCACAAACATTTTAATGGGATTTCCTGTAGAAATAAAATGTTTTAAGTTGGCACTCCTGAAATGAAAAAAAAATATCTAAACAAAATGAGAAAATAGACTGAAATTAAGAAAGAAATATTAATACCTTGGAAAGGGCATGTGAGAGGCTTGGAAGTTCTAAGGAGTATAAGAACTTCAGATGAAACTGCTGCTTAACAATCAGAGGCAGCCGAATTATTTCGAATATATAATAAAGAAAAAAGAAGACTTGGAGAATAGAATACTCACTGAACGCATTAAAGGCAAGAAAAAGATTTGATATATTTTCCCAAATGGATGTTAATTATTGTCAATATTTTTGGCAGATATATTAGCGTAAAAAATGCGTCAAATATACGTAATTTCATCTTATTTATATTATGATTATTACTATATATATATATATATAATTAAAGTAATTCATTGAGTCCAGAAGAATTCTCAAAAGAATGCAGAAAACATTGGACTACCGTTTCGTCTTATTTTGTGAACTCGTCAGCAGTGCGCATCCACTACCGTTCACTAATCCTATTCAAAAGACCGGAGAGAAGTGTTCGCCTATAGTCTGGTTCACACTACTCTTCGGTCTTTTAAACAGGTGTAGAGGTTTATCCCTTGTTTCGTGTTTAGGGTTGGGTTCCCAGTTCCTTCATAAAGTTTTCTAATTATCATTCCTTTCTAGTAACCTCCCTTGTTTCTTAGTGGCATCATCGCCTTAATTGGGATGAATTGTATAAAGGGCTCACACTCACCAACTAAAATCAAGCATGCGTTCTTTTGAAAATAATTTGTACAACAGAGATATATACGTAAACTCAAAGTCCCATTCTTGATATACAGGATGTCTATAAATGATATGTACAACTTTCACAGTTTATTGTATCCATTAGAATTAATATCTATTAATACACTACTTTGCATGTCAACGAAATATTATTAAAGTCTTCATTTATATATCATTTATTTTTTCTTTTTTAATTCAGTTTCGTTTGTCTTTTCAGATAGATGTTAAAATTACTTATTACTGATTCCTGATTTTTAATGCAAAAGGCACCACCGTAAGAAAATCCCTTATCCTAATTCAATAGAAACCAAATTGGACACTCAGATCCACGGCAGAATTACAGCAAAAAATATGAAAAAGAACCACCAAACTATGTTAGCATGCTTAACTGACACAAGATGTTTATAGAAATTAAGCAATGTATAGATGGGCTGCACCTAACCATCTAGTAATGTTTCTGGTGTATTTAAATAAAACTTTAATTGCTTCCCTACGTCACACAATAACTCCTGTGAACCTATCTTCACTTTTTCATTTTTTATGAATTTTAAAATTTATACAACTAATTTATGGACACCCTGTATATATATATATATATATATATATATATATATATATATATATATATATATATATATATATATATATATACACGGCTTCCATAACCACCTTATAGACCACCAAATTAGACTATTTCTCCCCAAAGCAAGTAATAACGATAGCGAACACACTGACAAAAATCACATACACATTTATTACAAAAAACAAATGCATATTAATTAGAAACAAGACGAATCTTCTGAGGCATATTATAAAGAAATATACTACTCCAATTGATCCGAATAAAAAAATCAAATTTATTATCTATTATAAAAAATTTAAGACAGCCAACCTTATCCTCAAAAATAACAACACACTAGTTAAGTCAAAATTACAAAGAACGAACATTATCTATGAGTTCAAATGCCGCTTAAGGAACTGTGTTCCTGATCAAACCAGACTCATGAATAATTACATCGGTTACACAACCACATGCTTATCTAGACGTCTTACGTTACACCTATCTGATCACACCTCCATTAGAACCCATTTAAACACACACACACAGATTTACCCGGTTCCATTAGGAACATACTAGTAGAAAACACAAATATATTAACTGCATCCACCTGCAAAAAAAATACTAAAAATAATGGAAGCTTTAATAATAAAAAAGAAAAAGCCAACTCTTAACAATATTAACTACGAACAAAGCCACAATATGCTAACCGTATTCGTAAAATAAAATCATCCCTACCACACACCAAGACATACACATAACGCACACACTCAATTAAGCTGAAAAATAGAATCATCCTTGATGATGGCTAAATGTATAGCCGAAAGCGCTCGGAAATATAAAACATTTCGACAGTTCTTACACACCCTTTGTCCAGAAAAGAAAGCTCTTGTTAGAACACAAGAAAATTAAATAAAAAGCTTAACCGTAGTACCTTGTCTGTCGTTTTTAATGAAACATGCATAAAGGAAGGATTGCTGCCTAAATATACAATATATATACACGCACATATATATATATACACATATACATACATACATATATATATGTATTGCGAGGTTGGTTGGCATTTTAGCCTTTTCTTAAATATCTTTGCTCTACATATTCGATTTGGAATTTAGTATTGAGCACTTTTTTGTAGTCTATACCTTTTAGGCGCGGCTGTTTTTCTTATATATATATATATATATATATATATATATATATATATATATATATATATAACTTCAGCAAGTCACTTGTACACAGAGAAAGGATAATTACGAAGCCTTCTTGACGATGACTATTCTCTGAGGTGCCATTTGCAGCATACTGGATTTATTTTATAGAATAACAATACGATTTCAACTTCTTCGTCGTCCTTTCTTTTCTCCTCCGTCTTATTTAGTAGAGTGAAGACAAGAACTAGTTTCAAGCAAGAATTTCTTTGTGCCAACGACTAGAACGTTATTGACACTACTCAGCAACGACATCCAATCAGTCTTTAAGCAATCCAACCATCGAAGCCACCTGACGCTTGCCCGTCCAATAACTGATTACAAGAGTTTTTCATCGTCTTTTTTCTTTCTCTATTGATTTATGAGTTTTCTTAAAGAGTCAGAAACCAGATATTTGACGCTGTATCCAAAGACAGTTGCTGCTGCTGCTGTTTTTAAATATCACGTGATTTACGAAAAGTTAAGCAATGGAGGCCGATCGATAAATGCGCAAAGACCTCGGTCCAAATGACGATCATCAGATGAATTCAGAATTTACAAAGAATGAAAAGCGTATATTTTGATCAGGCTGGTCATCGATCGATATCTAGATGTCTGCATTGATCTAACCCAGGGGAGACAACTGATAATCGATAATGGCGACCGTGTTTGGACAGAAAGCGTCCGGTCCTAAGTGCTGAAATGGTTTTTATACGTAATCAAACTACTAAACATGTACAGCCAGACAGAGGTTACTAAAAAAAAAAAAACACCCGTGTTAAAGAAAGTGCTTTTAATTTTATTATTTACTTTTATTTTATATGCAGCAAAAGTATTCGTGAATTCTTACTCCGTTCTGTAACGAGAAAGGCTAACGTGTTGCATGGTTTGTGACTAAGATTTCCTATTGATCTGTAACGAAGTAAAAAAAAAAAAAAACTGAAATGTGGATGCTAATTTTCTCGTCAAGCAAAAGATTGGTGTAATAATAAAATCTTCCATACCTGTTATTTTCTTCTGGTTGGTATTATTTCATTTCAAAATTAATATTAGCACAAGAGAGTGCTGGGGTTATTACCCTGCGCCTGAGGCGACCCCAAAAAGGGAAAGTGCCGAGCGGGCTTGAAGAAGTCTTCTACGACATTCCCGATAAAACCACTTTTATTTCGACTTTGTATCCCATTCGGTAGGGACGTGAGCGCACTGAAAAATCGCTGCCCCTGGTTGGTATTATTCTGTACTCAGCGAATCTTAGTGAAAATTAGGACAGAAAGTTTTGCTTAGTTTCAATGGGGTAGAGGGGGCGTAATTAAATTTATAACTGCTCAACTGCATATACTGGTTCGATCTTGATAAAAATAAATTTTACAAGCATAAAAACAGACTAACTTATGATAATATAAATTCTTTCGAGATTTCTTGTATGGAAGTCATTATTTTATTTTTTTTACTGATTGTTATCCAATACAAGGCCCGTGAGGTGCTCAATGTAGAGATTTACTGATTGAGGATATCGTACGAAAGAGGGTAGCTGAGGAGTGCAGTTTAAGAGTTGTGACCAAGTAAATGGCTAAATAATAACAAAAACCAGGTTTGCAAATATACCGTATATTAAACAGTAAATAGACCAGAAGAGTATTACACGACTTGTGAGTGTGTATCGAATGAACTAGCGCTCAATCTATTCACAGTTCACTGTTATATTTAACAGACCCCCCCCACGAGGGATGTATGTGCCACAAGGCCGAGTTTACCGTGGGTTCTCCGAGCCCGTAGGCTCGGACAAAAATATTCCCTTAGAGCCCGCATTCAGGGACTGTCTACCTCCCCGAACGAAACTTTGCTCTTCGGCAAAGCCTAATCCGGGTTCCTCTCTGCTCAAGACAGAGAGTTCGACAATCTAGCACTGTTATATTTAACTGCACCCCCCACGAGTATGAAAATTAACTCCCTATTATAGATTATTTATAATTTATTCATTAACTATAATTTTTACAAGAAATGGATATGGGTAAGAAAGCGTTTAGCTTGGGTTTTTATTTAAAATTCTATATGCCCACCATATTTCAATACCAGCCACTTAAGAAATGCGTCAACTGATTTCACCAGTGAGACTCCTGTTGTATGGAAGACATAACATCTTTATTCGCCCTTTAAGTTCTCCCAAAGTTTTGATTTGGTATCCGTATACAAGCTTCTTTCCCCAACCCCACAAAAAGTTACAGGGTATTAAGTTAGGACTCTTGGCTGGCCATTCACATAGGGAGTTCTTTTACAATCACCCAGTGCATATATATATATATATATATATATATATATATATATATATATATATATATATATATATATATATATATATATATATATATTAGCCATTATCAAGGATTATTATATTTTTACCTTTTATCTGGATGTATGGGTTGTGTGTATTTTTATAGAGTTATAGGGACGTTTTATTTTTCGAACATACAACATTGTGGTCTTGTTCTTAGGTAATATTATTGAGTGTTGGCTTTTTTTATTATTAAGGCTTCCATTATTTTAAATCTTGGGGCTAAGGATAATTACATTATTTATGAACAAAATTCTTCTATTATTGTAACAGTTGTCTTCATTTTTGCTTTTGTTATACACAACTTTTTCTGTTGACTCATTCCACAACCTGCCCTCAATTCATCTTTTGTCCGAGACGATACCAGTCCAAAAGAATTAGACATTGTTCATTATTATAGAAATTATTATATAATTAATATAATAAAATAATAATAATTATTATTATCATTATAGGAATTATTATATGATTAATGTAATAATAATAATTATTATTATGATTATAAGCATTATTATAGGATTAATGTAATAATAATAACAAATATTATTATTATCATTATAAAAATATTATATGGTTTATGTAATAATAATAATTATTATTATCATTATAAGAATTATTAACATATTTATGTAATAATAATTATTATTATTACTATTATCATTATAGGTATTATTACATGTAATGTAATGATAATAACAATATTATTATTATTATTATTATTATTATTATTATAGCTATTATTATATAACTAATGCAATAATAATTTTTACCATTATAGGAATTATTATATGATTAATGTAATAATAATAATTATTATAGGAAATAATGAAAGTTCTTCAGAAAACAGATAAAAATCATTTGTCCAAATCGATAAAATTTACATAGAAATTTTTAATATGAATCTTTCTTAAGGTAAAAAGAAATTAACCAGGTATTATTTTGCAATAATCATTCATTTTATGAACAAAAGTTTTTTATATGACCCGTTGAACCCCGACTCCTGACCATTTAACGTAACCCTGACCCTAAAACCTCCGGAGAATAATCAGACTCAATACTTGTTGATACACTATCCATGCACATTTCGGTAATAGTTACTAACTCAAAAATGCCTTTGTAACAGAATAGAATTTTCAATGAAGAGCAGCAAATGGCTAGTACGGTGTTGCTTATATGAACAGCATTATTCTACTTATATGTATGACTGAGGTCATTGTTTTTTTCAGTGATTAGATCTAAGAGTATTATATTGGTTAACCAGTACTGTGAATTCGATGGTTTAAAATGTGTAATTTCATGATTACAATTCTTTTCTTTTTTTTCTTCTTTCTTTTTTTCTTTTTTTCATCAGACAAAATTCAAACTCAGATTTATTGCTCCGTAAGTCATCTATAATCTGAAATAAAATATAATGATTTTAGTTGTTTCTCACTAATAAAACATGGATATCTTGCATTTCCCGCGAGAGAGATTCGTAGTCACTTACCTCACTGGCATAAACAGGGAAGCTAATTGCATGGACTGCATCCTGAATGCTCAGATAGAGATTGTTGCCAAATTTTTCTATGAAACCAGCAGATTCCAACACTGCATAAACCGGATCTGTCAAAGATAAATACGAAATAAAATGAGCAATCAGTTAATCAATTTATGTTCTATACTATTAAAACATATAAAAACAGTACAATGCCTCTTTCAACTATCTGGAGCAGGGCTGCTCAAAGTGGACACTAATGTCTCTTAGGGGACATTGAGTATCACATACAGGGCAACAGCAGAAAAACAAAATAAAAACAGCAGAAAGACAAAACGGAGAAAAACAGCAAAATGGAGACATCAGGAAAGAATCAGCAAAATGGAGAAGAAACAATAAAATCGGTACATCAGGATAAAAATAAAAGAATGAGAACATTGGAGACACTAGAATATAAATTGAAAATGAAGACGCAGCAAAACTGGGATATCAAGTGGGACACAGTAAAGGGGAGACATTAAAAATGAAATAGAAAAATGGAGACATTGGAAGAGAAACAGCAAAATGGAGACATTAGAAGAGAAACAGCAAAATGGAGACATTAGAAGAGAAACAGCAAAATGGAGACATCTGTATCTAAATAAAATAATGGAAATATTTGGAGAGAAACAGCAAAATGAAAACATCTAGAGAGAATCTCAAAAATGATGACTATATATATATAAAACAGATGGAGACAGCAAAATAGCAAAATGGATAAATTTTAAAAAAATGGAAACCTTCGTAGAGAAACAGCAAAATTGCAACATCGTGTGATAAACAATAAAATGGAGACGTTAAGCGATAAACACCAAAATGCCAAAATCTGGGTAGGAACAGCAAAATCATAAGAATATAAATAAAATAATGGAAACATTGGCGAGGAAACAGCAAAATTGAGGCATTGGGAGAAAAACAGCAAAATGAAGATCTCGAGAGAGAAACATAAAAATGAAGTTATTCCGAGAAAACAGCATGAGGGGAGAACGTCAAGTGAGAAACAGTAATAGAAAATGGAAACATTGGGAGAGCAATAGTAAAATTGAGACATTGGGAGAAAAACAGCAAAATGGTGATATGAAGAGAGATACAAAATGGAAACATCAGGAGATAAACACCAACACGGTCACATCAAATAAGAATCATTAACTAAATTAAAAAGAAATTAAACATTGGAAGAAAAATACCAAAATAAAGACATTGGGAAATGCACAGCAAAATGGAGGTACTGGGAAAGTCTTATGGAGTGGTTTCACAGTGGAGGCTTGTATTTGTACTAAGTCGGTCCTAAAATAGGTTCGACGTACAAAACGTTAGGAACTTGATATAATAGGTAATGACGCAGAGAAATCTAGTTGTGGTCGCTGATACTTTAGTATCCTACTAACGGTCGTCCGACATAGACTGACTGACCAACGATATTTAGTCACCCACCCCCCACGAGGGCATCATGTGGCACAAGGCTGGTTTAACGTGGGATCCCCGAGCTCGTGGGCTCGGCCAAAAATATGCCCATTGAACCCGTATAAACGGGTTCAGGGACGGTTTACCTCCCCGAAAGAGAATCCGCCCCTCGGCGTAGCCTCCTTCGGGTTCCTCTCCGCCCGAAGGCAGAGAGTTCAACCGATCAGCCAGTCGACTGACTGACCGACCCTCCGAGCGACCCCCTCTACTCCTACTTATTATAGGTGGGAGAGTCTATTAACTATAGAATAGGTGTGTTTCACTATAACAGAAAGAAACATGAAAATGGAGATATATAGAGGGAAACAGCAAAATTGGGGTATCAAGTGAGACATATTAAATGAATGAGTAAAAGTGGAAACATTAGGTAAGAAAAGCAAAATGGAGATATGGGGAGAGGAAAAACCAAAACTGAGACACTGGGAGAGAAACAGCAAAATGGAGACATTGGGAGAAAAACACCAAATGTTACAGGCATATTTTTACAGGTGTGAATGGACTGATGAAATTTGACCAACTACAATAAAATGAATAAATAACTTACCACGGATACCAGCATAAAGTAATTTCACACCAATTTTGCTATAGTCTGTTGATAGCTACAATAAAAAAAAAGTACTTTTAATTAATATCCATGATGCATAATAACATAAGGAAATATAATAATCCTGTAAACAATAACATTTCATTCTATTTAATACATCAGCATTACTAGTATCTTAAAGTTATGTTGTGGATTCCGGGATGAAATCCGGTCTCAAATGAATGACAAACGCAGGAATGAAATATAGCAAATAAATGTAGTGACGTAATAATACAATTGATAATACGGTTAGTAGATCCAGAAATGCGGCTAGTAGCAATAATAATATATATACAGTCTGGGAAATTCAGTATCGAAGTATGACTTCCTTCTGAGTCTACGTGCTCGCAACTGTGACTCCTACAAAGCAGTTACCTCACACTCTCACTCCCTCACTCTCGGGTATTCACCGGCAGCAGTACAAGTACACACTGGGCGAGTCCACTTGTATAAAAAGTAGTGGACCCCTTAAAAAGTTAAAATTACACGATTTTTATCTGCAGGGAAGTTATGTTTCAAGTCACTCTGTGGATGCCAGAAACCGCAGATTAACCAAAACACACACACACACATATATATATATATATATATATATATATATATATATATATATATATATATAAAATAATTATTTTCTGATATTTTATAAACCAAAACATATATATATATAATTATTTTCTGATATTTTATAAATTAGATTTTGCTCAAAAGATTAGCAACATGAGGACAAAAACATTGATGACAAAACCTATTACAAGTTGAAGCAAGATGATCACTTAATAGACAAAGGTATCTGAGTGTCTCACATGAAAGACTTGAAGAAATAAGACTGCAATCCAAAATATATAGGAATAAAGGAACAGATTAATTAAACAGTTCATTTTACACATGAACTAATTTTGTCTAAATGATGATGAATATTTTCTTTGTATAGATTTAATAATGAACAATGAACATAAAATCTTGGAATTTTGTTTTGGATTTAATCAACAAACTTTTGTAATCAAGATTTCCTGAAATTACGAACTTTTAAGCCCTCTGCATACGTCATTATTTTCTTGGGGGCAGTACCTTAAGGAGGGTGTATGCATCAATAAATCACAGACAAATCAGCAACTCAAGGATAACATCTGTACAGAAAATTGAGGGTTGCAGCCTGAGTTATTAAACACTTATGGAGAAAGTTATAGAAAGAACGCGTCTATGTGATATATAAAACGGAAGATATTGACTTCGTATCATTTTTTATGATTAAATGGGAATACATTTCCAGTGATTGCGTTTTCTTTCTGTATAAAACTATTTTTGAATAATAAAAACATGTTGAAACTGCTAGACTTTTAAATCCCGATTTGATTTCTGGGACAACCTGTGATAACATGTTTGATCTTTCTACAGCATCATATTCCTGGACCAACCCTAGGCTATTGTCCTGCATAATCATGAGAAAGGAATTAAATTCCTGGACAGGTTAATCAATGGAAACCAGGGAGGCAATAGATGAGTTAGCACTAAGCAGGAACAAGATGAGATATCCCTAGACATGGACAATGGAATACGAACAGTCTATCAGTGTAGATTAAAATAAAGGGTTCAGTTCAAAATTGCCTGAAGTTTACCTGGACTAACTGACACCTGAAGAAGATTGGAATGGACATTGGCTGAAACGTTCTGATAATAATAACAAAGATGAGGACAGTAGTTCTGTAGATTATTGAAAATGTCACATATAATAATTTGTGTAGACATAAAGTTCTAAATATTCAGATTATTTATATCAATGTACCTACCTGTTCAAATACCTTCACTCCAACGGTGTCAATGAAATTCATGGCACTACAATCAATGATTATACAGTTGACTGAAAGTTCAAATTTAACTTCATTTGGGTCAGCATTTGGAACTGAAACCTGGCCATCGACTTCAACATCTTTGGTGAATTCAGCTTTCTGGATATTAAATTATAATATTGTTAAAAATAATAATTAATGAACAAAGCTTAATGTGTCTTTATTTAAACAAAAACAAAAATTATTGATGTGATTTTAACAACTTACCTGCCAATCATTTTGGGAAAAAAGTTTCTTTATCTGATGATTTTTTTATTTGTTTTTAATATCGTATTTTTATGTTGATTATGAAAAATAACTTGCATTTCAATTTTTATTCATTTTTATAATTGAAATTATATTTTGAAAATACCTTTTTCGGCAAAGACGTGTAAACATGTCACCCCATAAACCCTTTTGTTTTTATTTATCTTATATAATTTTATTTCCAGCAATGGGAAACCTAACTGGTTTTTATTTTTTGTTAAATTTATTAGCAAAATATAAGAGAAATTAAAATAATTTACAAATATAAATGAATAAAATTACTTTTATCTGGGATTTTATGAATTAAATTGTTGAGAATTATTTTTTTAGCAAAAAATAGCAGAAATTATCTTTATTTACAAATATAGATGAATAGAATTATTCTGTCTGCCTCTCAGAAAGGCATAAAATGAATCAAGATCGACGTATAAACAGTTTTGTAGATGGTTTTTGAACGTTATGTTATGAACGTGTTTAACCGTCCGTGTCTGAAAATGACGCTTCCGGTAGAAACGTGCATATGTCTCTACGCCAAAATTAAGATGCCACTGTTTTTTGGTTTGTTTTTTTACAAAATTAATATGCCACTTGTTTTTTACAAATTTTTTTTTTTTTTTTTTTGGCTCATTTTTAAATGTGAGAGACAATATTTTGATAGAAAAAACTTTTTGCTAAGTTAGGCTCTGATTTTTTAAATTTTACATTTTTATTCTGAATTTTTATATTTATCTTGTTTTCTCTCATTTAAAAAAAAAAAAACACTTACACGATTTTAATATCAAATTGATGAAATACAAACATGTTATTTTTCTATTGACGATAGTGGATGTGTGAGTGGTGTAATGGATATCAGCTCGCAATGAGAATTCAGAAAGCCGTTCGATTTCCAGTCTGGTTCGTTATCTTCACCTCCGTGCAATCACCCTTGGGAAAAATGTGAATCCAACTCCTCCTCCCCGGCTATGTGTTAAATAGTAGGACAGACTGGATCTTATATCCAATTTTAGTAACCAGTCTTCCACAGAAAGAAACATTAGCCTTGCAAGAAAATTTTCTGCCTAGTTAGTCATGAATTGAAAGAGATATAATGATCGAAGCGAGTATCACATATAGTAGACTGATTTATTTTTTTTATTTAAGTGAGCAATTCCCACAAGCAAAACTTCATTCTTTATTTTTAAAAATGTCAAAATGTTTATTTTAAGGCTTCAAACTTTGAAAGAGATTAATATATTGATGCACTTCAAGGTGTCTAGGATTAAAAAAAAAAAAGATGATAATAATAAAAATAATAAAACATAATAATGAAAGAAGAAAACGTGTTTTTCTTTAAAAAAAAAAAAGAAGAAAATTGTCAGTGTGATTCAAAAAAGACGATGGACGTTAAATTTGATCCATACCATGTGGCACTTTCTGGCATAAATCCCATCCTACATAACTTTGTAACAACTAACAAAATGGCGTCTTGGGTATGATGATAAACTACATCCGCGTCCTGGGTAAGACGATAAACTACGTCCAACAGCAAGGCCTTTGATCAGGAGGTTTTGGGAACGTGGAACCACCTCTTAATTGCTGGTGTTCCCAGGTCCACCCTGACCCGGAGTGGTAGCACCTGTTAGGGTCCCAGCTATGGGCAAATAGTTAACACCCAAACTTGTCTAAAAATAGGTTTTAATAACAGAAATACTCTGTAATAAAAAAAATATTACCAACAATAATTTTGAAGGAAAAATTATTATCAGCAATACTTAAGACTACAGGGCACAGAATCTTTAATATGGACTACATGTCAAGAGAAATTTACAGTGAATCATATACTGTTAGAATGTGTAGATTTTGATCTCGTGCCAACAAAATATTACCAAGTGAGTAATTTAAAAAGAAAAACTTTTACGAAAATAAAATCATCTATGATTGTAAATTTCCTAAAATAAGTTGGATTGTACTCAAAAATATGAGTAATTGAAAAACGGTTCAAATATATATGTATACATACACACCTTTTTTACTGAACTATCGCTATGAATCTATTTGAAAAATTTTGTTGGCATTAAATGACCCACTGAGGTTGATATGCCATAAAACAACCGACCAACCAAATTATAAAAAGATCAAAGTATACTTATGTAATCAGTATTTAGCCACCAACAACTTTGACTTATTTACAGTTTTAAATAATCTGAATTTTTCACGAGAACATTAAAATAATTTTGACAAGCAGACAACACAAAGAAATGTTTTTTAAGTTGTAAAAAAAAATTAGGATTATAAAATTATTATTTTTGTTTAATATTTCATCATGTATATAAAAGCCATAAGCAAAGAAGCCAATATTTGAATGTTGACTACTGTTCCTGGAAAGGGATAACGATTTGAATAAAACAGTTGATTAAATGTAATAAGCCTATAGCAGTAATTCATTCTCGTCACGATATTTAGACAGGTGAACCTTACTGAACAATCGGGTGACCATAATTGTTATTACTTATTATTATCAACCGTTAATTGAAATTAGGTTGGATATAGTTGCTTATTGAAAACAGATCCGAAACAATAACAGGCAAGATTATCTTATTTAAATTATATGTTACTAGTCTTGGGTTTTCTTTGAATTCATTCTTTGCTACTCTAATTATCAGCACTGTACATGTGTCTATCAATTCTATTATTTCCTCTGTTTTAGTGTTGCTGTTTTCCTCAGGATCATGAACATGGTAGCATCAGTGGAATCGAAACATTAAATAGCGTAATTAAATTTACTCTGCATTATTCTAATAATAATAATAATAAGAAGAAGAAGAAGAAGAAGGTTAAAAATAATAATAAATAATTATAAAAATTTTGCTCTTTTTATAAAAACAAAACTGTCAGTGTGATTCTAAAAGGGTTTAAATTGATGTTAAAACCTCTTCTATTTGCTGGCATGGATCACACACAAGATTTATAATCGTAAAATACAATAATTGTGGACAAGGTATAAATCACACTTTATTTATTTCTGTAAAAAATCACAGAAAATGTGGCACAAGGCCTTAAAAAAGGGGGTGAGAAAAAGACGGTCATTGTTTTTTTGTTTTTTTTTTAAACTTAGCTAGCCACAACCACTGACCCAAACACACAAACAATATTCCTAGCACCAAAACAACACATTCTTACTTACCTTTCTTACTACAAGCATCAAAATACCTCGTTGCCTCAATGAAAATTCTAACTAGTCCCCATATGTACAAATTGTTGTCTGTGGGGGGAGGGGAATAAAACAACAAGCTAAAAAATCCCCAATGAGTATATACAATATGAATATAAACTATTTACAAGAAACTAAACAAAATCAAGTTAGTAATAAACCACCCAAACCGTAAATGTGGTAGAAATATAAATCACACACTACACGATTTTTGAAAGGATAATAGTTAAAACTAGAAATACTCGTGTAAATTTCGTGGTTTTCCTATTTGAATTTTCTAATGAAACTTATTTCTTAAATTAATGGTTGAATAAGCTTCTTGCAAGTTACATTCTGACCATGAGACCCCGATTCGAATCTCACCAGGGTCGACTTGTCAGAAAGATTTATCGGACTGGCGGGTTCGTTACTCGCGTATAGCACCTTTGGAAAGTGGCTGAAAACCATACCACGGGGTTGACCCAAGCCTTGGGAGTGAAATTGGGTAGCTGTGCTAGCACAAAGTCACAAGTCATCGTGGCTGAAGGCTTGAGCGCACTGGCTTTGTTCAAATTGTTGATCATACGCTCTTTCCCAGAAACTAACTAAGGTCTACTCAATATAGTTGCAGTATAAACCACAGGTGGACTTTGTGGGTGTCGAAAACACACAAATGCGCCTGAGAGAGCGTCTGCAATAGGGATTCGCTAGCCGCCCTAGTAGACGTGTATCCTCGAATATGAGTGGCCAGCGATACATATGAATACATTTGCGTTCCGGACTACTGCTAAGCAGACAAATGCATCCCTGGACATTTACCTTCCTAGACGAATGCTTCCCTAGATAATTGCGTACCTCTGGTAACTTTCTAAAGTTATCATTTTTTTTAAAGTGTTGTTTCACACACCAATACCTTTAAAATTACTCTAAAAAAACAGAAACGTAGTTACCATAAATAATAAAAGAGAGACATTTTTCTTTTTTAAAGCATGAGAAAATTAAGCTAGCAGTTTCAGTTCACTCCACAAACATCTAATAGATTCTGGATTTTATAGATTATATTTTTATTTGGAACCCTTGGCTAAGTTCTGAAAATCAAACACTGGTGAAAAATATTTGGAGACGAGGAAAATTACAGCTATCAATATCATAAGAAAAACGCCGATGAAACAAAAATATACTGGCGATGTGTAGAGCGATCTTGCAATACTGTTAATCTGTCACTGCATTTTAAAGAAAAATAAACATTTTTTTTTTATTCCTTCTATTTCTTTTTTTAAAAATTATGATTACCACTTATGCTTTTTCGCAAAATTTATGGTAATTGCCCTGAAATCTTCAAAAAGTTATCAGAGGTACGCAATTATCCAGGGATGTATTTGTCTAGGGATGCAAATGTCCAGAGACGCAGTTGTTTCGTACGCAATTGTCCTAGAACCTGCAAGTTCCACGACTATAAAATATCCGTTGAAATCCCACTGTTTCCCCAGTAAGTATTGAGCTTAAAAACTTAAGCAAAATATTATAACAATAATAATAAATATGAATGCAGTTTATTTAAAATAGTTGGTTTGTTGGTTGATTTTGTTAAGCGACATATCAAAATTTATGTGTTATTTAATGCCGCAATCTAATTATTTTCATCAAAATCTTATGGCTTCAACTACAGAAAAAAATGTATTGTTGGTAATTCTACTATAAATAGGTATTGGCGGAAATTTATTTTATAGAAGTTTGTACGTTCTCTATTTGCCCACAGCTGGTATCCTATCAGATGCTATCACTCCTAATCGGGGTGAACCTCGAAACCACAGCAGTTAAGACGCGGTTTCACATACCTCAAAATCTCTAATCTCCTGATAAGAAGCCTTTGCTGTCATATGAAGTTTAAGGAAGTAAGAAGGTACAAATGAAAAGATTCAAAATTGACGAGGTTTTACATTTCACTGACACAGAAGCTAAACACATAAATGTTGACACCTCTTCTTTCTTTCTTTCTTTCTTTCTTTCTTGAAAACGTTACCTTTGATATATGTTTTCTTCTGTCTATCATTGAAATCAAACAGAAATAGTACATTGTCTATCTGGGGCAATGACTGGGCATAATATGCTTGCTAAGTATGGATCAATGAGAATTAAAATATACTATAGGCAAAAAAAATCTTTTTTTATTTGAAAGAAAGCAAGATTTGAATGAATGAATCTATATTTTAAATATTTTCTCAAATATATAAAATTCATTAAAAAAAAGGAGGCTAGCATTTACAACTTTAAATAATGTACTTTAATTTTCCTTGCATTCTTTTTCTATGTGCCGTGTCCCTTCAAGATATTGTCGAGCATCGCTCTCCACAATTTCCTGATTTTTGTAGCTCTTAATATATTTTGTCTTTTTGATATCTCCCCTAAAACTTGAACAGGTACCCATTTACTCAAGCTCACTAGGGAGGCTATACTTTCTTTTCCATTGTCCCTCATGCTGTCAATCTGTCTTGAGGGTACTTTTCTCTCTGCAGTATTTTAATATAAATGCTCTTTTTTGTTCTATTCTTCAACTGCAAAAATACACCATGGAATTTTCGCAGGTTATGTTTGACCGTTCAACTTTTAATGATGTAATTTACAGAATTTCGCTAACAAGCAGGAACAGGCCAATAATTACGGTTGGGTCATGAACCAAATAAAAAGGGAAATCAAAACTATTGAAGTGTTAATGAAACTTTGAAGAAGGTAATAAAAATATGAATCGATCATGACACCAATTCACTGTTCTCTACTGAAAAAAGAAACTTGACTTATTTGTAACGTTAATGTCAACAGGTTAGTAATTGAGAAACAAAGCAAGTTGAAGCTTGTTGCAGACGTTAACATTTGAATAACTCTTCCCTTTTTTTATTCTTACTTACCGAACGCTCTTTCTCTATTGTTTTCATCTTCTTGAGAACTTTCTCTGGTCTTACTCCAGATGTCTTGTGTACTTGCCGCACAAATATTTCAGCATTTGCAAAATAAACGGGCGAATTGTAGTAAACGATTTTAACATCAGCTTGCTGGACAGACTGCAAAAAAAGAAATAAGGAAATACATAACTATATATACATATATATACGTTGCTTAATACAACATATAACTTACATATATATATATATATTAGTTACCAAATACATACATATAAAATATATATAACTTGCTTAATACATTTATATATATAAATATATATATATACATATATATATATATAACTTAATATATATATATATATATATATATATATATATACATACACATAAATATATATAAACATAACTTCCTTAATACATTTATATAACTTGTATAATACATATCTATAACTTGTATAATACATATATATATAACTTGTTTAATATATATATATATATATATATATATATATATATATATACACACACACATATATAACTTACTTAATTTATATATCAACACTTATAACTTGTTTTATATGTATGCATATATATATGTGTGTGTGTGTAAAACTTGCTTAATACATATATATATATATATATATATGTAATTTATTTCATAAATACACTTACACATAACTTGCTTATATATATACATATATATATATATATATATGACTTGCCTAATACATATATACACATATATATATATATATATATATATATATATATATAATTTGTTTAATACATATACATACATATTTATATATACATATATTATAAATTAACTGATTGAAAATATGGCTTTCATATATAGTTATATATAAATATACATATATATAAGTGGCCTTATATATATATATATATATATATATATATATATATATATATATATATATATATATATATATACGTATAAACATACCAATATCTTGCTTAATACATTATATATACATACATAAATATGGAGAAAAATATTTGGAAAAAACAAACAAAAATCCTTAAATGCAATTATGTTGTTTTAATATGAATGAAATGTCAACGTCTGACGTTTCGGTTTAATAAACCTTCTTCAGGACAATATTCATTAAAATTCAATTAACATAATCAGTTCAACATGACAAAGACGATGGACATAAAAACAAGACTTATCCAAAACAGATAACTGAAAATTTTAAATGATCAGCTTTCCGTTTAAGCGTGGTCACGTTGTCGTCAAATGGGCGACGCTTTCAAAACGTATTCCTAAAATTTAAGTATTTTGAATGAAAACGAAAAAATGAAAAGAATTCTATTATGATGGAAAATTGTATGTACGCTTGTCGAGGATTAATCTCGCTAAAAAAGGGGAAATACTAAAGAAACCAGGTATTTCCCCTTTTTTAGCGAGATTAATGCTCGTTTTTATGTCCATCGTCTTTGTCATGTTGAACTGATTATGTTAATTGTATTTTAATGAATATTGTCCTGAAGAAGGTTTATTAAACCGAAACGTCAGACGTTGACATTTCATTCATATTAAAACAACATAATTGCATTTAAGGATTTTTGTTTGTTTTTTCCAAATATTTTTCTCCATTCTGTCGGATTTATATCCATTTATATTTGCTTACATACATAAATATATATAACTTGCTTGATACATTTACATATATATATATATAGTCACACATAAATATATATATTTATATATATAACTTTCTTAATAAATGGATGCATAAATAACTTGCTTAATACATTTATATACATATAACTTGTTTAATACATATATATATATATATATTAACATATATAAATATATGACTTGCTTAATTTATTTATCAATATTTATAACTTGTTTTAGACATATGTATATATAACTTACTTAATACATATATTTTTATAATTTTTTTAATACATACACACACACATTTATATATACATAAATATAACTTGACCAATACATTTATATATATATATATATATATATATATATATATATATATATATATATAAAACTTGTCTGATACATATAATATATATATATATAAAAGTGAACATAGAGGTCAACACTTAGAGGCGACAGTCTGTTTCATGCTATATGCAATCGTCAGGCCAGACGATTGCATATAGCATGAAACAGACTGTCGCCTCTAAGTGTTGACCTCTATGTTCACTTTTATATTTACACACGCTCTATCTCTGATATTGAGCACTTTATTCCATAAATATAGCACACCTTGACTATATTTCTTATATATATATATATATATATATATATATATATATATATATATAAAACTTTCCTAATACATTCATATATATACATAAATATATATATATATAACGGGCTTAATGCATTTATATATATATATATATATATATATATATATATATATATATATATGAATATAATTATTTAATTTAAAAAAATTTATAACATAAATATGTTATAAAATCACTACAAAAATAGCCATTTTGTTTCAACACCCTCGGTGTCTTATCAAGTGATGATGTTGAATGTAAAATAAAAGGTTTTAAAAGTTTCAAATTAATTAACACATCCTTCGCAAGGGGAAAATAAATAATTAAATAAATATAAATAATTATATCTGCTCCATTTTGTATTGAGCACTCTATTAAGAATAGTAATTGTTGCTTATTGGTATTCATTCCGTATACACCAATCACATACTTGGGTATACATAAATATATTATATATATATATATATATATATAAAACTTACTTAATACATTTATATATATATATATATATATATATATATATATATATATATATATATAAAACTTACTTAATACATGCATATATATATATATATATATATATATATACATAACTATATATAACTTGCTTAATAAATAAATAAATATATATATATCTTGTTTAATACATATACATATCTCTATCTATAAAAGGCAGGATGTGTGTGTGTGTATGTGTGTGTGTGTGTAACGAATGCATGGCCGCAATTTTCGACGGATTTGCACCAAAATTTGCATGCACATGCTCCAAGTTAGCAGGAAGGCCAAGGCCGACATTGCATTTCCCAACTACCATCGATAGTGGAAATAATCGATTTTTTCATACTTCTACGGCACTTTTCATGTAGTTTGCGGCCATTTTCTACTCGCCAGAGTGACAGCATATAGCTGGCTGCCACGAATAGGCAAGACGATTCTATTGGGCAGCGTGAGAGCCAACAGCTGACTGACCCGAATGTTAACTAGCATGCTAGCATGCAAAAAAATCGATAGCTGCATTCGTCACAAGTGGGAAAAATTTAAATCTGCATGGCACTTTACTCCAATTGGTTCATTCGCTTGCTTAAACTCAACGCTGATTCTGATTCCGCAGAACTGGGTTTGGTGTGAAAAAGTATTTGTTGTTAACATTCTTTTTTCATTCGGTTTTTCCAGTTACGAGTCCTTTTTTAAAGCTGATCGTTTTGCGTTCATTTTGTATAGTTCTTTTTTCGTAACAGATTTAATGTTTAGTATAGAGCTTAGAAACAATTCGCAGTGTGAGAAGAAGTAAGGCATGTAGCAACATCAGCACGGCAAAGGACACTCCTTTAAAGGCAAGGAAGGGCAAAAATATTTTAAGTCAATTGATAGCGATTGCTGTATGAGTCGTACGATTTTTGAATCAAGCACGGCAACGCCAGGCCATGCTGCTAGTGTATATATATATATATATATATATATATATATATATATATATATGCTATATATATATATATATTACTTGCTTATTTTATATATCAATACTTGTTTTATATATATGTTGTCTAAAATATATTTAAGACGTTTCGGCCATTGTTCGCTCAGGCATTCATCAGCTGATATACGTTGGAATCTTGAACCCCTTATTTCCTCATCAAGAGTAGATTGTTCTTATTTCACGTGTCATTCCTTTATTTGGGGATGTCTCAGTATCATGTAGAAATAGAACCATCTAACCCCATGCTTCGAAATTCCAACGTATAACGCCTGAAGAAGGGCAATGCATACAAAGGTCTAAACGTCATTGATACAACAATAGAGTTGATTAAAAGTGTCCGAATGAATGTAAATAGTTACAATACCTCATAGAAATATAAATACTTCCCAATCAGCAATCCACTGACAAACCAGTGATTTTGGCTTCAAAAACAGTCTTTCAAATTAACACGACAGATATATGTATATATTTGTTAAGTAAAAGTGAACAAAATCAAAATTATATCTTAAAAATTAATCTCAACTCATTAATAGAATTATTTAAAAAATGTTAAGTTATTCTAGAAAATAATCTTTTTTCAACATAAAAAAGGGGAAAATTCAGTCTTTGCATAAGTAACTTTAATTCACAAACAAAAGGAATTAATCTTGAATTTCTCATGAGTGAATTATCTTATTCGATTATATATATATATATATATATATATATATATATATATATATAGAGAGAGAGAGAGAGAGAGTGAGTGAGTGAAACAGAGAAACAGAGACAGATATAAAGAAACAGAGACAAACACATAGTTCAATCTCCGTAAAATATGGAATTTCCAAATATGCCATTGTTTTTCATTCGTTGGTGAAACAACAAATATTAAATTTTCTACAAATCATCCCAGTTGGGACAGGATTTGCGATGTTATCAGCTTTGATCTGGCATCTCGGCTGTATTCATTTTCCCACCCCAGTAACATAGCTTGTGCCTTTTCCATAAATATTTTTGTCGTAATTGTTCTGATGAACTTACCTCTTCCGTACCTCAAATTTAAGAATTTAAACACAGTACTAGATTGGCAACTATGTCTCATAATTTTACACTCCGTACCTCTTTGCATCTTAGTGGCTTTATTGCCTTGCTTGAGGTGAAATGATTAGCAAAAATAAATATAAGGAGATCATCAAAATCAGTCATGATTCACTGTTTATAAAATATTATATCCAAAAACCAAACAAAACTTCAAGAATTCAGTTTTACCTTGGTGTATGCATTTTCATTTCTGTAAATATTGCTGTCTTCAATTCTTCCAAATAATTTCATGTTTGTCCTGTGGAAGAAAAAAAAATGAAAATTATACAATTGTATTTAAGGAGATTTAATTTTTATATTTTTAATTCCGATAAACTTTCTAGCATTAGAATCACAAATGAACTCCGCAAACTTTTCAAATAAAAAAAATAATTTTAATTTGAACAGTTTTGGGATGGTATTCACTTTTACAACTGAACATAAAAATTAAATCTATTTAAATATTTGACTGATGAAGATGTTGTCTGTTGTTGTTTTGGGGTTGAGAAAATATCATGTGTTGAAAAATAGAAACACCAAGTGTTGAAAGAACTTGACAAACAAGAGAATGAATAAAATGAGTATTTCTAGAATATATTTTTTTCACTCCACATTGTTGTAAACAATCCATTTTTCATCACCTATGTTTGATTCTTTTCAAAATTGCGTAGTTTTGGAGTTTGCGCTGAGAATAGCAGACGGAAATGTGAAGATTAATTTTTTCCGTTTAAATTGTGAAATACCAAAACCTCGTAGCCGTTCACGTAATATCGATTAAAAAATAATTCCACTCACATGACACAAGATATCACAGAGATAATCCATATATCTTATATGAGCGCTGTGAGACATTTGAAAAGACTTGTTCAAATGTCTTACAACGCACATATGAGATATATAGATTATCTCTGTGATAACCTGTGTCATGCTAGTGCGTTTATTTTTTGAATCAACGTTCCGGTTTGCTCATCAATGACTTCAGGACTGTCATAATTTTTTCGAACTTCTAGATTAAAATTTCCATTTCTTAATCTAAAACAGGACTCTCGGCTACGGCACCTTTTCCATAAATGGCACACATCTTTTTTTGCTGTTTGTATAGCAGTTTCCTTTTTCCGGAAATAAAAGCGCATCAAATGGCAAAAATGCATCTAGTTTTCCTTCATTTCCACACATAAGTCATATAGAAAGACACGTTGAAGTGTCTTCTTCTTCTTCTTCCTTATGTGTCATGCCACCTCAGAACGTAGCCTATTATCCATATCTTCATGTCTTTCATAGCTCTTAATAAATGTAATCTTTTTGTTATTTCTCCTAAACTTTATCCCACCATCCATTTAAGCTCATCAAGTATGTCAGGCGCCGATTTCCTCTGTTCCGCTTTCCTTCAATCTGCCTTGTGAGTATCAGATTTTCCAAGCCCTCTTTCATCATTACTTGACCTAGAAACCACAACTGTCTGTTCCTGATGTTAAATATAAGTTACCATTTTGTTTCCATTTTCTCTAAAACCTCGTCGTTGCTCACTTGTTCGCTCCATGGTATTCTCAGCATCCTTCTGTAGAATCACATTTCTGTTGCTTCAAGTCTCGTCTTCATATGTGAAGAGATTGTCTAGCGTTCACTGTCATACAAGAGGACAGATATTACGTAACAGTTCAGTTTTCTTTCTTTTTAACAAAGTTTTTCTGTCGCTTAATACTCTGCTTAGCTTTTAGAAGGCATCTTTGGCCATCCCAATGCCCCTTCGTATTTCAGTGTCGCACTTTCCGTCCCTCTGTTAGAATACTTTCCAGATATTTAAATTTTTGTACTCGTTTCATTTTGGTATCTCTGATTTGTAATTTGCATTTTGGGCTCATCCTTTTGCTGACTACCATGCATTCTGTCTTCTTGCAGTTTATGTTTAGTCCTTTCTTCTCACTTTCCCCCATTACTTTCTGAAGGAGCTCTTGTAGTTTTCTTTCTGTGTCTGCTATCAACACTGTGTCATCTGCATATCTTATGTTGTTAATAGTGTGGTCGCCAATAATGAATCCTGGTAGGACATCCGATTCCTCTCAGAATCGCCTCACTGAATAGATTGAATAAATCCGGTGTAAAGACACATCCTTGTCTTACACCAAATTTCAGTCACGTGTGAAACAAAATCACGTGTTCAAATGCCACTGACAGAAAAAAAGCTATAAACATTGCTTACGACTCAATTATAGTGATAAAGAAGAGTGTACCAACCCGGTGTATGGTGATAAAAATTAACAATAATAAGATTGAGTAAACCCAGTCACAGTAAGAATAGAATATTCAGATATATTTGATGTTGTGCAAAATTGTCTATAAACATTTATACTCAAAATATAAAGTTTTTTTTTGTTTTTTTAATTAGAAGTAATTTCATTAAAAAAGTATCTTTCAAAATGGAACAAAATCTATTTTATTCTGTGATCTTTTATAACACTATTTGCACTATTTGCACTATCGTTCGGACTGTTGTTCTCATCTTTATTGGCACATTTCAGCCGTTGTACGCTCCGACCTTCTTCAGGTGACATACGTTGAAATTTCGAACTGAACCCTTTTATTTTCGAAATTCCGGCGTATATCACTTGAAAAAGGTCTTAGCGTACAACAGCCGAAATGTCGTGAATATGACAATAAATATGAGGACAACAGACCGAACGGTGTAAAGAGTTACACGACCTCATTTCAGAAATATAAACATTTATAACGCCAATTTGTAATTGCCCTTTAATCAGAAACGGAATTACAATATCAAAAACTGAAATACTAACGTGAAAAAAATACCAAAAATTAGGGAGTTATTCACATTTCGTAAGTGCGAAAGATATTTGAGGTACTTACAACGAATATTTACAATTTAACAAAAAAAAAAAAATCTTGGCAATTTTTTTGATTCTGATGGTTTGATTTGTTGCGAGGCAAGGTAAACAAATTTTGATTTAAAATCTATAATTTCAAAAGAGTACCGAATATTGAATAAAAAAAAATCAAACAAACTTGGATTTAAAATTTATAATTTCTTGGGGTGAATTAATATTTGCGATAAGTAATAATTTGGAATGAATTAATAGAAAGATCCTATATATATATATGTTATCATCAACATACGTAGGCCGGCCCTTTGCGTACAACGGGAGATGAAGTTTAAGTTGGCCTTATTCGGGGAAGCGGTTACATGATTTGAGGTAAAACAATTTTTTCCCCCTTAACATCCTGTTTTATTACGGTATTAATAAAAAAATTTCTTGTTAGTACTCCGTTTTAGATTACCGACGATTGTGTTTGAAAATGTGTCGGTCGAAAGGTACCTTACATTGGATATTATTGTATCTTATGTTTAATATGATCCCATATTTTTTATTCCTCAAATGTTTGATTAGATTTGGCAGTACTAGAAATCTGTTTAAATATATATATATATATATATATATATATATATATATATCGACTCTCCCGTCGAACTTCACGCATGCGGATCAAGCAGATCAGTTCCTAGGAACCGACAACTCGACACCAGCACAATAGATTTGATTATAGTAGTGAGGGTTTGGTGCAGAACCATCCACATTTTTGGGCCGAATACAGAGACCTTCCCAAACGACCATCCGCAGATTTTGAATTCAGAGTTGTCCGAGACCTGTTGCCATCCAAGGCTACAGAACTCAGTCTATCCTACTATTTACCCATAGCGCGAAGGAGAAGATTCATACCTTTCCCAAGGGTATTAGCACGTAAGTGAATGTAATGTATTCTTCAATCCAAGCCGCTATCCATTACTCTACCGTGCCTCCATATATATATATATATATATATATATATATATATATATATATATATATATATATATATATACATATATATATATATATATATATATGTATGTATGTATGTATGTATGTATAGTTTTCGTCCTGTAGGGCTTCATAGGACTAAGTTTGTTTACGTTGACGCGACTATTCACGTGCACGAACGAGAGAGGCTGGGAATTTTAAATTTAAAAATAATTTATATATATTTAGCAATTCTCATTTTTAATCATAAACGGAATTACAATATCAAAAACTGTAACAGTAAATTTTAAAGTTAGATATTTGACAAACACTTACTAATCTGTCTTCAGATTTTTAACTTATGACCTTTGGTCCAATGCTAATTGACTTATCAGAATATTTTGTTTGGAAATGATCTACCTAACCAGTTGAACGGAAAACCTAACATTTAAATGAGAGGGTTTGTTTTTTTTATTTAAAAAAAAAAAAAAACCTGGGAAATTTTTATGCATTGACAAGTGTTCCCATTTCGAAAACGTGATCTAGAAATTGAATCCTTTGTGACATGCACACAGCCATTATCTGCAGTAATTACGCGAATCAGGAAGAACATTGAATCTACTGAGAGACAGGAACGCAGCTATCAGACATGGCTCAGTTTGACCGCAATTAGACATTTGGTTTTTATGGAACTTTTCCTAACTGATATCTGCTATATCTACTCTGAAAGTAAACTGTTTCAGGATTTCAGAACTGGTTTGATTTTGTTCGAACTTCAATTATTTACCAAATTATGATCATTTAAAATTAACCAAAACTCACATATGTTTCTTTTTTTTTTCTTTTTTTTTTTTTTTTTTCAATGATCAGTTCTGGTTAATTAGTTTCCTGCCTCTTTTTGATAAGAAGGTCAAAGAAATTTTGTTGAAATGAATGTTATCAGTGTTAAATTTGACACTCAATTTTAAAAATGATCTTTATCAAGTGGATTTTAGGGTACTAAAACATGAAATTCAGTCAACATTTCAGTTTCTGACCCAACTTCAAATAACGCTAAAAATTCCTGCTGCAATTTTTTTCTTCGTTTTAGTACCAGTTCCCAAATATAAAAACAATTTAAACCTGAAAAATCTAAGAAAATTAAGAAGATATTTAAAACATCGTGCATTAATCAGATGATTACCCGTTTTAATGGTGCCTTAAAACGGGTAATCATCAGAGTAATGCGAAATAGCATATGAAATTGCTGAAAACCAAAGTTGTCATCATTCTGGGCAGGATGACCACTTTCTCAACCACTGAACGTTAGCATTGACAAGCCATTCATTCATGTTGCTTGTCCTCAAGAAGTGGAAACAGTGACCTTGCCAGAGAGGCATAAATGATTATTTCTGAGAGGCATTCACCAACCAGAATTTTTTATTTTATATATATATATATATATATATATATATATATATATATATATATATATTAGGTTGGTGGAAAAATAATGACGTAATAATGTCGTTTTTTGACCTTAAAAAAACGTCAAAAAACGACAGTATTACGTCATTATTTTTCCACCAACCTAATATATATATATATATATATATATAGATAGATAGATAGATAGATATAGATATATAGATATATAGATATGTGGTCTTTTCTGTTAATTCACTCGAAAATAAAAAGAATTTATATTTACTAAAATTCACATCAAATTCTCTCCGGACGAGGCCCTTTCATTGCACTCCGGTTCGATTGAACTTTCCAACTTCCCCAAATATGCTCGATGCGGATGCGCTATTTTTAAGTGTGGGGTCTACGTTCGCGCTCACCCCGATAAAAGTAAGCCAAAAACAGATTTTTTTAATTTTTTTTTAAATTGTAAAAAATTTCTTGTAAGTACCTCAAATATCATTCACATTTATGAAATGGGAATAACTCCGATTTTTGGTATTTTTTCATTCTGAGCGTTAGATTTGTTGCAAGGTAAGGTAAAAAATTTTTTGTTTAAAATTTATAATTTCAAAAGAGTGCCAAAAATTGAATAAAAAAAAACTGATTCAGAATTTAGAATTTCTTAGGGTGAATTAATATTTGCAATAAGTAATTTTACATTATTTGAGGTGAATTAACAGAAAAGGTCCTATATATATATATATATATAGAGAGAGAGAGATAGATAGATAGATAGATAGATAGATAGATAGATAGATAGATAGATAGATAGATAGATAGATAGATAGATATGTTATAACGATATATAATTTTCATATATCAAGAACATTTTTGAAGGAAAGATTTATAACAAAGTGGATTCATTTTTCGTGTGACGCCTTTTTGTCCTCTAGGACTTCATCGGACTAAGTTTGTTTACGTTGATGCGACTATTCACAACTTCAAGTGTTTTCTGAGTCATGTTTACACTTTACTATCCCCCTTCATCCCTGTTCAACCATCCGCCGACATAAAACTATTACGCAAATTACCCACTGTTTTCCTCTGCTGCACTTGTCTTACTTTAAATGTTCTAACCTCAGTTTCCCCATTTGGGCTCCCAGAAATTTCACTTGTCTCGTTTTGATTGTAAGTATAAGTTTCCGTGTAGTTACTGTTTTCCTTAAAGCTTCCGCGCTGTTCACATGCTCTGTCCATAGTATTCTCATGCCATATCACTCCTCCTATAGTTAGTGAATGCTGGACAATTTCCTCACAGATGAAAAGTAGATTTCAGGCAACAGAGATGTTGTTCTATTAAAGTATGCTGAAAATACCATGGATGGATGTTGTAGAATATAACTCAGTATACTTCCTGCTCTTCCCCACTACTGTGACAATGGACTGATTCTGCTTATAAATATCGCAAGTGGCCACATTAGAGTAGGTTTTGAGTAGGATTTGATTTTTCAAGTATATTTCAAGTATTTCCGTTCTGTATATGAGTATTTAATAAGCCTCTTCTTCTTTGTTTCCGCTACCTAGTCTTCTTTTCCTTCAATACTTTAACTACGGCTTTCTAGATTCTCATCTATTTTAAACAAAGACAACATTACAACAATGGAAAACGGGAGCAATGGGGAAGTTTTAAGGAAAATAGGAACTAAAGGAAGAGTAATAATGAAAAATTAGCAAACAATTAAAATTTCTGCGACACATAATGAGACAAGAGGCTTGGGAAATTTGACACTCAGATGAAATACTGAAGGCAAGATTGATATTGATTGATTTATTTTTTTACAGTTTATCAATATTTTGCAGGTTATTTAAACCCAGAAAAATTTTAAATTGTAATTTGGTGGGGGAATAATAATAATTTACGGACACAAGTTCTACTAATTAATCCATAACTGTAGGGTGACGAGATGGATTCATACCTTTCCCAAGGGTATCTGCCATAAGTGAATATAACGAACCCAACTGTAATTGGAACTCGGATCTCTGATTTCCAATTCCGAGTCGTCATCCGTTACACCACCTGCACATCCAAACTTACAGCACCTGGTATTCCCAAGCGGTCACCCATCTTGGTACTGAACAAGCTCGACATTGCTTAACTTTGATGAAGAACGGATGTTTCAACGTAATATGGCCGTAAGCCATTGAAGGCGAGAAGAGGTAGAGGGAAACATTAAGATAACTAACACGCTAGTTTAAATGGATAGCAAAGCAGGTATTGCAAGTATTGCTTAGAAATATAAAGGATAGGAAGTCGTGGTGACCTATGATCGCATAGAAGTCAAATAGATTTCAAATCAAATATTTGTTGCTTACCTTTGGGATCGGATCACAACTGTGAATGCTGAGAAGACGATTCCAATGCCAAGACCATAATCAACATGAAGAATGACCACGCACAAAAAAGTGACCAACCAGATTGACTGCAACAAGAATATAAGATATTAGGTTGGTGCAAAAATAATGTCGTTTTCTCACATATGTTACTATGTGAGAAAACGACATTATTTTTGCACCAACCCAATATTTATATATCATTACAAAGACAGTACATACGAGAATACTACGTAAATATCTGCCGTAGATATTTAAAAAAAATAATTATAATACGCACATATGACAATCATAATAGGAATACTTGCCATTTCCATAGAGGGAAATATTTGGCATTCATTGACCAAGCAGTTAGTGTCACTGTTGGTTGAATATTTATAAAATTGTTCTCTTAAAACAACTTTTCAGGAAAACAGGTTTCTCAAGCCCAGTAGCTGCTATTGCCTTTTCCAGTATTTGTTTCCTTTCTAGCATTTTGTTTGAAGTAGTATACGATGTCAAGATCTTATGTCTTTATTTTCTCTGGCCAGCCCAGGAAATGCCATAAAATATCCGGTATTTACCTGACCTCCCACGAGGTAGGATGTAGCACAAGGCCGATTTTTATGTGGGGCGATCTGATCTCGTAGGCTCGAGGCCGGGTTTGTCTACCTCCCCAGACGAGAGACTGCCTTTCGGCATAGCCTCCTCTGGGTTCATCTCTGCTGGAAAGCAGACAGTAGCCTGGCGGATTAAAGGTTTGTTTGAGAATTTGGTGACATAGGAATTCTGAGTTCAATCCCTTGTCCGGTTAGTGTATACTTGAACTCAGCGAAAACAGTGTGAGCAATAACTGAGCATTATTTAAAGTAAGAACTAGATGAGATATAATGAAACATGGGCAGTAGAATGAGAAAAGTCTACCCCTGTAGATTAAATAAATGGTTCAGTTTAGAATTCCCGGTGGGTTACCTAGATCAACGTGTCCTGAGTATGACGATAAACTACATCCGCATATTTTTTGGGGGAAAAGTTATTGCCAGCAATACATTTTTGAAGAAAGAGCTATTCCCAGCAATATAGGAAGGAAAAATCATTATCGGAGATACAATTTTGTAGGAAAAATTATTACCAGCAATGTTTTTTTTTTTGGAAAAACTATTATCAGCAATACTTTTTAAAGGAAAATTATTACAAACAAAATATTACCAGCAATACTTTCTTTTGGGAAAACACCATTGCCGGCAATACATTTTTTGGGAAAATATTACCAATTATACATTTTTTAAACTATTACAAGCAATACAATACATTATAATAAATATAATAAATTATTATCGGCAGTGTTTTTTGTTTTTTTGTGGGAAAATTATTACCAGCAATACATTTTTAAAGGGAAGTTATTACGAACAAAATATTACCAGCCATACATTTTTGGGAAAAATATTACCAGCAATACATTTTTGGAAAATACCACCTGCAATAGATTCTTGAAGGAAAACATTACCAGCAATACATTTTTGGAAAAAAAAATATTGCCAGGAATAAAAAATTTTGTCGGCATTAAATAATCCATTGCGGTTGATATGCCGTAAAACAAGACAAATCAAACCAAACCCGGATCAACATAGACTTGATGAAGGCTGGAGGCCACAAGGCCCGAAATGATGTGATAACAACAACAGTGATAAGGACAATAGTTTATATGTAAATAATGATGACTTCTCATCCCAGAAAATCCAGACAGAAAAAATAATTTGAGATTTTGTTTTTATATCGACGGAGAAGAAAACGATGTACTTACAAAATCATATTTTGATATTCTCCATAGTCTCTTTAACTCAAGAACTTGCAGAAGCATACTCCGGAGAGCTACCATGATGATAGCCGACAAAATGCACTAAAATACAAAGGAAAAATTTTGCTTACAGTACGTTGTCAATATATTCTACTGAAATCAAAAGCTATAAAAAAAAAAAAAAAATTAAAAAAAAAACGAAAACACAATAAAAACAATCTATAGCGACATAAAATCAGGTGGTTAAAAAAAAGCAAAAAGACTTCAAAAGGAAGGCTTTCTTCAACTCTCCACTTCTATGTGTTCTCTGCTGATATGAAGTGGAAAGCCGATATTGAATCCATTGTTAGATCAACTGCTAGGAAAATCGGTTCACTATGATGGGCGAGACAATTATTATCTCCAGAATCTATCTTACATATCTATAAGTCTACCATTCACCCATGCTTAGAATATTGCTGCCACATATGGTCTGGGGCCCCTGCTGTTTACCTTGAGCACCCTGATAATATCCAAAGAAAAAGCTGCAATGTTATTGGTCCTGATCTGGCGGCTCGGCTCCAGTCACTTCCCCACCGCCGTAAACTTGCGTCTCTAAGTCTTTTCTATAAATACTATTATGGTAATTGTTCTAATGAACTTTTCGCTAGGGTACCTAATTTTTTTTTTTTTTTAATTTAAACGCAGGTCTAAACTGGTGTCGAGATCTCATCAATTTACAATTGAGCTGGCAAGATGTAGCCGTAAGTTCTATGTTAATAGGTTCTTTTCTTGCACTTCTCACTTGTGGAACTCTCTTTTGACTCCATGCTTTCTAGAAAACTTTAATCTGCAAAAATTTAAATGCAATGTAAATCGCTATCTACTACCCTCCTGATTGCTCGTTTCTCTTTCTGCTCATCAGTAATGTTTCTGTCTCGAATTCTTCCGCACCCTGTAACCCCTTAGTGCCATTACTGCCTTGCTTTGGGTGATTCCGATTTAAAAAAAAATCAAGTATGCTAATCTACAGTCAGCATATCTATGTTATTCCATCAACCCAATGGGCAGCTCATCTGGGATAATCTATAAATCATTAGTTGTTATAAATGCAAAATAAGTCTGCTTCAGCTTTTCTTCATATCATTGAACCAATGGCATTGGCAGGTTCCTGTGCTCAGCCTTTTTGAAGGTAAGTGGATTTCTTCTGCAAAGAAGCCAAAGAGTGCATTGGCGGAAATTTAGCAATAAAATAATAGCAGATCTTAGAATACAAGAGAGAACAACTCTTTAGATAAAGACAAAGTAAAATAGAATAGGAATTGCTTATAAGTACTTACATTTGGCAAATCCTCAAAAAGGGGTCCAATAACCAAAATCACAACCAAAACAAGAATGCAAGAGAAAATGTTGGTCACCTAAATAGAGGAAAAAGATTACAAGAAAGTAATGAGTTCTTTGTTTACTGTTTTTCCAAAATAAATACACGGATATTTATTTGTGATTTAAAAATAAAAGTGATAACATATATTTATTGTGATTTAAAAATAAAAGTGATAACCTCAAATTCAACCATCTCAGGTGGCAGCAGTAAAAATTTATGAGGCAATATATATATATATATATATATATATATATATATATATATATATTCATTTTTTGTTTGGAAGTAAAGTCTGATGATCCACAGTCCTTTAAAAGGGCTGCGGTGAAATAATTTATTACATGGAACCTTAAAATGGTCTGTTTTTATTTAAAATATATATATATATATATATATATATATATGTGTGTGTGTGTGTGTGTGCGTGTGAGGGAGAGAGAATTTAATCTTCACTGGGTGCTCCATACTTTCAGCCTTGTGCCACATCTAAGCTACAATTAGAGAACCATTGGGCACATCAACAGTGTAATGGTGAGCATGCTTGTCTGTCTCGTTTAATCAATTATGATCGACTAGTGAGTTTGATCCTTACTGGGTTTTTCGTAATCTCATCCTTGTGGCACAACAAAGCTATGCTTACTAAATCACTATATATATATATATATATATATATCTCATTGAATATTATAGACATATTGTGTTTACTTATTTTTATATTGATCCTATGTAGTTGTCTAATCAGTTTCTTGAGGTTAAGATGAAATTCATCAAGGAAGGCACTGTAGTGAACTCATGTACTTTCAATCTTTTATCATCTTCCAGGATAAATTACAAAGTCAAACTAACTGTAACTGCAATAAAATCTGCATTCCATTGTCATGGTTATTTTTTAAAAAAATGCTCTGTAATTATTTTAAAATTTTAAATCTATCCTTTGTAGTTATGGAATGTTTTGCAAAACAATTGCTTTGGTATTAGGGAACTGACCAGAAATTGATAGACGTGTAAAATGGCATTAAATGTTATATGTATTTTAATACGTTGTTGCTATATTCATTATTAATTTTGTTGAGTGTTGATATAGAGGGGCTTGAGAATTTGATGTTTTTGTTTATTTTCATGGTATAGTATACTGGTGTTATCAATAAATATCTTCTTGTGACAAGACAGATCAAAATGTGACAGATCTTAACAAAAACTATGGTGCATTTCATGATGAATTTCATCTTAACATCAAGAAACTGATTAGACAACTGAAAAGGATCAATATGTCTATAATATTCAATGAGATATATATATATATATATATATATATATATATATATATCTGATTTGGTAAGCATAGCTTTGTTGTGCCACAAGTATGAGAGTAAGAAGCACCCAGTATGCATCAACACAATTTATATTATATTAGGTTGGTGCAAAAATAATGTCGTTTTCTCACATATTAACATGTGTGAGAAAACGACATTATTTTTGCACCAACCTAATACAATGAAACATGTTTGTATGAAAATAAACTTCCGAAATATATATATATATATATATATATATATATATATTTCTATCATTTGCATATCTTTTCTCAAACCAGCTTCTAATGCTCTGGAGAGAGCAGATTGGGGAAAAAAAGACATTGCTCGTGGTTTGGGGCACAATTTTATGGGAAAGTTATACTTGAATGAGTTACACCATGGAAAGTGAGAACTGTGCTATATCAAGTCAAGATAGTTACCTCTTAGTCACCGAGGCTCATTGGTCAAGAGGGTATGACGATTGCATCATATCATAATGGTCCGGGTTCAATTCTCATTAGTGGATGCACACTGCTCATGCATATAAGATAAAACGGCCATTCAGTGCTTTCAGCATTTTGTTGATGATACTTCTAGACTCAATGAATTACTTTGATTTGTTTATTCAAATCCCCCCAATAATTTCTATCATTTATATATATAAGTGTATGTGTGTGTGCATAAAAATTCAGATATAACTAAAATATATTTGTGACAGAGTAATATGAATAAAGACAAAAGGAAAAATTTATCTTATCTGACACATTTCATCCTCTGATGGACTTTATCAAGATAAATGTAAGGATTTTATTTTGCAACAAGTATTTATAGAGAGAAGTAAAAATAAATGCCATAGCTTTTCAGAATTTTTTTTATTTTTTGAATGCTCATAAATATATATCAGGCTAACTGAATTTCCAAGGTAAACTATGGAGAAAACTACATGATTAATGTCTAATAAATGAAAGTGAGTAAATGTGGTTGTTGTTGATTTTTTTCATTATTATTTATATTATTTTAGTTTCAGATTAATTTATGTCATATATATATATATATATATATATATATATATATATATATATATATATATATATATATATATATATATATTTCAATATAGTATTTAAAATATATAACAAGTAAACAAATCTCAACTTAAAATAATATAAATAATAATTTACAGGGCTAGAGATGCTGGCATTGTCACCAATGTCATTTCTTAATTCTTCCAATGACATATTCTGATGCAAAAATCTAAAACCAAAATATTCTCAATTAGAAATACAATCAGTCTGAGTTTATTATCCCACCTTCTTCTGAGAAACAACACCAAGGTTTTGTTTTTTTCTCGCAAACAAAGAACAGTACCAAACAACAGAAAAAGACAACTTGAGAACTAAAAACAGCAGCAACAACTAAAATAGATGCATGTAACTTGAAGAGAAAATAATGACATAATCAAGAGGTTGATATTCCACATTACTTCGTACAAAAGGATAGGAAGGTAACTCCCAACAGTACTTGAAAAAGCAATAATATTGGACTTGAGAAACCTATTATTACAGATTTTATAAATTTCAACCCAAAACAGTAACTGGCTATTTGGTCAATGAATGCTAAATGTTTCCTTGTAAAGAAACAGCTAATATTACTATTACCAGCACTGATGTAGTCTGGTTCAGTTGATGAGAGATAAGTTGTCACATAGTATAGCAGTTTCTTATCACAGAAAACAGATGATATCTCTGTACTTAATTGCCAAATAATTAGCAGTGGACAGAAAAAAAGGAAAATAAAAAGCAGTCAATAGCACACCACAGAAAGATGCAGTAAATAAGAAACTAAATTTATTTATCTGTGAATGGCTGCAGTATACCATAACTGGCCTAGACTGTGATACACACATCAGATATGAATCTATATTTTTTTTACAATGATTCAAGGCATAAAGTGAAGTAAGTAACTTATTTGACAAGTTTGAGAAAATGGAGAGCAGAATTAAGACCAAAAAGAAAAAAGCCCATAAAGGCATCATTGCACATGTCATGTAAGAGTAAGGGTATAATTTATTTATATATATATATTTATATATATATATATATAAGTTTGTTGACATGGTTTTAACTGTCAAATGTTGATGATGCATTCACTTGATTATTTGGGGGTTTCTTGTACATTAAATATATGTTTTAAACAGGATTTATTAAAGGGATGTAGATTTAATCATAGATTATTTGAGTTAAGAGATACATTCAATTACAGATTAGATAAAAAATAATGAACATTTTTGTAATGTCTTCTAGTCTGTGATGTTAAAGTTCCACCTCCATACCGAGTGACAACTAACTTATTAGTAGTTGCTTGACTCTATCCAAAACAGAGCAAGTCCATTTTGCCTATCTCACTACAAAGACATTAAAGTGAATGATTATGATACTAAATTGAACTTTCTGCACTCACTTGAGTTCGACCGCCAGCAGAATCTTGGACTGATGTTCTGGAAACAGAAGCAGCAAATGGATAACAAGAGAAGAAGGATCCAAAAACATTGCCAATGCCGTAAGCTTTAAGTTCCTGTAAAACAAAAAAAATTAGTAATTAATTTAATCTTTTTCATTCCAACTTCCTGTTTTTGGCTTTACATTTTCTAAACACCAAGCCCCAAAGATATAAAGTTCTATTGATGACAAAGTAATACATCAATAGCCTGCTTCAACATTGTGTAACAGTAGTAAAAAATTACCATCTTTAAGTAAATATCCGTAATATATGGGGTAATGGTTAACGAGCTATTCCGGTTTACATTTACTAATGGGTAGTGAGCGTGATCCTCATTGGGGACCCCGTTTTTGAGGTTTTAGACAAAACCAAACTAAGATGATGACATTACTTCTCAGCCTTTTGGTCCTGAGGCAAAAATAACTCCAGTTCCAGATAGCATTCCCCCAAGGCTACACCTTCTTTATTGCACTTACAGGGAGGGTGATGATGAGAGTCAATCCCTAAGATCTGATATGTCCCAAAAAAGAAGTGTTGATGGCCACCATTGGGGAGGGCATCAACTCCTGTTGTTTTAATTTAAAATTGTTTTAAGAGAAAGATTTTAGAAATTTAAGCCGAAAAGCATTACATGCTACTCAGTCAATGAATGCCAAATGTTTCCTTGTAAGGAAACGGCTAATATTATCTTTACCATTACAGAGCGAAATAATCCAGTATTTTGCACTAAGATCTGAAGGTAATTTTCTGCTCTTTCTTATAAGTAAAGTAGTTGTATGATTCCAGTCAGTGTTCAAGCCCAGATAATTCCAGTTAGTGTTCACGCCCAGATAATTCCAGTCAGTGTTCAAGTTCAGATAAAATGCAAGGATTTCAGAGAAAACTCACCTTATTTGCATCAATATCATAATTGTGTTTCTTGGCCATCAATGTTGCCAATGATACAGACTGGGCAAAAGCAATGATACCAATAATGATTGCATCAGCGATGAAAGACTTGCCTTCGTCAAGTGCAGGAACAGTTGGAGAAGGAAGACTGAAATCAGAAAAATAAATATAGAGAAGGAAGCATCCGAGAAGGATTTTCAATTTTTTTTTACAGGAATTGTAAGGCATTATTAATTTTTGACTCGTATTTCTTTCATCTTAATGTCTATTGTTTTTCCTCTAGTAATATTAATAGTAAATATCATCTTGAATTTCTATGAGATAATTTGTTTAATTGAAATCAACATTAATAATCAGTGGAAATGTAAAAGAAAGCATTAAAGAAAGTGTCAATTGCCAAGAAGAAAATCTGTAACTTTTGTGCAAACAGGAACTTTAAGAACGTCTGTTAGTGTTACTTACCCAGCAGGTATTTCTCCAACAATTCGGATCTTGTAACGTTCATGGAAGTTTTCATAATGAGATGTAAGAGTACCAGCAATAACCTAAATTGTAAAAAAAATACATGAAACAGATCAATAGATAATAATGGATAAAACAAAGGAACTGGCATAATTCTCTTTCTTTATACATCTTTATAGGTCATAATTTTAGTTTAATTATTAGGTTGGTGCAAAAATAATGACGTAATAATGTCGTTTTTTGACGTATTTTTTAACGTCAAAAAACAACATTATTACATCATTATTTTTGCACCAACCTAATAACTCCTACTAAGCTAGAAACTAACCTTTTAATGCATGACATCCACTTTTTTAAAATCCTTCAGCCTTAGGATAACTATCTGCCAGAAAGTAGCCATAATACTGCCACTGCTTTAAAAAATTTTAAGAACAGAAACAGCCAAGTCTTCTTTCCCCAAGCCACTCTCTCTCTTTCTCTCTCTCCCCATATATATATTATAATAATAATAATAATAGCTGGTCACTCATATTCGAGGATACCCATCTACTATTGCAGACACTCACATTTATTTGCTCAACACCCACAGAGCCAACCTGTGGTTTATACTGCAACTATGCTTGCTGAGCCAACCATAGTTACAGTTTCTGGAAGAGAACATGTTAGCTAGTGTGATCAACAATTTGAACAAGGCCAACACACTCGAGCCCTCGACCACAATGATTTGTAGCTTTGTGTTAGCACAGCTATCGCTGGTCCTCACAATGTTCATCTACCCAATTTCACTCACAAGGCTTAGGTCAACCTGTGGTATGGTTTTCAGGCACTTTCCAAAGGTACCACACACTGGGATCAACCTTGAGCCATTCTGATAACATTAGGAAGTCTCCTTCCTGACAAATTGACCATAGTGAGATTCGAGCCTGGGTCCCATGGCCAGAAAATGAATGTTCTAACCTCTTTTCATAAGTTAACATATTAATTCTGACCTTATGCCACCCACTTTAACTTACAAAAAGAGGTAAAGATTTGTTCTTTAAATTTCCCTAAATCATTTTATCATTAGTTATCTACCATCACCAGAAATATGTTTTTATTGTAATTTATTATAATAAAAATACTATATAGATAGATAGATAGATAGATAGATAGATAGATAGATAGATAGATAGATATGAATAACTTGCATACTTACCACGAAAAGTTCAATTGGTATAGGGATCTTCAGTTTGTCTTTGAAACGCTGGTTTACTTGAACTTTAACCAAGTAGATGATTATCATACAGATGAAGGAAATGGTCATTTCAGCAAGATTTGTTTTCTGTATATTCTTAAAAATTTCCACATAGGTCTGTAAAGAAACAACAAATATCTGAACATTTAATGCGTAAATATTTCTTTGTAGAGTTTTAACCATGGTAAAAAAATCATCTAATCGGATCCTGGGAGATTTTATTACAAGGTTCTACTTAAATAGACTGACCAAACTCATAAAAGTAGGGAAAAGTCTTTTAGGGAAATAATTTTTCCCAAGTAGCAATCACTCAAAGTTATCAAAATCAAAAAATCTTTTATCATTTTAGTCAGAGTACATAATATTGATAAGGGGGGCCAAACTGATCATAATATTGATAAGGGGCCAAATTGATCATAATATTGATAAGGGGCCAAGTCTTTTGAACAGGAGTAGAGATTTATCCCTTGTTTCCTGTTTAGGATTGGGTTTCCAGTTCCTTCTAAAGTCTATTCCTTCTCTTTTAGTTCCAGTAGCCCATTGCGTCTTAGTAGCATTATCACCTTACATGGAGCGAACTGATTTAAAAAAATATATTTATTATCCCCCCAATGTTTGTTCATGTGCTTCCAAGAACATCCCAAACAAAAAAAAATGTTTTTTTTTAAATATAAAGAAGGGAAAAAGTTCAGAAAAGTAAAAAAGAAACTGATGCAGATATCAATGATGTCAGCACACTTTCAAATTTGACAGTTGTAAATAACAGCTAAGTTTAATAAATCTGTAAAAAGTCAGGGATCGATTTTACTCTATATCAGTATTATGAACAGGACACCCACTTCTAAAGTGATAAAAAAAATCAATATTTTTTTTATTATAATAAATGCAATGCCTTTTTCTGGAATGTCTTCTTGGTAACGGTTTAATGAATTACGACGTTTAATCCCTTAATCAGCCAAAGATTTGAGTTGATTTTATTTTTAAGTTTTTTCTAAAAGTGCAATACAAACATTTAACTGACAATAATTCAAAATTCTTAGAAAAAGAATAAAAACAGAAAAAGAGGATCAGTATTCACAACAAAAAGTTTCTATAGGTCTACAAAATTACTAGATAGGATTTACTTGGTTTTCTTTTTAAATATGTCTCTTCTCTATATGAAATTATGGCCTGAAAACATTTTCAGTATTTTTCATGACCATAACATTTAAGTAGTTCCTATTACAATGTAGATTATCAATGTCAACTATTTGATTTAACAAACTTTTCATTGAATGCAATCAGGTAAATATAGCATACCTTAAAACTATATTTTTATCATATACATACATAGATAAATAATATTAGGGCCACTAGCCAATCCTTATTGCAGACACTCGCTCAGGCAAATTTGTGTTTGTGCAGCACCCACAGAGCCAACCTGTGGTTTTAAACTACAACTATGCTGAGCAGACCTTAGTTACAGTTTCTGGGAGAGGGTATGCTATCTAGTATGATCAACAATATGAACAAGGCCAGCACAATGAAACGTCTGGTCATGGTGACTTTTGAGTTTGTGCTAGCACAGCTATCAACAGTCCCCCAAGTGTTCCATCTACCCAATTTCACTCACAAGGTTTGGGTTAACCCATGGTATGGTTTTCAGGCACTTTCCAGAGGTGCTGCACATTGGGATTGCCACCTTCAGATTTCCTGATAAATCAGCCATGGTGAGATTCGAACCCAGGTCTCGTGTTCAGAAAGTGAACGTTCTAACTACTCAGCCATGCACATACATACAAAGAGCAGACACTTAAGTTAAAACAAAGTAGCCGTTGTCAATTTCATGCTTAGAAGCAATCTTCAGGCCATGTGCATTACATGATAGTATGACTATATATGTCAGTCATTGACAAACAATATGAATACACAAATAACCACAATTAGATAAATTTAATAATAATCAACAGCAAATAATTAATTCATAAATCTGATATACTCAAGAAAATCAATAATAGAATGCTAAAAGTCGATAAAAATTATATACAATAGCTTTTTTTCTTTTTTTTTTAATTGGTATCAGCCCAATGCAAAACAGTAAAGTCACTAAAACAAAAGAGGTTGCAGGTTGTGAAAGAATAAGGAATACAAACATTAATAATGAGACAAAAATAATTAGGAGGACAGTAGATAGCGAGTGACATTGCATTCAAATTTTTGCAGATTAAAGTTGGTTGGAAAGTATGAAGTTGGAAGGAAGATCTGCAAGTGAGAAGTGTGAGAAAAGAAACTGTTAGCATAGAACTTACTGCTACATCTAGCCAGCTCAATTATTAATTGATGAGATCTTGATGGCAGTCTAGTATAGTGCTTAAATTCATAAAGTCTAGACATCATAATGAAGAGGTCATCTGAACAATTACCATTAAAGTATTTATAGGAAAGATGCAGAGAAGCAGATAGGTAAGTGATTGAAGCCAAGCTGCCAGATCAGAACCAATAATATTGCTGATTATTCTTTGGATCTTATCAAGGTGCTCAAAGCAAATAGCAGGGGCCCTGCAATATTCTAAGCATGGGTAGATGGTAGACTTATAAACATGTAGATAAATTCTGAAGAGAAAAATTATTTTAAAATGAAATTAATTTATTAGCAGCTGATCTAGAAGCTATCAAATAACTGTTAAGAAAACACAATAGAATAGAAATATCTGCCCTTGCTCTCCATAATGCTCTACTAACCATCATTATATATAAATTGTCAAGCACACATGACATGAATACTGTGTTCAAGCATGAAACAGACTCTCACCAACTCAGTGACCATGCTTATATATGCACAATCTATTGAGAAATTTTACCCCCAAAATAGCATAGCTTAAAAAATATTTTAATCATGCATACATTATATATATATATATATATATATATATATATATATATATATATTAAAACATTTTTATGTTTATACGTTCTTTTTTTTTTCATAATGTGTGACGTCATTTGTTTACATTTGGATACTCGTCGAGCAGATATGAATGTATGAGAGAAAATCATTGAGAATTGTAGTTTAAAAACAGTAAAATCGACCTTGCTAACCGAAACGATCCTCTGTGGCTAAATCAGTAAAGCATATCAGGTTATATGACGGTTCTGTATAGGATACAGGTTCGATTCCTATGAAAATTTCTCAGACATTCAGGCCGGTAAATGTCGTTAATACTGTTTATTATAAACAGAGCATTTACTTAAATATTTGTATCTATAAAAAGAACGTATAAACATAAAAAATGTCTTAAAATAATTGTCGAACTTTGTTCATTTCATAATATATATATATATATATATATATATATATATATATATATATATATATATATATATATACACACACACACATACATACATACAAGGTTGTTTTAAAAGAGTAATGGGACTGGTGTTACAAACAATTTATTTCAATTCCAAACAACAAACTACATGGTTTCCTCTTCACAGTAATCCCTCTCGAGTCTAATGCACTTTTCCATCCTTCTCTGTCATGCTTCTAAGCACTGCTGGAAGAATTCTTCTTGGATGCCTTTCAGCGCCATCGTTATCATCAACTTGAGTGCCTCCATGCTTTTAAAATGGTTTCCCTTGATGATCCTTTTGAGGATCCTCAAGGGGAGCCGTTTTGTTCTAACTTTCTGTCTTGGAGTAACAACATGCCTCACAGGTCTCACTTACGATTTAATTTTTTTTTCACTGAACTTTGGAGTGTCATAGTTGAAACTCCTCTTTCACATGAGTTTTAAAGACTGAGATATTTTCTAATTGATCTCTTTAGTTCTAAGTTGGAATGGTGATCCCTCTTCCTCTTGTGACCTTCTTATCCAGTTTTCTTCTATACTCTTCCCGCATTTTTTAAAACTTATTCACCGTTCTCTTGATGGTTCTTGAATGGAAGCCAGATTGGTACTGAAGATGAATGACCTTTTTCCTTTCACAATTGCTCCTTTGACACAAAACGATTTTAACCTGTTCTCTTTTTAGCTGAGTAACTCAAAGTGATTCTTATGACAAATGGTGTCATGATGGTTAAACGTTTTCTCTGTAAACCTATATATATATATATATATATATATATATATATATATATATATATATATATATATATATATATGCGTATATGCTCAAGGAAATTCTGAACTTGAATAAACAGAGGGTTTTAATTGAAATAAGGGTTTCAGTGCTCCTCAGATGGTTTTTGCATAAAACACTTATTTATGGGGAAGTCCCATGTCTCTTCACTTTTAGAAAGTGTTCCTATCCTTTACCACACTGGTACGACTTTTTGATTGCCTAGTCTGGACTATAAAACAATATCTGTTTTTAATGAATTTAAGTCGGTTTTTAATTTTCTTTTTAGGTTCAGTTTATGTTTTTCTCATAAGATATATCTATATGATAAATGTGAATGTCAGTGTGTCACTGTGTCACACTTTTTCAACTTAAAGGGACATAACTCTCTAACTTTCAATAGCTCATTTCAAATTAAAAAATTACTGTTCCCAAATTATAGTGTTTCAAAATAAAATTGTCAGTGTTTTCAACTTTACCCCAAGAGGCTGTAGCCCAATATATTATACCATTTTGGAATCAGGCCGACTCCATGAGCAGATTAAAAACATTCTGGGCTGGAACCAGACCTGCAGTTCTGAAATTTTGGATTATCAAATTTTCATTACTGCGATTGTTTTTGGCAACATTTTTATGAGATGTTTTGTAACAATTTTTTTTTTGTATGATGAGAATTTTTATAATTTGAAAATAAATTTAGAAATAATTGAAATTAATTATGAGATCCTGCAAAAGTCACCCATAAAGTAAGAATAATTGCTTTTACAGAAATTAAGGATCTATGTACATCAAACTGTATTTAAATTAAGTGGCGGCAAAAGAATTATCATTGAACTTTTCAAAGGTAAGCTTGAATATTAATGCAGTAATTAAATGTGGTGATCAATTTTGAGTTCTTTCAAAGTTTATTATTGCTTATCACTTCTACCTATTGTGAGGAAGGCCCAATCAAGAGCCCTCCGTCGGAGCTAGCTTAAATGCCGCCCGATAGAGTTTTAAGTTATTATATATCTTGAAGAGGATAATGTCATAATGAAAATGCTGAAGTTTCACACTACCTTAAACAAAAAGCAAGGGAGGAAACACCCATCAGTACTAGAAAGTGTATTAGACTTGAGAAACCTATTTTTCTGAAAAATTGGTTTAATAGAAATATTTTATATATCTTAACCAAAAGTAACACTGGGTGCTTGGTCACTTGAATTCCAAATGTTTCCTTACAAGGAAACAGTTAATATTACCTTTACCATTACCTCTAGCACAGCCAATTCTATGTTTAATTTCCTTATCTCCGATACAAATGCTTGTTGATATATAGGATAAAAGACATACTTACCAAGGCAAGTTGAAACATTCCACTGAATCTTTTGATTTTGAGCCCAAAGACATATTTCACTTGACTTGTAAACACATGAACTGCAGCCCCAGTGGTAAATCCACTAACAAGACTATCGGACATGTAAGTTGTGACCACACCCAGCTTGCAATAACCAAGGATAATCTGAAACAAACAAAATAAATGAAAAATACAAGTTTCTATGAAATTATTCAAATGTAAAAAAAAATAAATGATCAAATTTATATTTACAAGAGGAGTCAAAAATGGCACTCATATATATATGTGTGTGTATTTGTGTGTGTATGTGCGTATGAAAGATACTGTAAGGAAAAGAGACAATATTGAAATAAAGAGTATTTAGTTACGAGATCTGTGATAGGATATGCTTATCTAAGGCTGGTTTTATCAGCCATGGCTAGCATCATGCAAATGACAACAATGTGTATAATTACAATGTTCAGACAGTTCTGACATTTGTAAATCCCCTCCCCACCCACACCATCCCAACACACACACACACGAATTTAATTCTTGTACATTGAACTTTTTAGGGATTGCTAGTAAGGTCTAATAAAATAGAATTCCTGACACTTAAACTACTTAAATACTTTGTTATCATGAACTACACTTTGTTGTCATTAGCTATGCAAACCAAATTAAGACACTTCCAATCTTTGACAACAAAATTTTATGATCGTCAATTTTTGGTGCAAAATGACTATGCCTGATCACGTGATTATAATCAACAAACCAGATTTGAGATGCTCTATTTTAAATACTTTTAAACTTTCAAACCTTGAATTTTTAAAAGCGTTTTGTAATCGTAGATTAAATGAAAACAAAAAGAATACTTATACTTAGCATCAGAAAGAGATAATTGAAATTTCAAAGGAAGATACTAAAGAAAGAGGGCTTGGAAAATTTGACACTCACGGGGCATGTTGAAGGCAAGATAGAGGTTAAACAAATAATAACTTAACGAACTTGTGTAAATGGTTTGCAGGACAAGGATTAGGAAAGATAGCAAAAAAATAAACATTAAGAGATACAAAGGACAGGAAATAGTGGAGAGCTATGATTGCCAACACTCAGAATGGTTTATAGAAGAAGTAAACTTAGAACATGATACATAAATCTTTTTTTCAAATATGAATCTAATATTTATTTTAAATATAAATTTGTTACTTATTTTGATCAATAATGACATCATTCTCTTACCTGTACAACTCCAGCCATGAATGTTATTGCACCTGCCAGCTTTATCTTTCTGGTCACTAAATCATCATGAAGCACACTTTCTGTGTTGCTCAATAAGGAATCATTGCCAGCACCCAGAGTTGTGTTTAATGATGACATTTGTGTTGGTTCCGCTTCAAGTGTTGACACCACTGAACCAACCATTAAACTGACCACAGCCACAGTACCTGAACAAAATAGAGAAAAAGAATTTTATTTATCAATTTCAGACCATGATTGAAAGTGTTATGAAACAATATAAATAGTTTTCTTAAATATATTCTGTAATTGTTGGGTTTACCATATATATATATATATATATATATATATATATATATATACAAAGAAATAATCACACATAGAATGAATCAGTAATATTAATGTCATTAATGGTGACATCCGTCACTAGAGACATAATATATGCATTAAAATACTGTTAATCCATAGAGTGAAGTGATCCTCGTCGAAACCATAGATGTCGGTAGTTTTCAGTTTATTTGATGTTAAAATGCTAGTACTTACGAATAGTCCTCTATTCATCATCAGGCATGTATTTTTTTTTCTTATAAAATCAAAAACTTGAAGACGAAATACTTGTTTGTCGACCGAAAGATGTTTTTTGAATATCTGCTATTAATGACGGTTATGAACAATCTCGGAACGTGCAAAGACGCAACGCTAAGTTTTTCAAAATTTTAAGTGAGAATTTTATTTAAATATTTCTTGTGATGTGTTAAATCCACGAATTCTATTTTACAAGTGTATTCAGTTTATATGCCATGAACTAAGCATATAGTTCAATTATGTAGTGTAATGTCTTAGTAGTAGTTTTTTTTTATAGGAATTTACATGTACTGCGGATCAATAGTTTTATTAACATTAACAGTATTTTAATGCATATTATTATGTTTCTAGTGACGGATGTCACCATTAATCGCATTAATATTTCTGATTGATTCTATGTGTGATTATTTCTTTGTATGTAAATTATATGCTGCCTAATGTTTTATGTTTTTATATATATATATATATATATATATATATATATATATGTGTGTGTGTGTGTGTGTGTGGCCTTAATAGTACCATACATAGGTACAGATATTTACCCCAAAACTTGCATGGATATCATTAGACCAGATATGCATGGAACTCTGTTAGGGAGTGCCTGATAGAAAATGTATTTGTTAAAAGAGAAGAATGAAGACAAAATGTATTCGCTAAAATAGGTTTTCCTTTTTTTATCATATATATATATATATATATATATATATATATATATATATATATATATATATATATTGGTGTGTGGGTGTGTGTGTCAAATCCATGAGTAGAAAGGATAATTCAATTCTTTTTAATATGAAATATTAAAAAGATGGATCGGTCTGATGTGACGGGTGTTAAAACTTAACCATTGAAATAATGTTTTCGATGATGTGTTAAGTTTTTCCTTGATTTAAATATATATATATATATATATATAGATAGATAGATAGATAGATAGATAGATAGATAGATGGATAGACAGACAGAGAAAAGTCAGAAGAATGTAAATGAAAGTTTTATACAAAGAGAATATGCTAACAAAGTGCAGAAATTTGTTACATACCTCCTATTACAGATAATACAAAAAAGGACGACACAAACAGAGGGAAGGATTGGGTTGGGGAGATAACAGGTAAGGAGACCTTGATCACACTTGGCTATACCCTATCACATTAAGTTTTCTAAAAAGAAATTGAAAATAAGGTTACCCGGATTATTATCGCATCTAGCCAAGGACATTTAATTTTCCATTTTTCCTGTTTTTTTTTTTTTGTTTTTTCTTTCGAACCGGGATTTCTTACTAAACTATCAAATAAGGGAGAATCCTTGGGACAAAATGTCTTTGAGTGGGGGGAGAGAAAAAAATAGATAAATTTAAAAACCAAGATAAAAAAAAAACCCCGAAAACAAAGAAAAACGTAAATGGGTTTCTGCTAGAGCGAAACTATACTCACACGGACCAGCAAGTGGTTGTCTGTTTTCTTCCTCATGATGGTAACTGAATGTACGGCTTACCTTATGTCCAAGCGTCGACCAGATTATTGGGGTGGGGAATCAACGGCCAATCCTCCGCCCTCATCAAGTACTGGGCTTGGGAGATATGCTTTCAATAAGATTTAGAACAGGAAAAAGAAGCGGCTAGAACAATTCCAAGTTCAGACAATATATCAAGCAAAAAGATACTGTCACAACATCATTAGTGGCTTACACCTTGTTTCTTGTCTAGGAAGGGGTTCCCGGTACTCTTTCTCTCTCCAGCCTCTGTATTAGTACAGCTCTGTTTCTCCCGTGATGTGTGCAGTCTGTGGCATCACCTCTTCATTCTGAGGGTACACGGTTGACAGTTCTCTGGTTGCTGTTTCCGACTGGTAGTTAGGAGCCCTAACTCTTGCGTAGCGTCTTGAGCGGCCGCTCTGATCAACAGTTGTATAATACCGGGATGTTTGTAGTGCCATGTCGCGCATGGAAAGGTGTCCTGCAGTCACCTCCGGTGGGCAGCCCTGAGGCCACATAATGATGCAGATTTTGCCAACTCCTGTCTGCCCGCGTCACGGTCGAAACTGTCTGTTTCTTTTACTTCGGGCCTTCTCATCTTACAAACAAAATTCAACATGAGTTACAAAAACCGAAAGATTAACCCTAAACCAGCCTCTCAAAAACCACCTAAACCCCTCAACATTTCGTTCTCCAACATCCGAGGCATTAGGACAAACTTCTGCAGTCTGGAATCTTTCCTCACTGCAAACGGCCCGGATATACTGGCTCTCTGTGAGACAAACCTTGTCTCGTCTATCCCCTCTTCTGATCTCTCGATCCCCGGCTATCTTCCTCTCCTCAGAAAAGACTCTCTAACCCACATGCACGGTCTTGGTGTCTACGTCAAGGAACATCTCCCTCTGGCCAGAGAGTCCTCTCTCGAATCGCCAGACCAGTCATACATGTGTCTCCGACTCTCTCCTCAATGCGGTAAGCTATCTCTTCTTCCTTTGCCGCTCTTCATCCTCTCAAGACTGTGAGATACTCGATAGCATTTCTGACAGCATAGACAAGGCTCTCTCCCTCCACCCGTTTGCTCACATTTTTGTGTTTGGTGACTTTAACGCCCATCACACCTTGGGGCTTAAGAATGCTACTACTGACCACGCAGGCATTCAAACGCTCAATTTTTAATCTCCCATTCTCTCACACAGTCAACTTCCCCACTCGTTTTGCCTTCAACCGGGAAGGTAAAGCCTCTCTTCTCGACCTGTGCTTTACCTCCATCCCCGAATCCTGCAGCGCCTCGCAACTCTGCCCTCTTGGTAACTCTGATCATGCAGTAGTATCAGTTAACATCTCCTTCAACTCCACCCCCTACCACTTCGTTCTACTATCAACGAGCTGACTAGGATACGTTCCGTGATTTCCTCCGCGATGTCCCCTGGGATGGAGTCTTTAAGCTCCCCGTCCAAGAATGTGCTTCTGAAGTCTCTTCCTGGGTTAAAGCTGGAATCGACGCTTTCATCCCATCAAGGAAATATAGGGTCAAGTCGCGCTCCTCCCCCTGGTTCTCGGCTGCTTGCTCAGCCGCCATCGCCCATAGGAACCACTACTTCCACCTATTTCGTAGCGACATATCTGACTGCAATAGACGTCACTTTGCCTCCGCCCGTAACGAATGTAAGCGTGTCCTCAACGATGCTAAGTCACTATTTGCGGCTCGGATGAAGGAACGTATTGCATCTCGCAAATTTAGCTCCAAAGATTATTGGCGTCTCTGCAAGAGCGTATTGAACAATTGCAAACCCTCTATACCTCCTTTATTCAACCAGTTCGAAGTCCTGACTTCCTCTACCGACAAGGCTGAATGCTTTGCTCGAAAAGTTTCATTCAACTCGACGCTCGACTCTTCCGGTGTACCCATACCCGACTTCCCTCTTAGAACTGAGGCCATATTGAGTGGGTTAAACATAACCCCATCTTTGGTACTGGGCGTTATCTCTAATTTAGACCCCAACAAGGCTAGTGGTGGAGACGGGATACCAGCCATTGTCTTGAAGAAATGCGCGCCTGAACTGGCGCCCGCCCTTTCTAAACTATACAACTACTGCCTCAAGGAATCTTGTTTTCCTGACTGCTGGAAGTCCTCTTCGATCGTGCCTGTCTTCAAGAACTCCGGCGACCCCTCTGACCCTTCCAACTACCGTCCTATCAGTCTCCTTCCCCTCTTCGGCAAAGTCTTCGAAGCCCTAATCAATACTGGGGTGGTTAACCACCTCACATCCCATAATCTGCTCTCAGACAAGCAATATGGTTTCCGCTTTGCCCGATCTACAGCCGATGTGCTTACGGCCATCACTGAAACAGTCTACCTAGCTCTTCAAAATAACGGGGAAGCCCGAGCCGTGGCACTAGACGTCTCCAAAGCATTTGATAGGGTTTGGCATGCCGGCCTTCTTCGCAAGCTCCAGGGTTATGGCATTACGGGTCGATTATATAACCTAATACGATCATTCCTGTCAAACCGTAAATTGAAGGTCGTTCTCAATGGATTCTCCTCCAGTTACTATCCCACGAACGCAGGTGTTCCTCAAGGCTCCATCCTAGGCCCCACTCTATTCCGTATCTACATAAATGACCTTCCTGACGCAATAACTTCCCAAGTTGGCATCTACGCGGATGACACCACAATTTATTCCTGCCTCAAAAACAAATCTAGGCTCGCTGACAAAACTCGCCTGGCCGTGCGTCTCGAAAAGGACCTCCAATCGATTGTGAACTGGGGCATGAATTGGCTGGTCAACTTCAACGCTTCCAAGACAAAACTGCTCTCTATTAATCACCACAGAGATCCTTCCCTTCCCTCCATTAGAATGTCTCACGCTCAACTTCTCGAGAGCAACTCTCTGCGGCTTCTCGGTCTCACGTTGACTGCTGACCTGAGATGGAATAAATACATTGAATCAATTGCCTCGTCCACTGGAAGGAAAGTTGGCTCCCTGAGCCGCGCCAGGAAGTTTTTCTCCCCGGAGTCGATCCTCCAGATCTACAAATCAACAATTCGCCCTTGCATAGAGTATTGCTGCCATATATGGTCTGGTGCTCCTTCTGTTTGCCTCGGGGTTCTTGATAGGCTCCAGAGGCGGGTATGTAATGTAGTTGGCCCTGCCCTGGCGTCTCGTCTACAGTCACTTTCTCACAGACGCGCCGTCGCCTCCCTCTGTCTGTTCTACAAATACTTTCATGGAAATTGCTCCGAGGAGCTGCATTCGCTGGTTCCCAGACGTCATGAGTGCCTTACGCCTTACGAGGCTGGCACCCCGCTCTCACCCCTTCACTGTCTTCACTCCTAAATGTAGCCGTCTCTTCTACTCTAATAGCTTCATGTCTCGCACCTCTCGCCTGTGGAACTCCCTTCCCTTTTCCTGTTTCCCTGTGAGCTATAATCCCCAGCTATTCAAGTGTAATGTCAATCGACATCTCCAGTTGCCTTGATCTACCCACTACCCTCATCCTTTCTTCTATCACTCCTATCTGATCTTGCTCTAAATTTTCTGTAGCCCCTTGCGTCCAAGTGGCTCCCCGCCTTGCTTGGGGTGAAATGCTTAAAAAAAAAAAATGCCTACTCTCCGATCCCAAAAAAGAAAACTGTCAAATATTACAAAATTTGTCCCAACTTACAAATCCAGAAAACAATGTTAAAAAATTCATGCTTTACCACTGCTCCAGGGAGTACATTCTCATCACATAATCTAAACTAAAACTGTTCACACTTCAGCCAATGCCTTCACAAAGTAACTGTGAGTTAATGGTCAAATGACCAGTGAAGCATGACATATGATAAAAAGTGTGGGGCGAAGTTGTATGTTGAGACATATGCTAGATTTTGTTCGACATTACGTTACTTTGGATTTCGCAGTTGGTCTAAAGTTATTTTTCTGCTAGTTCAAAACCTATGTTTATTCGTATTGTGGGGAAGTCTTTATTTATGAGAGTTTTATGTAGTTCTTCTAGGTGGATTTTCAGTGGTGTTTGTCGGCCACTACAGTGCAAACACTATGTGCTATGGGATATGGGATGGATTTTAGGCAGCCTTTTGGGTGGTGGCTCTTGAAAAGAAGATATTTTTCCTGTTATTCAACATTCACAATAAAGAAAAACTTAATCTGCAAATGCAAAAATGTGATTTATGCACACAAACACACAAAATGCAACAAATCTTATATAGGTATCAACCAAGAACTAAACCACAGAGTTTCTCTTCAGAAAAACAACATCAAATTACCAGACAACAAAAAAATCTTTGCATCACAACACTTCTACAAATGTAGTCGAGGAAAATTAAAATTATGCTAGTATATAAAATAGATAATTATTCTTACCTACAAATACAAGAAAAAACTTCATAAACAAATTTAAACCAGGACTAAACAGATCATAATCCTACACACATACACACCGTATACACACATAATGGCAGAATAAGCAAGACAAACCTCATGCACACATAAATATCTTTGGAAAACGAATATATATACACATACTGGCAAAAACAAAAATACTAGACTGACGATACTCACACACACACACATATATATATATATACACAAATATATATGCATAAATATGTATTTACATATATACACACATATATATATCCATATTTACATATATATATATATATATATATATATATATATATATCTACATATATAAATACATAAATATACATATATAAACACACAGACACACACACATATATATATATAAGAAGAAATATAATTTTAAGGTGTGCTATATTTATGGGATAAAGTGCTCAATATCAGAGATAGAGCGTATGTAAATATAAATATAAAATTGAACATTAAAGTCAACACTCAGTGGCGATAGGCTGTTTCATGCTGGACGCAATCGTTAGGCCGCCTCTCGCCTCTGAGTGTTGATTTCAATGTTCACTTTATATATATATATATATATATATATATATATATATATATTGCTATCGCTTCGCAAAGTAAGATATATTCATTACTTGAAATCTTTTAAATAAAAATTTTAAATGAACATTTCATTCATAAATTGGTTTATTATAGTTAAGGTAAGTTTTACAAATGGATGCCAACTTGTTGAGGGGCAAGTGAAATGCAAATTTCAAACACTTTTCTGCACTATATAATACGATATTCCTAAGCAGAACTATTTTTGATATGAAAATCAAAGCAATCCTTAAATAAAGGATGTTTTTACAAATATGTTGACAGTACATGACGCAACGCTAGATTACATTTGGAAAAAACTACTGAAACATTTCACTCTATTAATTGCACTATACTTTAGTCCATGCCACTTTAACTTAAAACATATGCAAGAACAAAAATTCGTGGATTTATAACATTACTAAACTCAAACAAAATTCTCACTTGAATCATTTTAAACAAGAACTCTGGCGTTGCAGCATCGCACGCTCCAAAATAATACAACTGTCAATAAATAGTATATTTTTAAAAATCTCTTTCGGTCTACACTACATTTATTTCGTCATGAAATTTACCTGTAAATGGAAATTTTACTCCGTGAAGATGAAACTGTCGAAAGTACTCGGACTGGGATCATCAATTCCTTCTGACAACAATTCAGATATAAGGATCATGTTATTTAGAGAATTGATTGTAAGATAATGACTCATTAAGTCTTGTTAGCGAAGTGATTTCGCCATTAATCACATTAATATTGCTAATTAATTCTTCGTATAATTACTTCTTTATGATATAATACATACACGTTTCTCTAATATATGTATATACTGAATATATACATATAATACACACACACACATATATATATATATATATATAATGCACATATACATATAATATGCACACATGTATATAATATACACATACATATATCTAAATGCATAAATGTTACATATATATAACATATATAATACACATATATATGTATATAATACATATTATACATATATAGGTAATATATATATATATATACAATACATATATAAAATATATAATACATATATATAATACATGTATGTATATATAATACACACACACATATAGGTAATATATATATATATTAGGTTGGTGCAAAAATAATGACGTAATAATGTCGTTTTTTGACGTATTTTTAACGTCAGAAAACGACATTATTACGTCATTATTTTTACACCTATATATATATATATATATATATATATATATATATAATACACGCACATAAATATAATAATATATATATAAATAATTTTATATAAAATAAATAAATATATAGAATAAATACAATAAATATAAAGAATTTTCTTGTTATATTTATTAAAGTGAAATGTACTTAGTATAATCCAATTAGTCGAGCAAAATTATCTTAGTATTTTTACGCAGAATTTAAGGTTCTGATTATTACTGTACTGCGGATCTGATGTCGTAAATATATTAGTGTGTGCAACTTATATTTTATAAAATAAAGAAAATTTCGTGGATTTATAACTGTTCAAAATTCAAACAAAATTCTTACTTGATCGATTTGAACAAGAACTCCAGCGTCGCGACATTGCACGATCCAAAACTTATATTCAACCGTCAATTAGCATAATTTAAAATAACATCTTTCGGTTTACACATATTTCGTCTTAGTGTTAGCCTATATATGGGAAAATTGCGCCCTGAAGATGACAATTTGAAATTTTCGAAAGTATATGGCATGTGTCTGCTACCTGACAATAACCTGAATATAAGGATCTTATTATTCAAGGAATTGATAGTAAGTTAATGTCTCATTAAGTTCTGTCAGTGAAGTGATTTTGCCATTAATCACATTAAGATTGCTATTTAATTCTTTTTATAAATTGTTTATCATATAATATATATACATATATTGTTACACCCACATATATATATATAGTTATATATATACATATATTATTAAACACACATACATACATTGTTACACACGCACATACATATATACATATATATACACACACACATACATATATACATATATATACACACGCATATATATATATACATATACTGTTACACACACACACACATATATACATATATTGTTACACACATATATATACATATATTGCTTTACACACATATATATACATATATTGCTTTACACACATATGTACATATATTGCTATACACACATATGAACATATATTTATATATATATATATATATATATATATATATATATATATATGTTACACACACAAACACATATATGTCAGTTAAGTTCGGATGCAGTCTGTCCAATACTGCATCAACCCTCACCACAAACCACATTGTCCAGAAACAAGCAATTGCAAGATACTTTAAAACCAGCACGAGCATTACTGACAACTTGCTAGCTTGTAGTTTGTTTTTTACAATCCAATTCCGATGGCGATGCAGCGAAACGTACAGGTCTGTTGAGTTGGAAGTGCGTAGCTGTTGACCTGCACATTTGGCGTGCTTTGGGTAGATGCAAAGTCGCTAGCTCACCTTCTTTGAGACAGGGATGGCTTTCGGTTCTCCCAGAGGTGTCTGAGCATCCACTTACGGAGGGCACTGCTCACCAGAAGAATGTTGGATGTAACTATAAAAAGAGATCCAAAAATTGCCCGTCTCCTTCATCTGGCGTGGGTGGCGGATAATCTATTTTTCGTTCAAACAAAAGTAAAAAAAAAAGAAACGAACGATGCAACTGAAACTATCTTATTGGAAAGTACAGGACTCTCATAATCCTTTGGGATCTGCTCCTCAATGCAGAACAGCTCTGGTGTCTCGGAAGCTAGAGTGATATTCTATACATGTAGCTGCTCTCTCGGGAACTCGTTTAGCTGGTGATGGTCAGCTGCAAGATGTTGAAGGTGGCTATACTTTGTTCTGGAAGGAAAACTGCGCTGAGGAGGATAGAGTAGCTGTTGTGGGTTTTGCTGTACGTAGCACACTTGTACCAAAACTTGCTGAACTTCCTAAAGGAGTCAGTGATCGTTTCATGACCATTCGCCTACATCTCAATGGATCACGATACGCTACAATTATTGATGCCTGCGCTCCAACAACAGTACCGATATTTTAAAGGCTCAATTCTACGAGTCCTTGAGAGGTATACTATGCATGATTCCAAAAGATAAGATTTACCTCCTCAGTAACTTCAACGCCTGAGTTGATGTGGATTGGGAGACCTGGAGTAGTTTGGGGAAATATGGCGTCGGGAAAATCAACACCAATGGCTGAATGCTTCTTGAACTCTGCACAGAGTTTAATCTTTTTATCTCCAACACTAAAGTCAAACACAAGGATGATGATATTTCTACGTGGATGCATCTCGGTTCACGCCAGTGGCATTTCATTATGTTATCGTCTGCAAGAGAGATGTGCAGAATGTCCATATTGTTAGATCTATGCGTAGTGCAGATTGTTGGAATGATCATGTCCTAGTGATGGTCAAGATGAACTTTGTTTTTAAACCAGAAACTAGACAAAATAATGGAAAGCCACCTATACGTCTGAATGTCGCGAAACTGCAACTCCCTGGAAACGCAAGAATCACTAAAACAACGGCTTACTGAAATCAATGATACATCTTCATAGGACTTTTTGAAGAAGAATATATATGAAGCGGCTGAGGAAGTTATGAGTAAAATACCAGGAAAACATCGAGACTGGTTTGATGAAAATGAAGATGCTATCAAGGAGATCATTGAAAGAAAGGATCAGATACGAATTTCTGTGTTACAAAAAGTCCTGTCCAAAGAACAACACAATAAACTGTGCAAGGAGTTTAAAGTTGCAAAAGCATAAGCTCAATGTACTCTTCGAACTATGCAGGAAAAATGGTCGTCAGAGCTACCTAGCTTCATGGTGAAATATTCGGTTACGGTGGAATACATTTATGCATGATCATATTGTTACGGTTTGGAGAAATAGAGAAATGCCAAAAGATGCAACAATAATACCTATAAGGGTAAAGCTGCCAGAGAATTATATGGTAATTATAGAGGCATTTCTCTCCTTTCTTTGGCAGGTAAGATCTTAGTCTCTGTTCTCCTATCAAGATTAAACCAGAAAATAGTTGACAATGTACTGCCCGAGTCACAGTGTGGTTTCCGCCAACACAGATGGACCGCAGATATGATTTTCACAACGCGAAAAATCCAGGAAAATAGCTGTGAACAAAAAATGGACCTTTATCAAATATTTATAGATCTGAAGAAGGCCTTTGACACTGTTAATCGTTTTGATCCTTGGAAGATCTTGAAATTGGTCTGTCCCCATCACTTTCTCGAGATTCTGAAGACCTTTCATGACGGTATGAAAGCTTGTATCAGTTTTGGCGGTATGCTTACGGGGCTCATCAAGGTTGAAAATGGAGTCAAGCAGAGAGAACTTCTGGCTTCTACATTTTTTTCTTTTTTGTTTTTTTTTACCATGATGGTATTATGATAAGGTACAGGTCAACTGGAAAGCAACATACGTAGGTTTGCAGCAAGGACAAAGATTTTTTTAATTTAGTGTGAAACCGTCTCGATGCCGTTGACTGTCACCTGGTCCCACCACAATTCAGTTCCTACAGGAATTCATGGATCGACTATAAGGCTTTTTAACTGTCCATCAATCTTGACAAGATAGTGGTAATATATCAACCTGCCTGATGAATTCAGTATATACAGTGGGCTATGATAAGTTTTTAGCCACCCTTAATTACAGCAATTTTGGCTTGTGTAATAACATATCTTCTTCTTTTTTCAGACAATGCCGTGTTAGTATCAAGCTACTCTAATCTGTGAACGATAGTTGACTTATATTTTGCAATGAAAGTTCTCAGAAGTAAAAAAAAAATTGATGAATTTCAACGAGGGCAAGTAATACGATGGCATCAGAGTGGGCAGTCAAATAGAGAAATTGCTAGGTTTTTCCAGGTTAATCATCAAACGGTTAATAATTTTGTCAAGAAATTTAATGAAGAAGGTCAGTGACGTGTCGAACAACGTTCAGGAAGACCAAGCATCGTGTCTGAGTGAACAAAAAGGGCGCTGAAGAGGGAAGTCATCAGAAACCGTCGCTAGATCGTCAAAGATGTCGCCAACAACATGGAAATGTCGCCATATGTGACGAGAAAGACTCTGAAAGAACTTTGCTATCAAAGAAAAGTTGCAAGAAAGAAAGCCTTTGATTTCAGAGGTTAGCGGGAACAGTCGGGTGGACTGGGCGAGAGAATTCGAGAGCAAGGATTATGAATTTTGGCAGTCTTTAAATTGGACAGATGAAAGTAAATCCTGCCAGTATTCGAATTTGAGATGGTTCGTTTGAAGAAATCAGAATGAGACTTCGAACACTGAATGTCTGCAGGAAACCGTGAAACATGGAGGAATAGGAGTAATGATGTGGGGCGCTGTCTTGTTTGGAGGGAAATCTGAGCTGATTCTTGTTGAGTGGTTTAATGGTCCCAAATACTGTCAAATATTAGAGAAATGACTACTCCAACTATTTGAAACCAATCAGATTGACAAGAATGTCTACCTTTATGAAGAAGATAGAGCGCCATGTGATGCAAGTAGCAAAGGCCTGGAAGGAATCGCAAGGAATCAAGTCACTGCCATGGGTAGCCTAAAGTCCTGATATGAATCCAATAGAGCACGTTTGGGAGCACCTTCACCGAAAACTTCGAGAAATCACGTCAGTGGCAACCCTTAAAGAAACATTGCTAAAGGAGTGGCAAAATATGGATCAGATGATTGTTGATAACTTGATCAAATCCATGAAAAATCGAATACAAGCACTGAAACTAGCAAATGGAGGACCTACTCTATACGAGTTCCAAATATCGTTTGTTTATGTTGAGTAGGGATTACGTAATTAAATTTTGAAATTGGATGTAGTTTATTTCTCCTGGCTAAAAAGTTTTCTTAAGCCACTGTAGAGACATCATTTTATGTTGATGGTAGTCGACTTAGGGTAGTAGACAAATTTGTATACCTTGGTAGATTTCTCAACCGCCATTGCTCTCTTGAAGATGAGATAGCATTACGGATTAAGAATCCATCCGATGCATTTACAGCACTCAGTGTTCATCTAGAGTCAGAAGCAGACAAAAATTAAAATATATAATGCCTACGATATGTCATCTCTGTTATATTCATATGAGACATGTGTAGTCTATCGCAGACATCTGAACGTTTTCATCAACGCTGCCTTCGGTTTGTGCTTGAAATCTATTAGATATATCACACTTCTGCTACTAATGTTCTACAAAGTGCCAATTCACTCTATGTGGAAGCACTTATACACAAGTACAGATTGCGATGAACTAGCGATGTTGTCCATATGGCGGTTGACATAATTCCATAATATATAGAAAATTGGAAATGGGAAAAAGACCACAATACAAAGCACAAACTTCGTTAAAAAGATTGCCTTTAAGAGTCACTATACACGTGCAATATTGGTCTGGATAACTGAGAGACTCTAACTGAAGACCCGGTTTCTTAGCGAGCTGGTATTGCTGATGGCGTCAAGATCTTCCAAGATCACAAATATGCAAAATTGAACAGAGGGATTCGGAAGCGATCCCTGAATTGCTATGAAGTGCCAACCTGGCCATGTACACAATGCACTCAGATATATCTGTCCAGGGCGAGTTTGCTCAGTCACCAGCGCTCACACCAACAGTATTGTATATTATGATTTCATAATGTTATGCTTTAAATGCTCAACCTCCACTAGGTTGGGCAAGTTCAGATTGGGCACATTGGAAGTGATTATGATCAAAGTCTACTTCCACCATACGGAGATGATTTGATATGTGACAAGAAACGCAGATCAATGGTTGGCTTTATAGAGCCACTGTCGTTCACACAACCGATAAATGCAGTGTTGTCGGGGTAGTTTAAGTGAAGGGCTGGATATGTCAGTGATGGTCATACTCACTTTGAGAATCGACAGCTACCATATATATATAAATAAACCCTTTAAAAATATCAATCATGAAAACTCACCTTCGTTAGTCAGGTGGGGAGACAGGACATCCCGAATAAGACAAAACGATGTCAGTCCCACCCCCATGAAAACCGAGTTCCACCTGTGCTACACACTCTGAGTCAGTAGAGTAGTGGGAGGGAGCAAAAGAATCAAGTAACTAACTAGGAGTTATGAGCAATTAAAATAGTTTTAGGTAACAAAACAGACCACGTGTCAGTGATAAAGTCTAAATAAATCGTTCTACTTATTAATATTTTAATCATCTATTAATGTTTTTGGATAATGACATTTACCTTGTCAATTACATGAACTATTACTCCATGAATTTGTCCCTGTTAAACAAATATCTATTTTCCTTTTCTAAAACAGAATGCATGGTTGTTAGTGTTGTGGCCTGTTAGGGGCCAGCAAGAAAGACACGGAAGACGAAGGTAGGTTGAACAAGTGTATTGAAATAGCAGCTATATACAAAGCAAGAGTGTTATTAATAGAGGTGTACGTCCGAACGGTAAGTTAACACTGCGTCTCGTCACCCCAACCGACTCATGCAGTTAGTTTTTATGACAGGAGGAAGAGTTGATTCTACTGTAGGAGGGTTTACTACAACAGTTAGCCAAAGGGGCAGCCCAACATGCAAATTACAATCTAGAGATACCAAAATCAAGCTAATACAAAAACTTAAATATATAGGAAATGTTTTAACAGAAAATATAACACTAAAATACAAAGGCGCATTTGGACAGTGAAAGACGCCTTTCAAAAGCTAAACAACATATTAAGAAATAGGAAAATTTCTTTAGAAACCAAGAAACTATTATGTAACATCATTCCTTCTATATGGTAGTAAATGCGTAACAGATTCCTCACAGATGACGAAGTGTCTTGAGACGACAGAAATGTGGTTTTACAGGAAGACACCGAGAATGCCATGGACTGAACATGAGAGCAACGACAAAGGTTTAGAGAAAATAGAAACAAAAAGGGTACTTGGATTTAAAATTGATATTTCTAAGACACATCATGAGGCAAGAGGGCTTAGAGAATCTGTCACTCCCAAAAGATATTGTAGGCAAAAAGATCAGAGGAAAGTGGCATATAACAAGCTTATATAAATAGTCGGCAGAACAGGATTTAGGTGAGATAGTAAAAAGACAAAATTTACTAAGATGGACAGGAAATTAGGGAGAGCCATGATCGCCAGTCGTCCTGAAGCGACACAATACATAGAAGTATTTTGAGAATTATTTGAACTATTGAACTTATTCTTTTTGTAGGTTGTTTTGTTAGCACAGTTTCAGGTTGAAACATTCTATAGCCTTCTTCAGTAGTGAAATCCATAAAGAATCACATCTATTTCCACAGAATATGACGGCAAAGATCATTCCAATCAATCTGGACCAATAAATAAAGTGTCAGGTTTTGTGTTGTTTTTCTCTAAAAAATGATGCCTAGCAAAAAATAAATTTCTGGCAAAAATACCAAGACCATTTCCATCAATTCTTGCGACGCAGAAAATTCTATACACATTTATATTTATTCATCAAGATGTTATCCAAATTTCTTCTTTCTGACTTGATTTAGGTAGTAAGAAGAAATTCAACCATCTGAAGAACACTTGGGGAAAAAAAAAAACATTGAGTGGGTAATGTTTAATCTTCGTTCCCCACCAAAAAAGTTGACACCGCTATTATTGTATACACTTTTGACTCTCTTGGAAAACTTTATTGTTTTAAAAAGTCAAACAGATATCACATGTCTATTCATTTTTTTTTTTTGTTGTTGTTATATAGTTCATTGATATTTTTATAAAATTATGAATAAAAAACTTGTTATTATTTTATATAATTTTTTTTTTTTTTTTGGAATAAAAAGATTTTTTTCAAATTTATTTCTTTATAAAATGGTAAGTAATAAACCTTTATAAAAAGTAAATAATAAATATTGCATATTGGCTCACATAATTTTTATAATCTTGTAAAAATATTGCCAAGGGAGTCAAAAGTGTCAACAGCAGTAATAGTAATAATAGCAGTGTCAAGAGAATAACCTTCCATCGTTTTCTTTTGCAGCCATGTAGGTTAAACATTGCTGTCTTGCATAATAGAATCTGATAAAGTGTATAAGAAATAGAATAGAGAATATTAACTTGAGGAGTAATTATTTCACCCAAAACAAGGCGATAAAGCCATTAAGACACGAGGGGGTTAATGAGGATTAAAGACAATAGAGTGAAGGGAACTGAGAAAATGTTACTAAGCATAAATGCCAATAAAAAAGTAGAGGTTTCAATGTGATAGAATACAACAAGAGAGGTTGCATTTTTGTAGATTGTAGTAAGAATGCAAGAAACTGGAAGAGAGTTACACAGGTGAGAAGTGCACGAAAAGAAACTATTAAAATAGAGTTTACATTTACATCTGGTTATTTCAACAGTAAAACGATGAGACCTATCTGCCAATCTAGTACTATACTTAAATTCATGAAGTTGTGCTATCAACGAGGAAAGCTGATCAAGACAATTGTCATGAAAATATTTATCGAAAAGGTAGAGGAAAGCTACATTATGGTAGTGGGGAAGTGATGAAGCCCAAAAACTACTTACCCATTGCAGCGTGTCGAGATGTACCAAAGAAAAAGTAAGTCAGTAATGGAAAAAATGACACATAAAGACCAACAATTGGAGGAAGATCAGCCAGAAGAGCATAGGCCATACCTGGAAAGAAAAACAAAATAGTTCATACTGTTGTGGAGTAGCTGAACACCCCCACAAAATGGACTGGTCTAAGACTATTTAAACAGTACTCTCTCTTACTGGGCGAAAAGCGTTAATGATTAACTGTTTATTATATCGGTCTATTTTCTCAACCGTGTACCATAAATAAACCGGAATAAACTACTACTTATTTCCTATATGTGTGTCAACCTTTCCTATTTACGACACGTTGAGGTTTTATTTTATTTTTCTTGTGTTCTTATAATTTTTTTTTTTTTGTCCAAATGTTCTGTATATCCGAGAGCTTTCAGTTCTACTTTTAATCATTATCAAGAATGATTTTTACTTTTAACGGAATGTCTGGATTGTTTTATGCATGTATCTATAGTTATAAGAATGTTTTATTTTCCAAATACGGTTGATGATCAGAAGCAGTTGGACAATTTTTTTACACACTTTATATCCAGAAAAAAAAACCATAAACAAACGCAAAAAACATTTAATAACATTTGCTGGCAATATATATATATATATATATATATATAAAGAAGAGGTTATAGTAGTTCCAACGAGAGAAAAGTGTATGTTTTAAAAAGAAGAAAGAAAGCTCAAACGTGTTTGGTTATAATGTGGATTTTTCTAAAATATATATTTAATTTTATTTTTCATATTTTTTACTACACGGGTTTCCGGTCTCGCGACCTTCTTGAGCTACTACTACAGACAAAAGACAATGGTTAAATATCGAAAACATGAGGAAACGTAATTCCTCTTAATAATATGTGGAAATAAGCACCTTTTGCCTGATGAAGATCACGAGATCGGAAACCCGTATAGCAAGAATATGAAAATGTATAATATATATTTTCAAAAAATTATAACCAAAAACGTTTGCGGTTTCTCTCTACTTTTATATATATATATATATATATATATATATATATATATATATATATATATATATATATATATATATGAAGAAATATGGTTTTAAGATAGATAGATAGATAGATAGATAGATAGATAGATAGATAGATAGATGTGGTTGGTATAAACATGTTCTTCTCAAACTTTTGACATATATAGAATCAGATACTGTGGAAGAAATGTATAAAATCCAAATCATTTTTCTTGTTAGACCAAATAATTGGTCTGGCATTCAAGCCTGCTTTCCTGCAGATTCAACATATCTAAAGGTCAAAGGAAGCGAGTTGAGATTTTTGTAAAGTGACATAATTGTAGACAAAAAAGTTTCTGAAATCATTACAGAAATCAACTTACTATTCTACCCAAACAAGACAGGCATTTGCGGGGTAAAAAAAATATTTTAATTTTACAAAATAATATGGATTTCAAATTTCATCAAAGGTTATACACATCTTGCCAAAGGAGACGTTGTCATTATCAAAAATGTAATTAACTATAATTAAATTAATATTTAATTAGCATGATTAGCAAAAAACGTCTGAAAGACTACACCAGCAACTCTACACAAATGCAGAAATGGGAAAATGACATTTGGGTAAATCAATCAGCAGTTAAATTAAACAAGAAAACTTTTAAATAAATTATTTTCACTGGGTTGATTCCATCTTGTTGCGTTTCAAGCCAGAAATTTGAACTGACCTACTCTTCATTATGAGTATTATTTTATTACAAGTTTTACTCCCGAATTTTCATTTATATAACACAATTTTTTCTTTACAGTGGGGTTCACCCTGTAGAAGGCCCGGGAGCCACTCGAGGTAGAGGTTTACAGAATAAGAGGCACAGATTTATGCAGATACGTGAGGAAGATAATGGTTTATACTAGACTTTAACGATCATGGTGTTTACAGGTTAGTTTATTATGTGTGAATTATCATGAATTCTTTTGAATGTTAGTAGAGTGGTCTCCAAGGAATTCTTTGGGCATCTGGATTTTCCCCTTTTTTTTCAAAGGTCAGTAAAGAAAGGGAAAATAAGGTAATGTTAAACAGGACCCCGAATTTATGAAAAGCCTAAAACTAAAATCAGTTTATTTTAAAGAATACTAAAAGAATTAAATATTGGGTTGGTGCAAAAATAATGACGTAATAATGTCGTTAAAAATACGTCAAAAAACGACATTATTACGTCATTATTTTTGCACCAACCTAATACTTTATCTAGTCCATCAGCAACTGTTGAAGAGCTTACACTTATTTAGAATTATTAAATTCATAAAGTTTAAACAGAGAAAAGCAAATAAATCAGAAATTTTTCAAGGATATTCAAAGAAAGAAAACATCTGCTTTTGTCTTACTTTGAGGAAGTTGCATGATGCCAACTGTAAGTCCAGCTATGAGGTCATTTGGTAAGTCGGTCTTCACCTTGTATTTTCGCATAATACCCAAAAATGGAAATGTGTCAACAAGAATCTTCTTGCACCTGTCTTTTGAGCAGGTACACAAGCTTGACAAGTGGCCGCGTAATAATTCCTTGCAGCTTCGTTCAGGTGGCGCTGGCTTCCTGAATTTATCACGAAATTCTTTTGTATGGTAGACGGGTCTTCGGACCTCTATCACCGTGTCCATATCTCTATGATTAACCACTGCTTTTGAAGTCGGGGGTTCGACTTTGGGGTCTCCCATCGTGTTCAAGTCACCTCTTAAGCACAAAGGCTCTCTGAAACAAAACAAAAATGCGTATTTTCATTAAACGGAAACGATGTTTTACAAATTTTTTTTTTCATTAGAATACTAAAAAAGAATCAAATATAATTTTTAAAAGCAATCCAACATTACCAATTTGTCAACCATTCATAGTTTAAAATACCATTTTTATAATCCGAAATGTACAAGATGGGGTGATGAAAAGTTCCCAGACAGAAGAAGAAAAGTAACATAAGTCATGAAATGTACACATCATTCAACATATGTACCGTACAATTGGTAGAACGTTTGTTAAGTTTTTGCAACATTTTCAAAGATATATATACGATTAATAAATATACATTTTCTTCGACACTTTTTGGTGCACTGTTCTATTACCACCAGCACCTTACTGTGCGCTATTATATATATATCTCAGTGAGAGAGAGAGAGTGGTGGCATCCTACCGATTCGGACGAACTAGTTCTTAAAATTATAAAAAGCGAATCGGTTGTTGTATTATCCAAAAATAATCATATATATTAATAGCCGATATATAATCGTAGAAACCTCTCAATTCTTATTTAAACCGACAAATATTGGTCTGTTTATTGAGAAATACTATTTTTGCAATAAAAATAAGACTAAATCTTTAAAAATAACACGATTGAATATACCAAGACCAACAAGTATTTTCATCAAATCATTTAATAAACTAACAGAAATAAAACTTTTGTGAACATAAGAACTATTGTAAAAAAATTCTCTTTCTTGATTGTCATGTTCAATGTTATTTAAGTCTCATTTTATACTCCAGTAGTATCATGTAAAATGGAATAGGTGCATTCAATTGGGATGCCTTTACTTGAAGCATCTTTCCAACTGTGAAAACAAAATGCTCGCAATGTGCTTGGTTTCGTTCCGTAGTGAAGGGATAAAAGTGATGTGATACATTTAAAACTATCAAACAGCAGATTTTAGGATTTCATTTTTTATGTCACCATAATTATCCGGTTTACTAAACTGTTACTTAAGTTTATCAGTTAATTTGAATTTTGGAAAAATTTTGTACTTCTATTTTAAAATTTGACTCAAAATCACTTTTTTTCTTATAAAAATAGTTTATTTCAGGTGGCTGACATAAATTGCTCGGCCCTCTGTAAGTTGATGGGTTTCTACGATCTTTATTAACTAAATTTTGCGTTCAGCCAAGATTCTAAATTGATATTTTTTTTTCCAAAAATGAGCAATTTCAGAACAGCAAAAATAGTAGCTAACCATGAAAAATTAAGGCCATTTTCGGAATCCGCATCATCAAATTAGCTTAAAAAATGTGTTTTGTTTCTTGGCACCAAAAATCGTGTTGACTATTGTTATTTAATAATGAATTATGTTCACAATATGATTCCTACTACTTTAACCACATGCCTGCTTACAAATGTACAGTAAATAAGGCGTACACTATATATGAATGTTTAGCAGGATAGTTTTTCAGACTATTTATACTGGGTTCAGTCCTAAATTATTTCTCCTTTATTGTTTCCTTTCACTAGACTAAGTCAAGTTTAGCAGATATCAAGAATATTAAAAGAATAGGAAGTTTGCCCAGGGAAACTATATTGGAAGCTATATTGAACGTTTGCTTTCCGACAGTGAGGCCCGGGTTGACTTTTGTCATGGTCGATCAATCTAACTCGAACTCTTTCTTCAGGACCGTGTTTAAACATTTTAACTATCGCCATGCTCCTAATAATAACTGCTCAAAGAGGACCACACAAACGCAATCCCTCCAAAGACGAAAGATTTCCGTGAATGAAGGTTTATTTTCGGTTGTGTTCTGTTCGCCTCAAATTGAGCAATTGTCTTCATTGCTTTATATTTCAAGCTCAATTGAGATGACATCCTTTAAGCCGATTATAAATAGCACTGTATTATAAAAAGAATTTTTTTGCATCAATTATGGCTGTTACGTGCGAAGATAATTTTCCAGAATCAATGAAAAGACCAATTTTATGAATCAACGTTGTTCATAATTAATTCTGAAATAATTAAAACGGTAAATTTTATATACAATTTGGTAAATATGTAATATTTTATATAAGTTTGAAATAATTAAAACGATAATTTTTATAATGTAATTATTGTGTATTATCTTTTATCGTAATTTATAGGCACATAAATACTATTTAAAATGAAAAAAATATGGAGAAGGAAAATAAAAAATTAAAACTCTTTTTTAAAGCATTACACCCCAAGCAAGGCAATAAAGTCACTAAGACACAAAGACTTACTGAACGTATGAGAATATGAAAAAAAACATTAAGAGAACAACAAAAGAATATGAATTAAGAAAACAGAAGATAATGATTGGCATTGCATTTAAATTTTGGAAGATCAAACTTGACTGGAAAGCAAGAAGCCGGAAGAGAGTTCCACAGGTGAGAAGTGCGAGAGAAGAAACTGTCAGCATAGAAGTTACGATTATATATATAACCATTTCAATTATAAAATGATGAGACTATACCGTCAATGTAGCACTGCGCTTAAATTCATAAAATCTAGGTAACATAGAGGAAAGAATTACGATGAAAATATTTCTAGAAAAGGCACAGGAAGGCTGTTTTAACCCTTTGAGCGATGCGTTCTTGAAGAATTTTAACCCTTCTGCCTAAGCTCCTGAGTCAAAATTCGAAAATAACTGGTATGTAATGTTTCACGGTAAATATAAAAATAGTCATAAGTGTTTACCCACCGTTCAACCGGCGGCTGGGCATTAAGTCATTTTTCTCTACCACCGGTAAAGAAAGTGACTGAAGCTGGGATGCCAGCGCAAGACCAATCAGATTCTTCTTTCCCTAAATACATAGCTGAAACACCAGACTAGATATGACAGCAATAGTCAATGCATGGTCGAATTGTAGATTAGAAACGTGTAAGATAGATTCTAGCCAGAAAAATTGTCTTGTATGACACAGTGAACCAACATTTTTTTTTGTAATTTCAAATTAATCATTGTAAAAAAAAAAAAAATTCATGAGACAAAACACGCTTGTATGGCTAAATATTACACACTATATTATTGCCATATGTGTCTTACGGTTTGAAAGCGCTATCATTTACTATCATTGTCCGATTTTAGTATTTTTATTGTTGATAATCTCTTATTGCGCGTAATAAGATATATAATGAGATTGATTTTTTTACGGCTTATCAACCCTTTGCAGGTCATTTCAAAAAGAAAATATTTTTTGATTGTAAGAATTTTTTGGCGATAACGAGTTACTCATACAATTTCTACTAATTAATCCATAGATGAAGGGAGAAGAGGTAGTTTCATCATACCTTTCGCAAGGATATTTGCGCTTAAAACATGCATGTATGGCTAAATATTACACAATATTGTTATATGCGTCTTATGGTTTCAGAACACTTCAAAATATTAATTTCTCAAGATCGTTAAGCAATAATACAATGATGCATTGTCTGCGACTTTATTACAGGTTGTTTTATCATACCTTCCACAAGGGTATTTGCTCTTAGGTGAATATAACGAACCCGGCTGGGATTGGAACTCGACTCTCCGATTTCCAATTCCGAGTTGTTATACATTACACCACCCGCACATCCAAGCTTACAGCATCTGGTATTCCAAAGCGATCACCCGTCTAGCTACTGTCCAATTTCGGTGATCGTACGAGAACCGGTGTTTCAACGTGATATATCGTAAGCCGATACGGTAAGAACAAATCTTCTATTTAATAGTTTTCTTCTTTTATATGTCGTGTCTCTTCAGGACGTGAGGGATTATGGCTGCCCACAGCTTCCTATGCTTTGTAGTTCTGAGTAAGGTTTGTCTTTTTCCTATCAATCCTTATCCTTGTTCTCTCAACCATTTACAAAAGTGCGTTAGGTTGTTAATTTTTCCTCTGTCCCTCTTGCCTCAAATAATCCTATTGTAATTGTGCTTGTCCCTCCCTTTGTTAGTTAGCACGACCGTTACTTCCTGTCGATGCCTCATAAATAACGGACTGTTCCGCGTTTTGATCGCGTGGAAAGCAAGTTAGACATTACTTGGTTTCAGTGAGAAAATGAAAGAAGGAAGGAAGAAGGGAAGATAAAAGTGGAAAAAGAGAATCGCTTTAAGCGGATAAGAACAGATACTACACTTTGATCTCAGCCAACTGTGGCGAACGCGACAAAATCGCCATTTTTCAAACGGTCAGCATCGACAGGCGGAAATCGAGTAAGACAATCGCCAAAAATCCAGTTACCAAAAATAAAATAATATAGTCTGCTGAATTATTTAAAAATAATTATGAAGAGAAATGTTCGTAAGACGAGGATTTGGCTAGGAATAATAAATGTTTTATGCTACACCAGTGGTGACTTTCATACCATCTAATCATACCATCTAATCATACCATCTAAATTCATTTGACGTGTTAACATGTACATAGTTTGTCTTTTTTAACGTCTCCTGTCCATACTTCACAAATAATGAACTATTCCGTTTTGATTGCGTGGAAGGAGGGGAAAAGACACTACTTAGTTTCAGTGAGAAAATGAAAGAAAGAAATAAAGAAGGGAAGATAGAAGTGTTTAACGGCTGCTTCAGTGAAAGGGGAAAAAATATTGTCAATTTCAAGTCTTTTCATTTGTACCCCCTTACTTCTTAAAATAATGACCAGCATTCATATTTATGATTGTTATTGCAATATTTTGTTAAAGTTGTTAAGCTCAAATATTTAACGACGCGATAGAGGAATTTCAACGGATATTTTATTACTGTCGTAGAACCTGCCGTAAGCTTATTTACTCATTAACTGTAGAATTAAGATTCACCAGAAAATGTAAATAGGAAAACCATGAAATTTTCACGGTTCTTTCTAGTTAGTTATCTCCTATTGTGTTGAATAAGATCTACGACCAATTTTCTAGTCGTCGCAATAACTTTTACTATAGTTATTATTGTTCTATGTTATTAGCCGTTAGCGTTATTCCTTTATATTGTTATAATTGTTTTAGTATATTATTACTTATTGGAAATCTCTTACTATGACTAATTGATCAATTAAACTTTTCATTCATATATATATATATATATATATATATATATATATAGTAAAAATATAACATTTATAGTGTTCGATACAAACTGCGGTTTAATGTATCCGCTATGTTTCTTGAGACATTCCCCCAACCCGTGGATAAAATGGGGAGAACTACTGAAATAAATCCTGAAAAAGAATAGTGTTACTGCTATTATACCTTAGGTTTTCTTCGTCCATTTCTAACAATTGTTGCAAATAATGTCCTGTTCGTCTCTGTGAAAGGTAGACCTCAAATGCGACGATGACAGAGAGCCGTTGAACAAATGCGCCAAATGCTTCTCGTCAAAGATTATATACAACAATAAAACTCATTTTACTGTTTAGGCAGAAAGGGGAAAACAATGAAGGTGATATAATTTAATTATTTACGATACGTCAACTCATTACTTAGATTACACTAAGTAAACAGATAGGACCTGTGTTTACAGGTAAATATCAAATTTTATTTACGATTATATATTACTGAACCTATGATCCATATCCCAAACCTGAGATGCCTTCACAGACTGGACGTTATTTGGGTGTTATGTAAGTATAGGTGTGTCTAGAATAGGCTCTAAAACAAAAGAAACCTAAATTAATTATCTTTACCACAGGTAAGAATGTCCAAGGTCGAATAATACTTCTTTTTATTCTAAATGTTATTTTTGTAGATAGACGTGTTTGAATAGACACCCTATTATTTTTTTTTTATTATTTTATTTTAAACATGCATTACATCTACCGGCCTGCAAATTCGAGAGACCTAACACAGAAATTGTGCCATCAGAGATGAATCGGTCACCGTCCTCACCACCCTTATAGGGAAAACCACCGTCTAATCCGGCGTAATTTAGACAGCTCGGCCACAGAGAATGCCATATCCTAGCAAGGTTCAATTACACGTTTAATGAATGTGCACCGTTTCGTCCCGATCTTCTCAAAAGTTTATATATATTTCGTTTTATTTTCGCATCTGAAAATAATTTCTAAGGAATTAATGGATTTTATTTTTAATCTGATATTATGTCTTACTATTCTGAATTTTCGGGAGGCATGGTGGGACATGAATAGCGGCTCAGATTGAAAAGTCGAGAGAGAGAGCAGAGTTCGAATTCGTCAGATTCATTACATTCACTTACGTGCTAATCCTCTTCTCTTATGAGTAAATAGCAGGATATACCGGGTTCTATAGCCTTGGATGGCAACTGGTCTACCGCTGAAAGTAATGGCAACCTACTGCAGGAAAAAATCTGCCTCGTCAGTCATGTATCGAAAGATACATGATCGCCTAAACGCGTATCACGCATGGCACATAACTGACTAACTGACTCTAAATTCGTGGATGTTTGAGTAGACGCCCTGTTTTTGTTGTTATAATAATAACAAAAGCCGTTGGGCAAACGTAATTCAAACTGTTTAAAATAAAACAGGACGTCTACTCAAGCAAAATAACGGAAAAATGTTTCGTCGTTATAATGTTTACAGTAATAAGAAATATTATTCGACCTTGGTTATTTGCACCAATGGAAAAGATAATTAACCGATGTTTCTTTTGTTCTAGAGCAGATATTCTCAACTTGGGTGCATGTGGACCCTAAGAGGTCCCTTTAACATGACTGTAGGTTTATTTTGAAATGGTTTATTATAAGTTATTTTACTAATTTACATAAATTTTCCATAGACTTCAATTTACTTCCATTAAGTTAATTTGATTTCAAAATAAAGCAAATATATTTACTATTTCTATAATGCAATTACTAAACTTAGTAAAGCATAAAATAAACATTTTTTTTACATCAAATGGTTATGGGGGTCCATCCAAAAACATAAGAGTAAAAGTGAGCCATGTGTGAAAAAAAGGGTTAAAACCACTGTTCTAGAGCCTACCACGAAACACTTAGAATTATACAGAGCGTCTATGCAAAACACATGTATCCAGAAAAATAACATTTAGTGTTATAAGAGATAATGTCAGATCAAAAAGAAAATCCATTAATTCCTAATATATATATATATATATATATATATATATATATATATATAAAGTGGAACTGTGATTCATTTACTCTTTTAGGATTTCATCGGACTAAAGGGCGAAACGTATCACACGAAAAACTGTTTCCACTTTGTCACTGGTTTTCCAAATATTGTTATGGTATATAAAATATATATATTTATAAAGAATTAATGGATTTCTTTTTAACCCGATATTATATAAACATCTTACACTTCATTTGTAGGATTTCAAATACTATTGCAGAACATCTAAAAACTCATTCCTATCCACCTTCACAAGAAATACTTGTTGACAGCCGCCAAAACAGGACATTACTCCCTAATGGACACCACGAAAATAATAAACAAATTCTTCAAATTCTCAAAGCCCTCTATATCAAATTGAACCAACCAAGACTCCACGAAATTTATTACGAATATAGCAAAACAGCATATAAAAGTACAGTTCTACCAATTTCCAGTTATCTCCCTTATATTGAAACGCATGTTTTGCAAAAAAAAATCCATAACTACAACGGATAAATTTTAAATTTTAAATAATTACAGAGTGCATTCGAGAGTGTTTTGGAAATCACCTTCACAATGGATTGCTGATTTTATCGCAGTTACAATAAGTTTGTCTTTGTTATTTACCCCTGAAGATGATCTCGAAAAAGATCGAAAGCATTTGGATTAACAAAAACTACGGCGCCTTCTGCGATGGATTTTATCTTAACATCAAGAAACTGATTAGACAACTGGAAAGGATCAGTATACAAATAAGTAGACACAATATGTATTTTTCATTTATACTCGTTTGGTTAAAGAGTAACGAAACTTCTTTGTTAATGATTTCTTTTTTTCTATATTTCAAACTGTTTTCACGTACATATTCAAATACAGATACTTTAATGCTCGAGTACTTCCGGTTTTATCAGGAAGATTATTAATTTTTTTTTTTTTTTGTTCTCTGAAATTTTCATGTTTTTTATGCTTCCGGTGACAGTTCATTCTTTGTTATTCCTTTAAATTTTGTAAGTATATTTAACATGTTTGGGGCACGTCGACGTGATGTAATGGTTAACAAGTTTTTCTCATTTAGGTCTATTACGATTGAGTAGCGAATTAGATCCCCATTAGATGTTCCTTACTTTCGGGGTACAAAGTACATTTGCTTTTACTAGGATGTGGAGATTAGTACAATAAATTTTAATTCATTTTTTTTTTTTTTGAAAAATTAAAAGTTTTATTATTTAACATACAAAATACTCTCACTACCTTAGAAACGATTTAATGATTAAAATAACAAATACTTATTTAATAAAAGTATAATATTGCTTTTTGCGTATCTTTTTTTAAGTTTTTATATGAAAGAATCCAGTTTCCAGTTCCCCTAGTTTGCGAGAATTACAAAACAAATCACAAAGTCAAACGCTTCTAAAAATTTGGAATTTGGCTCTAGAAAGAAATATTTACGCATGTCCAGTTGTATGTTGCATGCTCAAGAGTAAGAAATCCCAAGAATTTATTATTCGCCGTTAAAAAGGAAAGAGGAAATTTTCTTAAAAAATTGTTTACCATGAAATCTTATAAAATTAAATTAAAGAAATTATTATGCCATGAAGTAGGGACTCTGTGTAAGTAGTTTTCCAAACAAATCAGATTATTCAAATTTCATCGATTGGTTTGCGAAATCGAACGAAATGTAGAGATTGTAAATCTTGAGAAAATGTCAGCACTAACTTCCACAATGCTGTGAGGATTGCAAAAACATTGTAGTACTGGCAAAATGTTCACTTTATTTGAATAATGGAAGATTTCTATTTATTAGTGTGACATGACAACTAGGCGTATATTAAGGTGGATTTCTAAAATATGTATTTTATTTTAATAAATTAAGAATAGAAAACGGTTAAGAATAGGAAAATAGTTTAAAAGCTTGTGTTTCGTTTAACAAAAGTACTAAGGGAAAAAGAAAAGGGAAAAAATAAATAAACGCTTTTTCTTTTATAAGTAAATTTGTGGAAGAGAAAAGGGCATCAGATTACAACTGTTAAATCCTACCAGTCTTCCAATAAAATATTTGACTAAGTGATTTGATGTGACTTAAGATAAACGTTTAGGAAATAGATTTTAGATGACCAGGTCAAAAACTGTCTCTACGGTATTTCGACAACACATTAAGGAAATGAAGAAAAGATAATAGAATTTTCCCTTTCTTCAGGCAATAAAGAAAAAAGAAAAGAAGAAAAAAACGACTGGCTACGATAGGACCTCTTGTGGAAACGGACACTCCAGCCTATCCATTTGAGAAGGTTAGCTTAGATATTTCAGGGCCGTATGGCAAAACTCCTCGCAGAAACAATTACATAGTCAGCTTTGTCGACTGGCTTACCAACTGGCCAGAAGCTTATGCCGTAAAAGATAAAAAGGCTCAGACGGTAGCCAGTTTAGTTCTGACAGAGATATTCCCAAGATATGGGGCCCCCTTAGAGTTAGTGACAGATAATGGAACTGAAAATGTCAATGAGATCATGAGGGAGACTCTCAACAGTTTGAATATAAAGCACATAACCACATCTCCATACCACTCACAGAGCAACGCAAAGGTAGAACGCTTCCACCGATCCTTAGCTGATATTCTAGCTAAATTAGCAATGGGGGAGAATGAGAACTGGGATCTGTATCTAACTCAAGCATTAGCTGCAGTGAGATTTTCTATGTGCGAGACAACAGAATACTCGCCATATTATATGCTATTTGGACGCGACGTGATTCTGCCAGTAGATAATCTGTTGAAGCCTAGTAGAAGGTACATGGGCGAAGATCACCATCGTCTTACAATCGAACAACAACACAAAGTCTTCGTCCAAGCTCAACGGAGGATTAAACGGGCTCAGAAGAGGAGGAATCACACAGTTAACAAAAACCGCCGAGAAGTAAAATTGGGAGTTGGGGATCCAGTGTATTACAAGAAGCATGTTAGACAAGGCAAATTAGATCTGAAATGGAGACCCTACTATAGAATAACTGAACAAACAGGACCAGTTACATTCGTAATTTGGGACCAGATTATTGGAAAAATCAAGAGGGCGCATGCCAATGATTTAAAGTTAGCTGAACTCCGAAGCTGGGAAACACCCACGATGGAAAGTGGTGAAAGACCAATCAGACCATCAGCGTTGGCGGCTCCCACCTCAGACCGAGAATCCGATATCGAGGACTCGGAGTCGGAGAGAACCTCCATAAAATTTACTGAAAGTTATCGCCACTCCAGGGAGAACCCCTATCTTCCTCAGCAGGACCACGAAGAGTGGGATTCGGAGGACGACATCCCTTTGGCAGAACTGAGGTCAAACAATAAGCGATCCCCTCATACGGAGGAGGATGGGGAGGATGAGGACGAGGAAGGTGTGCCCTTGAGTAGGATACAGTCTAGGTTACGGGACGAGAGTGGACTAAGAAAAAGCACTGGCGAGACTATTTCTTCAACAAAGAACGGGGAACCTTTTTTTTCTCTCTCTCTGGGATGAGTAGGAACCTTCAGTAGGTTAATAGACAGACGAAGAATGTAGAATGGGGTTTAAAATATATATTAGTTTTAGCCTAGTCTAATTTTTTTTGGGGGGTGCTATTATTTATATCCATTTCACTACAGTAACCGAGCTCCCCATTGTGGTTCAGGATGGACAGCGTTTGGATTCTGTTGATGCTCGTCCTTGTTGCGTCAACCGTTGCCTTGTGACATAGCGAGAACACCCTTTTCAAAAAGACTGCGGAAGTGGTCGTTACCGGATCAAAATGGGTCATCACGGTGATGATCGATAAGTTGTTAGCCTTAGTACCAATACCGCTATTAAACAAAGGGAGTGTGTTTGAAGTTTTCCAGGCAATTAATTTACCCATCCCCTACCCTGGAACAAAACAGGAGCTAGGAGTAATTGCTAAATATAAGATAGAAGCAGAATATATAGCCTTGAACCTAGCTAGAACCAAGTTCATGTTGCTTACTGCAGCGGAAGCGGAAAAATGCAGAATGGACATGCTGGGAACATATTTAATGGGAACAAAGAGGAGATTAACCGAACCTGCAACATAGAGGTATCAAAAAGCAAAGTGATGCCACAAGCCATAGGGTTGTCAGTCGGGGTGTGAGCGGTAGCGTTGGAGACAAAGTTAGATTTGTCCCAGGTATGCAAAGGGAGGCCAACACTAACCATTACAGCCACCCAGCCCCTATCTATCATAAGCTTACCTATGGGATGCACAGCCTTCGGCACGTCTATCACACTTCCGCCTTTTTACCAAGCGGAAGAGAGATTTGAATCTAGAGATTCTTTCCTTGCTCTATCAAACATCTCATCGGCTCGTTGGACAGACTTGTGGAAACCTCTCGTTAGAACATCGTTGAATGTTACTGCAAGGGAACTTCCACAACTATTAGAGAAAATAGAAAGAATCGATTTACAAGACTTAGTTGATCAACTAGAGACGATAGACGGGGAGGTTCTTCCCCAGGGGAGTTGGACCACTAAATCTGTAGCCTTGTTATCAGTTGGGGGATGTATTTTGGTGGGGATAATATTAATAATAATTCAAGTAGTTTGGGGAAGGCAGTGGTTAAAAAGATGTAGAAGAATTATGCCGGCGAGAGGACTGAATAGCAAAGAAGGGTGGATCACCTATTGAAACCACGGAGACCCAAGGGACAGAGAACCCTGAAACTGATCCTGAGAAAGGAACCCAGGCAGAGGAACGGTTGCAACTAACGGCCGTACGATTGGAGGTTAAAAAAAAAAAACAATGAAAAAGAAAAGAACTGATATTCCATATTCCTCTTCCTTCTAATGGACAGGGTGCTCCAGGAGCATGCACATAAAGAAAAAATGTGTGTACTTTATAAAAAAAAAAAATGAAAAAAATAAGAGGAAGGGAGAGAGCAAGAAACAACTGTGCTTGCGAAAAAAAAAAAGAGAGATGATGATGAAAAAAATATTTTTGAGAAAAACAGAAAAAAACATTTTAGAAACATTTTTTTTTTGTTGTTCTGTTTAAAAGAGAAAAAAAAATGAAAGAAAGGAAAATGGAATAGGTTTGGAGAACTTTAAACAGTTAAAAAAGAAAATTGATAATGAGAAACAGTTACATCGCTCCTATATTTATGCAGTGGACTTGCTCAGAGTTATGACTGTTATATTTGTGTTATTTAATTTTTTAATTTTTTTTTCTTTGGGGGAGGGGGTGGAAACACTCCCCTCTCTTGGTTTTATTGGGTAAACTATGCTTCAATTATTCTGTCGGGCGCCATTGACCCCATTGGGAGGGGGCGTCCTCAGCAAACTTCCATCATGACGATGTTTCATAGGAGGGAGCAGGAAGGCCCAGGGATTTGTGGCTTATCTTTCAGGGCTGGAAATTGGTAACAGGAGTTGAATTGACAAAGAGTAGAATCTCTTCCAGAAATAAAAGGGAATGGATGTAAATTGGAAAGCAAAACTTTAAGTTGGGAAAGGTGTTCGTTAACGAAGAATTGGCATTCAAACGTAGCGTAGATTCATTGATGCCACCGGCTACGAAGACAAAATTGATGAATTGGTTGTGGAAAAAAAGAAAAAAAAAAGAAAAATAGGTTGAGGAAATACAAAGGATGGTAAATAATGCCAAATTGATTAATAAGAAATTCCATAATTAATGGTTATGGAGGGGAGGAGAATACCCCTGTGGAATCAAAATAATTTTTTTATTTTTTTGCTGACTTGAAGCATCGTGTCATGACTTTTTATTTGTGTTTATTGTAATTTATTAACATAAATGACAAGATCCGTTGGGGGAGGTAATGATAACTAGGCGTATATTAAGGTGGATTTCTAAAATATGTATTTTATTTTAATAAATTAAGAATAGAAATAATAAATTAAGAATAGAAAAATAGTTTAAAAACATGTGTTTCGTTTAACAAACGTACCAAGGTAAGAAGAAAAGGAAAAAAATAAATAAATAAAGTATATTATTATAAGTAAATTTGTGGAAGAGAAAAGGGCATTAAATTACAACTGTTAAATCCTACCAGTCTTCCAATAGAATATTTGACTAAGTGATTTGATGTGATAAAAGATAAACGTTTAGGAAATAGATTTTAGATGACCAGGTCAAAAACTGTCTCTACGGTATTTCGACAACACATGAAGGAAATAAAGATAATAGAATTTTCCCTTTCTCCAGGCAATAAAAAAAAGAAAAGAAGAAAAAAACGCCTGACTACTGAGAAAGTGCTAGGGCTATAAAAAAACGACGGCCTTCACACGAAGATTTGTTAAGATAAAAAGATTTTAAAAAATCCTGGAAAATACATTGTTGGAGGCCGAGTGTAGACGGAATGTCCACGGGATGTTTACACATTAAAAGAAGCAAAATTTAAGTAACTTGAAATTTTGAACTTACAATCGGCAATGCTTATCTTTTGTTTTCACCCGTTGGTCTAGTGGACTTCCGATTATTTCAATATAAATACAATTGATTTTTCCTAGCCGAGCAGTTCAGCCGGGCGTGTGCTTGAAGTAGCCAGGTGTGTCAGGCACACCGAAGAAGTGAAACTCCGTTCGTCTGAGTCGGTCGGTTCGGCATTTGATCCCCATTAGTTAGAGTTAGAGCTGAGTGTCACATCGCCTTCCCCAACGACAAGACTAAGTCTGAACGAAATAAAGCGTCGATTAAACTCATCTAAGTTGTGAAAGTTCGTTCCTTCAATGGTTTATCTTGTGCCCCCAGCTTGAGACTTCGACCTTTTCAACCAACTCCCGGCAACATCACAGCGTGGAGAACGGTCGCCGGAGAAATTGCACGGACCTCAACAAGGGGTGTCACATTAGGTTGGTGCAAAAATAATGTCGTTTTCTCACATGTGAGAAAACGACATTATTTTTGCACCAACCTAATAACTGGGGAGGATGGGTGGTATTCTATTAATTCGATGTGTATTAATTCCATAGATTTTCTGGCAAAGTGGACAATATTTACATTTGCAGAATGTAAAGAAGCATTATCTTCGATAAATATACTCTTTAGACTGAAACATCTTGGTTGTAATACCACTTAAACATGCCTTATCTAAAATCTCACAATACTTTTCTGCATCGACGATGTCATCATCATTAAAGGGACTCTCTTCGAATTACTTCGGAGGTGTGCTTGTCGAACTCTCTGCCTCTGGGCAGAGAGGAACCCAGACGAGGCTATGCCAAAGGCCAGAGTCTCGTCTGGGGAGGTAGACAGATACCTGACCTCGTTTTTTACGGTGTCTACGGGGAATTTTTGCCCGAGCTTACTCGGATACCTCACAATAAACTTGGCTTTGTGCCACATCCGACCGCGTGGAGCGGTAGGTGAATATCATCATTAAAGGGACTCATACCGTCGACAACACAAACCCAAAGGATTACCCCATGTCACCCCTGTTGTATTTAATGCTGTGTTATTCGAGTATTTGTATTTAAGCACACAACTTTTAGACCCAACCATCAGATCAATTCCTCTTGCCAAATCACGTGTCACGTACTTCGTCACCAAATTAACATGTTTCTCCTTACACGAAGACAGTAGTCTGCTTATATATAATTCAAATGTTATTATTTAGTGAATCCTCATATTTGAAATAGACGCCCCAGTTTTACTTTTAATTTAAACAGTGTCTATTGGTCTGTGTATTCGAGAAATCTTAATAAAGAATACGTGATCCCCGGTAAGGATCGAACATGCATCCACCTTTTTTTAGGATAAAAATTATCAGTGTACTTTCCCACTTGACTACGAAAAGCGTCACAATCCAGCAAAGCTCTATTTTCCCCGTTTAAGAAAAGCACACTTCCTCACTAAAATATCTTCTCAAACCCCCATATCTATTCAGTTTCGTATCCGAAACGAAAACAAAGAATTTTTTAAAGAATTAATGGATTTATTTTTAATCCAAATTTTTTATTACTTCAGATATTGTTATAATGGATACTCGCACTTGAAATAGACGCCCTATATTAATTGTTAATATTTTTGCTTTTCTTAAAACGTAACTGCTTTCTCTACGTCAACCACCGATGTGTTAAGGGTTATTACTGAATTTGTCCATCAGGCTTTAAATAAGAACGGTGAGGCTCGGGTTGTGGCTTTAGATATCTCAAAGGTGTTTGAAAGGATTTGGCAAGAGGAACAGAATAAAACAGTAAATAACCTTTCTAGCGAGCTTGTCTAAATGGATGGCAAAATAGAAACTGGAAGTTATGGTAAAAAAAGACGCGTTACAAAGGATAGGAAGTTATGGAGAGCCATGGTCGCATACGTCGGGAAAGGACATTATATTCAATATGAAATACAGACTATTCAACATTTCCTTTGTCATTCAATCATAATATTTTGTCAGGTTTCTATTATGGGGTCCACCCCTTTTTGATATAAGTGGACTCGACCTGCTGTCGTTAAATACCCTCAGTCAGTCAGAATATAGAGAAGAGGAACGGAGTGGAAGAGACATAGACATTGTGATTGAGTTGGAGGTAGAAGTCACAGTTACAAGCACGCCCGACTCTAAGGAAGTTTACTTCGAGACTGTACATAGCTATCTTTGATTAATACTAACCGGCGTTCCTGGATTTTACTAACAGCATTACCTTTTGTATTTTGTGTAAATACATGTAATTTCTTAGCTTACATACTTGCGTTTGTCATTTATTGTGACCGATTTTTCATCTCGGAATCCACAACAGTTTCATTACTTGTTGTAAAAGATACCAGCTTCATATTGTGCAATATTTTACTTATCAAATATTTACTAAACAAGTGGATATATATTTCTTAAGACGTTCGAATCCGCAATAAAATGTCTCGCCAAGTTTTCTGTGATGATAACTTTCGTAAACAGGCAATAACCTTTATTAACTGTGAGATCCCTTTGTAACCGGCAGTGATATCATCTGTTCTATTGAGTCAGGAAATATGTATGAAAATCATATATAAAGAAGAATTGAAAAATCGTAAAGTTAACAGCTACTCAGGTGGCTGAAGTCGTTGCGTATGAATCTAAGATGGTTTTAAAAATTACAGGAATATGCAACATCAAAAGATTTTTACGCAATTTTTTTTTCATTTTTTTTTTTTTTTTTTTTTAAAGCATTTCACCCCGAGCAAGGCGGGAGTGCCACTAGCACGCAAGGGGTTACAGAAGGCAAAGAACAAGAGTAAAAAGGCGTGTTTGAGGAGGGGATAAAGAGAAGGATGGGGAACAAGATCAAAGTATCAGAAGATGCCGATTGACATTGCACTTGAATATTTGAAGATTATAGATATCAGGGGAGCAAGTAAGAGGAAGAGAATCACACAGACGTGAAGTGCGAGAGAAGAAGCTTTTTAAGTAGAAGAGACGGTTACATTTAACCGTTTCGACAATGAAAGGGTGGAACCGAGATGACAACCTGGTAGCTCGTTTAAATTCATGTAGTCCGGGAACCAGAGAAAGCAACTCGTCGGAACAGTTGCCGTGAAAATACTTATAGAAGAGACAGAGGAAATCCACGGCACGTCTGTGAGAAAGCGACTGTAGATTAGATGCCAGACCAGGACCTATCACATTGCATATCCATCTCTGAATTTTGTCGAGGACCTCAAAACTTATAGTGGGGGCACTAGACCATATATGACAGCAATGTTCCATGCAAGGACAGGTGGTTGATTTATAGATTTGAAAGATGGACTCAAACGAGAAAATCTTTCTGGCATGACACAGAAGTCCAACTTTCATTGCGGTAGATGAAGCTATTGATTCAATGTATTTATTCTACCTCATGTCAGCGGACAGCATGAGACCTACCAGTCGCAACGAGGCGCAACGAGGCGCACTCGTGGAGTTGATGGTAGGCAAGTGGGTTGTCTGTGGTGGGTAAATCAGAGCGGTTTCGTTCTGGAGGCATTGAAGTTTACAATCCATTTCCTACCGCAGTCAAAAATGCTTCAAATGCAGTTTTTCAAACATTGTTCATTGATTTGTAAGTTATAATTTAATTATGGCTGGTCTACTTTTGCTACGCACTCTTCTTTTTTTTTTTTTTTTTTCACATAAATTATTTAATCGAAGTGTTTGTTCATTTTAATTTTCTCGCTTAAATTACTAACCTCTGTCGTCCTGGGTATGACGATAAACTAAATCCGGCAGCAAGGCTTCTGATCGAGAGGTGTCGTGGAGCGTAGAACCACCTCTTAATTGCTGTTCTTTACAGGTTCACCCTGACCTGGGGTGGTAATATCTGTTAGGGTCCCAACTGTGGGCAAATACTTAAGAGAACTGGAGATTCTACCAGGATTTATTATCGATGGGCGGAATCTTAACAATATAAGGTACGCGGATGACACTATGTTGATGGCTGGCTCGGAAAGAAAAGTACTGGATCTCCTAGACAGGGTTGTAAAGGAAAGCGAGAAAGAAAGTATGGTCATTAGCAGGAGAGAAAAAGACAAGATGCCAATTACGAATTAGTTATATAAACATCAAGCGGATGAAGAAGTTCAAAATCTAGAAAGCGATTTAACAGAAGATAGGGTGTATGACTAGCGGACGTTCCAAAAGCAAGACAAGAGACTGAGAAAGGGAAAAATTGTTAGAAACAAAGAAAAGGGTATCCATACTCTTTTATGGCAGTGAATGCTGGACAATCTCCCCACGGATGGGGAAATAACTAGAAGCAGCAGAAATGTGCCTCTACAGAAGGATACTGAGAATTTCGTAGAGTGAGTAAGCAACAAAGAAATCTTAAAGAAAATAGCATCAGAGAGAACAGTTATACTATGAATCAAGAAAAGACAGCTAAAATTCCTTGGACACGTAAGAAATGAAGGCTTGGAAAACCTGCACGGGTTCATATTTATGTCAAGGTACATAGGGGCAAGGCAGCTAGCTACTTAGCTGACGGGCTTGTGTGAATGGACAGTGGAACAGCAGTGGGAGCCTTAACAATGGGAGAAAAACTTAATAGCTACAAAGGATAGGATGTTGTGGAAATCCATGATTGCCTATGTCCTGAAGGAGCGCGGCACATAGAAGAATATAGACAGAGAGACATCCTTTAAGATTTAACGTTGTTAAGCGATTTTTACTCTGTCAAGGAAGTCTAGACTTCGAGCACTTTACCGAGTAGTTTAGTTTGCCCTAGGCCTTTTTTTCTCTTTCTGTTTTCATTGTTGCTGTTTTTATTCGGGACTGTATCGGGATAAGAATTTTACGATTTGGCAAGAAGTTGGTTTCATCATTCATGAGGGCGAAATCGGTCGGCGTTTTTTTTTTTTTTTTTTCCAATCAGGGTAAAATTGGTCTTATCTTTTTATTTCCATTATATATATATATATATATATATATATAATTAAAACGAAAGATGGCCCACGTATACTTGTGCAGATTTAATCGGGCGGTTAATGAAATTTGAGGAACAAAAAGAGAACAAATGATAACAATATAAGATTGATGATATTTATTTGACATTAGGCTTTTGACTAAACTGAACTTCAACCAACCGTTCCATAGCCTTGATGACATCCGATACGTGACCTTTAGCGTTTAACAATCGATAAGAAAAGGTGCAGTTCGGAGTTAAAATATTTGTTTCAAAATAAAATCACACATTAAATGATTAAACAGGGATTTAAGTTTACTCAAAGAAGTTTCTACGGGGAGCCTTCAGACCAACAACATTTCTCGGAAGTGCGAGTCCAACTTCTTTGTTTATTCTTCATCTCGTTGAAAAAGGAGACAGGCGTGTCCGAAAATTCCGACATTAAAATCTTTCTTTTCGTGCTTCAATTTAGTCAAAAAGGTAATATATAATAATCAATCTTATTGGCAACAATATTATCATTTTGTTGGCTTTTATTCCTCAAATTTAATTAACCGGCCTAATATATATATATATATATATATATATATATATATATATATATATATTCTCTCAGATAGAATGTATCGGTAGAAGAGACAAAATAAATAAAATATATATATATTATTCATATTTATTCTATAGATATCTCTATTTGCAAAAAAAAAAAAAAATATCAAGTTTGCAAACTGGGCCACTGTCACAAAATCAGTGCGACTAAATTTAGAATACAACTTTTTCGGCTACTTTTGTATATTAGCTGAACCCTATTTGTGGCCCTAATGAGATTAAAAGCTGAAATGGAATTTTTTCTAATAATGAAATCTAAAATGATTTTTTATTCTCTTGAATCCAATTTGTTTATTGAAGGATTTGATTATATTTTTTACTTGTATTACAAGAATTACGTTTTTAGACTAGCATCGTTAAATTTTGATTTTCATTACCTGCAACTTTCCTTTTCTAATCATTTCAACCGGAGCAAGGTGATAATGCTACTAAGACGCAAGGAGTTACTGGGGGTGAAAGAAAATGAGGAAAAAAACAATCCTAAACAGGAAACAATGGATAAACCTCCATTCCTGTTCAAAAGTCAGAGAAGCAGTATGAACTGGATGATAGACGAACTTATCTACTATTTTTAAAATAAACTGTTTTAACTTGGCCTACTAATAAGAAGAAAATCAATTCAAAATGTAATAGCACTTGGTTTTCAGATGTAGTCCAATTCATAACTATGTTTGTAAATGATAAATATTAGTTTTACAAGTCGATACAGAGTTGAGGGTGAATTTTGTTCTGCAATCAAGTTCTAAACAAATCTTTGACATTTTGCCATAAAAGATTCTATAGATATCTTTACTCGAGAAAACATGTTTATAGACAAGTCTGCAAAATAAGCCACTTTCGAAAGATCAGTGCTTTAAAATTTGGAGTTTCCCTACAAGTAGCCCCAAAAGTCGTAAGTAGCGTAATCCAAAATTTGAAGGTCCCCAGTTTTCCAATTTAGCCAAGACACTACTTTGTAGCTCGATGTACGTAATTTATATATATATATATATATATATATATATATATATATAAACAAGTGGTTATTAAATGAGAGACCAGTTTTGTTTATAAATAAGTTATAAAGTGATCCCTCACTTTTTAATATAATAGATTTCATATATTTCTCTTCTCTGGAAAACATACTTGTAGACAGTGTTGTGAGGTTGTACTACTGTTGAAAACCAAACGACACACAATTTTGAATTCCTCTATTCGCTCATGTGTGAGGTGTATTTAAAACGAATTATGCTAACTTGGGCTACTAATGAGAAAAAATTTTGATTCAAAATGCAATAGAATTTTGCTATCAAATATCGATTGTTCACTACATGGTAGCTCAATATGGCAAATTTAAAATATTCAAGTAACAATCAAGTTACTTTTAAGTAGATTATCTGTTCTGCTTTACAACAAAGTCATAAAGCAATCCTCGTAATTTTTTGTCAATAGATTCTGTATATATTTCTACAGTCCCGGGTCGACAGATTAGGCTACTTTTGAAAGACTGACATGACTATTTCCGTTTAGCAACTTTCGAGTTCAGCTGCTTCTGCAGTTGCTAAATCTCATGCCATGAAGATGTGGGGCCCACGAGAGCCACTTTGTCCGGCCAGCTCTCACAATCTTGGCAGAGCGTCGAAATAGCATCCAGTGCCAGATTATGCTGGAACGGCTGCGTGGTCTGTCATGAGGTTGTCTCCAGTCTGCAGATGGCAAGTCGATAGTAAATGACTTTGATAGGGTGGTTATCACAGTGCTTGGGGTGAAATGCTTAAAAAAAAAAAAAAAAAAAAAAAAAAAGAGAGACAGAGAAAAGCAACCTACCAAACGACATTTTTTAAAAAAATAGATTAGGAGAACAGGTATTACAAGAGAGAACAAAAAGACAAAATTTATTAGGAACGACAAAGAGCAGGAAACTGTGGAGGGCAACGATCTTCAACGTCTTGAATGTAAACGACATATAGAAGAATAAGAATGTTCTATTTTGTAAATTATTACTTTAACAAAGTGAAAACCTGTTTATATTTCTGAGATGAGGAATTCTAATTATTTACATTGTTCGGACTGTTGTCTTCATGTTTATTGCCATATTCACGACGTTTCGGCGATTGTACACTCCGGCCTTCTTCAGGTGATTGGATTTTCGAACTGAGCCCACAAGGGCACATGGCCCAGGGGATAAAAGTGTTGGTTGGATCCAGTGACTTGATCCAAAGAGTTGTGAGTGACTACTGCAATGGTCAACAAAAACTTGAAGAGGTGAGTTAAGGGGGGAGACATGGAAACATCCGGAAAACGTCATGACACATTGAACGAGAACAATCCACACCGGTAGACGAAATAAAGTGTTCAGTTCGAAATTCCAATCAACTGAAGGGGCCCGGAGCGAAACGTCGTGAATATGGCAATAAAGATGAGGATAACTGTCCAAATAATGTAAATAGTGTAACGGTGAGTGAATGGCGCTTATATGTCATTAGCTTGAGGAATAGTATATTCTATGTGTCATTTTCTTGGGGAATGCATTTTGTTTTGACTTGAGGAATGTGCTATTTGTCATTAGTTTGAGCGATGCATATGTGTCATTGGTTTGCAAAAGGTATTGTCATTGGCCCCACGTCAGAAAGGGACATGGTAAGTAGAAGAGGAATGAGAAGGAAATCAATTTAAAATATAGTACCACTTAGCTTTCAAACATCGCCCAATTAGTTACATGTAACCTAATAAGTCAACTTTGTCTCGAATACGTATTTATTCGCTTTTCACTTTATCGACGAATATATTATTTTTATTCGTATCACTTTCGTTGTCATTATTTTTTCTTTATAATGCACAAAGAAAGATACATTTCATTTTCTCATTCACTGTTTTCTCATGTACGGATATTTGACCAGTAACTCCAGAAGGTTCAAGAGTCATGTTTACGGTGACGAGAAGGTGAGCACGTCCGTCTCATAGATAATTATGACTGCAGAGAATTCGGTCGCTGGGAGTGGCGGTTATGTAAGCTGAGTTGATATCGTGGGTGCATCTTTATCAAGTTACCAACCTTATCTTGTAGTCTAATACTACAGCAGCGAATACGATCCACACTGGGTGCACCAAAATTGATGCCATGTGCTAGAATAGCTACGGTTTAAACAAATCTGGTGCTCTGGTTTAGAAAATTAAGAGGCTGCTGAAAGTGATGCTATGAAGTAAGATGGCCGATCAATCGCTAGGTCGATTCTGATTACGTTTCCTTTATTTGCAACCTTGTGCCAGACTAATGTGATTTCAGCAAACAGATTGTCACGGTTTAAAGTTTTTTCTGCTTCTTTCCAAGAAATTATATTTTTTGTTCTCTATCCACATAATTCATTTTACACTTAATATCTTTCACAAAAACCTGAACAGAAGATATGTATGTATATCTGTGTGTGACCCACATTTTCGACCAGAATTTACCTACACAATATACTGAAAGGTCAAGCAACAATGTTGCTATTGTTAGGATTTAGTCTTTCAGCGTTCATACTGGCAGTGACTGCTGACTTACATTGGAGATCAAGTGACAACATGTTCCCTCCTTTCTCCAGAAATCTCCTCAGTATACTCCCAGTTTTCTATAATGGCATCCGGACGGATTCAGTTCTTCCCCCATTTCCACCTCTTCCAGTCTCCTTCATAGACTCATCAGGACTGTTCCCAGTACTTCGATAACGACTGGCATGACTGTCGCCTTCATATTACCCAACTTGAACGTCTATAGCAAGTTTTAGATTTTTATCTATCTTTTCATATTGTTATGAATAATCAAGAGTGATCTCCCCTTGTTTTGTTACTCTCTTCTTTGAGAGAGCTATTTCTATTTACTAGGACTATAAAAGGACACTATATTCGAACCTTGTATTCTCAGTTGAATAAAGCTTTCTTAAAGCCTACACCTGCGTAGTTTTGTCATTACATATATACTGTCAAATCTACGCCATAGTCAACAAGAACAGCGAAATTCGCTCACTATCTTGAATTTATTTTCTTCTTTTCCTATATCAAGTCCGGTCTTCTGGACTGGATTGAGTGATCCACTTGGATCCTAAAGTCCTGAAGGATATTGTGTAGACATTCTCTAGGATTTGTTCTGGTCTGTTCATATACGTGGGAGGGGGTTCTCGATTCTACAAAGTTTTTACAATGGAATTAGTATGTTTGGTCATTTGTATAGATTTTGGGAAGTGAATTAGTTCAAGAACCTTTTAGCATCTACGATTAAAAATAATATCTAGATAATTTATTAACAGTCGACGGAATATGTAACAGAGAAATCCGAAAGCCTATTGGGACAATGAAAGATGTCTTCCAGAAACTAAGCAAAGTATTAAAAGTTTGGAAAAGTCTTTAGAAACAAAGAAAAGAATACTGAACTGCTGTATCTAATCTCCTGTACAGCAGTAAATGTTAGACAATCTTCTCACGGATAAAGAAGAGACTTTATACGACAAAGATGTGGTCCTCTCGACAAATACTGAGGATACTATGGATTAAATATGTGAGTCATGAGTAATTTTTAAGGAGAGTCAGAACTACAAAGAAACATCTAATTGTATGAGTGCGGTATGGTGACAGGTTTTTAATAAAATCAGGGCTTAAACTTGTACAATACCCGGTTGTGTAGATTAATTCGTTAAGCGATCAGCTAGCTTACATTTTCACAGGTGAATTCGACGTGGTCAGAAATTTCGGGCGGCCTCTATGGTAGGAGGCGTCTATCCAAAAGCTAAGCAAAGTATTAAGAAACAAGAAAAATTCGTTAGAAAAAAAAAAAAAAAGATTATATTACTAAACTGGTACGCAATATCAGTCCTCCTATAAGACAGTGAATGCTGAACAATCTCCTCAAAGATGAAGAAGAGGTTTGAAGCAACAGAAATGTGTCTCTACAGAAGGATGCTGAGGATAAAATAGACCGAATTTTTTTTTTAGAGAAAATGGAAACAAAAAGGAAATATACTTAATTTCAAGAAGAGAAAAAAATTTAAAATTTTTAGGCACATAATGCGGAAAGACGGCTTGAAAAATCTGATACTCACAGGACAGATTGAAGGCAAGAGAGACAGAGGAAAACAACGCGTAACCTACCTAGTGAGCTTGGGTGAATGGATGGCGGAACAAGGTTTAGGAGAAATAACAACAAAATTATTAAGAGCTACGAAGTACAGGAAATAGTGGAGAGCTATGATCACCTATATGATGAGGGGACACAACATATAAAGAAGAATTAACAAACAAATTTATGCTACTGAACGAGGTATTGTATTTAAGTTATCAAAACAAAATGTGTACATGTTAACACCTCAGATGAATTAAGATTACAAGATATGAAAATCACGACTGGTGTAGCATAAGATATTTATTATTACTAGTCAAAGCCCCGTCTTAACCTTAATAATAATTAAAAAGTAATTCAGCAGACGATATTATTTATGGTAACGGGATTTTTGGTGATTTTCTTACTCGGTTCCCTTCGTTCGATACTGTGCGTTTTCTCGACCTTTTGGCTGGGATCAAAGTGTAGTATCTGCCCTCAGGCGTATAAACTACATTTCATCTGTCATTTGTGTCTCTGTCTGTGGACAGACCGCAACTGAAAATTTTACTGAGTGGTACTCGGCGAAACAGCTGCCCGCAGCAGTACCTCCCTTATTGCACTAAAGAGGGGGAATCGGTTATAATACCGATGCTGGCGCAATCGATGCTATTCAGTACCTAGATGGGTGACCGCTTGGGAATACCAGGTGCTCTAAGCTTGGATATGCGGGTGGTTTAATGGATAATGTGTCGAAATTGTTAATCGGAGAGACATGTTCGAATTCCCGTTGGGTTCGTGATCTTCACTTACACGTAGATACCCTTGGGAAAGGTATGAATCCGCCTCTCCTCTTCCTAGCTATGGGTTAATTAGTAAGATTTTTATCACTAAATTATCTAAAAAAATCTTACAATCTAAAAATATTTCTGACTTTAAATAACCTGCAATAGGTTGATAAGCCATAAAAAAACGAATCAATCAATAAAAGTGTACATTCCAATTGTTCTGTATAGGACAGCTAGGTTATGCTTTGCTTTCCTTGGCAAATAGGTTTTTCCCGGGCTGAAGTTGTTAGCCCCATGTTCAACCAATTCTGAATTCAGAGTTGCCCTTCTCTTAGACTGGTTGCTAACCAAGGCTGAAGAGCTCATTCTACCCTACTATTTAACTCCTATCTGGGGAGAAGAGATTAATTCATACCCTTCCCAAGGGTATTTGCGTGAATATAAAGAATTCGACTGGAATTCGACTCGGCTTCCCGAGTTCCTTCGAGCCGCTAAGCATTGCACCACCGGCGCATCCATTTTTTCTCATACCTTTTCCTTCTCCTCATTTTTATTATTATAAGTTTATTTACAAAGCAACCTGTGTGCATTTAGTTTTAATAAAGAAAAGGTAAAAAAAATGACAAGAGAAATGGACAGTGTCAAATTTGAGAGAAACAACCACCATTTATAGATGCCACTGTTTAACCATGATCGAATATCGACACTTACTGCCCGAGCACAGCTTTCTTCTTTGGGGAAAGACATTTTTTGCCTCAGGTTAAAATCAGGTCAACTGACAAATCACAATGATCTACGTCAATTAGAAAAGTTATGTTCATTAATTAAAGTTTCGTATTAGTTCAGTCATTCTCTTTCATATTACGCCGAGAATCAGATTAATTTTAAATTGGTTTTTAAATAACCTAACACGACATAAGTGAGAAAATATATGAAAAATTTTCCTCTTACTAAGGGTGTGTCCTCCCAAATCTTTTCACCGTTTTAATTTTTATGCTCCTCTCATTCTCCCCTCAAAGTATGTTTTATCAAGTCTTGACGTCCTTTATCTTATTCTATTTACAATAGCGTCATTCAGAATATAAAGTTCGGTTTCTTTTTTAACAAAGAAAACATTTTCCCAATATAACTTCTTAAAATCTTTTATATTATTTCTTAAAAACACATAGAACGAAAGCGCATTGGAGAGAGAAATACAAATGCAGAAGCATGTACACTTATGTTTCATACATTACGCAAAAACATTTGACGAGGTACGGCCCAAGTGTCTGTTTGAACTGCCAGGAAAGCTCGAACCACTTGGAATGGATGTCAGAATAATCCAGAATGTATACTGAGAGTAAACAGCCTACATAAGGACAGAACATAAATTGAATAGCTATACAAAAATAGAAAATAGAAAGAGGCGATGGGATCTTATCAGAAATGCTCTCAACCTTAGACGACTTCAGCATCAACATTAACAGAAGTAATAAACAAAATATACAACAGTGGCGAGATACCGGAAGATTTCACTAAATCCATCTTCATTGCGTTACCTAAGAGACCAGGTTTAAACGAATGCAATCAGGTTAATGACCCACATAATCAACCTAATGATACAAATTCTGATGAAAAGAGCGCGAAGTAGAATTAGACCGGAAATAGGAAAAGGATAGTGCGGCTTCGTCAAGGACACCGGAATAAGAAATGCGATATTCATGATCAGAATAATGACAGAGCGAGCAATACAAATGCAAAAATATGTGCACTTATGTTTTATAGATTACGCAAAAGCATTTGACAAGGTATGTCACAAGGATTTATTTGAACTGTTAGGAAAGCTCAATCTACTTGGAAAGGATATTAAAATAATCCAGAATTTATACTAGGAGCAAACCGCCTGCATACGGATAGAAAAGGAATAGGATAGGTACGCAAAAATAAAAAGGGATGTAAGACAAGGATGTGTCTTCTCACCGGACTTTTTCCTCTACACCGAAATTATCTTCAGAGAGCTGATGACTCAACAGGATATTGTATCGCAATCTTAACAATATAAGATACGCAAATGACACTGTGTTGTTGACAGACACAGAAAATAAAGTGCAGGAATCCTGTGCAGAGTAGTAAGGAAAGCGAGAACAAAGGACTAAACATCAATTATAAGAAGACAGAAAGTACGGCTGTCAGATAGTGAAAAATTCAAACTACGAAGTAGATACTATTTACATTATTCGGACTACTGTTCTCAACTTTGTCGACATATCTATTACAACGTTTCGACCGATATTCTAACCACCTGAATAAGGTCGGAGCGTACATCGGCCGAAACGTTGTAATAAATATGGAGACAAAGATGAGGACAATAGTCAGAATAATGTAAATAGTGTACATAATAACTCATCTCAAAAATATAGACAGATACGAAATGGATGAGTCAAGATCAAACAAGTACAGAAGTTTTAATATATAAAAATGTTTTAACTGAGGATGGAAAATGTAACACCGAAATCCGAAGAAGCATTTAAAAGCAAAAAAAATGTCTTGTCAGTCATCTTCAACGAAATCTGTATAAAAGAGGTATTGCTGCCTAAATGCATAATTATACACACACGCACACATATATATATATATATATATATATATATATATATATATATATATATATATATATATATATTTGCTGTTTTCGTATAATTTAAGTATCTTTAAACATGTCCTCCTAGACTGTCTGCAATGCAAGGCTCGGTAGCTCAGTCTGTTTAGCTATTTAACCCATAGCTGGAGGAGGTGAAATGGATTCATGCCTTCTCCAACTAAGACGAAACTTGAACCTGGCTAGCCGACTTCATATACCTCTATGATAACCTTTACGCTCCCAGCACGGCACTGGTTTAAATGTCATTTTTTCATAAATCCGTCTTTGACTATAACTTAGTACACCTAGATTGGCCTGTCACCTTGATTTCTAAGATGCTTGTTTAATAGATCTCTCCCTTTTCTCGAACTGTTTTTCCAAAGCACATTATAAGTCTGCAAACAAAAACATTCTTAAGAAACACAGATGAATTTGCTTCGGTTCAAAGCTATCCATCAACTTGACAGAATCTTTGAAATTGGCCTCTTGGTTTATAACATTAAAGCGTAATAGCTATTGTTCATTTAAGACTCGCTTCAAACCCCAGTGAAATTATCTGATCCTAGGTAGACATTGATTTGTCCTATTTTCCATTTGAAGAACTTTTTCAGTTTGGATTTTGTCATATTTTTTAGTTAGTGTTGATAGGTGAGATGGCTGACTAGACCTTTCTTTACAAGTAGCAAATTTTTCGATCTCGGCCTGGTGTGTCAACGATGGACGCATCCCTTAGTAACCTGCGTGACGCACGATGCGATATTGAGTTATATTTTTAGGCATTCTCATTATATCAAAAAGGTTGCTTTTAAATCAGAATGCCCTTATCCTCGATAGAAGAGCATTAAGATAGCTATTGAACTCTATCCATTTGGTTTTATATCAGAGGTGAGGTGCTTTCACCACGGCTGAGTGTGTTCATCTTCAACACATAAAGACACATATAATGTTTTTGGGATTGATAATGTAGTGGTCTCCCATTACTTTCTCCACTGTGATTTTATTGAGACACAACCTCTAGTTAGTTTCTTCTATGTACTGTGACTCTTCAGAACATGTGCGTTCATGACTCTCCACAACCTCCTATCCTTAGTAGCTCTTAGCAATGTCTTTACTATCCATCCCACCTTCTCTTCTGCAATCCATTTACACAAACTCGTCAGGTTTCTTACTGAAATTTACACCGTGTCTCTCTTGCTTTCCGTTGAAACACCGGTTCTCGTACGATCACCGAAGTTAAGCAACGTTGAGCTAGGTCAGTACTTAGATGGTCGACCGCTTGAGAACACCAGATGCTGTAAGCTTGAATGTGTGGTTGGTGTAATGGATAACGGCTCGAAATTGGAAATCGGAGAGCCGAGTTCTAATTTTTGTCAGGTTCGTCATATTCAGTTGGAAAACGTATAAATCCACCTTTTCTCCCATCACTTATTGGGCGGGGGGGTTTAATTAGTATTTCTATCACTAAATTATTATTTTCTAAAAAAATCCTTGCAATCTAAAAATGTTTTCTGGCTTTAAATAACATGCAAAAGGTTAATAAGTCGTAAAAAACAAATTAGTCAATCAAAACCCCATTTGTTTTCAGTATGTCCAGTGTGTGTCAAAATTTCTAAGCAGTGACTTACATAAAATGTGCAAAGTGAACGGAAATTATTTCAATTAAAGTTCAGTGAATTGTAAATAGAAAAAGAAATCTGAAAGTGGTACAACCTGCTCGACTAATAGTAAATGCTAACAAATGAAAGTATGAGTTTTTCTTCAAATAGTATGTCGTTTAATAAGCTGCCTAACGAACAGCCAGTCAGAAGGAAGGATAAGGTTATTGTCCAAATGGACATTTTACCAAGTCAGCTTTTTGTACATTCTGAATGATAAGTGAACTTTTTTATTTGCTTTCTTTTTAGCTAGATTTCATTTTTTAAATTAATCTTCTTTAATAAAAACAAATTTTTTCAGAAGAAATAAAAAAGATGGTTTATCTCCACTATCATAAAAATAGTATATTCCTATGAAATCATTTGAAATAGCGTAAAACAGTGTTTCTCATGATATGTAGTAACGTTGCCGGTAAATTTGCAGATAATACCCCAGTGACCATTTTTTTTAAAATGCGTTATTCCTGGTGTATAAAAGCCTGATTATTACAAAAATAGCAGTAAAAATTGATGAAACTCTACAGCTTACGAGATATTACCAATCTTCGTTGGGTCTCGGGTAGAGCCTTACCACCTTAGGAATCTGTGAAGGCGCTCGGTATGGTGAGGGATTGTCTTCAAAAATAGAAATCAAGCAGATGGTCAGGCTGTATCCGGGACTCAACGAAGATTGGTAATATCTCCTAAAGTTTTCTCAATTTTTATTGCTATTTTTGTAATAATTGGGCTTTTTTTACAACAGAAATAATGTTGTTGTTTTTTTTAAAATTGGTCATTGGGAATTATGAGGGGGTACTATAATTTTAACAGTACAGTAACAAGATTTAACCCTTTGAATCCTGATTTGTTTAATTTGATTATCATAATTATCAACCTTTTGCAGGGTTTTAAAGCCAGAAAATATTTTAGATTCTAACTTTTTTTTTTTTAGATAGTAATGATTTATTGATACAAGTCCTACTTATTAACCCATATATGGATGAAGAAAATATGAAGTCATACCTTTTCCCAGGGGTATTTGCGCATAGATGAAACCTGCAAGACAAAGTGTAGCATCTGATACGATCTAACACAGTGACCACTGCTTCGCTATTCTGTTTAAAGCATACTTCCGGTTACTGTCGCTGTTGTAATGCATCAAAACGTTAGAAGTGCCATCTGTAGTGTCTCGTTTTAACCTCTAACAACAACACAAAATTCATAATCCTACCCTCTCACACTATCTACAAAATTGGTAAATAAATTAGTTACCCCAAATACTAGGATATTTACCACCACGCCCCCAAAAAATTGGAGATATAATTAGGAAGAATATTAAATCAAACCCCACTTTAGATGCGGGTAGTTACCAAATAAAATTCTTTAACTGTAAATGCACTTGCACCGACGAAACATCTCGAAATCTAAAAGCCCGTGTCTACGAGCAAAAAAGGGATTGACGTTTGAACAACTCTTTAAACTCGCTCGTAATACACAGGAACAATACTGGCCATAACTCTGATTTTATAAATGCCGCCCTAATTAAAAAAAAGAACAATTCTTTACGTCGAAAGTACTCAGAGGGATTACTAATAAATATTTCATCAATTATTAGGTTGGTGCAAAAATAATGACGTAATAATGTCGTTTATTGACGTTAAAAAATACGTCAAAAAACGACATTATTAAGTCATTATTTTTGCACCAACCTAATATAGACACACGTCAATAACATTATATTACATTAACAACCTTTATTAAATCAATTCTTAAAGAATATACTTATGAATATACATTATCATCTGAATCCCGCACAAACAAACTAGAATTATTACATAATTACATACATAAAGCAATATTTGCGTATTTTTAAATTAGGCTTGGAATTTCTTAATTTCATGGAGCTTCGAAAGAAACTGTCGTCTCTCCTTGAATTCAGAACGCCATAAATTATGTTAGAATTGTTTAAGTCAAACGCATATAAGACCTGATTAACCAGTCAAACAACGCAAAAAAATAACAGAATTTCTTTCGTCTTTTCTCCATAACGCATTCTACGATGACGCTTTAATAAAAGTAAAATATCATTGATAAAGGTTTCTTATTTATTCTTTATTATGTTATGTTATAATTACTTATTTATATATATATATATATATATATATATATATATATATATATATATATATATATATATGAAGAAATATACTCTTAAGGTGTGCTATATTTATTGGATAAAGTGCTCAATATCAGAGATAGAGCGTGTGTAAATATAAAAGTGAACATTGAAGTCAACACTTAGAGGCAACAGACTGTTTCATGTTAGGCGTCTAGCATGAAACAGCCTGTCGCCTCTAAATGTTGACTTCAATATTAGTTCTTTTTTCGTAGCAGATTTAATGTTCAGTATAGAGCTTAAAAAAATTCACAGTGTGAGATAGGCAAGAAGTAAGCAACATCAGCACGGCAAAGGGAACTCCTTTAAAGGCAAGGAAGGACAAAAATATTTTAAGTCAAGTGATAGCGATTGCTGTATGAGTCCTACGATTTTTGAATCAAGCACGGGCAACGCCGGGCCATGCTGCTAGTATATATATATATATATATATATATATATATATATATATATATATATATATAAAACAATATGTAGGATTTAATCTCTTTTCTTATTTATACGTATATATATCAATGTTAAATATTAATAATTCATGTTTTATTTTATCTCCAGCGTTATTTTTGTTAATTTTTATGATTTTTTAACATTCAGTCGGCAGAAAAGTTGATGGCGAAAATAATTGCTTAACGGCTGTCATCGCGAATGTTTATAACAGGATGCTCCTAAACAGAATCTAACCAATTGTTCAGCCATTATGAAGAATTAACTAGAATGAATTTTGAAAAAATAGATCCAATGTTGTTTATATAAGATCGTTTCGTCGCCTAGTAATAAAACTGATATGTGTGCTTATTTGTAGATTTTAGGATGGTTTTTGATTCTTTGTCGTCGCCCATTGACTGTTAGTAAAACTATGAAGAAAGTCATGAAGACGGTCAGACTCCTGGGAACTGATCTCTCGTCCAGTATGAGAAGACATAAGTGACAGATGTCATTAAAAAAGTAATGAACGGTTACAGAATATCAGTCCTCCTATATGTCAGTGAATTCTGGAAAATATACTCACATACAGACAAGGGAATAAAAATATGGCTCTAGAGAATTATGTTAATAGCATGAACTGAACATATGAACAACGACGAAGTTCTTAAAAAATTGAAACAAATACGAAACATAATACTTAACATCATTGCATTTTCTAGTGCACATAATAAGAAAAAAGGGCTTGGAAAATTTGGCACTCACAGGGCATACTGAAAGCAAGAGTAAAACAACGCATAACCTACCTAACGAGTTTTTGTAAATGGATGGTACAACAGGGTTCAGACGCGATAGACAGATAAAAGACAGAATTTACTAAGAGCTACAATGTGGAGAGCCGTGATCGCCAACGTCATGAAGGGACATGTCACAAGTTCATAGAAGTGTATTCTCGGGCAGTTTGTAACATCTATTCATCATCTCTCAGATGGACAGAGTGCGCTCAGGGGCGGCTCCTTCAAAAGACAGAGTAGAGTCGCAACTGAGGAAAAGTACAATGAGAGGTGCCCAACCCCGGGGAACAGCTGCCCGAGGCCGCGTCCTCATTGTACCAGAGAGAGGGATCGGTGCTCGCACCGAGGCCAGCGCAACCGACGGTTGCGTGGGCTGCGGGGATTTTTTGTTCTTAGCCTTGGTGTACGCGCTCGGGTCACCACCTTAAAAACTGACATTGTGTCACAACTCCTCTTAGTGGGGAGACAGATTAAATAGCTAAATACATACTGAAGGCCTATGGAGTACCAATTCGAATAGTCTCGGCTGTCAATATTCTAACACATATTGTGATACAGGTACTATCACCAGATGAAAATCACTTGTTTTGTTTTTTTTTATAATTTCACCCCAAGCAAAGCAATAAAGCCACTAAGATGTACGAGGTTACTGAGTGTTAAAGAATATGAGGAAAACTACTTTTAAGTGGAGAGGACAATAAAAGAATAAGAATTAAGAAGATCGAAGATAACGATTGATCATCTGGGTTCATACAGGGAGACACACAGTCCTATTTTTATTTATCAATGCCCTTAACTAAGCAATGAGATTTGAAACTGTTTGGGTTTACCTAAAAAGAAGCAAGAGATAATCACTACACTGGAATCATCATTAGAGATGTTGCAGATCTCGCTCTTGTATCCAACACACGTAAACAAGTACAATATTTTAGTTAAGTTAGACTCTATATAAATTAAATCAAAATAGAATGTATTTATTTTAATCAAGTAGATCTTATGATATTCAAATGTGACAATTTAAATGAAGCAGATGATTTTTATATCTATACTTCAGCTCATAAAAATACATAGATGTTAGAATTACAATGGTATAAACAGCAGTGTCAAAAATGAATAACATTCGGAACTTAAACAGAAAAATGTCTCGAAAGAGAAACTCTTTTGCTCAAAAGTAAAAAAACCAATCCTCTGGTACCGGTCAATCAACTGGACATTAACAACATCACTGACAAAACAATCTCGCTAGTATGTACACGCGGACATTGAAAGCAGCTGTAAATGTCAAATGTAAATAAAAAGGCCTAATGAAGAACAATATAACAATAGACTAAAATTTATGGACGTAATTTGTGGATTTTTGTTTAGTTTTGTTTAGCGGCATATCAACTTCTCAATGGGTTACTTGATACCGTAATCTAAGTATTTTGAACGCAATTGCGTGTCTCGAAATAAAGATATGTATTTTGGGCCATTTTACTATCAAATGTATTCTTGGTAATTCTACTGTAAAATAGATATTGCTGACCATTTTGTTATAAAATCTATTATTGGTAATTCTAATATAAAATAGGTTTAGCTGGAAATTTTGCTATAAAATCTATTGTTGGTAATTTCAAATATAAAATAGATACTGCTGGCTATTTTGCTATAAAATTTACTGTTGGTAATTCTAACTATAAAATAGGTATAGCTGGCCATTTTGCTACAAAAGTTTATTTTATGCTTTCATAGTGTCCTCTTTTTGTTTAGGCGTTCACTATTTACCCATAGCTGGAACCCTAACAAGTGCTACCTGAAAAAATAACGACTTTTGGCTGAAAACTTTCTCTACCCAACAGTGTCTTTTTTAATCGAATTTAACCCACGTAAGGCAACCAGAAAAAGAAAAAAAGGCCAACTTAATTATCACTGTGTGTCATCAATGGCAATACAAACTAGCCAGAACGTGACTAAGACGAAAATGTAATGTGGATTCAGGATTACCCGCCAGAAATACATGCAGGGACACCAACCCATGTGCGACAGAGCACTATAAATACCACGATATTATGCGACTGTTGGTCAGATCAGTCTCCTTAAGGGGTACCAAAGAGTTACTACCAGTCAGAAGCAGCAGCCAGCGAACTGCCAACCCGGTACCTCAATAACGGAAAAACGCAGCCACTGATTAGTCGGATCATTAAAAAGTTAAAACAGTTAAATGATTATGGCCTTGGAAGAAAGAAAGGACCGGTGAACCATATTCTAAACAGAAAACAAGGGACAATCATCTATTCTTGGTCAATAAACATGGAACGAGTGTGAGATTGGGCTGCCTGTGTCTGTTGTAGTTACTATATACATAAATAGGCGTGTATACTTTCGATGCGTCCCTCGTAATCTACTACTGCTCAAGTTCTGTCCAGAAAGAGACAACTGTTTTATACTAAAGGGAAAACCTGCTGTGGGTAACGACGCCTTAGGCCCCATTCAAATATTCCCAACTGGATCTCGAAACAACAACCCCAGACGCCGTAAGAAAAGCACAATTATCTAACAAACGAAACAGACCTGCAATTATTTCATAGTTGTGAATATGTCTTTAGATATAAGAGAAAAAAATGATACATAGTAAATTCCTAAAGCCAATAACATAAAGTGCATCCCTGAGGTCAATGACAGTGCATTCCGCAAGCCAATGACACATATGCCTCGCCCAAATGAATGGAAAATAATACATTACTCAAGCCAAAATATAATGCATTTCCCAAGAGAGAATATACTATTACACAAGCGAATAGCATATAGTACAATTCGCAAGTCAATTACGCATACTATTTTCATTTTCCTTAAGTTTTCACCTTGTTAAAGTAATAATTTACAAAATAAAACATTCTTATTCTTCCCTGTGCCGTGTCCCTTCAAGAGGTACAAGATCTTAATAAATTTTGTGTTTTTGTTATCTCTCATAAATCTTGTTCCACCATTTTCTCAAGTTCACTAGGTAGGTTATACGTTGCCCTTCCTTTTGCTTTCAATCTGTCCTGTGAATATCTAATTTTCCAAGCTTTCCCCCACCCCCTCATTTCCATTTTGTTTCTATTTTCTCTAAAACTTCTTCGTTTGTCACATGTTCAGTCCATAGTATTCTCAGCATCATTCTGCAGAAGCATATCGTGATTTTCCAAGCGTTTCTCAGATTTGGCACAAGGCCGAAAGTATGGTGCACCCAGTGAGGATCGAACTCACTACTCAGTCGTAATTGTTCTAGCTAACCATTACACCAACTCGAGGTACCCCTGCAGAACCATATAACTGTTACTTGAAGAGATTATCCTACATTCATTGCCATAAAGGAAGACTGATGTTACGGAACAGTTCACTATTCTTTTATTTGTCTCAAACGAATTTTTTTTTTTTCTGTTTCTTAATACTTGGCTTAGCTTTTGGAAGTTACATTTGGCCATCCCATCTTCGGATTTCACTGTCGCATTTTCCACCCTCTTTTAAGACACTTTCCCAAATATTTATATAGTAGTACTTCTTTGATTTTGCTATCACCAATCTGTAATAAGCCAGTTAAGCTGTTCTTTTTGCTAACATCCACGCATTCTATATTCTTGCAATTGATGTTTAGTCTCGTTTTCCTTCACTACCTTCTATAGAAATTCTTGTAGTTTCCTTTCGGTGTATGCTATCAGTCATCTGCATATCTTATGTTGTTAACATTGTAGCCGTAAATAATGAATACTAGTAGAACTTCTAATTCTCTCAGAAAGGCCTCACTGTAAAGGTTGAACAAGTTCATTGATAAAACAGTGAAAAACACATCCTTGTCTTACGCCCCTTTCTATTTTTGTATATTTATTGAATTCCCTTTCGTAAGATCAAATTGGCGGCTGATCTCATTGTTTTTAATGAAGGCAAAGAATGGTTTCTTAATTTTAACACCTCTAAAAACTAAACTTCAACATGGCTGATGCTTCCCGCCAGAAAAACGACTAGTTGCTCCTTCTCGGGTTACCAATTTCGACTAACATTAAGTGGAAAAACTATATTGAATCCATTACTAGGTCAGAAAGTTGGCTGACTATGTCGTGCTAGACATTCATTCTCTCTAGAATCTATCATACATATCTATAAGTCTATCATTCGTCCATGCTTAGAATATTGCTGTCACATATGGTCCGGTGCTCCTGCTATTTATTTAGAGATTCTTGATAAAATCCAAAAGGTGAATAAGCAATATTATTGGTCTTGTTCTGGCGTCTCTGCTTCAGTTATTTTCCCACCGCTGTAATATTGCTTCTGTGTGCTTTTTCTAGAAATACTTTCATGGTAATTGTTTGGATGATCTCTTCGCTATGGCACCTATATTTTATTAATTTAAGCGAAGTTTTAGGTTGGCAACAAGGCTTCAACAATTTTCAGTTGAATTGGCTAGATGCAACCGTAACTTCTATGCTAACAGTTTCTTTTCTCGCAATTCTGGCTTGTGGAACTCTCTTCCGGCTCCGTCTTTTTCGGCCAACTTTGATCTTCAAATATGTAAATGTAATGTTAATTGTTATCTACTGTCTTCCTGATTACATTTCTATTGTTCTCGCTCTTTAATGTTTTCTAATTCTTTCACACATAATAACGTCTTGTATCTTAGTGACTTTACTACCTTATAGGAAGAAATTTGATTTTTTTAAAAGTCGGTTTGCAGTCAGAATAGTTTCTGGATTATTCTAAAATGGCACTGACCAAAAACAAATTTTATAGAGAATTAACAAGAATTAAATCACCTTATAATTTTGTGTTTTTTTCTTGGATTCTTTCAAGCAAAATAAATTTCCTTAGCAAAATAAAAAAAAGTTTTCATTTCCATGTCATTTTCTAGGGTAGTTGTTGCTCTCCTTGGCATAAGTTCGCGTAAACTCACTTTATTGCAATATGAAAACAACAAACAGCCTGAACCAATTCATTTTACGCGTTACTGATACGTGTAACCGCAGAAGAGAGAGTTTATAGAAGATAGAGATTAGATTCGTATTCATGTCAAAGTAGACGCCAGATTGACAACAGGCAATCAGCCAGCCTGAATTCCTGCCACACCATATTAGATATGATTGTCACCGGAGAGAAGGAAGGATTTGAGGACATCAGAATTGAAAGTTAATAAATAGACCTGAAACATCGATCATCTATACTAGGTACGTTCACTAATTTGGTATATCTAAGGTTAATGAAATTTTTAAAATTAAATAGCTTTCTTGAAGCTTTCATTTTAGCTTTAATTAAAAGCTAAAGGATTTAAAATCTACTATTTCTAATAAGCAAAATACTCTGTGGTGTATTTCACAGGAATTATATTGATCGAAATTTTTCCAATAAAATTGATAAAAACGGACATGTTGACACATTTGTAAAAAAAAATTAATTCTCCGTTTTAAAAATCTTGCAAAAATAAAAAATATATTTCTGAAAAGTTATTTGAGAAAAATTAGCAAATTTCAAGTTAAATTAATCTTATTTGAAACAAATATTACTTACTTATAGCATACAATGTTGTGCACAAGCATTTCTTAACCACGGAGTTTTGTTTTTCTTATGTGTTAACCGATTTATTGACAGCCGATTGAACACTGAACGTGTTCATAATTAAGTATGGTGGAGCAGACGATAAAGTTTATCTAGAGGGTTTTTCCTCGTAAGTGGGGACATCCTTTAATACACGTAACCTATTAATGATAATTTTGTAGATTTGATCATCCATATTTCAGAAATTCTGCACGTATATACACATGCAAAAACAAATCGAAATTCTTTTAAAAGTATCCAGAGTCGCCAGATTGTAATAAGCTTTGCAGCATATGATTAGTAAATATAATTATACTTAATAATATTTCTTAACAGTTATCACACTGAAACTGAATTTTAAAAAAATTAAAAACTTTATAAATTATTCAATTTAAAATTGTAAAAAATTTTTAATTTTAGGAAAAGCTTAGTCATTAAATTTTAAAAATAGAAAAATAATAAAGAAATCTCCTGAAATAAGCATTTATTCTTAAAACATTAAATTGTATATTTAAGTATGCTTGAAACCTGTGCTTGATGTGATCTGGCAATTTTTAAAATGTTAGGCATTATATGTGTTAAACATATTCTCATTTCCTCGTGAATGCATTTGATACTTGATCTAGGTTTGCATTTAATGTTGTTAAGTGTAGAAAATCCTAATCCATAGAGAAGTGATGTAGAAAATTACAATAAAATATTCAATGCTTTACTAGGTATTGACGGTTATTCTTCTTCAATGGAAATCTAAAATTGATCGATGGACACCTCTTCTTGCTTGATTTGTAAACCACAATCAGTAGATATAGTGACCAACTCCTCTTCCTCTGTTAAGGATTAACCAACGTCATCAGGTGAAATGTTAATCAACTTCGATATGAAAAATATGTACTTGGTGTCTCTAGTTTTACATATATATATATATATATATATATATATATATATATATATATATATATACTAGCAGCATGACCCGGCGTTGCCCGTACTTGACTCAAAAATCGTACGACTCACACAGCAATCGCTATCACTTGACTTAAAATATTTTTGCCCTTCCTTGCCTTTAAAGGAGTGCCCTTTGCCGTGCTAATGTTGCTACATGCCTTACTTCTTGTCTATCTCACACTGCGAATTTTTTCTAAGCTCTATACTAAACATTAAATCTGTTACGAAAAAAGAACTAAACAAAACACAAAACGATCAGCTTTAAAAAAAAAGGACTCGTAACTGGAAAAACCGAATGAAAAAAGAATGTTAACAACAAATACATTTTCACACCCCACCCAGTTCTGCGGAATCAGAATCAACGTTGAGTTTAAGCAAGCGAGTGAGCCAATTGGAATAAAGTGCCATGCAGATTAAAATTTATCCCACTTGTGACGAATGCAGCTATCGATTTCTTTTGCATGCTAGTTAACATTCGTGTCAATCAGCTGTTGGCTCTCTCGCTGGCCAAAAGAATTTTCCTGCCTATTCGTGGCAGCCAGCTATAGGGTCACACTCTGGCCAGTAGAAAATGTCCGCAAACTACATGAAAAGTGCCGTAGAAGCATGAAAAAATCGATTATTTCCACTATCGATGAGAGTTGGGAAATGCAAAGTCGGTCTTGGTCTTCCCGCTAACTTGGAGCATGTGCATGTAAATTTTGGTGAAAATCCGTCGAAAATTGCGGCCGTTCATTATTTACGCACACACACATCCTGCCTTTTATATATATATATATATATATATATATATATATATATATATATATATATATATACAAAAATAATTCATAAATTACTCTTCTCTTAACATGCGGAGCACCCTGCTAGATTTTAGGGCGCATTTGTAAGAAACACTGTTATATAGATTCCGTTTTTTTTTTTTTTTTAGTCTTTTGGTTATCGTAAACCAGCTAAAATATGATCATCTTTCATTAAATATTTATTAAAATTTGACTAAAATGGCCCATGTAAACAGATTGTTTCGTACTGTGCCTTCAAATGAAGACAATTTGCCATTCTTGGAAATCGGCATTTGAAATCATAAGGATTTGGAGGTGTGGAGGACCAGAACTCCAACTACAGACTCCCTAAGGAAAAAAACAATTATCTAACAAACGAAACAGACCGGCAAATGTTTAGTTGTGAATATTTCTTTAGATACAAAAGAAAAAAGAAATAATACATATAATACCCCTCAAGCCAATGACAAATAGCACATGCCTCAATTCAAAACAAAATACATTCCCCAAGACGGCACATAGAATATACTATTCCTCAAGTCAATTGCATATACCACAATTCGCAAGTCAATGACACATACTATTTTCATATTCTGTAAGTTTTCACTTTATTAAAGTAATAATTTACAAAATAAGATTCTTATTCTCTTTGCAGAGTCTCTTCAAGAGGTTGAAGATGGTGGTTCTCCAAATTGATTTTTGTAGCTCTTAATAAATTTTGCCTTTTGTTAGCTCTCCTAAAACTTGTTCCACCATTTACTTAAGTTCACTAGGTCGGTTATACGTTGTTTTTCTCTGTTCCTTTTGCCGTCAATCTGTCCTGTGAGTATTCGATTTTCCAAGCCCTCTTTCCTCCTATCATTTTTGTTTCCATTTTTTCTAAAACTTCGTCGTTGCTCGCATGTTCAGTCTATGGTATTCTCAGCATAATTCTGTAGAAGTACATTTCTAGTGCTTCAAGTCTGTTCATCATCTGTGAGGAGATTGTCCAGCATTTACTGTCATTTAGGAGGACTGATATTACGTAACATTTCAATATTCTTTATTTGTTTCGAACGAATTTTTTCCTATTTCTTAATACTTGGCTTAACTTTTGGAATGCATTTTTGCCCATCTCAGTGAGACTTCGGATTTTAGTGTCGCACTTTAAGTCATCTGTTAAAACACTTCCCAAATATTTAAATTGTAGTAGTTGTTAGGTTTTGGTATCTCCAATCTGTAATTTGCCTGTTGATCTTTTACTTTTGCTAACAACCACGCATTCTATATTCTTGCAATTGATGTTTTCTCTTCTATAGGAATTCTTGTAATTCCCCCCACCCTGTGTCTGCTATCAACACTATGTCATCTTTATATCTTATGTTGCTAAGATATAGCGGCCAATAATGAATACTGGTAGAACTCGCTGTAAAAGGTGAATAAGTCCAGTGAGAAAACAGAGAGAGAACACATCCTTATCGTCTTACGTCCCTTTCTATTTTGTATATTTATTGCATTTCCTTTCGTAACGTCAAATTGGCAGATGATCTCTGTGTTGTTAACTCGGGCAAAGAATAGTTTGTTAATGTTAACACCTCTAAAACTAAACTTCCATCCATTAATCATGAGAGAACTCTTTCTACCATCTATCAACATGGCTGATGCAGCCCTCCAGGAAAATAACTAGTTGATCCTTGTCGGGTTAACATTTTCGACTGGCATGAGGTAGAAAAACAACTTTGAATCCCTTGCTAGGTCAGCTGCTAAGAAAGTTGGTTCACTGTGTCGTGCTAGACATTCATTCTCTCTAGAATCTATCTTTCATATCTATAAGTCTAACATTCGTCCATGCTTAAAACTTTGCTTTCGCATATGGCCCGGTGCTCCGGCTATTTATTTAGAAATTCTTGATAAAATCAAAAAGTAAATCAACAATATTATTGATCCTGATCTAGCGTCTCTGCTTCAGTCACATTCCTACCACCGTAAAGTTGCCTCCCTGTGTCTTTTCTAGAAATACTTTCAAGGTAACCGTACAGATGAGTTCTTCGCTATTTTACTTTTACTTTATGAAGTTAAGCGCGCAGTTCTAGATTGTCAACATGGTCTCACCAATTTTCAGTTCAATTGGCAAGATGTGATGCTAAGTTCTATGCTAACAGTTTCTTTCTTCCCAATTCTCGCTTCCGGCTCCATGCTTTCCGGCCGATTTTGATTTTAAGAAAAGTAAATGCAATATCAATCATTATCTACTGTCTTCCTGATCACTTTTCTATTGTTCTCGCTACTTTATAACTTTTTATAATTCTTTCATACATATTAACCTCAAGTGTCTTGGTGGCATTACTGGAGTAAATTGATTTTTCTAAAGACGGTTTGCAGTCATTATAGGTTATGGATTATTCTAAAACGACACTGATGAACAAAACAAATTTTATAGAGGATTAACAAGAATTAAACCACCTTAAGATTTTTTTTTTCTGATTCTTTTAAGCAAAATAAATTTCCATAGCAAAATAAAAAAGGTTACATTTCAATGTCATTTTCTAGGGTATCTGTTGCTCTCCTTGGTGTAAGTTCACGTAAACTTACTTTATTGCAATATGTAAACAACAAACAGCCTGAACCAATTCGTTTTCTGTGTTATTGCCACGTGTAACTGATACAAGTTCTGGCGGGTACTGGGAAGTAGTGGATTTATAACTTACCCAAGGGTATTTGCGCCTAAGTGAATATAACGAACAGGACTGGAACTGAAAATCGCCATTCCAGTTTCTAATTCCGTGCCGTTATTCATTACACCACCTGCACATCCAAGCTCACATCACCTGCTATTCCTAGGCTATCTCTCTCTCTCATATATATATATATATATATATATATATATATATATACTAGCAGTATAACGCGTCTTTAAGCGGGTCTTTCATTACTGGGAATTTTGTTGTTCAGTTGAAGCAGTTTAAGTTTAAAGTCAGCCCACCCGAAAATCAATATTAGTAACAACATTTGGGTGCAACTGAGGCACATCCCTAAATGGGGGAGGGGTAAAAATTTGAATGGGGGTGGCCCTGAAAAGGGAACTGTATAATAATAAATAATATTGTTGTAATAATTTAAACTATTTATTTTTATTAATTTTTTTTATGAAAGATATATATCCAACATATAGTAAATAGTAAAACCTTGCTGAGAGTTATAATGGACAGGAAGTAGTGGAGAGCCATTGTCGCCAAGAATTTGAACTTAAAACCGGCACTGATGAATTATCTATCAAACAAAAATAATTCATCAAAATCGGATGAAAACTGGAAATGCATAAACATCAGATCACACGCACACATGCATACATACATACATATACACACACATTTTGATAACTATATATATATATATATATATATATATATATATATATATATATATATATATATATATATATATGAAGCTTTGTACCATAGTAGTCAACACTGCTTGGGGATTGGCAGTTTCCCGCCTTAAGCTATCATCATACTATATATATATATAATGCAACTGAGATAATATGTGGAAATTACGAGGATATAATTTAACTAAATTCTTATACAGATGACGCATGCCAGAAAAACTCGCTCAAGTCTGGAAAGAACGGACTGGGCAGCTCCAGACCAGATATGACAGCAATATTCCATCTTTGGTCTAACTACACTCTTGTAAAGATGAAGCCTGACAGTAGGATTCTATCAGGTCTGGAAGGAAAGGACTGAGCAGCTCCAGTCCAAATATGACAGCAATAATCCATCTTTGGTCTAACTAGACTTATGTAAAGATGATGCATGACAAAAGTACTTGCTGGGGGAAGAGGAAACGACGCCGTGAAAGTATCTTGATGTGTCTGAACTCCGTGGTACGTAAATTTTTTGCCCAATTAACCCTTTTTATTATAAGAATATCATTCCCTTCTTTCCAAGATTTTCCGACTTAAAAACTCATTCCAAATAATATGTATATACAGGGTACTCAAAAAAAAAAGGAACATTTATTATCAATGTTTTATTTTTCAGAAATAACTGGCCTTGAATAACCCTGAATAAATTTCTTGAATATTTATGACCTTGAATAATCATTCAACTCTCGCATAATTACATAACTTTGATTTTTTATGATTGATTAATTGCTGTTCAGTTTTGTGATTCGTCATTTAAAGGTTATTTGCAGATAACTTTCGTCTTTCGTTTTGTCATTCTTGTATGGCTATACAACGAACTGATTTTGGGCCTCAAGTTATCATACTTTTCAAAGAACATCCGGCGTTGTAATTGACGAAATATTCAGGGTTACGTCAGTCGACATCAGTTTTCAACGGTTGTCTCACATCTTTCTGAATTTACCGCTTTCTTACGTGGCACCCAGTATTATTAAAAATCTTCCATATATTCTATATTTTTATTGAGGCGTTTTACAAATTTAATAGCAACAGAAAATGTTGATGGATTTTTAAACGACAGTAATTTGTTTTAATTCATAACTATTTATAAATAAACTGAAGGATACTTCAATAAACAAAACTTCAATAGAATGTTAGGGTATTGTAGCGTCTTGAGTATGACGATAAACTACATCCAACTGCAAAATCTCTGATCGGAAGGCTTTGCAGAACATGGAACCACCTCTTAATTGCTATTGATCCAAGGTCCACCCTGACCTGAGGTGGTAACACCTGTTAGGGTTCCAGCTATGGGCAAATAGTTAGCCCCCAGATTGGGGTCAAAACACTATGGAAATAAAATGTACAATTTTGTAATATTGCCAGCAATGCATTTTCATAGTAAAGGAATTACCAGCAATAGATTTTGTAAAGAAATATCAGCAATACATAGTTGTAAGGAAACAAAATATTACCAGCTTTTTAAAAAAAGAGAAAAATATTACCAGTAATACATTTCTATAAAACAAGATAGTTCCAGAAATACATTTTTGTAAAAGAAAAATTGCCAGCCACACATTTTTGTAAAAGAAATTACTGATACCCCTAAGAAAATTAATTTCGGCATTAAATGACCCACAAGGAGTTGATATGCCGTAAAACAAAAAAAAAACAAAAAAAAACAAGGTATTGTAATTCAAAAAACAAAAAGTTCAATAAACGATAAGGGTATTTAAATCGATTTGATTCTGATGAAGTTTACCGTCAATGAGAAATTTGTGAAAAATTAAAAGATTTTTTAATCCCCCAAAA
>OZ010572.1:125854485-125991985 GCA_963932145.1 Acanthosepion lycidas
TATATATATATATATAAACTTTATTTCAATCCTTTGTGATCTTCCAATCCTTAGCTATGATTAATTAATGATGAACATGTTATTTTCGTTTATGATCCAATTTATCACAATTCTTCTGTTAAGCCTGGAGAGCAAATATACATCCTTATTTCTCAAAGTAGAGTCCAATAGTGTTATAAAAACCTCGGAGAATTTCAGTAAGATATCTTTAATCATTTCTAAGATACAACGGTTCAGAGCTTAATCTAACAAATGGACAATTTTGCTTTTACACGATTTGGACAATTTTGCTTTTACACCCGGTATATATATAACAAAGACAGTACTTCGCAAAAAATGACAAAAAAAAACATTAAATAACTCGTTATAAAAAAAAAAATAGACCTTTATATTAAAAAATTAAATGTTCACTTATCTGACCTTACTCGGAGTTCACCGAAATACAAAGGCGAAACAAATAAGTGAATATTTTTATTTATTACAATACCTAATACAATCTATACAATATATAAAAACATACACATGTGCATATATATATATATATATATATATATATATATATATATATATATATATATATACTAGTACACAATAATATCCAAAATTACCTTGCTTATTTCAACCGACGAAAAATTCGTCAGTCTTATTCAACCCTGTTATAAACTATTATTTGCTCTGTTATAATAAATACATTGAGCTTTTTGTGGATCAGTTTTAATATTTCATATTACTAGGATCCACTTGGATTATATACCGAAGGATTTATTACCTTTACTATATATTATGGAGCGAGAGAGAGAAAGAAAGAGAGAAACAGATGTGAGTAAATATATAAACATATATGGAGAAATGAGTACACACAGATACGCCGCACGTATAAAATTGATCGACTCTCCCGTCGTTTCCGGATGTGTGAGTGGTGTAAGAGATAGCGCCTCGGAATAAGAAATCTGAGAGGCGATTTCGAATTTCAGTCTGGATCCTTGCATTCATTTACGCGTAAATAATCTTTGGAAAGATATGAATATCTCTTCCTCCCAGCAATCTTTGATATTCCCAAGAAATTGTTAACGCAGTATTCACTCATAAAAAATACATACAATGCAAAATATGTTTTGGGTTTTTAAGTAACCCACAATTGTACCATCTACGTTTAAAAGTACCTTCCATACATCCTTTGTACGTATTATTCTGGCATTTAATATATGTATGTGGGTGAATGTGGAAGGTTTACATTACCCAAAGATGACACAAAGGAAGCTAACTCTTGGTTACAAGAATTGTCTTCATTGTTGTTTTTAAGCATCCGAGTAGTCCTATCAGTCCAATTTCACTCACATGGCTTGGGTCAAAACACAACCATGACAATGTTAAACACGAGAACATGTCCATGATAATTCTACCTCTCTAAAACCGTTACAATGATAATTCTTTTTTAAAACTAGTTTACTGCCATTGTACCAACTGACATCGTTAATAAATCTATTATCAATTAGAAAAGGCTTTTATAATGAACAGAAATTAAGAGATTACTCATTAAGCCCTCGTTTGCAAGCATAGGAAACACTTGATGAGATCTTATCTTTATATGAAGGATTTATGCATTGAAGGAACGGTGATGATCGATATATCGGAAAGCCGAGATTGATGATCGATATACTGGAAATACAGGTATATTAAGAAACAATAATAGATCAAAAGATGAAATATTTTGTTTCATGCATGCATGCATGTCACCTGATGATGTCCGTATAAATCGTCACATACACACATATATATTTCTAAAACGTAAAAGACGATAATTCAGCGTTCCCAACAATTTAAAAAAAATTAAATCGATCAATGATCTACTTTTAAAATAAAAATTCCCAATCAATCCTTACTCCAGTGTCTGATGAGTCGATGTTTCAATTTTCTCTGTCTAAGATTAAAATGTAATAACTGCGTTCTGTCGAAAGTGTGTGCCGTGTCAGTGCACACTGGCTAAAATCAAAGCGCTACTTCCAAATATGGCAAAACCAAGAGTTGAGGAAAGGTAAAAGAACGTGTGAAGGATGAATGCTAAGGATTAAGTAAGAAGGTGGAAGGAAAACGAAAATCAAAAGAGAAAGAGAAGAGAAAGAAAAGAAAACAAAACATAGGCAGGCAGGTTTGTTATCTTGAGTTTGGCTACTACTTTATCCCTTTGATCATTAAATGTGGCTGAAGATTTTTTCTTTCCGAGCGTAACATATACTTTATACCGGGAATTAAATAAATATACGATACTAATATAAAATTATTCGCATAAAATGATAAAAAAAACAGACTGACCAACTACTTCGCAAATTAGGAGGTTTGTACGTTGACTCACCAGACACAGGGGTAAGGATTGATTGGGATTTTTTATTTTAAAAGTAGATCTTTGATCGCTCTAAGTCTTTTTAAGTTGTTGGGCACTCTGAATTATCGTTTTTTTACGTTTTAAAAATTATATATATATATATATATATATATATATATATATATATAAACATGCATTTATACACACATATGTATACACGTATACACACACACATATATATATGTACACGTATACACGCATATATTTATACACGTATATATATGTATACACGTATAAAGACACACATATATCGATATATATACATGTATACACACATATATATATACATACATATACAATCTAGCATCGCATTACTGCACGCTCAAAAAATTCCTAACTGTTATTAATAGTACACTTTTTAATAAAACATCTTTCGACAAGTATCATTCATTTTCATCTTATATATATATATATATATATATATATATATATATATATATATATAGGAACAAATTTACAAAGTCACTACCAAAAACTGAAGGAAGAATTTAAAAAAAATGTTTTCCTGATGGGAAACTAAGGAACTCGGTCTGTGTTCAAAATTCAATGCGAATTTTCAAGTAAAAAAGCTTCTACGCCATTATTTAAACTGAAACGGAGCGTACCCTTTGCAGCATTAGAACAATTAAATGAAGAGTTAGACAGACTAGAAAGAATTGGTGTATTTCAGAAAATAAACTATTCTAAATGGGCTGCACTCGTGGTGGACGTAAAGAAAAGAAATGAAAAAATTCGTGTTTGCATGGATTTCTCGACAGGATTAAATTTTTGTCTCGAAACACAATTACCCATTACCAAGTCCAGAAGAAATTTTTCGAAGTCGAACGGCGGAAAAATATTTTCAAAGCTGGATCTCTCTGAAGGATATTTACAAATTCAGATTGAAAAGCAATGTTCTGAATTAACGACCATAAATACGCATAGAAGTTTATATAAGTTTAATTGACTTCGATTTTGGTTTAAAGGTGGCACTAGCCAAGGGTAGTTTCAACAAACCATGGATACCATGCTGGCTGATTGAGATTTCGCAGTGACGTATCTGGACGATATTTTGATCAAGAGTGTGTCAAAGAAGAACATGTTGGGCATGTCAAAAATAATTATGCAAAAACACGGATTCAAACTTAGTGAATAAAAATGTAAATTGTTTTTGTCAAAAATAAAATACCTGGTTCAAATGGTAGGAAACCAGATCCGTCGAAGGCAAATGCAATTAGAAATATGACTACACCAAAAAACGTATCTGTTACAAGCTTTTTTAGGACTAGCTAATTATTATCGAATTTATATACATAATATAGATAATTTGACAGCTCCACTTAGCAATCTACTGAAAAAATGAGTAAAATTGAATTGAGATCATAAATGTCAAAAAGCGTTTGACGAGATAAAAAAAAAGGTCTGATTTATCGTTAACGTACTACGATCCAAAAGCAAACATTGTAGAAACGTCAGATGCTAGGGATTACGGTGTTGGAGCGGTGATTTTACACAATACGACGGTGGTTAAATGAAAGCTTTCGATATTGCTTCACGCTCGCTTCTACCGGCAGAGAAAAATTAGAAAGCTCTAGCAATCATATTCGTGATGAAAAATTCCATAAATGTATCCATGGTAGAAATTTCACTTTGCAAATCAGTGTAACCCGGATATAAGAAAGTTGTCGGGACCGGAGACGGAGTCTCTTATATCCGGGTTTCTCTTATATCCGGGTTTCTCTAATATCCGGGGGTTTCTCTTATATCCGGGTTATACTGTACACCATAAACCGTTATGAAATGTATACCTACCCATACAGCTAACAAAATAAAGCGTTGGGATACCATCCTGTTAACTTTACGATGGAGTACAAACCGTTTAAAAAATTAGGACTTACTGATGGATTATCTAGGTTAATACCTAAAAATGCGGCCAGAGCAGCGCTAAACAGCGAGATGGAAATTAAAAATATTCTATGCAACATAGTACTGGAATTTAACAGTGACATTGAATGAAATTAAAGAAAAGACAGAATAGGATGTCTTTATTGCTAAAATGAAGAAGCAATTAAAAGAAACTAAAAAAGAGCAGAATCAAGAATTGAATGCGTATTCGATATGTGATGGTGTTGTAATGTACTGTCAAAGAATTGTAATACCGAGTGTTTAGAGAAACGTATATTAAAGGACTTTCATTCCGGTCACCCTGGCAGTTCAAGAATGAAATCTCTCGTGAGAAGTTTTATATAATGGACCGGAACGAACCAAGATATCCGGAATAGAACAGTAAAAGCATGTAGACTACCTATCGCAAATATAGAATCTTGACCAAAGACAAACACTACGTGATCAAGAATGCATACAGATTTTGAAAGTCCTATGAATGGAGCATATTATCTCGTGGTAGTTGATAGTTTGACAAAAATGGCCGGAAATTTACAAGTGCAAAAATCTTACAACCTCGGTGAAAGTGAAAATCTTGCATGAACTGTTTGCTAGATATTACATACCGGATACCATAGTATCGGGTAATGGAGCACAATTCAATGGAAAAGAATTTCCAGGCTTTTGCAAGTTATTCTATAGAGAACATATTACGACCCCATCGTATCAGCCAAGGTATAACGGACAAGCAGATCGGTTTATGGGGACGTTCAAAAGAGCGTTAAAAAAAGCAATTCTGGACAAATTAAATGAGGAGGTACTACTAAATTTTTTGAGAGTGTATCGGTTAACACCTAACCCCAACACACCATCAGATATAACGCCGGCAGAATTAATGTTTTCTAGAAGGGTAAAATTGGTGTTATTGCCAAGTCGAAATCAAGAAAGGTTAATAAAAGCGACATCAATATTTTCAAGGTCGGCGATAAAGTATTCTTTAGAGCATACAAGGATAGGAAGGAAACATGAGAAGGCGGCATAATAACAGTGAGCATCGGAAAAATGGTCTACATGGTCAAAAGGAAAAAAATTCCAACATAAAAGACACCAAAATAAACTGAAGAAAAGATTAATGAAATACCTGTAGAACTGGTTAAAATGCTGTGCGCCACTTTTGATGTACCAAAGCAAATCTTGGATCCAACAAACGTGCAGAAAAACTACAAGTGGGTTCAAAATGGAAACGCTGCAAAGTATGTTGATAAATTCTCCAGAAAGGGGAGGAGGAGATACTAATAAAAAAATTTAAAAATATATTTATTTAATAAAGTATTAGGTTGGTGCAAAAATAATGACATAATTATGTCGTTTTTTGACGTATTTTTAACGTCAAAAAACGACATTATTACGTCATTATTTTTGCACCAACCTAATAGTAATCTGAAAAGGTGCTATGTTGTGGAGTAAAGAGTACACGATCGGTGACCCTTTGAACTCATCCAATACTATAAAGACTTCCATGGTATGAGGCTAGAAGTGGTTGTATTGGAGCCAGACTTCCTACTAACTATACATGCGTACGGCAAGAGCCCGAGCATTACGTATAGAGAATACTTAACGAATTACATCAAAACCAAGGACGATTGTGTGTTATAATAATAACCTTATAGTAGAAAGTTATGATATATATATGTATATGTGTGTTTATATATATATATATATATATATATATATATATATATATGTGTGTGTGTGTGTGTGTGTGTGTGTGTATAAAGTGTATATTTAGGCAGCTTATTTTCATTCAAACAGGTTTGATTAAATAATTTAGACATATTATATGCATAGTCACAGACAACTAGCCCCCTGAAGATGGTCTCATATGAGATTGAAAGTACTAGGGAAAATATAAACTATTTGAAAGAAAATTTCGGTATTTTTCTTAATAAATTTTCTAAGGTTAGTAAGAAATTAATCCGTGAACTTGAACGGATTACAACGAAAACTAATCGACATGATATGGATAAATTATTTAACCAAACCTGTTTGAACACACACACACACGCACACACATATATATATATATATATATATATATATATATATATATATATATATATATATGTATGTATGTATACACCGAAATATGAGCTGATGGCGGTTGGGTTATAAGTTATCATTTCTATTCATTATCTTGCGCTGTGACAAAAAAAAGAATATCATAATCTTTCTTTACGTATTCTACACCTGACGTAGTCCCTACAACGGATCAGCCGAAACTTTGTGATAACGGCGAAAACAAGGCCAAGAATTAATTAAATTTCTCGAGCAGATCTTCGAATCGTAATGGCTCTTCTCAAAATTATAGACACTATCTTTGTTCACCTGAAAAAGCTCGTGGAATGAATCGGCCGAAACATTGTGATGACAACAATAACAATGTACACAATGAGCCCAATTGTCCGGATAAAACTCGGAACGTTAATGACTTAAAAAAATTGTATACAGTTTCTGCTTTTTTTTTTAGTTCTTATTCTCAATCAGTTGTTTACAATATCGCGTGAAATTTGTCAAGTACCGTCGCTATAATATTTAGTAAATTGTAATGTAATTTAAAAAGAAAAGAAACGTCTTTTGTTCTCGACAATTAAGTTAGACAGTCTCGCCAATCTAATTCGGCATGAAAGAAAGAAATTATCTCGTGAGTTCAAATTCCAGTATAAATTATTTCATGTATAATGAAAAGCTTGTGGCTATAACAAAGAACGTCCGATATAAAAGTTTACATCATGTCAAGTGGCACAGAAATAGTGAAATGGGTCACCTTTTCTTTGTAACTCTGATAAATACTAATTTTGAATCAGGCGGCGTAGGGCATTAAAAATACGAGACATCATCAGTTATTTATGTGTTAAGTTTCTTCTTGTTTTTTGGTTTTGTTTTTATTTGAAATGAAATTCTACCAGAAAATTGATTTGTATAATGGTTAGTTAACATTGCTGTTAGAAAGGACTAACAACTTGCTTAATGAAAGATAATCACACCATCACGTAGCCCGTGCTATTATTATTAATAATAATAATTCTTTCCCACGGCTGTAACGTAGCTTCATAGTTCTTTTCTATTACTATTTTAACGGTTATTATTCAGATAATCTTTACTCTTTCGTACTTCGACTTCGTAAATTTAAGCGCAGTACTAGATTGGCAGGTAGGTCTCATAATTTCACTGTTGAAAGTGCTATTTCTAACCGTAAGTTCTATGTTAATAGTTCTTCTTACGGTTTTGAATTCAGAGTTGTCCTTCTCCTATACTAGATACCAACCACGGTTAGAGAGATATCCTGCTATTTAACCCATAGCTGGGTTGGATGAAGACAAGAAAGATGTTGAAAATAAATAATTCGAACACAGCCAACCGATTTCTTGTTACGCGCTGTTAACCATTCCACCTCCTACTATTGAGACACTATTGTGGCACTGGTAGTATGAATTTAGGATAAAAATGGTTCATGTGAAAACCCCATATTGGAGAATTGGAAGGGTTAAAAACGTTAAGATGAAAGCATGAGTTTAAATAAATATGGAGCAAGGAAAAAACAGAAACGCAGAATGGAATGTCGAAATGCTGAATGTGGATTGTTTGTCGGCCCAGAGGCAAATTGAATTATTATAAATCGCAAGCCGATAATGTAAATTTGAAATATGGTTTTAGAAACATGCAAAGTGGTCAAAGTTTTTAATCGGTTATACTGAAAAGTTGACAACAAAGAAAAATATTTTACGTCACGGACAGAAATAATTTATAAACACAGACTTTGTTATCGAAAAATCATTGTTTTGAATAAGTAAACGATAGCGAAACGATTGTCGTCAGGATATGGAAAAGAATGATAAGCAAAGTTTCTGGTCAGTGTTGTCGTTTCTCCAAAATTGAAGAAAATAATTGATATGAATATTGATGAGTCCTGAGGTGGAATAGAGCACTTAAGCAACCCAGCAGTTGAAGCGAAAGATGGCAAGAGGCGCAGACGAGAAGAGACAGCAGCGGACGAAGCAGCTGCTGAGACCCACGTGACCTGCTGATGAAGGATTTGCCGTCCGAACTCTTTCTTTGTTGATTGAACCCGCTTTTAAAAGGAAAAGACAAAGTGTCACGATAAAGAGTTTAACGGGAAGGGTTAATATTGTTGTATCAAGAACTATATAAATCAACTGAAAATTAACCCCACGACCTTCTTCGTTATTTTCTTATATTTTTAATTTCGCCACCGGTAGGATTCTTTGTCTTTTTGTAGCACGGTTCCGTGACAAAATTTGATCATCAATGCTCTGTGATCAAGGAACACAACGTAGGACAAAAGCAGATGAAGGAACAAAGCGCGAAGCAGATAACCATCAGTTGACCGGCGTCAGTACTGACCAGCGTGGGAACAACCCAAGATTGATCCGGGCCGATCGTGTTATACCATTACCTCAGATAAATAATAGACCATTCCAGTTTGATTGTGAGGAAAGACAGAAAAAAGATTTATCAGAGACGCAATTTGACGTTAGTGAAATATATATATATAATAAGAAGAAAGAAAGAAAAGATAAAGGAATTGATAACTCTCACATAGGTTTAACGTCTGCTTAATGGAAAGCCTTGTAAATTTTTTAATATTTTTATTTGTATCCTCTTACTTCTTTAAATAATGACCTGCATTCATACTTATGATTGTTACTGTAATACTTTGTTACAGTTGTTATAGTTGTGGCGTAATTTTAGGCTTTCTGACTCTCCGTTTAATCTGTTTACGCAGTTTTAATTGTACATACATTTCATCTGTGAAGACTTACACATTTTCATGAAATTGTAATCTCATATACACAATCACAAGAACATAAATTCAAGAAAACGCAGCTGTTAATGTCCGATCCATATCCAATCAGTTGCACTAATGACCTATTAAATTGCACTCTGATGATGTTTTAGGTTGAAACTTGGAAACAGCTCGTAAAATGAACAAGCAGACTCAAATAATAATAATAATAATAATAATAAAACAAGTTCAAAATTGAGTTTCAAATGGATTCAGCAATACAAGTTAAGCACAATACACCGACTGAAGCTGCAAAATACATAAAAAAGAAAGCGAAAAAAATTGCAACCGACCAGATAAAGAAACGATGGCAAGATAAGCCGCTTCGTGGCCAATACTCTGCCCGTACCGAACAAGCTGACGTAGACAAGCCTCGTATCTATTAGTCGCTACGTAGTGCAGGGTTAAAAGCTGAAACGGAAGGTTTTATCCTTGCTGCACAGGATCAATGCTTGTTAACTAGAAATTTTCAAGCTCATATCCTAAAATATTGTGTTAGCCCAAAATGCAGGTTCTGTGATAATTATCCAGAAATAGTCGATCATCTTGTATCAGGTTGCACTAACTATAAAACCCGACATGACAGAGTTGGCCAATATCTGCACTGGAAAATCTGTAACTTCTACGGAAAGGAAACTGAAAGAAATCGGTATGAACACCACCCAGACCCGGTTACAGAGATGGGACCTGTTATAATTTTATGGGACTACAAAGACAGAACAATCAAAGCTAACCGTCCAGACATTGTTATTAGAGACCGCAAAAAAAAGAAAAAAAGCGCCACCTAATGGATATGGCAGTCCCTGCCGGCTGCAATATATCTTTGAGGATCTTCAAAAAGCTATCAAAATACAAGGACCTTGAAATCGAAATCTCAAAAATGTGGCACATAGGAACATCAACTTATCCTGTTGTAGTTGGAGCCCTCTGATTGGTTGGAAAAGATTCCAGCAAACTAATTGAAGGGATTCCTGGATGCCTTAAAGAAATACAAAAAATTGTTCTCACGAGTACAGCCCACATCTTACGAAGGGCTTTATCTATGTAAAATATTTGTGTGTGTGTGTGTGTGTGTGTGTGTGTGTGTGTGTGTGTGTGTGTGTGTGTCAGTGGAAAATGTCATAATGCCATTTCTAACCATAGGTCTCTGGGTGCGACCCGGAACGAACTGTGTACCTACCAGAAATCAAAGGAAATAATAACTTCAATGCTACTACACCAGGAATGACTATCGTGGCCTATGATCTTTAATGTCTATATTTTATCTTTGTGAATTAAGATGCGCTACAGTTAATATCAAATTCAGTAACAAGATTTGCTTTTCACTTGCCTGACCATAACCAATGTGCCATGCCTTCTAGGGGGATAATACAATATGTATTTCTGTTCGATAGCAGGGATAGTGAGGGAGCATCATAACCAAGTATCGAGGTGTTTTTGTTTTTTTTAGGTTTCAAGGATAAGGCAGCCAAGGGACATCGCATCGAAATACCTTCAACTGGGTGGACTTGATTATTCGTCTTTCTGTATTTCTGACTAGGTCCCATCTGCAAGTATATGCGCTGCTTTTAGGAAAACCTTTCACCATGACACACATTTGGCTGTGCTGCATGTGCCTGGTACACCCTTACCACACTAGCTGTCACGATATATTAGGCTTCGTACATTTGTACTCCAGCGTCACTTTATTAGCATGCGACGCTCACAATAATAATGGCAAACATAAAAAACTAATATACTAAGCATATTGATTAAAGATTGCAGAAAAGTCATATTAAACAGATAGCAATCATCAGAGAAAATATATACCTGTTAAAAAATATGACAATATAATTAAATATAAGGATGTTTAATTTGAAATATGTCACATGTAATACTTATAATGGAGTAATTTATAGCCGCTCGGATTTGAGGAATCGGAGAGTCGAGTTCGAATTCCAGTCGAGTTCATTACATCCACTTAGGTGCAAATACCCTTGAGAAAGGGTATATATCCACCTTTTCTCCCAACTATGTATAAACAGCATGACAGACTGCGTGCTATAGCCTTGGCTGGTGAATAGTCTAGAAGGAAAAACACTGAATTCTAACCAGTCTGGAGAGCGATGGGCTTCGTCAGGCTGTCTTGACATGGGTATGATCAGGAAAGGTACAGATAAACACATTGACAACATCTCCTGTAGCCCCTGTTTACAAGAGGTTAAAAATAATTAAAAAAAAAAAAAAAAAACACTGTGTTGAACTCAGTTAAAGAGAATATTATTAAGGTATAGAAAATATAAACACAGGACATGTTATATATCATTTGACATCATAATTCGTGAAAACAGAATGAATATATTTACTCTCTTGCATTACACAAATAATAGCTAGCTACTCGTTTTCTGAGCGCACACGATCTACATGGATAGCTAGCCAAACCGTGTTGCAGGCGCCTGCTCAGTTACTTTTATGTTTGTTCAACAACCCCAGAAGTATGTGGTTTAAGGAGCGAGGAGTTTGAACGACATAACAGTATATCGACAGATGCCAAAAAGTTCAACCAATTTCACGCATAAGGGTTGCGTAAACCGGAAGTATTAGGTTCAGGCACATTCCAAATTTGCTGCACAATGGGATCGGCTCTTCAGTTCGTAAACATTCCTGACAAATTGACCATAATGAGATTTGAATCCGGTTCTCATAGTCAGTAAGCAAAAGTACACACACACACACACATATACATACATGGTGAAGGTGCGATGGGTAAATTGTCACTAATTTATATTTAAATTCGCGCATGAGCGTTGTTTGTTTTTGATTTTCTCGACTGCACAATATAGTAAGGGTCAGTTGTAAGAAAAAGAGCACCATAACGTAATTCACTCCCGCCTCAAATTTGGAAACGGCATGCTGTACTGCTTGGCATTCGTGCCGGAAACTCCAATACGAACATTTAAGAAGGTTTGGGTGTCAATCTGAGGATAGGGCAGAGGATTCGGAAAGTATTGGATGAGTCTAAATGGTGATTACCAAGGGTACGGCAGCTCGTAAAACTCATGCTGATAGTTCTGATAAGAACTCCCGAATTTGTTGGTAAGGGCCTCAGACTCAGCACGGAGGTCTACATCAAGTGCCTCGAGGAGGTAGTGCTGCTCTTCGTGAAGAGGGTGGCTTCTGGAAGGCCCTATGTCTGGCAACATGACTGCGCCATACCACACAAGCAGGAGAACCCAGTCATGGCTGTCAGACAATTTCTGCGACAACAACACCACCTTACATCTGACTACCTAACTCCCAATACTGCAAACCCTTGATTATTATGTGTGGGGCGCTGTTGAGCGAGAGACCAACAAAACTCTTTGCAACACCAAAGATGAACTGAAGGCAAGTATCATGTCATCATTCACCAACATAAAGAAAGAAAACCATCCAGAAGAGTAGCAGGAGATTCCGAAGTCGTCTGGAGGCAATGGTTGAAGTTAATAATGATTTTATTTAATAAATTTACTCTTTAGTATTTCAAGATGTCATTAGTATTTTCAAGTTGTACTTTTGGTAAATAAATCTGTTAAAATGAGATGTCAGTGTTATTTTCATTTTTGCGTAATTTAGACGACAATTTATCCATCGCACCCTGTATATGTCTTGCAGGATCGTTTACACATGTGACACTTGAACTGTCCATTTTTGAAAATCTCCTGCTTAAATCCATCTTTGTGTATTTTGGAATATCTAGTCAAACAACCAGCTGATTTTATGCTAAGCCACATGTAGGTCGGTTATTCTGCAATAACAAAAATGATCGCGAGCTGCTTGATTTTTTTTTTTGTTGTGTGTGTGTGTGTGTGTGTTATTAGTATACTGGTAACCAAATTTAATAAAATTGTATTCCTGTTCAGTAGTTTGTATGCATAATGGTTCTAGCAGATATCCTATTTTACAGTTCATGTGACGTAGTATTTTCGCGTTATTGCTAAGCAATTGACTGATTAATTGTGTTTGGCAGTTGTCTAGATTGTTATCGAATAAATGGCAAGTGAACTGCGACATAAGGTAGTCGTTGCGGACCCAATTTATTCCTTTGAATTATTATTATTACAATTAGTATTATTAGAGAGATATTCTCCATGCGGAAAATATTGGATTGTTGAACTTATTATATTGCATTAATATGATTTGTTTAATATGATTTTTTACTGGGGATATATTAATTGGTTAACAGTTTTGAGTTTAGGAAAATTATTATCAATCCGTGATTTCTTATGCTTGTGAGCTCAATAAAAATGTTTCTGGAGAGGATATTAAATTTGTTCATTTATTAAATTTTGTATAATAGCGGTAGTTGATTTCACATGAATTAGAGATATTATAGTTAAAATTTTACAGATGAAATTTTTTGAAATTTACATTATTCCAAACAATTATCAAGAGTAAATTATATATAAAATGTATATATATATATATATATATATATATATATATATATCATGTATTATATATATATCATGTATATAATATAGATATAATGTATATATAATATATATATAATGTATATATATAATATATATATATAATGTATATATCATGTATATATATATAATATATAATACATATATATATATATATATAAAACATATAACATATATATAAATATATATCATAAAAGATATATCATATATGTATAATATATATATGTCATAAAAGATATAAATATTATATATGTATAATATATATATATCATATATATCTCACGTATATATATATATTTATATTAATTATACAAATAAGTGTGAATATAAAAAAACGAGATATTATTAATGTAGGAATATGTGTATTTATTAACATATTATTTATATATGTCATTATGCATAATATATAGTATATATAAGTAATATTTTATGTGTATATGTCATATATCTTATATCATGTTAAATATATATATATATATATATATATATCATGTTATATATATATATATACACACATCATGTTATATGTATAAATATCATATTAAATATATATATATATACACATCATGTTATATATATATATATATATATATATATATATATGTTATATATATATGTTATATACATTAAACATGTTATATATAACCTATATATTAAATATCATACATGTTTTATATATCATATATGTTATACACGGAACCGTCATATAGACTGACGCGGTTTAACATTTAGCTACGAATGAATATATATCATATATTATATGAATATAATTCATGTTATATATATTATATATATATATATATATATATATATATATATATATATATGGGTCCTCCTTTATTTTGAATAACCTTTTCAACCCTTTTTGGCATTGACTTGATTAGGTTCTGGCAAATCTCATCTCCAAACATTGATTTCCATTCGAATATGAAATTCACAATCAAATCCTCTTTGTTGCTCAACTGCTTTCTCGAGAGCCTGTACTTTATAATGCTCCATAAGTTTTATATGGGGTTGAGGTCAGAAGATTGGGGCGGTCATATCATAACACTCACCTGCTTTTCATCAAAGTATTCCTTCATCAATTTTGATTTGTGACAGGGAGCATTATCCTGCATAAAAATGAGCTTGGTGGGGTCGATTTGCATCTTTTCAGCAGACAAGACTAAAATTCTCTTGTACTTTTCGCTCCTGAGGGTCTTTTCAATAGGTTTTAAGAAACCAATTCTATGAAAAGAAAAGTATTCCCAGAACATTATAGGGGACGGATGCTTGACAGTACTTACTGCTAAATTCAAAGAGCTTTCAAAGCTTCTTTTTCGGATTTTAGATCGTTTATCCTTTAAATTTAGCTCAACTTTCGTTTCATCGGAGAAGAGAACATTTAGTAAAAAAAATCAGGTGAGTCACTTTTATTGAACAGCACTATATATATATATATATATATATATATATATATATATATATAATCACATATCTATCTATAAAAGGCAGGATATGTGTGTGATTGTGTAACGCATGCACGGCCGCAATTTTCGACGGATTTGCACCAAAATTGACATGCACATGCTCTAAGTTAGCGGGAAGGCCAAGACCGTCTTTGCATTTCCCAACTCCCATCGATAGTGGAAATAATCGATTTTTTCATGCTTCTACGGAAGTTTTCATGTAATTTGCGGCCATTTTCTACTGGCCAGAGTGAGAGCCTATAGCTGGCTGCCACAAATAGCCAGGAAGATTCTATTGGCCAGCGGGAGAGCCAACAGCTGATTGACCCGAATGTTAACTAGCATGCTAGCATGCAAAAAAAAATCGATAGCTGCATTCGTCACAAGTAGAAAAATTTAAATCCGCATGGGACTTTACTCCAATTGGCTCATTCGCTTGCTTAAACTCAAACGTTGATTCTGATTCCGCAGAACTGGGTTGGGTGTGAAAAAGTATTTGTTGCTAACATTCTTTTTTCATTCGGTTTTTCCAGTTACGAGTCCTTTTTTAAAGCTGATCGTTTTGTGTTCATTTTGTTTAGTTCTTTTTTCGTAACAGATTTAATGTTTAGTATAGAGCTTAGAAAAAATTCGCAGTGTGAGATAGGCAAGAAGTAAGGCATGTAGCAACATCAGCACGGCAAAGAGAACTCCTTTAAAGGCATGGAAGGACAAAAATAATTTAAGTCAAGTGATAGCGATTGCTGTATGTCGTACGAATTTTTGAATCAGGCAACGCTAGTATTATATAAATATATCACTTAAAAATATGTCATATTATATAGGATATGTATTATATATGATATATATCATTATCTATATGTCATATATATATATATATATACTGAGCGGACCTTGTTACTGTTTCTCGGATAGAGCAGATTATCTAGCGTTATCTACCAACCTCTGTGTCGATGACTTGTAATATATAAGTATTGAAAATCTTGGTAATCCGTATGGATAATCCCAAGGAGGATGAAATCCGGAGAGCTCAGTGTTAAATCAGAGCGAATAATTTAATTTAAAGAAAAATGGACCACTTTAAGGTTCCATTCTTATAATTTATTTCACCAGAGAGTTTCTTTTTCCCTGCATCATCATTATTTAAATGTATAGAAAGTGCTAAACCATTCACAGTATTTTGACATATTTGCGTTTTAGGTCTTTACAACGTTTCAACTTTTTCGGCGGATCTTCTAGTATCCCAATGTACAATCTTTGACTACGAAAGTAATGAGATCATAAATAAACAAAAGAAAAATAAGTGAAATCTGTTATAATGTAAACTAAAAACACCCATTTCCTTTCCTTCATGCGCATGTGTACTTGCATCAACGGAAACATCACTTTAGTCCAATGACTTCCAAAGGACGACACGCGTTATCCGAAAGCTTTTTCCACTTTATCTTATTTTATATATGTATATATATATATGTTTATATTCACACACCTAGAAATCATTAAAATTGTTTACGTTGTATTTAATAAAAATTATATATGTGCTTGTGTGTGCATATAATGTTTATTGTTTGTAATATTTATAGAGTAAACGACTCAATCTGAAAGACAGAGCGTTTGTTGATATAAACAATGGAAACATAGAAAACAATACCGCATGGCGTTAAACTATACATGTTGATTTCTATATCCCCATTGTTTAAATATATATAAGTGCCTTATGAGTGTGTAAGAGCAATCAGAACACATCTCCCCCACCCCGACACCTATCTTCCCAATTTGTAGTATCAATTAATGTTTCATTATATATGACTGAAAGGTTTTAGTGTAGTGAAAACGCGATATTTAGGGTTTAAAATTATTGTTAATGATTTTTTTCTTGAAGCTTTTATTTTAGTTTAATTTCAAGCTAATCGATTAAAGTTAATAATTCCAATATTTACAATACTTTGCTGTATTTCAAAAGCTAATTTAAATTGACTGGAATAATTTTTTTTGTTTTTTGTTTTTTCCTAAAATTACTGAACAGCGCCCCTTTTTATTCGTCTTTCATTGCAATCTTTTTACTGAAAAATCTTCCAAAAATAAAACATACTTTTCTGAAACATCATTTGATGAATATTAGCCGATTTAAAGTATGGTTAATCTGATATGAAACAATATTATTTACTTTAAGATATCACAAAAATGCATTTTTTGCCCTGACAGTAGCTGTGTTTTTAACCCTACTGTAATTGTCTTGACAGCGTGATGACAAGTCTAATATTGTTCTACGGAGACTATCTGTAAAGCAAATGACCTGAGCGCATTTTTATATAATTTTTAAGTACTCAGTAATTTTAAAAATTAAGGAAAATATTCTCCATAAGCTAATGTTTTATGGAATTTTATAAATATTAACTTTAAATTTACTATAATTGTCGCTCTTATAATGATAATGTCGTGTATGATCGCCCGTACTTACAAAAACAACACGTTTATAAACAAAAGAATCCAAATTCTTTTTAAAAAATTGGTGCTTGATGATTTGTATTAAGCTTTTCCATTTATGGTTAGTAAATATAATTTTCACTTAATAATAATATCTAAAAGGCTGAAATTAATACAGAGTGCTAAAAGATTTAATAATTAATATTTTTTTCTAATCTAAATTTGAAAAAAAAAAAATTATTCTTGAAAAAATTCATTATTCATCGAAATGTTTTTAAGACAATACAATAGTGTCCTTTCTATATCTTATTTATAAAAGCAATTAAAATCTTTTCGAATTAAATAATGTCATATTTTATTCCATTTTTTTTTTTTAATGGTGCAGAGTATATTTTCAGATTTTGACAAAACAAATCGATGATTTAAATTATCCAAGGAGTCCGGCTTTTAACTAATATAGATTGAAGAGACTGAAATTGTAATTTCTCGAAATTACATGAAATTAACTGTATGCGTGTGGGGTGTGGGGTAACAGATGTAAAAAAATATTACCAAAATTTTCCTAAAATTTCAAACATAATTTAATTAATTTCCGTATCAATGTGTTTTTAACGCCAAAAAGACACTAAAAATCCCTATAATCATTTTGGTCCACCGCTGACGCAAGAAAAGATTTTTAACACAATTTTGAACGTGATAAAAAAGATTTCAAAATGTAATAAAATAATCAAAAAATACTTTCGTTTTCTTAATAATAACAAACATTTTGACGATAAACCTTTGTTTCCGTCAAGTTTGGCGCCTTTTTGCATCATGGTATTCTCTTTTTTTGAAAATCTTTGAAGGCACCTACTTTAGTGTATATTTACCAATTTAACTCGTAATATTAATGGATTTTGCCACATGCTATATTACAACAATCTACTGTTTCCTCCAAGGATGTTTCCCTATACATTTCAGTACTCAGAGGGAAAACAAGAGAGATAACTTCTGGTTTTAACTGGTCTGCACACACCGATTTGTTTACACAGACGACATGTGAGCACAGAAAAGATGTGTCTGTTTTCATAGAGGGCATGTGATGTAAAAAAGCACAAATTTATACTATTTGCAACAAGCAATCCTGTGAAACACACTTGCTATACATAATGTTTTTTTAAAAAAAAAAAAAAAAAAAAAAAAGTCGTACTTACTGGTGTTTCTTTAATTTTTTTTAGTTAGCTGCTTGTCTTCCTCGAACGTTTTCGGGATGTGTTCCGGAACAGGTCAGGAATTGGAAAAAAAATATGCAATTTCACTGAAAAAAAAAAAAAAAAATCATTAGTCAAAATAGTTAATGAATAACTATCTATTATGGAGATGTTGCACATTTAACAAATATACACATTGAGTGTCTAGTTAAGGAGCTAAGTTTATAGTAAATGCCATACCTGAAATTCAACATTCGAAGTCTTGGCTTATACTTGGGTCCAAATATCAATTACTGAACGAGAATACAGATTTTAGAGACCGGACTTGATAGATAGATGTGAATGGAATTAGATAGATAGATAGATAGATAGATAGATATGAATGGAATTAGATAGATAGATAGATAGATAGATAGATAGATAGATAGATAGATAGATAGATAGATAGATAGATAGATAGATAGGAATATGAAATATAATACAGAACAAGCTGAGTGCTGGGAGTAACAAAAATACACACAAAAAAAAATAGAGCTAAATATTTAAAAAAAAAAATTATATCCTTTGATCCAGCGGTAAGAAACAGGGATATAATTTTATTAACTTTATCTAGAAAGATTATGAGAGATAACAAACATTAATCTTGCGATAAAGGATAGGAAGTTTTGGAGAGCCATGTTCACCCACGTTCAGAAGAGACAGGGCTTATAAAAGAAGAAACAGTGTGTGGGAAATGCAACTATTATCGCCGCAGAAAGTGAAATCGGCGATATTGCGTTCACTTTCTCACCAACGATCTCAACCTCGTTAATTCAGTAATTCTCCATTTTTATATGTTTGTTTTGCCGTCAATACGGTCAACTGGGTAGAGATTTTTTTTTTTTTTTTTTGATACCATGTCTTTTCAGGATAGGGGGATTAGATTCTTACATAGATTTCTTTTTCGTTATTATCTGTAAATTACCAACATTTTTCGGAAAATAGTGAATTGTTTTCTACCTTTCCTGCTCCACGGTCTTATATTTAGTGTTTTGCTTGTTAGACTACCTACCACTCAAGGCTAGAGTGCCCAGTCTATTCTACTATTTAACCCATTAGAATGTTTTCCAACACGATGGCACATGTTGAAATCCTCACAGTATTTTGACGAGATTTAGAAATTTTACGTTTCGTTCAATTTCACAAACCAATCGATTAAATTTGAATAAAGCTAATTTGTTTGGAAAAATACTTTGGCAAACCCCCACTTCGCGATTTAATAATTTCTTTAATTTTATTTTATTTTATAGGATTCCATAGTAAACAATATTTTTTTAAGAAAATTTATTTTCCTTTTTAACAGCGAAGAATAAATTCTTAAGATTTCTTACTCTTGAGCATGCAACATACAACTAGTCATGTGTAAATACTTTTTTCTGTGGCCAAAGATGTTGACCATGTGATTTGTTTATAGTTCTCGCAAACGCAGATAAAACTGGAAACTCGATTCTTGTATATATTGAAAAACTAAAGAAAAGATATGCTTGATGTCTCTTTTATCTTTGGAGAAAAAAAACATTTAGTCACCGGCCGGGAGAAGACGAGCGAGAGAATTTACAACAATATGATTGAATTGACCCCGTCACCCCAAGATCAAAAGACCAAGGAGCCATGCAACATATAGTCTCAATTTGGATCAGTGATCAGGACCTCCCAACATAGTGGGGGTGCTCGATGAAAGCTAAAATAGGAAGTAATGATGAAAAAATTAAAAAAAGAAGTAAAAAAAAAAAACAGCGAACAGGGTTTGATAAATAGAAAAAAGAGCGGACGATTTGGGAAAAAGAAGGAAAGGACAATGAACACCCACATTCACGCATACACACTGATGCGACAATGTCAATTTTGATGAAACATTTTATTGAGAGACTGATTTTGTTTTGTTTTGTTTTTTTCACAAAAGTTTGGAACCATGTGCAAGAAATCTATTGTTGATTTTGATTGACACGTTTTAATATTTTTTATGTGCATTCGAAAGTTTTAAGTCTGAAATTATTTTGTTAACTATAATTAACTGACAAATAACTGTTTTTTCATTTTTGTAATTGAGTGTGGAATTTTTTTTTAATTTAAAAGCCATGTGTGTGTCCTTTTGCCTTCATTAGTTGAAGAATTAAGTTGTTAATTCGTGAATTTTGTGATCTACTTTTATCAAAAAATTAAGTTAATTAAATATTTGTCGGAATAAGATTTGAGTTGCATAGTTTCGGGATTCCGAATGTGTTTGTGTTCTGGTGGGGGAATTGTCACACCTGATTGTGTAGATAAGAAAACAATGAGGGGGTAGAGAGGAAGCTTTGTACTACGAAGTATTCAGTATCGAGTGAATATAACCCCAACATACACCCGGGATCACGGAAGGGCCCTGACGAACAAAAGGAATTGGTCAAGTGGATTGTAACGACGGTAGAGCCAGTAATGAATTAGTTAGAAGCTGCTGAGTGTGGTTGTTTTTTCCGTGGGGGTTGCCAAGGGCAGAAGGAATTGAGATGATGCGAGCTGAATTTTGGCACACAGAGGCAGATGGTTAATAAGAGTAATTATAGAAAATTAATGATGGTAAATTTGTGAAGATTTATGCAAAAACAAAAGTAATTAATTGGTTGTGGTTGAATAATAAATAGGGTGGTAATGGACCATGTGGGCTGTATTACTGTGAGTAGGAATTAAGTGTGGATCATAATAGATTTATAGAATAAAATTTAGGTGGCAAGGACGTGGCTCAGATATGGAACTGGTTGACGCTGGAGCATGGGGCTTTTATCGTATATTATGTGTTTTTTTGTTGTTTTTTTTTTTTGGACTAGTATATTTTTTTTTCTTTGAATTGTATGTAAATTTCCTGTTGTCTCAAGTGAAGAGGCAAGGAATTTTACACTCCCCAAGAATATTGGATTGCAGAGGTGGTACCTGCTGACCTGGGTATAGTGACATTGTAGAGATCAAAGTTCACTGTTGCAGTGACTTGTATCCAGAATGGCGTCTAAGGCGTTGATCTTAGCTCACGGAAGCATTTGACCAAGAATGGAGAAAGAATTGTCCGGTATTCTGTTATTTTTTTTTTTCTTTTAAAAAAATGAGTTTGTGAAGCGTGAAAAAAATAGTCAGAATTTTGTAGTTTATGCTTAATTCTTTAATTCGTTATCAGGAATTGTATATGTGCATGTCGGCTGAATCATGTGACCGAATACCAATGAAGAACAAATGTAAGGAGCACACCTTGCAGGCACGAAAGAGAAGAGGTGGAATTTAGTGTTATATAGTTGAAATAAAATTCATAAATGATTTTTTTTAATGATTAGGTAAGGAATGTTGAATAACAATTTAGCATATTATTATTTTTAGAGAAAAGTATATCTGCTCACACTTCTCAGTTTGACCTTTGAGGTCAGATACAAGACAAAATAAAAGTAGTAGATTTTGATCGGCTGAACTATTGTGGGAATGATAGATAGAGAAATGTTTTTCGGAGAGTTGAGTCTTAACCGTTGAACAATGTAAACGTGTTGTCTGGATTTGCTCCCCAGTTCAGAGCGAGAACGACCCCACTGAATAGTTATAAATGTACACGTCGACATGATTAATATCCTAGCTCAAAAATTCCCTTTGTTAGTGTCTCTTTTATCATTGGACACGAAAACCCCGACCGCAAGAAGACGAGGGAGAGAATATACAACAATATGACTGAATCGACCCCATCGCCCTAAGACCAAAAGACTCCCACTAATGGACCATGCAACATTTACTAATACTACGGGTTATTTACCACCGAAATCTAAATAATTTGAACGCAATTTTATGGCTTCAACTACAAATAAAATACATTTTTGTTTATGTACTGTCAGTCTTTTTTATATAAAAACGTATTGCTGGTATTTTTAATATTAAAATGTCTTTTTGTACTTTTATAGTGTTTTTGGGGGGATCACTATTTGCACATAGCTGGGACATTAGCACGTGCTACCACTCCGGTTCAGGGTGGGCCTCGGAACAACAATTAAAAGGTTGTTCCAGGCTCATCAAACCCTCCAATATCCTGATCAGAGGCATTGCTGCCGGATGTAGTTTATCATCATACCCAGGACTAATAATGAAATTCAAAGTAATATTAATTTTACTATATCTATGTTTCAAGTGCTCAAACTTAATATTTTCTGATTTAAGACCCGTTAGTAAAAACTTGAAAATCATTAATTTGACATTAATTTCTAAACTTTGTTTTTAAATATTCTAATTTCAATTATTTTTTCTTCTTATGTTTATTCAGTCCGAGCGACAGCATTCGTAGCGACAATTGTTTTTTCTCCACTCAAGCGAAGGTTTAAACCAACAAAATATAATTACTGGTACTTAAATATGAGAGTTCAGCAGGTTTAAAAGCGTTCTGACAATCTCTTTTCTGCAATTTCCTCTCACTTAAGATTGACTAGAAAAACACGACCAAAGAAGAAAATGCATTATCTAAGCACTTTACTTTCATTTACTTTTTACTTTCAAAATCTAACGTGACTCTTAAATGATCGCCTAATAAATTATATGCACAAACATGTGAATTCATGCATCTATAATAAGCTGATTTTGTCCTCCCAGATTTAAAATTCTTGAGATTCTTCAGGAAATTGTTGCTCTATAATGACATTTAAAGAAATGGTACCTTCACAAAAGAACGCGACACCTAAAGTTTGAAATGAATTTTTAAAAATCTTTCTTGAAGCTTTTAGTTTAGTTTTAATTCAAAGCTAATAGATAAACTCTAATATTTTCAATAAATAAAATACTCTGCTTTATTTCGAAACATTTAAATTGACTGGAAAGAGTTTTTTGCTAAAAAGCCTGATTTCAGTGCTATTTTTAGCCCCCGTTTATCGCAATATCTATATCTTTATTTTTTTTAAAAAAATCATCTAATTTGAAATAGATATTATTTTCATTAAGTTTAAAATATCGCAGAAATGCATTTTTAACACGGCCGTAGCTGTTTATTTAACCTATTGAAACCTTTATGACAGATGGATGTTTATCTACGGGGGCTTTATCAGTAAAAAATAATTAAAGGATATAACGTGAGCGCCTTTCATATATAATTTTTAAGTACTCGGTAATCTTTAAAATTTTGGGAAAATATTCCCCGTAATCTAATGTTTTATTGAATTTTAGATACTTTGACTTTAAATAAACTATAGTTATCACTTATTTTCTGGTAATATCGTGTATGGACATCCGTATCTACAAAAATAAGCACGTTTATACACACATAAAAAAATTCAAAATTCTTTTCAAAATATTGGTATTTCATGCATTGTACTAAGCTTTTCAATTTATGACTAGTAAATATAGTTTTTACTTAAAATATCATCTAAAAGGGTGAAATTAATACAGAATTTTAAAAGATTTAAAACTTAATATTTTTTTATAATTAAAATTTAAAAAATGAAAACCATTCTTATAAATATTATTCACTGAAACAGTTTTGAAAATGTCCTTAATATATCTTATTTTTAAAACAATTAAATGCTTTTCTAATTAAATAATGCCTTACTTTTATTGCATTTTATTTTTTCAGGACAGATTTTTGGTAAGATGTTTCTGTTTTACAAAAGAGAAATTGATGATTTAAATTCTCCAAGGAGTTCTGCTTTTAAATAATATAAATATTAACTAGGTGAAATTTGAATTCCTTGAAATTTCATAAAATTAAATGGAGGTAACACATGTAAAAAAAATTTTTACCAAGATTTTCTAAAAAAAAAAAAAAATTCAAAAATAATTTCATTCATTTGTGAATAAGATCTGAAAATTCCACATTTATTTGATTTTTGCAAGAATTTCTAAATCAGTGTTTTTATTGCAAAATGACGCTAAAATTCCTTATACTACTCTTTGCCCCCCACCCCCGCAAGAAAAACAAGATTTTTTAACCAAAATTTCGAGCGTGCTAGCAATGTTTAAAAAAATTAAATAATCAAAAAATACCTTAGTCTTTCCGAAGGCAGCTAAATAAATGATTAAAAAAACATGACAGTAATGATGTTCTAACGAAAATGGTGTTAATAATTTGAAGATTAATCAATAAAAAATATTAATGTCGTTTTGAAATTTCATTGGATAAAAGATGATCAAACATGAGTAAATGTTGACACCTATTTCTTCCATCTTAATTTCTATAGTTTTTCATCTAGTAGCATTAGTAGTAATATTATTTTGATTTTTTATTAGATGAAGCATTGTCGGCCATTATTAATATTTGACTAGTATTTCTTTCATCTTAATTTCTATTTCTTTTCATCTAGTCGTATTAGTAGTAATATTATCTTGAATTTTTATTGGATAAAGCATCGCCAACCATTATGAAAACAAATCAACAAAAACTGATCGATTACCTCCTCCCACCCGCGAAAAAATGGTGGAGAAAGTCAGCAACTTTAAATAGATAAATGGAGACCTCAGAAACGATAAACCAAATTTCCATTGGCTTTGCCTTTTGATACCCGAAATTCCCAATGATACCAAACATAAACAGTCACTGTCGTGGCTTCCCGGCACAACCGTAACATTGTTTGGAATATGATTGAAACGCTGCAGTAAACCAATGACCGATTGGAAGAAGAAGGGATAGCACTCCAACTTGTAGCCTCAGTGAAAAGAGGAACTCTACGATGAGTCACGATCATACAGATCTCGAATTACCCCCAGCAAATCTCGAGTGGGGAGATGAGATCCACAATTGGACAGACTCTACATTGATAACGAATAATGGAGTCTCAGACTGTGATAAAATACCCTTGCAGGAAGATATATAAAAACAAATTCCTACAGGAGCTAGTGAACGAAAACGAGAAGAAACTTCAATTGCAAGAAGACAGAATGCATGGTTGTTAGCAAAAGCCCAACATGCAAATTACATGTCGGAGATACCAAAATCAAACAAGTACAAGAATTTAAATACAACAGGGTACGGAAAGTGCGACACTGAAATCCGAAGTTGCATTGAAAGTGCCAAAGATGTCTTCCAAAAATTAAGCAAAGTATTAAAAAATAGCAAAAGTTCGCTAGAAAAGAAAATAGTACTGAAATGTTACGTAATATCAGTCCTCCTATATGGTAATGAATGCTGGACAATCTCACAGATGAGGAAGAGACTTGAAACAACCTAAATGTGGTTCTACAGAAGGATGCTGAAAATAACAAGGACTGAACCTGTAAGCAACGACAAAGTTTTACAGAACATGGAAACAAAAAGTACATCAGAAAGAAAACTTGACATTTCTATGGCACCTAATGAGAAAAATGGATTGGAAAATTTGATACTCACAGAACAGATTGGAGGCTAGAGAGACACCCAGCCTGGTAAGGGTATAGTAAGCATAGCATTGTGTAACCCAGTTGGCTTAGACGGCCTACCAAGTATCTAGATGTGACTCCGAAGTTGCCTTGGCTGACTCACCCGTCAGTCTTATAAAAGAAACAACTATCTTGATACCCAGCCATGATGTTTTCTCATTCATAAACAAAGATGCAATATTTTGTACAAAAACAAACCAGTATTTCAAAATCTTTCCACTCTATACGGGCAAGTGAAACTAGGTTGGCTCTCCCCACTTAGAAGATTGTCGCGACAATCTTCTTCTCTCGATGTAGCATAGCGCTATGCTATATTAAACGTAATGAATATTTGAGAAAAAAATCCTAATTTGCTATGACCAAATTAATTTTCCCAATCAACTTTTGTTAAAATAAAAAATATCACATTATGTTAGATGGAACTCGTGAAAATGAATAAAGTGTTTAAATGTTTTTATCTTTGATAACGTTTTGCTCCCAATGGGTATTATCAAAATAAAAAATTAGGAATAAAATGAACATAGTAACCCTGATATTTAAAAACGCTGTGCTTAATATGAAAAATTTTAACAGTTAAAAATATTAAATATCTGTGAACAAATCAATAAGATTCGGATTATTTAATTGATATTTTTAAGGTTTATCAACCTTTTGCAGGTTATTTAAAGCCAGAAAATATTTTTAGATTGTACGATTTTTTTTAGAGATAATGATTTATTGATACAAGTCCTATTAATTAACCCATACATAGGGGGGAAAATGGATTCATACCGTTCCCAAGGGTATTTGCACTTACATAAAGATTACAAATTAGACTGGAATTGCAACGCCGATTTCCAATCTAGTGCATTTATCCATTACACTCCCCCCCACAAACAAACTTAGAACACCTGGTATTCGCAAACGGTCACAAGCTCGACAAGCTATTAACCAAGCTTGACGTTGCTTAACTTCGGCTGTCGGACGAGAACCGGTTTTTAAATGTGATATGACAATAAACCTTGTGCATCAAAAATATGTTAAAATAGAAATATGGGGATTTGACGTAAGAAAATAAAAATGAATAAAAAAATAGTTTGGCTGAGAAAAATAAAGTGCATTTTGGAAAGAAAATGCTGAATACTTTTTAATTAAAACTATAATTTATGATTACATATTATTTAGGTGTTAAGGAAAAAAAATGTATTAAAACATTTAATATATACTTATATATTATTTTTGTAGTTATTATCCGATTTAGAAAAGGTGATATGTTACAAAACAATCTATAATACTTTTTCTTGCTAAAATAATATATTGTCTTGGTAACGATTTTTCCACAGGTTTTTCTATTGTTTTGATAATGATTGTTGGGATGGAAACGCCAACAAAAAATAAAAATTTAAATCTATTATATCCTTATTTCTAACTAATTGCTATGGTAACGACATTTCTTCCTTACTTTTTCAGTTCTTTTGATAATGCCCGTTGAGCATGAAACGTCAACAAGGAAATAAGAATTTAAAGATCCAATTGCTTTTCACATATTCTATCTTACATACTCGTTCAGATATTTCATATCAACCAATTTATCACAAATAATTATTAAGTTAATAAGCAATTTATTTGTTTTTAAGCGTAAGCTAAGCAATTATGTTTCTTCGTTAAAACCAAATGTGTCTTACCTGTTTGTAAAAAAGAGAAATCTATCAGCAAGCTCTTTTTCCTTTAGCGCTGTTTAAGGTTGTGTAACCAAAGAAAAAAAAACGGGATTTTATATTGACCGTAATCCGATATTTATTAAAAGTTGGCACAGATACTGTAGGTGTCAGATGGTGAGGCTGATATCAACAATCGACCTCTAAGATAGATGGCTAAAAAGCGAAAACTAATATTGTTTTCAATTACTTTAGAGTTTAACTGGACCGTAAAAACTGTAGAGACTCTAGATTACAGATCCTAAGAGATCTACCGGAGGAGGCGAGAAATACAGGCTCCAAGAGACAACGACACAAAAATGTTATTTTTTTCTCGTCGTTTGAAAACAATGAGTTCCCTTCATATATTACGAATAAATCAAATTGTTGCTTTCAGCATGCTGAATTAGAAAAACAACGCAGCCATTAAAAAAAAATGAACAAACAATAAAAATAAGACACTATTTAGTGTTTTAACTTATTTTTATGTAGAGGGTGCGAGTGGTAAATTGTCGTCATTTTATATTTTTAATTTCGTACATGCGCGTTGTTTTTTGAGGGGGTTGTCGTTAGTGTCAGTTGGGCACTATCTCTGAGAAAAAGAGCACGATGACGCAATTCACTACGTCAGGAATTTGGAAATGGCATGCTATACTGCTTGGCATTGGCACCGGAAGCTCTAATAGGAACATTTCAGAGTGTTTGAATGTCAATCTTTGGACAGTACAGAGGGTTCGGAAAGAGTTGGATGAGTCTAATGGTGATTACAATGGTATTTGGAGTGATTACTGTTGAAGGCGACGTTATGCCTCCAATCATCTTCCCACACGGCTTCACACTCAACACGGAGGTCTACATCAAGTGACTTGAGGAGGTATTGCTGCTCTACGTGAAGAGGGTGGATGCAACATGACTGCATCGTAACACACAAGAGAATCCAGTCATGGCTGTCAAATCTGCGACCATATGACCCTTTACATCTGGCAACATAACTCCCCAGACTGCAACCCCCTTGATTATTATGTATGGGGCGCAGATGAGCAAGAGACCAACAATACACTTTGAGACAAGGAGACCGTCCGAAAGACTTGCAGGAGATTCCGAAGTCGTCTGAAGGCTTTGGTTGTAACCAATGGTGATTTTATTGAATAAATTTACTCTTTAGTATTTCAAGATATTTTTGTCTAATTTTGTTAAATGTATCTTTTAAAATCAGATGTTAGTGATTTTCATTTTTGAGTAATTTTACGTGGGGCGATTCCTAGCCCATAAAGCACGGGAAAAAGTTCCCACTATACTCCGTATACACGGGGTCGCGGTTGTCTACCTGAAGTGTAGAATCATGTCTGGGTTCCTCTCTGGCCGAAGACACAGAGTTTGACAAGCAGTGAAGTGCCTCGGTCGAAGCGATAGGTATTTACCAAACTTTCCCACAAGGCAGGATGCAGCACAAGGCCAGTTTTTACGTAGAGCGATTTCGAGCCCATAGTTTCTGGCAAAATTTCTCCGTAGGCCTTGCATACACGGTGTCGGGTTTTCTAACCCCCCACCCACACACACACACACACACACAAGACGAGAGACTGCCCTTCGACATAGCCTCATCTAGGTTCCTCTCTGCCCAAAGGCAGAAAGTTCGACAATCCTCTTGCGAGCCTGCCAACGAACTACTAGGGTCGAAGCGGCTACCAATCTTACCTCTGATCTCGAGTTTTTTTTTTTATAGTAATGGACTAGGTCATATACTCATTGGGAGAGTACTATTTACTTCAAAGCAATTTATTTTATTTATTTTTTGTTTTGTTTTGTTTTTGTGTTTTTTTCATATTCGTTTTTAGTTTGCGATTTTTAGGTAACGTTGTTAAAATTTGATTTCATGTCTGAGATGAGATCATTTATTTAATAATGTGTTTTGCTCAAAGAAGCCATATTTATAGCCATGTTCTCCTCCAGACAGAAACTTACAGCTTTGGAATTTAGTGTTACAGGTTGATGCAGTTTTCTTTATTTTTGGTGTTAATTTGGTTTTAATTTCCCATATATGTTTAGAAAGCATTATGGTGTTCTCGTATTTATATATATATATATATATATATATATATATATATATATATACATACACAGAGCACAGTAAGTCCTGGTGGTAATAATAAAACATATATATAATTTGTTAAAATAAAAATTATTTTTTCATGTATTAAAGGTTTTAGAAATTTTAGGTTAATCTCCAATATTCTATTTGATCTCGTGAACATCTGATGTCATCTTTATTTTAACTGATTCTAAAACGTTATATGATCATTTTCATTACTCAACTTAATCTTAAAATATCCCTGTACCGTTCGAGAATGTACCAGGACTTTCCTCTCATGTTCTATCTTTACAAGAGCCAGATCAAATCAAAAAAGGGGGTATATTGCTGCTACATCTGAGCTGGAGTTGGCCAATCCTCATTGTCCAGCCTCGACAAAATTCAAATGCGTTTTTACGCTGTCTCGTGGGTGATAAATTGTTTTCCACCCTACAATCTATTTTCTCACAGACGCAACATTGTTAGCTTGTCAAGGCAAGAACTGGTTTTGTTGCTATTTTCTTGACAGATGTCCCGACGAACTACAATCCTTGGTTCAACCAGTCAAGACATTCACAGCTATTACACGCAATATATCACGTACACAAGGTCAAATCATCATTCCCTTCATATACCATTAGTCAGGAAGAAGTTCCACTAAGATACTTCCAGTGGACCATTATTTTCTAGAACAGACTCCTAAGAGAATGCTTCTCCGATCACTACAATCTTAACCACTTCAAGTCTAGAATCAACTGTTATATATTCTACATATTCTTATAATCTGTACTTTCTTTGCTCTTACGTTCATACCATCTCATTCAGTAGCCCTCTATCTAAAGTGACTCTTATGCCTTGTATTAGCTGGACATTTATTTTTAAAAATACATTGCTGGCGTTAGTATGGCTTAATTGGTGTTACCTGCCATCCTTTATTTTAAAGAACAGTTTATTTAGCTCTTTCAGTACTTGAGTTTTGTTAAATTTCGAAGGTTGACAACAATATAATTGCAGTTTTAAATCTTTATTACTATAAAAGTCTGTGAACGTTGCTTGCGTGTTTGCCAAAAGTCATCATATACAAAGAGTGGGTGAAAGAAAGATATGAATTTATTATCGTGTAGGAAGCGGGAGGAGAGAAGGAAATGAAGAAGAAAACGCTCTCTCTTTCCAACTACTTATCTCTCTTTCCCCCATTCCTGTGATTACGTACGTGCTTATCTATATTTCAGCTTTCTTTAAAAAAAAAAAAAAACAATATTTTAAATATTTTTATTTTAACATTCTTCAGACATATTTTAAATGTTGAAAGCAACTTCAATAACTGCAAATAAATGCATTTTTATAATATCTCTACTTTCACAAACTCTTCCTGAAACTAAATGTAAACAATAACACAACAAGGTTGACCCGAAAGGTCACGGGTAGTAAGTATTATACAAGAGTTCAGTATTCATTTCTTTCTATGGACATTTTCTTAACCCTTAAAACTGATTAGTTTCTGAAAGGCAACCTTCATCTTTCGGAGTCACATTTTCCGGCGATTGTTATAACACAATCCACAAAATTACATTTCTGTCCTGCAGTATTTTGACGCCCCCAGTAAATAACTGTTACTTTTTAAAAAAATATTTTTTATTGTTTATTTACGGTTTATCAATCTTTAGCAGGTTATTTAAAGTCAAAAAATATGTTTAGTTCGAAAGGATTTGGGGGAGATAATGGTTGATTGTTTCGTTTTCTACGGCTTAACAATCTTTGCAAGGTATTTAAAGCCAGAAAATATTTTTAGACTGTAGGAATTTCTTTAGATAATGATAGTTTAGTAATAACGTCTTACTAATTAACCCATAGTCGGGGAGTGGAGATGGACTCGTACCTTTACTAAGAGTAGTTGCGTATAAGGAAATATAACGAACACAACTGGAATTGGAACTCGGATCTCCGATTAACAATTCGGAGCCATTATCACTTTTACCACCATCACATCCAAACATACAGCACCTAGTATTCCCAAGCGGTCACCCATCTAGGCACTGGCCAGCCTCGACGTTGCTTAACTTCAGTGATTGTTCGAGAACCGGTGTTTAAACCTGATGTGGCCGTAGGCTATACCACCCACACATCCAAGCTTACAGCACCTAGTATCACAAAGCGGTCACTCCTCTGAAACTGGCCAGACTCGAAGTTGCTTAATTTCGGTGATTGTTCGGGAGCCGGTGTTTAAACCTGATGTGGCCATAGGCTATACCACCCGCACATCTAAGCTTACAGCACCTAGTATTCCCAAACGGTCTCCCATCTAGGTACTGGCCAGGCTCGATGTTGCTTAACTTCGGTGATTGTACAAGAACCGGTGTTAAAAATGTTACGTTGTGAATTTATTATTGTTGTGCTTATTTTTTTTTTTTTTTTTAACTCATTTTCTCGGGAATACAATTTTGTGATTGCCTGAAATACTTGGTTTCAAGCTTTGAAAAGAAGAAAAAATGATTGACCGAATAACCTGGGCGTTCAAGGCAAGAACTGGCTTTGTCAAATAAACATTTTCCCACCACCCCCCAAAAATATATGTGACAGGAAACTTTATAAAATCCAGAGGAAAAGATTCGCGATTCTTATCGTCTGTCTATAGCGTACTCATTTATATGGTGACCTTTTTATTAATGGTATATCAAAGTCAGTATTAATGTCGACTCAGTTTTCAGATAAGAACCAGAATACTAGACAACGCTTATAAATGGAACGTAACAAAAATCAAACGTTTTATTAAAAACATTTAGAACTGTAATAATTACAGGGCCTCTTACTAATATTTTATTTAATGCTGCACTTTGTACTTTTCAACATATGACCAGATAATTTGTTCTTTTTTTTAACCATTTCGTCCCAAGCAAGACGATAATGATACTAAGATGCAAGGGGTTACTGAAAGTAAAAGAGAGTGAGAAGACTTTAGTGGAGAGAAAAGACAATCAAGAAACGGGTTCAGGAAGACAGAAGATAGAGTTTGACGTTGAATTTTAATTTTTTTGAAGCTCCAAGAAGACAAAATGCATAGTTATTAGCAAAGGGATGAAAAAAATGCTTATTACAAATTGGAAATACCCAAATCAATCAAGCACAATAATTTAAATATCTGGGAAGTGTTCTAATAGAGAACGGAAAATGTGACACCGAAATCCGAAGACGCACTGAGATAGCCAAAGATACATTCCAAAAGGTAGACTGAGAGACAGAAAAAGTTCGTTAGAAACAAAGAAATGGGTACTGAACTGTTACATGATATCTGTTCTACTGTAAAGTAGTAAATGCTGAACAATTTCCTCGAAGGTGAAGAATGTAGTTCTGCAACAGAAAATTGCTGGGGATACCATGAACCGAACATGTGAGCAACTTATTCTGAAAGATACTGTTTAAATATCTGAGGAAAGATGGATTGGAAAATCTGATACTCACTGGACAGATGGACAACAACGCATAATATACTTGACGAGACTGAGAAAATGGATGGCGGAACAGGGTTTAGAAATAACGAAAAGACAAAATTTATTTAGAGCTGCAATAGACAGGAAGTTGTGGAGAGTCATGACCACTTACGTTCTTAGAGGAGACGGCACATAAAGAAAGAGGTGACAGGAAAGGAAGAAACCGGAAGAGAGTTCCAAAGGCGAGAAATGCGTGAAAAAAATTTTTTTAATAGAACTTACGGTTACATTTAACAAACTCAACAGTTAAACGATGAGACATAAATGCCAATCTAGTAGAGCGTTTAAAGTCAAGGTACCAAAGAGGAAACTTCACTCGAACAATTGCCATGAAAATATTATAAGTGAAACTCTTTTAAACGTACTGAAATGCCCTCAATATATCTGTTGTGCACGCAACATGATTTAACCACTCACTACAGACAACTGCCTATATCTAGGATTAACCTGCTTCTTATCTCTCTATGTGCCGCATTGTCTTTTTATCTCTCTATGTCCCTCTCTTTCTTTCTGTTTTACTCTCTATGTTTCCTTCGCGGCCAAGCGTATTAATATATATATATAATAATTTTTATTGTGGGGAGGGAATTGTTTTGCTGTTAGATTAACATTCTATAGACAAAATAAATATTTAAACCATTATGTGCAATTATCTGATATCTTCAGGTTTTAAGATAGGAAAATTTACAAAAATACTTTAGCCATGCCGTCAAAAATTACGGTCTATTTTAGGTACCGCTACAAACATTCGAAAAAATTAAAAATTAAAAAAAACAGAAAACGCATTTTAGATAATTTAGATACCATCTTTGAACTTAAATTTCGTTTCTATTTAAAAGATAACGGCTTAAAGTTAATCCGAATTAGAAGAAAAGTTAATCTCCGTATATAAACAAACATTTTCAAACATTTTTAATACATTGTCACTTTTTTAGTCACATCGAACTGCCATTGTATACGAAAAATGTAAACAAAAAATTTAAATTCTCTTTAGTCTTTAAAATCCAATATTTCTCCTAGAGATGTGTTTCGAAATCTAATAGTAAATTTAAGGAGTAATTAACTGAATTTTCTAAATGTAATTCTTACCTTTTACTTAAAATAAAATTAAAATAGCTTTTTATTTACGTATGGTAGCTTGTGAGGTCAAAGGAGAAAATAAAACCAGTTCCTGATCTAAAAAGCGCGAGAAAAAGTAACAAGAAAAGCTAAAGAAATACGGAAGACCAACAGTGCAATAATCCAGAATTAATAATTCGCGTTTAAAAATAATTTTTTTAACCTTATATAAACAATAATTTAAAAATATATTTTTTATTCCATGCACTTTTATTAAACTTAATATAATGAATAAATTTGAGGGCATTAAAACGCTTCCAAAACAAAATATAGCGTGTAAGTACATCCATAAAAAAGCTAAGTTGCATTTTAAACATGAAAAATCTTTCTTGAAGCTTCTATTTTAGTTCATTTCTAATCTAATAGATAAATTTAATATTTCCAAACAAAATATTTTGCTGTATTTTAAACCAAAATTAAATTTATTGGAATGATATTTTTTACATCATTAAATCGGCCATATTGACAAGTCTGTCAACACAGCAACATTCTCTTTATTAAAAAAAATCTTCCAAAAATAAAATATGCTTTTCTGAAACTTTGAGGAAGATTAACTGATCTAAAATTCAATTAATAAGAATTAAAATAAATATTACCTTTGGTTTAAAATATAGCAGAAACGCATTTTTTTAACACAAGAGTGGAAGATTTAATGAAGTGTTGACAAGTTTATCGATAGCTTAAAAATTAATTCCTAGAAATTTCATAAAATTAAATAAGTGGCATTTAACAGATATAAAAAGATAATATTTTTACCATGACTTTCTATATATAAAGTTTCTAAAATATCTTCCATTGTGAATAATTCCTGCAAGGTTCATCCAAATCCGACAATTATCTGGTTTTTGCAAGAATTTCCAAATCCATAAGTTTTTCACCGCAAAAAGACGTTCAGATTTCCCATACCGATTTTTTTTTTTTGACATTTTAAGCAAAATTTCTATGGTTCTAAAAAGGATCAAAAAATATAATTTAATAATAAAAAAAAAAAAGATAATTTGGCCTTTCCTCTTCATAACAAAGAGTTTCACGATAAAACTTTGTATGAAATTATAGGCATTTTTCATGATGTATTAGGTTGGTGCAAAAATAATTTCGTTTTCTCACATAGTAACATATGTTAGAAAACGAAATTATTTTTGCACCAACCTAATATATTCATTTTTATCGAATCTTTGGAGGTATCTATGTAAATGTAGTTTTGCGTTAGATTAACATACTCCCCAAAAATATTTCACCAATCTAGATAAAGTCGAAAATGAAGTACTGTTGCTATATTTAGGAGGGAGCTGCCCAGTCCTCACTTTCCAGCCTTGATAGAGTTTAAAAGCGTCACGGCGTCCTTGTTGAAGAATTATTTTCCAGCCTACAACCTCTCTTACCGGTGGGATGTGGCGAGTCTTTCACTGCTCTATGGCAACTTCCATAGAAAGTACTCACTCTAACTACATTCCTTGGTTCCGCCGGGCCCTAACTTTCATGGCTAGGTCCACTATGCCACTTACATTGTAACAAACAAAAGTCACCCATGAAATAAAAATAATTGTTTGTACAGAAAGTAAGGACGTACGTGCATGAAATTTTCTTTAAATTAAGTGGCGCCAGAAGAATTATCGTTGAAGTTTAAATATTAAATGCAATACTTAAATGCAGTGATCAATTTTGTGTTCTTATGTAGTTTATTGTTGCTTGTCGCATCTGCTAATCCCTAAACTATTTTGATAAAGGCCCAATCAAGAGCCCTCTGCAGGAGCAAGGTTAATTCCACCCGATAACTATAGTATAGCCATCTTCACAGTTCTGCCTAAGAAGTCAGATGCAAATGAATGTGAGCTCCATCGGACAATCAGCTTAATGAAAACAACTATGTGTTGTAGCATACTTAGGGACGATAATGGCTATGTCCCCATTCACATAAGTACAGTATTAAATACTGTATGTTTGTTTGCAGTTGAAAATTCGGTTTTATACGGGGTCTACGGGTTTGGGTGGGGGGTTGCCGAGCTTGAATACCCCAGATTAAATTCGGCCTTATGCCACATCTGACTGCGTGGGGCGGTTTGTAGATATCCTGCAGTTGGAGATTCGTCTGGTCAAACACTGCTTCCGGGCAAAGAGAATCACCAGATGACGCTATGTCGAAGGGCAGAGTCTTGTCTCGAGAAACAGCTACCCGACCCCGTTTTATACGGGGAATGTTTGGCCGAGCCTACGGGCTAGGATACTCCACATTAAATTCGGCCTTGTGGGGCGGTTGGTAGATATACTGCACTTGGACATTTATTATGGAATTCACTTGACTCACTTCTAGCAGTTGACTACTTCTTCAATGCACCGTTGGCGAATCTTATATGTGTTGTTCTTGTCCTAAGTATTATCGTTCATTACCAACCTTTGTGTGATCATTCTATTCAATAATCTTACCTAGGTTACAACAGTAAGCTTATCATCCGGATTCTAATGAATATAGAATGTAGATGAATTATACCAGAAATAGTACAAAACAGTGGAGTTTCGTTAAAATACACTGGAACAAGAAATGTAATATTTATGATCAGAATGATATCAGAATGAGCGAGTAATAAAAATGTAGAAGGACGTATAACATGTTTCAATTTGGTAAGGTATGACACGGGTATCTTAAACCGCTTGGAAAACATTTATTCGGGAAAGATATTCGAATAATCCAGAAATATGCGGATGTAAAATTGAGTAAGTACACAAAAGTAAAAAAAGGGTGTAAGACAAGGACATGTCTTCTCACAGGATTTATTGAACATTTGTAGCGAGACCATCCTAAGAGAACAAGAAATCCTACCAGACACAATCTTAACAACATAAGATACGCAGATGATGACGTGTTGATGACGTATTGATGCTAGACACAAAGAAAATAGCAAGGACTCTTAGTCAAGGTGCTAAGAGAAAAGCCAGAAGAAAGCACTAAGCATTAAGTGTAAGGAGACAAAGTATGGTGATCAGCAAGATAAACAATCCAAAATGCAAAGTAGAAATTGGAGACATCAAAATGAATAAAACACAGAAATTAAAACACAGTCTGGATAGATAAACGAATGACGGAAAATGTGACACAGAAATCCGAAGGCACAATGCAACTGCGAAAGATGCCTTTCAAACGTTAAACAAAGTATTATGAAAAAGGAAAATATCATTAGAAACAAGGAAAAGAGTGCTAAAACGCTATGTTATATACCAGTCCTCCTACAAGATAATGAATGCTGGACAATTTCCTCATAGATGAGAAATCTTGAAGCAACAGAAATGTGGAGCTTAAAGCCACATTATGTTGAAATACCGGTTCCCGAACAATCACCAAAGTTAAGCAACGAAGTACCTGGTCCTTACTTAGATGGGTGACTGTTTGGGAATACCAATCTGTAAGCTTTGATGTGCAGGTGGTGTAATTGATAATGGATCCGAATTGTTAATCGGAGAGATGAGTTCCAATCCAAGTTGGGCTCATTGTATTTACTTAAGCGCAAATACCGTTGAGAAAGGTATGAATTCACATCTTCTCTCCCAGCATGCGAGAAAATTAGTAAGATTTGTACCACCAAATCATTATTATCTTTAAAAACATCCGGAGGTGCATTTGCATAGCAAATATGCCTTCCAAAAGTTAAGCAACATATTAAGAAACAGAAAAGAGACTCAAGGGAAAAAGAAATGTGATTCTACAGAAGGATGCTGAGAATATCCTGAACAGAGCATGTGCGCAATGATAAAGTTTTGTTTTTTTTTAATGGAGAAAAAGGGCGCTAATAATTATAAGCGGAAAGAGACAGTTGAAATTTCTAAATCACATACTGAGGAGAGGCAGTTCGGTGAATCTGATGCTCACAGGACATATCAAAGGCAAATTAGAATAAGAAGGGGGTAATCTACCTAATGAGATTGTGTAAATGGATGTCAGAACAGGGAGTAGGAGGAGTGATAAAAACAAAGAGCTATAAAGGATAGAAAATTGTGGATTCATTTTTGTTTTTTTCGCTTTGGTTTTGATTTTGATTTTTGGATGCGCGGGTGATGTAATGGAAAGCAGCTCGAAGTAAGAATCCGGAGAGCCGAGTTCGAATTTCAGTTGAGTTCGTCACATTGACTTGCGTGCAAATACACTTGAGAAATATATGAATCCACCTCTTCTTATCCCCTCCCCAATTATGGGTTAAATAGTAGAAGAGACTGAGCGTTTCAACCTTAGTTGGCTGCCAGTCTAAGAGAAGGAAAACTCGAAGTTCAAAAACGTATGAAACTCTAACGAAGCACATCACATATGCAGCTAAGGAAAGGATCTGGAAGTTCAAAGTGACTATATAGTCCTGAAAAATGCCGACTCTCTTTTATGCCTTGTTTTTTTTTTGTTTTTTTTTTTAGTTTTATTCTTATTTTGGTTTTGATAATTTTAAAAAATATGTCTTCAGCAAATAATTTACTCAATCAACTGTTGGTGTGTACGTCCAAAAATGATAATAAAATAAAAAAAAAAATTCTAAATACATTTTATTTATCAATTTAACCCAAGCAAGGCAATAAAGCTACTAAGACGCAAGGCAATAAAGCTACTAAGACGCAAGGTAGGGGTGGTACTGAGTGTTAGAAAGTTTGAGAAAAACTACTATTAAGATGAGAGGACAATAATAAAACAGTAATAAAACAAGAAGACAGAAAATAACGACTGACATTGCCTTTAAATTTTTGAAAATCAAAGTTCACTGGAAAGCAAGAAGCCGGAAGAGAGTTCAGTAAACGAGTAGTGCTATAGAAGAAACTCTTAGCATAGAACTTACGATTCCATTTCAACTGTAAAATGAAGAGACCTTGCCGGAAATTTAGTTTTGCGCTTAAATTCTTAAAGTCTAGGTAACACAGTTCACCAGAACAATTGACATTTATTTTATCGTATCCGCATAGATGTAATAGATAGCATGTATTTTTATATAATATATGGGAATGAAATTTCGCACAAATTACTGATTGTTGTCAGAACAATTAAAAATCGGTTAAAATCAGATAAATGCAGTATTTCGTTCGAATGTTACGTATCGATGACGTTACCACTAATATCACGAGACAGCTTCCTTATATAAAAGAATCGATGAATCTGTTATTGAATAGCAGTAAAAATAATCTAGTTGTCAAGAAATTAGGTTATAGATACATGAACTGTGCAGGGATTTCAAAGGGGTGCGATCAGGGTGAAGAGTGGCTACTAATCACTAATGGCATCATCTTACACTTGCATATCAGTTTGTTTTTTGTTTTTTTTTCGAATGTCGGGTCTTCACGCGTCACTGGGTGTTGACATAACAACTACTGGCGTATAACGATACAACAGTCGAAGATAATCATAGTAAGCACAATGCACAGCCACTGACAATAGCTTATGAAAGCCGAAAGCGCTGAGAAGACATTGGACAACTTTTTAGCAGAAAAATTGTCCCATTCACAAGAAGAATTAGATAAAAATCTTAATTAAAGGACGTTCTTTGGTCTTTAACCAAAACTGCACACACACACAAACACATTACTAAAGACCATTCCATTTAATGTCCAAGAGCCACTCAAGGTAGAGGATTACTGAAAGAGGTTGTTGTATAAGCGGTAGGACGTATGAAGCGCAGTTTATGGGGATATGTGCAAAAAATAACGGCTAACCAAAGAAAGCATCCTCTAGGGAGTCGGTTCATGAGAAGTTGTTCGAGTGGTACTTCCTTCTTACTAATGGAATACGAAATGATATATAGTATTCTATGGTGGTTAAAGAGCGTTTCTGGAAAAAAACACGCTACAATGAAAAGGCTCTCAAACCCATTAAGTTTAGTGACTATAAACCAGAAATATGAAATCTTAAGTCATTGCATTTTATATAAAAAAAGAATTTTTAATTGAATAGGAGGCCGGATTAAAAAAATGTATTTTTAAAACCACACTGTTATATTGAAAATACGTTTGCTTTCCCTCCCCACACTTCCTTACATTTACCTTACATATGCTTTTCTTTTCTACTTCTTTTCTGTATACATTTACGATACACTTGCTGCTTTTCTCTTATTTTCTTCTTTTTCCTTCTCAATACCTCCTCCTTTCTATTGCACTCAACGTTATGCGTTTGACAGTAGTGCGTTTGTTAATTTATTTTTGAAAAATAATGTAGTGTTTTTGTGTTTTTTTTGTTTTTTTTGTTTTTTTAAAGCGTTGGGCGATCAGTTGATAGAAATCGCCTGATGAGGCCACGAGGTCGAAACCAAGGTTGTGTATTCAACTAAGAACCTAATTTTTGAAGTTAATACATAGTTATAAACTGGTAAATTGTCACCATTTTATATTTTTAATTTCGCGCATGCGCATTGTTCGTTTTTGATTTTGTTGACTACACAGTATAGTAGGGTCAGTTGGGCATCATTTTGAGAGAATAAGAGGAATATGACACAATTAACGCCGCCAGAAATTTGGAAACGACATGCTGTACTGCTTGGCATTCGCACCGGAACCCCCAATACGAACATTTCAGTGTCTAGGTATTAGTCTGAGAACAGTGCAGAGGATCCGGAAAGAGTTGAATGATATATCCACTCAGTATCATGATGTTTGAAGTGATCACTAGTAGTGGCGAAGTTATCTTCCTACAGGACCTCATTCTCAACACAGACGTTTACATCAAGTGCCTTGCGGAAGTATTGCTACCCTGGGTCAAGAAGATGGCCGCTGAAATACCCTATATATGGCAACAGGACTCTGCACCATGTCACGCAAGCAGGAATACCCAGTCAAAGCTATCAGACAATTTCTCCAACATCAACCCTTACATCTGGCCACCTAACTCCCAATCTGCAACCAATTTGATTATTATGTGTGGGGCACATTTGAGCGAGAGATCAAGAAAACTCCTTGTAACACCAAAGATGAAATGAAGGCAAGGATTATGGCATCATTTACCAACTTAAACAAGGAAAGAATCCCGAAGAAATTGCAGGAGATTCCGAAGTCGTCTGGTGGCCAAATGGCGATTACTTTTTATTATTTCAAGATATATTTAACAAAAGTGCACAAAAATATCTGTTAAAATGAGATGGTGTTATTTTCATCTAATTTAGACGATAATTTATTCATCGCACCATGTACGTATGTACATACATATATGCACACACACAAATATATATATATACATATATGTGTGTGTGTGTGTGTCATATCCGTTGCTCTCGAGAAACCTTGGATCTGCGCTCAGAAAGTTATTCCTCAGCAGCTGATGGCGGTGCAGCGTGTGGTACGACTGTACAGACCCACACGGGAAAGACAGTTTCGATTGCAACGAAAGTATATGAAGACGCTCTCCCCCGATGTCGCCTTGTTGTTTTCTTTCCGTCGAGCACTCTTCTCCTGGGTAGTAATATATATATATAATTATTATCATTATATATATAATTATGGTACAAGTTAAGAAATAATGAGTACAGCGTTTATATTGTACAGAGATTTAAATGTGAGTTTGTGTATTCACATGTTATTACTGCTAGATAGATTTTAATGTCAAAAAGATTTTACTGTTTCAGCGTCAAAGTGTAAACAAATATTACTGCTAGACAATTTCGTTTGACCTGACGTGCTGTACCAATCAGCTACAGAGAAGCATCTGGTTAGCAAAGTCCGAATTAATGTTTATAAACATACAATCTTCGACGATTTTTCTCAATCGATCATATATATATATATATATATATATTCACGACTCAGACCTGTCTCGCAAAACAGTAGCATCTGATACAATCTATCTCATTTTACATATATATATATACAGTGTAACCCGGATATAAGAGATTTGTCGGGACCGGAGAAGAAGTCTCTTATATCCAGGTTTCTCTTATATCCGGGTTTGGTCTATTTTATATACATTAACACAGGCTCTAATTTGGGACCAGAAAAAAATCTCTCTTATATCCGGGTTTCTCTTATATCCGGGTTATACTATGCTTTTAGAAATTCGGTCGTTTTTCATTAATAACAAAAATGTGTTTTTAAGCTTGTAAGACTTCCTTATTCTTTCTCCTGTCTCCTATTACGAATTAATGATTGTTAAGACACACATAAGGAAAAGTTAGGTTTCTTTTGGAAGAGGAAAATATATAATGTGATTCGTGAAAATTATCGAAAATATAAATATATATGACAAATATAGAAAAACGATATGTGGTTAACGAGCAGCGTAAATGAGATTTTAAAAGGCTTTCTCGTTTTGCGGGAGGGCAGTGGCAACAGATGCGTTGTTATGGTGCAAAGAACGTTATCCTCGCAATCAAGAAGAGAGCGATCACCTGAACTAAATAATGAAACGACGATGTCTTTTGCCAAAAATCAATCTGAGCTCAGAAAGCAAATATAAACTAAAAATATGAATTTACACTATGATATTGACTTCCCTGAAATCTAACGTCAATAACGGCGGATGATTAGCGCTTAAAATTCAAGTACAGATATTAAACTACATTGAAAGTATTTGAACAGACTGAATGTTTACGGAAAGTAAACAGTGGATGTGAGCACAGTTAGAAAATTTGGCATGGAAATCCGAAGGCGTATTGGAATAGCAAAATGTGCCTTCCAATTGCTAAACAAAGTATTAGGTTGGTGCAAAAATAATGACGTAATAATGTGGTTTTTTGACGTATTTTTTAACGTCAAAAAACGACATTATTACGTCATTATTTTTGCACCAACCTAATATTAAGACACAGAAATAATTCGTTAGAAGCAAAGAAAAGATTTGAATTGCTATGTAATATCAATCCTTCTATATGGAACTCTCCGATTAACAATCCAAAGTCTTTATCCATTACACCATCCACAGATCTAAACTTACAGCAGCTGGTATTCCCAAGCGGTCAGCCATGACCAGGATCGACTTTGCTTAACTTCGGTGATGATACTGAAACCGGTGTTCCAACGAGATACGGGCGTAAGCTATTTTTACCGATGATAGATATTATAAACTTAAAGTCATATGATATATATCTTAAAACATTTTACCAACATCGATGGGTTTTATCATTCGAGTTTTATAATGAAAACATTTATTTCAGTAATAAGATCTGACAGGATGCACAATGTCATTGACGTCCCGAACTACGGTGTAACCCTCCGATATGGCAGTGAATGCTCGACAATTTCCTCACACATGAAGAGGAGACTTAAGGTACTAGAAATATGATTTTACAGAAAGATGCTGAGAATACCAGAGACTGAACATGTGAGTAACAAGGAAGTTTTAAGAAAAATGGAAACAAAAAGGACATTTAAGCCAGTTGAACTACGATGTAACCCTCCGATATGGCAGTGAATGCTCGACAATTTCCTCGCAGCTGAAGAGGAGACTTACAGCAACAGAAATATGGTTCTACAGAAGGATAGCGAGAATACCAATTATCATTATTAGAAACAGAGAAAGTCTGAGATGTCAGCTGAGAACAAAGGGCTTGGAGACATTGACGCTCACAGGAGAGGAGGGAGAAAAGGAAACGTTAAGATATTTAATACCACGCATTTTAAATGTTAATTAATGCTGAACAATTTTATCACTGATGAAGAAAAGAGGCAACAGAGGTATAGTTCTACAGAAGGATACCGAGAATACCACTAACAGAACACGTAGACAACCACGATGCCCTAAGAGAAATGGAAACAAAAAAGGACATCTATTTTCAAAATCAGGAACAGTCGAAATTTCTTGGGGAGACAGTGAAGAAAGAGGGCTTGGGGAATATAATACTCACAGGACAAGGCAAGCGGGACAAAGGGAAGCCGCGAGTTACATATATCTGACGAGTTTTTGTAAATGGATGATTGAACAGGAACTAAGAGGGATAGTGAGGGGACAAACAATGCTTAGTGTTACGAAGGATAAGAAGTTGGGGAGAGCTATAATCGTCCTCATCCGGAAGAAGAATTTGGCACCGACTGATTGTTTGTGGGGGAGAGGAGTTAGGGAGCATTCTGATCTCAGGTTGCAAATAAACGCACGTTCACTTACAGTAAGTGAATCTGGTTGAATTCCAAGTCATATTACTCAACCCGATGTGAAAAAAGTCAGAAAAGTGTAATATATATATATATATATATATATATATATATATATATATATATATATATATATGATAGATAGACAGATATAATATTAGTGGTCAATATATATATATATATATATATGATAGACAGATATAATATTAGTGGTCAATATATATATATATATATATATATATATATATAAAATTTCCAAGAGGACAGGCTCCAGGTAGAACTCAATGCCCAGGACAATATAGTATAAAAGGCTCAAACACTAATATTTCATGGTTATAATTTATTACATTTGAATCGTAATCACCATCCAATTCATCAGATCTACAAATTCAAAAAGAAATCGGAAAACGAATCCACTATAATAAATTATAACGGTGAAATATTAGGTTGATGCAAAAATAATGTCGTTTTCTCACATAGTAACATATGTGAGAAAGTGACATTATTTTTGTACCAACCTAATATTAGTGTTTGAGTCTTTTATATATATATATATATATATATATATATATATATATATATATATATATATATGTGTGTGTGTGTGTGTGTGTGTGTGTGTGACATTGCAAAGGCTACTTAATAAGAATAAGCAAAACGAAGGTTGGAAATGGAACGATAATATTTATAATATTAACAGCCTACAAGATTCGCCAGCAACGTGTAAGTAATCCACTGCTAGTGGTGAATTCCCCACAGACAGCATATTCCACTGTATTTATGAAGATTGGGATATACCCATTATAGTTCACAGATACGGTAAAACTATATATATATATATATATATATATATATATATATATATATATAATGAATAGAAAGATCAGTAAGATATATAATCCGGTGTTCTTATTGATTTTTTTTTTTTTTTACAAAACAGTGCTCTCAATGTAAATTTACAGAGCATAAATATAATTTGAATTTTTTAGCTTCGGATTTTGAAACATGGTTATTAATGTTTGGCGAAGAAACCATATTTTAAATCAGTTAATTTATTATATATATATATATATATATATATATATATATATATATAAGAGAGAGAGGGGGGCGAGTGAGTGAAGAGTTATAGTAAAATGGCAAGCATTGATAACCAGTGAAAGCTGTGGAGTGTCATAATCGTCCATACCTTACATGGAAAAAGCAGATAAAAGAAAATGACAAGACGTTTCTCTTTCGTTAATATTTCAAAATAAATGTAATTAAGAATAAAAAAGTTTATTTATCGACAAAGGCAAGTTTTCTGTTTCGAAATATTCAAGTATTTCTTTTGGTAACTTGACAGTAAAATGCGAAATATTAATCTGCGCAAACGGAGACAACGTATTTTGCATTCATCTTCGCTTTAGTTAAACTGTGTTAATGTAACTCACCAACGCTGGCTTATAAATGACCAATATGCCATTTTGTCATTTTCTTCTTTTTAATAATCTACAAATCAATCATTCGTCCTTGCATGGAATACTGCTGCCATATATGGTCTGGTGTTCCCTTAGAGGTCTTCGACAAAATCCAGATACTGTTATGCAACGTGACTGGTCCTGATCTGGCATCCCGTCTACAGTAACTTTTTGATAGACGAGATATGCCTTCCCCCTGTAATTTCTACACGTACTTTCATGGCAGCTGCTCTGACGAGCTACTTTCACTGGTTCCCATACTGCATGAATTTAAGCGTGCTACTAGGTTGGCATCTTGGTCCCACCCTTTCACTGTCGAAACGGCTAAATGTAGCCATCTCTTCTACTTCAACAATTTTTATCTCGCACCTCACGTCAGTGGAACTCACTTCCTATCACTTGCTTTCCTGATAGCTATAATCTTCAAATATTCAAATGTAATGTCAATCGACATCTTCTGATGCCTTGACCTTGATCCCTGTCCTTCTCTTTATCCTTTTATCTAAACACTCATATTTACTCTTACTCTCACTCTCTGTAACCTCTTGTTGGCACTCCCACCTTGCTTGAGGTGATTTGCTTAAAAAGAAAAGAAAACAAAAAGAAAGAAAGAAAACAAAAATTAACCTAAAAATTGGTGACACTTACTCAACTAACTACTGTATTTGAGGGCATATAACTCGCATTGGTGTGTAAGACGTACGGGTGTATAAGACGCACCCTAATTTCAGCAGGGCAAATCAAGAAAAAATTAGTAATTATTAAAAATAATAAAATTATTAGTAAATGGTACAGACTGGGCTATATATTATTTTGGTTAAACAAACCATGATTACAATTAAACGAAAAATAACAAGAAAAAAAGAACACGAGCCTATAAAAACTTTATTATATCCTTTATATGATTTGTACAACCCGCGTCTTGCAAACGTCTTAGTAGAATAATTAGGATATAAAAATTCTGATTTTATTTATACCTATGCAACGGGAAGTTATCGCAAGAAAAATATTAACGAAACAATTATATTTTACAAATATACAACTTGAATTTATTACATACAATTTTAGTGAAACAAAGTACTAATATTAAACGTGATGAAATTAATATTATCAATGATAACGCTTTTAATCTGCATAATAGCCCTTTAAATAATGACAATAAGCATATGAAAGTTACTCTAAAGTCTAATCTAATAGGAGTTGCTAGGTAGCTAATTTCGGCCGACTATCGCGAATTTTAAACCTACATATGGCATATAAGACGCAGGGGAATTTTAAAGATATTTTTAGTAAAAAGAAAAAAGTGCGCCTTATATGACATCAAATAAGGTAAATGCCGTACAAGGTACATAAAAGTAAAGCAGTTAAAAGAATATCAGCGCAAATGCAAGATTCTGCTAACCTCCTCAGTAAGCCAAGCATAGAAACATGAATCACTTCCACTTTGATTATCTCCTGCAGTGACAATGGTCTAATGAATAGCATCCTCCTTCTTCTCAGTTCCATGACGATATCCTGTGAAGAATAGTGTCACAGCTACACCACGGTTTTCGGAGCAGGTAGGTTTTTACATGGTGGTATTGCCAGCCTCAGCCGGTTTTGAAATCAGAGTCGTCCTCCTTTTAGACTAATTTCCAACCAAGGCTAGAGAACTTATCCTGTTCTGCTGGTTAACCGATAGCTATCGAGAAAATATATAGATTCATGCCTTTCCCGAGGGTATTAGTGCGAACACAACGAACTCGACCGGCAATTATGCATCTGCGCCGATAACCGCTCCCCTACAATACGCGTATCTGCTTAATGGTTTAATTGTATGTATTGTGCTTTGTCAAGCAGTAGAATTCATATATTCAAGTTCAGTAAAAAAAAATGATAGAGGCATCGCAAGGATGAATTAATCAGGAAGAAGGAGAGTGAGATGAGGACACTCTTTCCTCGTTAATTGAATAAAGTGTTAAATTCAAATTAGTAAGAATGTAGTTACTAAATACGACAGACATCTGAAGAAGGCTTTAGGGTACAACAGCCGAAACGTGATAATAGAAACCAACTTGAAATCACTAGTTCGAATAAATCAGTACAATTCTTCATCACGAAAATCCAGATCAAAAAATAATATTAAGCAACCTGTACGATGCGAAAATTCACGGATGGAATGATCTGCATAATGATCTGCATAATGATTTGCGTAATGATCTTGCTACTCTCGGGGTTCCGTCTTGCGCAAGGCGTCGTGAAGTTTAAAGCCACTACATTTGTAATAGCCTTCTAGGCTAATGTGCTAAACATTATACAAGACAAGGTACCTCGTGACATTGTCATTCATTTGTAAAAATCATCTAGGACGAATTCGTCCCGATAGAAGAAACATACCACATGCTATGTCAAGTGATTTCTTCTCTCATTAACAATACGCCAAGTGCCTGCTTTTTAAACGAAGGTGGCCTTGACGGTTAAGAAAAACTATTAGGTCAGCTATTTCTTGCAAGTTAGACAAATTGGGTATAGCAGAGGCACAAAAATATTTTGCCAGGCTCGTTATTTTATCTATAGACAGTTCAAGATTCGACTTATTAAAGCGGAGGAAAGCTTATTTTTCTTTAATAAGATTTCTCAAATATTCAGGCCGGTAGACGAAAATAAATATAGTTTAAAATAAACGGAGCGTCTACTCAAATATGGGTATCCACTAAAACGTAGAAGTGATACAAATTTGACAGATTAATAAATTAAAAAAATCTTTAGAAATTGCTATGTTTACGTTTGGATACGAAACTGAGTAGATATGAATACGAAAATCTGTGACGAGTAGGATTATGCTTAAAAAACTATTTGGTCTTGCTAAATCTGTGACGGCCTTCGTGGCCGAGTCGGTCTAAAGCACGTCGTGTCTAACGACATGTAGATATATATTTACCCTATTTATATCGGCCGTTGTACGCTCCGGTCTTCTTCAGAAGATATACGCTGAAATTTCGAACCGAGCCCTTTATTTAGTGCACGGGGTTAGATTTTTCTAATGTCACATGCCATTCTGATATATCCAATTTGTTTATCTTACAAGAAATGGCTGACCTAATGCGTTTTCCGGATATTTCAGTTTCAGTTGATTCCCTTCAGTAACTCAACTCTCCAAGTTTTTGCCCCCCCCCACACATACACACACTTTACTATAGCGAGAAATCATTGGGTCAAGTCATTTTTTTGGATTATTTCAACCACCGCTTTTATACACTGGGTCATGTCACCTTAGGGATACCACCTGATAATGGTCGGAGCGTATAACGGTCGAAATGTTTTGAATATGGCAATAAAGAATAGGACAACAGACCGAACAATGTAAATCGTTACAATACCTCTTCTCAGAAATAGGGACTGAAAATGTCGAATTAATAACTTTAGTTATATGTTTAATATATTTTTCATGTGACATTTATCGGCGCGGAAATTGGAATTCTGGTCTAGTCTTCTACGTTCACTTGGAAAAATGTATGAATCCATCTTTTCACCTTAAGCTAGGTTTTGGTTTAGTTTATTTTGTTTTACGGAATATCAACCTGAATGGGCTATTTAATACCGACAAGTTTTTTATTGCTGGTAATATTTTTTTGTTCCAAAAATGTATTGCTGCTAATATTTTTTCTTTAAAAATTCATTACTGGTAATAATATTTTTACAAAAATCCATTCATGGCATTAAAATCGATTTTTACACTTTTAAAGTGTTTTGGCCCCAGTTTGGAGGTTAACTATAGCTGGGGCCCTAACAGCTGCTACGATCCCGGGTAGGGTGGATCTGGGAACACTAGTAATTAAGAGGTGGTTCCACGCTCCTCAAGACCTCCTAATCAGAGGCCTTGCTGTTGGACGTAGTTTATCATCACACGCATGGAGGGCCCTAAGCCAGGAGTTAAATAAAGTGAACTAGGCTCTTTAGGCTTGGACGGCAGCCAGTCTAGAAGAAAAACAAGTCTGAATTCACAAACGTGGAGACGATAACAGGTAACTACCGCACTATCTTTCCAAAGTCGTCATGGCAATTTACAGGTAATAAACTAAAGGACTCTGCGGAGAGACACGAAAGCTTACTTCTTGAAGGCATATGGAAAACAGTCAATGAAGCATCTTGGGAAATTTATAAATCTATCTTTTCTCCGCCAGCTATGGGTTAAATAGCAGAGTAAACTGGGCTCTTGGTGGGGCAATCTAAAAGAAGGAGGACTGAGTTTAAAATCGTGAAGAAGGCATCGGGAAACCACTGTCTTTCCAAAGAAGTCAGGACAATTCCCAAATAATAAAACGGAAACCGCGTGGACCATAATCGCATACATCCTGGAAGGAGATGACATTTTAATAGAATTCATTAAACAACTGTCATGGAAATTTCTTACAAGCATATTTCCATCTGTGGAAAGCGAAATCGTTGGGCCGAGTTCAAATTCTAGCCTAGCCTGTGGTGTTCGCTGTTATATTTATTGAAAGGTACGGATCCGTCTTTTCCCCCCTGCCATCTAAGGGTTAAATGGCATGTAGACCGAGCTCTCGAGCCATGGATGGCAGCCAGTTTAATAAAAAAAAAATAAAGCTCTGAATTCAAAATTGTGAAGAAAGCAACGGGAAACCACTCCCTTATATTTCCCAAGATAATAAACAAATTATAAAAAACGGAATCTTCACAAATAATTAAAAACGGAATCTGTGGATAGCATTGATCGTCTATGTCCTGAAGGGACATGACATTTTAAAAGAGTAAATGAAGCAACTCAGAGAATGCAGGAAGCTATATTCTCCCTCTGTCTATGGATTAAATAGCAGAGGAAACTGGTCTCTCTCCAGGAAAACTCTAAATTAAAAACTGGAAAATGTAATAGAAGATCACTACTATCTGTCCCTATAAGCCATGGCAATTTACAGGTATTAATGAAAAGGAATATGTTAAGAGACATCATGACTTTTGCCCTGAATGGACATGGCACTTAAAACAATACATTTTGATCATCTATTTTGTCTACAAAAAAAATTACAAATATATATTTTTTTCTAAAGGTCGGTGTATCTTATCTCAAGGATAAATATATTTACCTTGTTCATATGCATATGACAATTTCTAGGGCACAATGAGGACAAAGGGCCCGGAAAATTTAACATTCACAGGACATAGTGAAGGTTAAAGGGACAGAGTAAAGCGACGCATAACCAACCTAACGAGATTGTGTAAATATCAGAAAGGGGATTAAGAGATATTGCTCTAAACAAACTTTACAAAGAGCTATTAGGTTGGCGCAAAAATAATGACGTAATAATGTCGTTTTTTGACGTTAAAAATACGTTAAAAAACGACATTACTACGTCATTATTTTTGCACCAACCTAATACAAAGGACAGGATATTGTAGAGATATTCTGAATGAAAAGAGCATGGAGAAGAATAATTTTCAAAATAGTATGAACGAATTCTAAAAGTTAGTATAAATAGGTTGATATTTTTGTAATAATAACTATTAACCAGGTAAAACTTCGCTGAGTACAAAGGTAGGCTTGGGACACCCAGTTGGAATTGATCTTTGTGAATAACTCTTAACTACTGCGTTAGATTAAGACCCCTTATTGATTTACTATCATTATATTTACTGTATGAAATGTTTATATAAAAAATGTAACGACTACTATATGACAGAACTAATATATGAGCAGATCTAATAAGGTCAATCTCATTAAAATTACAAGCAGCAATAAAAAAGAAAGGCGTCCACACCAAATAGTGATTTTAAATAGTCTTTCAAAGTGCACTTACTTATTATTACGAACTTTGAATCTTGTAGAATTTGCAAATAAATATCTAATAATATCTGGTTTAATTACCTAATGTTCCAATAGAAATTATCAAATCCTATTACGTTAAATTAACTTTATAATAAAAAGAATTCTTATGGCTGTACTATAGATAGATAAATATGTTTAATTTACTTTATAAAAGCAAAAGGTAAAGCTTTTTTTTTTTTAAAGGAATACTATAACTAATCCAAGGAGCTCTAGAGATATTTACTCAGTATAGTATAATATAAGATTATGAGGATTAGGTGGATATTGTTATGCTAATGTTCCAATAAAGGAAAGCTAATCTTCCTGCCTTGAAAATCAGTATATGAAATGTCGACTTTTAACCAGAGCTCTGGAACTAAGCATTAACACTGGAGTGGAATTCTCAGCGATGTAACTGACAAGCGGTCTCAAAAATATTTACTTAGTTTGGTATAATCTGGTGAAGAACCAGAATCACAACCCCCAGAAGTGCAGGCGCCCTGGGTAAGACGTTAAACTACATCTGCGTCCTGGGTAAGACGTTAAACTACATCCAGCAGCAAGGCCTCTGATCAGGAGGTTTTGAGGAGCATGGAACCACCTCTTACTTGCTGGTGTTCCCAGGTCCACCCTGATCCGGGGTGGTAGCACCTGTTAGGGTCCCAGATATGGGCAAATAGTTAATTATTACCAGCAATACTTTTTGAAAAAATTATTAACAGCAATACAATTTTAAAGGAAAAATATTACCAGAAACTGATTTTTAACAAAACAAAATATTACCAAAAATAAAAAAATTTGTCGGTATTAGATAACCCATTGAGGTTGATATGCCGTAAAACAAAATAAACCAAACCAATCTAAACCAAAGAATACATATTGTATTCATACGAATCTATCCTAAAAATGTTGTCGGCATTAAATAAGCTATTGAGGTTGATATGCCATTAAACAAAATAAACTAAACCAAACCCAGAAGTGCAGTATAAAAGTAGAATTTCCGAAAAAGCGTGAAAAGATACGAAGAGTTGTCAATATAAAAAGGATCACATTTCTACTTTTATATGCAGCGTTCCAATGCCTCTCCACAGCTTCCTATTCTTTGTAGCTATTAGCAATGTTAGTTTTATTTTTTACTCTTCTTCCAACTCTCTGATCTGACATCCATTTACACAACCTTATTATGCCTATCGTTTTTTGTTTTTCTTTTCATCAGAACAAGAACAAAAAATATATGAATTCACTTTCATCTTTTCCTTAGGTTTTATTACAATTGTGACACTGGGATCTCCGGGGATTGATCAGACAAAAACGAGAAAGAAGGGAGAGGAAAGAGTCTACTAACTGGATGATAATTGTTGAAATTCACAGGAAGATGGATTGAAAATTGAGAAGAATATTAAAAACAAAATGCTTTGAAACATCAAGTTTTAAAATAATTCCAAGGAGAATCGAATCCAAATTTAACTAGACAGAATTCAGTAAGATTGAGCAAAACTAAGACTACATGTGCTTCCCCACTTCCTCCCAGTGAGAAAGAGACCATTAATGCATCCGCGAATATGTCAAATAGAAAAAAAAACATATGCTGTCGGTCAAGAAATCCGGGTGGTCACCGAAATAATATTTAAAGATCGCTCTGAACGAAAAAGCAAAGAAAAGGAAACTTTTTGGTTTGAATCGGCCACCCAGAAGAGAAGTGTTCCCACGGATATAGGGACCATCCTGGATCGTTCATCCAGAAAAAATTTATATCTAAACATTAATATAGATTCCTTTTGATACAAGTGATAAAGAAAAACTTATTACTATTTTAGAGTGACCATGGGGAAAAAGTCTGTGTGGTCTTGTTTATCGTAAAAACATAGCGGAAAGATAAACTTTTATTTTTATCACTAAAAGTATTGGGAATAATTTATTTCCTTTTCTTTCTCACCCATGACAGTTCCTGAGTGGTCTGGTCGATCGAGAAATCACAGCATTAGACAAGCTAATAAAGAAAGATTAATTACTGATAATTCTTTTTGTTTTCGCCTACGACATCTAGAAGTTGGATTCGTTACAAAGACAGTGTGCCAGCCCTTAGAGTGGGCTGAGGTTAGATGCTGAGAAAGTGGGAGATGGAAGAGAGAGATTAGCACCGCCTATATGGAGCGATGGTGCGAAAGGAGACGTGAAGAGAGCTGGATTTAAGAGAAAGCTTGATTCCGCTGATCACTCTGTAAAGAGGGATGGACAACCCAAAAAATTTGGAAAACCACTTGAATAAATATATTTTGAGAATGTGGAATTTTAGAAAAAGGTTAATACTAAGAGTGGAAACCAACCGAACCCAGACCCTAGTAAACTCCACCGGTGCCGGACGCAGGACTCAATATTAGCTGGAGATTTGAACAACTTGTAGAGTACCCACATTACTGCTACTGGAATCTATGTCGTTCGTGAGACCTCCTGACCAAAATCTTGTGTCGGCCCTGAAGACCAGAACTTAGACATTTAAGTTACTACTAAAACAAGCTGCAGACTCCAAGGGGGATCCCAGTGTCATTTGATTATAACAACAAGTGGGCGTGGTAAAAACCGCTGTATACAACAAATCATATATAAACCAAATCGTTGTTACATTTTTAACCATAGTTAATTCTCTATTCTAAAGGATTCTTTTTGTGAAGCTCCCAGCTGTCGAATCGCCTTCAGTTTGTTTCATCAGCGATTTTCTCACTCTCTGATATCAAAAGTCATAACGTGGCGGACGAGTGATGAACAGACAAAAATCAGCTAAGTCGAGTTGAACCATGCATACATTCACGATGCCAGCGACAAACGAACCAAGCGTTAATGAGTGAGAAGTCAGCTAGATGATAAACACGGTGGTCTGATGGAACTTGAAAACGAACGCGGGGCATAGGGTTACTTTACTGGTGGCTGTTGACGGTGATCGCTCGTGGGGTGACATTATTGATTGATACCGCTGACCAAGATCGACCAGTGGGGGTTACACAATTCTAATCATCGTTTTTAAAACAATAAACATTGCTGAAGAGTGAAGGTAGTGAAAATAATAGTGGTGTCAAGGGAAAAACCTTGCTTTTGATACTCCTCTTTCTTGTGGGAACGAAGATCCAGTTTGCCAGAAATTCTACACTAGCAGATTTAACTTAAAGATTAAGAAGTAGGTTCCAATAATTAAGTACGATTTATTGGACTTATCGAATTTCATTACGAACTCTTTCCCCACTAGAAGAAAATATTTAAAAGTTTAATTAGATTAGATGCGTCATAAACATTACTGAGATAATATAACAAACTCTATTCTTAGCAAATCTCGCGAGTAAATATATATAAACATTATGGAGGCGTGAAGGTAGTTAAAATAATAGCGGTATCAATGGAAAAACCGTTTTTTTGACACAGTTATTTTACGAGCATGGAGGTCCAAGATTGCCAATTGGTTAGATTTTTATTTTATTTTATGAGAGTCGTGAGTCTGTTAAGGAGGTATGTTGTGATTATAAAGGTGTTTTTTTTTTCTTCTGAAAATGGAAACGAGCTGAGAATTTTCATCACATTAGAGAATAAAGGGAAAGAGAAAATGTTGGCATTTTTAATCGAGTGTTTTGGAAATATAACAAATATTAGAAATTATAATATTAGAAAATGCCACTTATGAAATAAACTATCTGAAGGTTTAAACTTATCAAATTACTTTCATTGCTACTAGTATCTTATGATATACAGAAATCTCTCAGACAAAGGAATGACATCGTAACGCGACAGAACAAAAGAAAGGGGCATGACCTGCGCAATGCCGGGTATGTTTGCTAGTAACTAAGTTTCTCAAGTTTTAAGATGATATACTGCCCGTTAATTTTCAAACTGACCTCTATTGCAATCATCTTGTCATTGTAAATCAACACTGTAAATAAAAAAAGACATTTTGTTTCACTTTGGAACAATCATGTCTCTTGTTTCGAGAGTAGAGACCTTCAGAAATATCATATTTGTTGTCAATTTCAGCTCAAAGTCTTTCTTAGGTTAACAATATAAAGAGTTAATCATATTTTATATGATCAAGGTAATCTAAAGACTTGTCTATTAACCATCTTAAGAATTTCAATTTATTTTATTCTCTATTGATTTCTGTAGAAGTAACTTTTAGAAAATGTTATCAAATAATAATCCGGCTAACACTGTTAAAACGTTACATAAAGGTTGTGAAATTTATTATTATTATTATTGAGTCCGTGGAAGCTTCTTTCGTAACGTTGTAAATACGTTGCATTGTGACATTACATTAATGGAAAATAAATTCCAAGGAGACGCCAGGATGTGCATTCGTCATCTAAATCAGCGTGGAACTCTTGAAATAGCTGCATAAAAAATTAATACCACTGTCGTATCCTGTCGGCATTGCTACATATTTAAAAAAAAAAAAAAAAAAAAAAAGCCGAAAGAAGAAGCAACTTCACCTACCAGGACCAGCGACTGTTGTAAAACTGATTCCGGATATAAAAAGGCCCCCAAACTCGACAAAAAAAAAAAACAAAAAAAAAACAACGTATCTGTCCCAAGATGCGTGGGAACAAAGCATAGTATCTGTTCCAGCAGCAGACAGCCGGTCCACGGCCCCAACCAACAACACTTCCAGCCAATCGTTATTATTATCATCTTTAACTAAAATAAATTTGGCAATATGATTTTTTTTTTTTTACTCTTCGTTTTTTGTTGCAATCTTTCGTCATTCAATATCTGTTTGTGGGCCAACATAACACCCACAAGTATCTCTTTTATATATCTATCGTAGTTCACGTGGTAAATATATGGACACCGTGTATGCGTCCTGTATTCGATTGAGTCACTGAAAGAAACACATAGAGGATTCGTGTAGGTCCTGTTGACAAATCAATGAAGGCAGTTTCACACTAATGCCATATAAAGATCGCTAAGTACAATCCCTGTGATGATTATAATTTTAAATAATATATGAGGTTGAAGCCTTTTTTATAATAACCAAGGATTTTCCAACAAGATATTATACATGTATAGTAAAAATTACAAATATAAAATTAAAGAAAAATGCATTAGCCTATATATAAATGTTTCTAACGGAACACCTAGCGACCTCTTGCGGAGTCCTAGGATTAGGACGACACAGGGTGAAGAAAATACGAAAATAAATGTTCTACCTTCTATATATATATATTGTTATGTGATAATAAAAGTATTCTGATGTTAACTGGCCAGTACAGAATTTGACAATACTACGTAACTCTTCCATAACGTAACTATGTTGGGGATGAGCGATCAGTTTGGGGGGTCAGTGAAAATAGTTGATTGCAACGTTACTGTAACTTCATTGCAATGTCCAACCAAAATATATGACCTGTCTGTAACGTTACAAGAACGATTCGCGTTAGCTGAGAAATGTAAAATGATTCATGGATGTACACTTGGAGATGCATGTTTACGCAACGAACAGAAATTCTGAAAACGGAATTGGTAAACCAAGTTCAGATTCTGGACAAGGTTGTTGATACCACTTTCATATTAAAAGTGCCAGCAAATGTAGGAATCCATTCTCGCTTATGTCTTCAGCAGTTATTTCGTTATAGTCTTACCAAAAGATGGCTACAAATCGTCTTGAGTTAACCCAAGCCTCCCACCACCTGTATAACTAAAAACGTACAAGTTTCAATTAGTGAGATACTTTCTTTTGAAAAATTTATACTAATTTTCATTGACATTAAAGTAACAGTTGGACAACTAGTAGATCCATAGAGCTTTAAAAAATCTAATAAAAATCTGAACGTTTCTATTTTGTGTGTGTGTGTGTGTGTGTGTGTTTAACGCTGAAAATTAGTTCAAATTGCAACATCAAATAAGTGCGATTTTATAGGAATTATCTGTGCATCTATTCAAACAGAATATGGCAGAATATGGCATAGTTTTAAGCGGGAAACCCAACGTATTTAGAAGCAGAGGTTACAAATTATTCACTCGCCACGGCATATCCCTTTTGGGGACGCCCCTGGTGCTAGGGATTGAACCAAGCTTACATTGTCCAAGAGGATTGAAGTTAATAATATTGTAAACCCATATAAAATGTGGGTTTAAGGCGATTTATCCCTGAACCAACTCGAACGGAATGTGGCACAAGGCCGATTTTAAAGAGGAAATATCACGCGTACACGATTTGGTTGGTTGATTTCGTTTAGCGTCATATCAACCTCTACAGGTTATTTAATGCCGAAATCTAAATATTTTGAATGCAATTGTATGCCTTCAACTTGAGATAAATTGTATTGCTGGTCATTTTGCTATAAAAACTTATTGTTGGTAATTTTACTATAAAAAATGAGCTGTTGGGCATTTTTTATAGATGAATGTATTGCTGGTATTTTTACTTTAAAAATATATATTTTTATACTTTCATAGTGTTTTGTTTTTGTTTGGTGGCTCACTATTTGCTCATAACTTGAATCCTAACATATGGGGTGAACCTGGGAATAAAAATAGTTAAGAGGTGATTCCACGCTCCTCAAAACCTCCATTCTCCTGATCAGAGGCCTTGCTGCCGAATGTAGTTTATTGTCATAACCAGTACTAACGTACACGAGTACAACGGCTAAAAATAATCCAGTCCTTTCTTCTTTGGGGGCGCCTCAGTGGCAAGGCAATAACTCTAGCCCTCTGTCGATGGACAATTATAGCCTGGAATGGGACGCCTCATCCTGGAATTTAACTTAATAATTACAAACTCGTAGAAATACGGGTTTATGCATTTATTCTTGCGTCAACTATGTGCCAAATGTGACACAAGTCGAGTGGGGACTCAAGTATACATGAGCCAAGGATAAAAAATTACTCAAGCCCTCTTTGAAAATCTTCAACTGTTATCTACTTAGTTTTGGCACGTGATCACAGGTACGGGATACCCGGTGATGAGCGACCTTACTACTAATGATCTACAAGTTCAGCTTGTTAACCATTATACTATGATGAGGTATCTACGTAAAAGAAAGCTTGAGCTGTAAAAAGATAAAATGTAGGCCAATACAATTCATCTTCTTTATACCGTACGCATTCAAAACTTGAAAGATCATGGCTCTCCACAACTTCCTATCCATTGTAGCTCTTAGTAAGCTTTATCACTTCCACTCCCTGTTCTACCATCCATCTGCACAATCTCCCTCGGTAGTTTACTCGCTGTTAGTCTCTCAATATGTTCTGTGCGTCCTGGGTATGACGATAAACTACGTCCAACAGCAAGGCCTCTGATCAGGACACTTTGAGAAGCGTCGAACCACCTCTTAACTGTGTTCCCAGGTTCACTCTGACCCATGGTGGTAGCACCTGTTAGGGTCCCAGCTATGGGCAAATAGTTAACCTCCAAACTGGGGTCAAAACTCTATGAAAGTGTAAAAATAGGTTTTAATAGCAGAAATACTTTGTAAAAATTATTATCAGCAATACATTTTTGAAAAAAAAAAATGACATTTTTTAAGGAAAAATATTACCAGAGATAAAAATTGCCGGCATTAAATAACCAATTATGGTTGATGTGCCGTAAAACAAACCAAACCAAATCAATACGTCCTGTAAGTGTCAAACAAGAAAAATACCTACACATAGAAATACACGAGGAGCCCTTTGAAAGTAATGACATTTATTTACACGTAAATTTAAAAAAATCTATAGAAAATACAACAGCACCGTTGTATAGAAGCAGTTTCAACATAGTCGCTACCATCGTCTAAGAATTTTCGTCATCAATAAATAAGGGTCTGTATACCATGCGCGAAAAATCTACACCGGCAGAGACGACCCGTTTAAACTTCACACACTGATAATGGTACCCTGGTGGGATAAAGCGTTGGTGGTATAGTAAATGCGAGTTCAATGCTTTGGCCGGGTGGTGCAGACTTAGAGAAAATAGAATGAACAATAATTGAGCAGGAGAAGACGAGATATGCCGAGAAATGAATAGCGGAATGCGAACACTCGTGTTCAGTTCGAATTTCTATGAAGATTAATTCAATCAACAGGAACATGAAGAAGGCCGGAGAGCACAAAGGCAAAAACGTTGGGATAACAACAACAAATATGAAGACATTAGTCCAAATTGTAAATAGCGGGAATAATGATAACTCATCCCAGAAATTCGGAGAGAAATTGTTACTCCTTATAGTTGTCTAGTGTTAATCTGCTTTTGATTTCTTTTTTACATGCCATTCTATTATAGCTACCTATTTCTAATCATGATGGCTGTTTAGTTTCCATTCTTTCTAAGTTTTTCAGGTCCTCCAATCGTTTTGGAAGGCATTTCCCGAACTGTTGCAAGCTTGTCAGTAATGATGAGTACACACATTGTCTTCATAATACGCATTTTTTTCTTTGCTATTATCCAGATATATATCTATATTTTTTATTTTTGTCTTTCAGTTTTAAATTATGTTTTTCCTGGAGCTTATGATGGCGCTTTCTGGTTATTCATCAGAATCGGCCCTCCTGGGTAAGATGATAAACTACATCCAGCAGCAAGGCCTCTGACCAAGAGGTTTTGAGGAGCGTGGAACCCCCTCTTAATTGTTAGTGCTCCCAGGTCCACTCTGAACCGGAGTGGTAGCACCTGTTAGGGTCCCAGATATGGTCAAATAGATAATCCCCAAACTGGGGTCAAAACACTATGAAAGTTTAAAAATAGATTTTAATACCATCAATGGATTTTTGTAAAAACTAATACCAGCAATGAATCTTTGAAGAAAAAATTATTACCAGCAATACATTTTTGAAAAAAATTATTACCGGCAATAAAAATCTTGTCGGCATTAATAAACCATTGAGGTGTTGATATGCCGTAAAATAAAATTAAACAAAACCAAACAATCAGAATCGCATAATCAGAATTTCAACACAAAAAATAGAAACCTAATATTTTATTCTCTAAGACGGTTTCTAATTTGTTCGTCAACAATGCTCAAATCTCATTATTTTGCACACTTCCCGGCGAGTCACTGTTCCTATCCAATAACTATGTTTTTTATTCTTAACTTTTTGCAGTAACTCATATTTTATTTATTTTGACTGGCAGTTTTATCCTTGTCTTCGCAAAGGTGGCATTTATTATGACTATAATATAACTTGTTCTGATATACATGATCTGTGTTGCTATTAAATAATATCTTTTTTCTCTCATTACATGTCCTCTGCGTAACAGTGCGCATATAATTTTCTCTTTATTTACTTTTATTTATCTCTTGCAATTTTAATGGGATTTTATTTCCTCATTATGCTCTGCTCATTTTGCAACGGCTTTATCCAACATTTATCCTTTTGTTTGTTCTGTTGCCGTTTTTGGCTATCATCATGATACTGGCAATCACCATGCTCTTTGATAGGAGAGCTGACATAATCCTTAGTACTGATGTGTAGTCAGTAGTTTTCTTCATATACAGAAAGCCAATACCGTTTCTGAGGCATGAGAAGTTATTAATGAACACCAATTTCCATTTTTTTTTCAAATAACTTCTTAGGTCTGCAATTAACCAGTTTAGGAAGGGCTCCAAATATCTATAAATATTGGACAACTGTTTCATGCTGTTTTAGTCTTTTCGAAAGCCGTGTACTCGGCAACTTTTCACCAAATGTTGGTTTACAAAAATTAAATAACCCTTAAGTTAATGACCAATTTATAGACAAATTACTTCTATGAATTTGCTTCTTTTTTTTTTTTTTTTTTTTTTGGCGGCCGACAAAGAGTAGATTACAAGTCAAAAGAAATTTAATGAACTGCGTATTAACAAAAAAATGTCGCATATATTAAAGACGCCAATGAAAAACTGGTTTTTACAAGAGTCTCTTTCATCAATTAGTCCTAGAGTTCGTTGAGTCTGTTAGATTTATACGACTCGATAATGAAGTATGAATTTCTACTTAAAAGACAGTTTGGAAGGATTTTTTTTAAGAACATAAATCTACTGACATAATGACATACCGTAATGCAATTTCTAAGCATATAAACTGTAGTCATTTTTATCACGTTGAACCAATGAGAACCAAATAAATAAAAGAGGGAAGGAACGGTCGAAACCTATGGTGAATTTAGAAAACTCAAAAAGATCAAAGCCATTTTTTTTATGTTTGTGCATCTATCACTATATTCATTTCTTTCTGGGTGTTATTCTCTCCCTACATTATATACACACTTTAAATATCAGGAGGTTAGTTTAATTCGCTACCTTGGTTTCAACCTTACGGTATCCTCAGGAGATTTTTATCAAATGACCTCTTAACGCTTTATTATTTTAAATAATGAATGCTATATTATTATTTTCAAAAATAAATAAACAAACGCACGTCATTGTGTGTAATAGGAAGGGAGGAGGATGTTAAAAAGAAAATGGGAGGAGGAGGAAGAGAAGAAAAGTAAGGTTCTGCACAAAGCCTTCATCACTATAATCAAATCATATATGCTGGTCTCTGGGCTGACGGTTACTCGGAATTGAGCTGCTAGACCCTCATACGTCGAATTCGACGGAAGAATCCACCTTATATATATATATATATATATATATATATATATATGGATGGATGTCGGTTTCGACGTATGAGGATCTGACAGCTTATTGATTCAGTTACGAAATTTAGTGCGATAATCTTAAGTGACATTTAAGACCCGCTAGTGATTTACTTTTGAAAACACAATGATATTTTATTTAAGAGTTAAGGAGAGAGGAACAAGATGTCAATATTTTTATGGGTATGTCTTCTTTGACCAATGAAAAGACAGGTCAAAGCTAAAGCAGAAAAGTGAAAAAATGTAAAAAAGTAAATCATTTTCATCAAAAGTTACCCAACATCACCTGATAATGGAGCAGATAAAAGTTCTAAAACATAGAAATTTTAGTGTCACGATGTAAAATATTTTTTTAAATAAAAATATTATAATATTATACTCTACATTGTATGGAGCACTTTTTTTTAACAAATAAATGCTAAAGAACTGTGGATTCTAAATCTGACTGTTCTTTTTCTTATATATATGTAATTTGTGTAATTTGGCAGCAGTCCTTCTTTCATGCACATCATTACATTGAATACAACAGACAAGGTGTTTTGATTTAGTTTTTATACAATTTCTTATATGTTCTAATATTTTTTTCTTTTTAAATGATAAATTATATAAAAACTGTCCGAATTTTCTGTTTCTCCAAGCATTTTTGGCTATATATTTAGCCATTTTCAAGGAGGAAAATTATACGTATATAGATAAGATAAAGAACAAATAGGACACTTATCAATTACGCATGTTTCAGTTTTATTAAGGCTTCATCAGTCTATGAGAAATGGAGAAAAAGAAGAATGAAATTATGGCATTTTTACTTTTTATTGGTTAGTTATGTTTCACATGCATCCTACTTTGCTTTTACAAAACCGCCCTAATTAATAATGAACATAATTCTTTTCGTCGAAAGTACTTCGATGGCCTACTAATAATATTACCAACTATAAATACACTTAAAAAAATATTATATTACATCACGAACTTTATTGAATCCATTCTTAATATAACTTCTAAAACAAATGGTATGTACGTAAAACTGCTTCCAAATCAACATGCGAAAAACTAAAACATAATATCTACTAGACAGACACACACTCACACTTACAAATATACATTATCATCCGAATTCCACACAGACAAACTAGAATTATTATACACTTACATACATAAAGCAATATATGCAGTTTCTCAATTAAGATGGGAATCCGTTGATTTCTTGCCACTTCAAATGGACGCGAAGTCTCTCCTTGAATTCGAAACGCCACAAATTATACTAACGCTTATTTACCAAGTCGAATGCAAGTGAAACATGATTAATCCATGAAAATCAACTCCGCAAAACTGCATGTTTTGGCTAAAAAAAGTGGTTTCCCTGATGAAAAAAGGGATGCAGGTTCAGTTACTGTCGGAGGCACATTTTTTTTAAAAATTAGTACAACTTTTTATTTTAGGTGTATTGTTACTGTTAATTTCAGTTTGATAAAATAAAAAAAAAACGGGGAAAAATAACATTTATACTAACAATTATATATATAACTTCTGAGTTAATCTGTAGAAAAAGACAATATGTATAAAGGCAAAAGACAATAGGAAAACTGTATTATTAGCCGACGCGTTTCATCCAATTTTCACTTAACAATATGAATACAATAGTGTTTTCTAAATTCTTCTAGTTGTTAAGGACATTTTGTTTGTTGTTAATAGTTACTTTGTTTTCAATAATTTTTTTTCGTTTTTGCCTTTAAAAAGTCCACATTTGACGAAACGCGTCGGCTAATAATACAGATTCCCTATTGTCTTTTACCTTTATATATATTCATACACCCACATATATATATAAATATATAATAAATGCGAGTGTCAGTGTTTCATACTTTTTCACTTTTACTCCGAGAGGTCGTAGCCCAATTTGAATCAGACCGACTCCTTGAGAAAATTAAATTGTTTGTACGGAAAGTAAGGACCTACGAACATCAAAATGTCTTAAGTGCTGACAGAAGAATTATCGTTGAACTTTTCATAGGTAAGCTTAAATATTAATGAAATACTTAAATGTAGCGATCTATTTTGAGTTCTTCTGTAGTTTATTGTTGCCTATCACATCTACTCTTCCCTACCTATTGTGACGAAGGCCCAATCAAGAGCCCTCTGCAGAAGCTAGCTTAAATGCCGCCCGATAAGGAAGCTTTTAATCTAGTATATATATATATATATATATATATATATATATATATATATATATTGCAATTTAAAAAAAAAATTACCCCCTGTTGCTGGTCTTAATTAGGATTTCAGGGGAATGAAATCATGGAAAAAATGTCCAGGCGACAATTTAGAAAACCTTAGAAGGTTCTACAATTCATTTTGCCAAGCAAGTTGTGTATTAAAAAAGGCAAGGGCCACCCACAATTCAAACGTACACAATTCCATTTGGTAATTTCTCGGAGAAATTTTTAGAATAGTTTTACTGACGCTTATCTATTTTCTTTGTCTTGATGTTGGACTAACTGAAAAGGCCACTTAATTATTTACACCTAGACGCTTTCATGTCTGGCGGCTGTCAAAAAAACCTGCATTATTCTATAAAGAATTTAGATTTATTTGGTCTCCAGAAACAAAAATATAGAGAGAACATGTAAACAACGAGGTCATTTTAAAGAAAATAAGAACAAGGAAACATACGGGGTGTGATCAAAAAAGCATCGAGACTGTTGCTATAGTAACGAAGTTAAAGTACACAGAGTGAAGCCGCTTGACATCGATTAACCTTGAACTCTGTCCCGCATGCACACTAAGGTATAACGTTCTCGCTCACTTCCGCTGTTTATAGCAGTGCTTGGAATGAAAGTGTGTAGAGGGTGGTCGTCTCACCACATCTCAGAAGTTCTATCAGTGACTATGACTTGTGAAGCAGTTTTTGGCCAAGGACAACATTCCCAAAGTCTGACAACCACTATATTCCCCAGATCTCGTCCCTTGCAACTTTTTTCTCTTTCCAAAAATCGAATCCCACTTGAAAGGAACAAGATTTCAATATGTCGAAGCAATCCAAGAGAATGCATCGAGACAACTGCTGTCTATCCCAAAAGAGGAGTTTCAGGAATGCTCCCATCAATGGAGACGAGGTGTGTGCCTTCAGAAAAGGATTATATCGAAGGAGATTAAATGCCAAATTTATAAGTGTTGTAGTTTTCTTTTAAAGCGCCAGTTCTGATACTTTTTTTTATCAAACCTCGTCTACTTACAATCAGAAAGTGACACTTGAAGTTACTGGTCACATAATCTGGAAGAATCTGATACTCACACATCTACACACATTATATTGGTAGATTTCAGCAACAATCTTCATTTTATGCATGTTTCATTAAATAAAACATACAGAAGATATCTTGTGTGTTTTAATTCTCTCTCAGTGTGGGTGCATATGTCCTTATAAGTTTGTTTTTTTTTTTTTTTAAGTCTGAGTGTGTGCAGAAATTCTCTATAAAAAAAAAGTATGTTAATAATTTTCGTTACCGGAAGAATTAACCCCCATCTGAAAATGACTAAAGTGTTAACCGAGAGCCCTTGGTAGGAAAACCTCAACTCTATAGACCAGGGTTTCCCATCTTGGGCGATTTCAACTGTTAGGTGAGCGACTGAAAATTTTTATTTTATTTTTTGGGGGCGGGGGTGATAATATTTTGAGTATTGAAAATGTATTTCAATTTATGCTCTCTTCCTCTCTCTCTCTCTCTCTCTATATATATATATATATATATATATATAGGGATCAAGTACATATCAAATATTGATTAGAATTCGCGAGAATGATATAATAAGGAACAAATAGGAAACGTTTATGAATTTAACAAGTTTCGCTTCTATTAAAGCTTCACCAGAAAATTATTTCCTGATAAACCTTAAATAAAAACGAGAAATGTTAAATTAATAAACTTTTCCTATTTGTTTCCCACCCTACCATATATATATGTGTGTATATGTGAAAATATTTTTAGCCACACCATAGAATAATATAATTTGCATTGATTCATATATTTTGGAGTATGTAGCGCTTTTCTATGTCACCACAAGAGTTCAGTACATAAAGATGGGTGAATTGTCTTGTACATACTGGGCATACCTAATAGAAACAGTTTTTGTTGTTTTAAATTTGACAAATAATTTATTCATGTTTGACATTATTTATAACTCCCATACGTAAACAGCTTCTGGTTAGTGCATTTACAATTTGTTTGCATGACAAAATCCTAGTACAGTTCCAAGTGGACCCCTTTTCCTACCCAGTCAAGGCTACCTTTATACATTTCCTGAGCTAACAGGTTGCATTCGATTATTATGCGACAGACAACCACATCTTAGTTGCCCCATCGTCTAAATTTACCATTATTGAGTGAAAGAAGCGCAAGTTAACAGTTACGCTGGGATACAAATATACGAAGTTCACTGTACTCATCATGACACCCACTATAATAAGAGTGCATACAAGCAAATGTCCGTGATACGAGGGCTGGGCTGGTTTTTATAAAAGCAACGCTTGCTGTTACAATTGAGGAATATTTAAAAATATCTTCAGGTCGATTAAAGCGATCCGCTCAGGCGATATTCGATTGAGGGTGTTCTTGTGTATCTAGACGTGACTACCAAGTCTTGCCTTGGTACTTCAAACTAAAAAAAAGGACACTCGAAAGCCGGCCAAGGTGCTCTCACTACTCTTGCGTCAGACCCTAGGGGATAGGTCCAAATGGTAAATGATAAGCAATTCTGTGGTATTGAACGGCATATATCTTGCAGCTCTTCTTAATTCATCGAGACATTGTACATGTTAACATCTACAATCATTTTAGATCATAAGCTATGATAGCCTGGTGTTATATTATTATTATTATTATCATCATATAATAATTATGCCTGTTCCCCACTTTGTTAGTTCCTTAGTTCGCACGACCGTTACGCCCTGCTAATACCTCATAAATAATGGACTACTCCGTTTTGATTGCGTGAGAAAACAAAGGACATATCAAAGACGCTACTTGGTTTCACTCAGAAAATGAAAGAAAGGAAGAATAGAAGTGTTTAACGCCTGTTTCAGTAAAATGGAAAAAAGTTGTCAATTTCAATTTTTTTTTCATTTGTACCCCCTTACTTCTTAAATAATGACCAGCATTCATATTTATGATTGTTATTGCGTTATTTCAGTTGTTAAGATCAAATATTAAACGATGCGATAGAGGAATTTCTGTAGGTATTTTATAGTCGTAGAACTTCCCATGAGCTTATTCAATCATAAACTGAAGAGAAGGAAAACTGTGAGAATTTAACTTGTTAACACAAGTTATTATTATAGGTATGTGTTCCTATTGTCATGTAGTAAATGCAGGCCTATCCAAAATATTTTCATTGTCGACACACTTTGTAAAAATTATAAATATTTGTGACTTCGGTTCATTAGTCTAGACTAATACTCTTCAGAATGTATATAAAAAGTCAATTAAAAGTTACTAATGAAAGCATTAATTGCGCTAAACTGTTGGGACACACCAGTTTCAAAAGCTCAACGTCAGTATAACTAATAAAGATTTACTGGTCTATGTTCAGGTGTGTCTAAAAACTACTTACGATTTTGTTTGCCAATAATAAAAAAAAAGTATTTGAGGAGCTGAATGGTGATGATAAGAATGGCGAACAGTTGACAGCCCATAAAAACGTCTGACCTACTGAATCGGTCTTCAATGCCATTTTTAAAGTTCGTTTCTGGGTACAAAAGAGTTTACGGCCACATCACATGCAAAGACCGGTTGCTGTACGATCGTCGAATTTAAGTAACGTCGTCTGGTCAGAATCTAGATGGGTGACCACCTGGTCTAAACTTGGATGTGCGGATGGTGTAATAGATGATGGCTCGGAATTATTAATCGGAGAGCAGAATTCCAATCCTAGTTGGGATCGTTACGTTCACTTACACCCAAACACCATTGAGAAAGGCGTGAATCCACCTCTTTTCCACTCTGATATGGGTTAATTAGTGAGTTCTGTATCATTGTGTCATGATCTCAACAAAAAAATTTTTGATAAGCTGAAAAATGAATCAATCAAAACGATAACACGAGATTTTATACATATATATATATATATATATATATATATATATATATAAGACACACATATATATACATATATACACACACGTATATATAAATATACATAAACGTATATACATATATATATACACATATATGTATACGAATATATCCCCCTATATAAGTATATACACATATATCCGCCTATATCGGTATATCCACCTATGTAGGTATATGCACATATATCCATCTATATAGGTATATCCACATATATTCACACACACACATATATATATATATATAAACACACACACATATATATAACGACACACACACACACATATATATATATATAAACATAACATATACATATATATATATATATATATATATATACACACATACATATAATATATACGCTCCCGAAAAAATTAAAATTTGATCGAGCACTGTAGAGGGTAAGTGCGAATTTGTAAACAGTAACTGCTACTGCTGGGAATGCAAAGCTTTTATATGAATTCCGCCTCGTATATTTATGCTTGATGTCTGTTTATCTGTAGCAAAGGAATCTATATCGGGAAGGGCAAGAAGATTCGATTCTTTCTGACATCACCCCAAACGTATACGCCCATTCTGATTTTGTGGGCCACCTTAATGAAGTAGGTTGCGTTCATTTTCGAACGTCCTTGTATTTCGTGTATTAAATACACCAAGTAGTTTTTATAGTTTCCTATAAAATAATGAGGTCTATTCTCGTAACAGTATCACATTCAGCATCTAATTCTGTATCTTTTATTGGTGTGCAGCGTATTATATTATGTGCGAAGATATTGAAGAAATTTAAGTTATTTTTTATTAATCTAAAGATAATAGAAATTCCGTCTATAATAAACTAACTTCTCTGAACTTTGACATAGCCCTGAATGAAAGAGAATGTTGCACATTACATTAGCCTATAATCTGGAAGGTTAATTTACTGTACAAGTAAAAATTAAACAAACATAGATATGGGTGTTTTACGAGCACCGAAGGAGAAAGAGGCAGGATTTGTTTCTGAAAAATCGTCCCTTGCAGTGACCAGATTATATTTGCGATTAAATTTAATAAACCAGTGTGAAACCGAATAAAACAAAACAAAAAAAAAAAATGATGAAAAATATTTACCCTCTTTTGTTTGCTATTTTTTGTAGGCGTTTTAATCGAATAAAACCATATTCCAATTTTATACGAGAGTTTATCCAATAGACATTTTGTCTGCGGTCAAGAACGTTCCTGAATGTCGAAAACTAAGTTCGTTCCTTTATCGCAAAATCTTAGAGTTTTCCTTTCTTCACTGAAATATGTTTATCATAATGTCTGCTGTAATGGGATTGTGTGACATAACATCTTCCCGACTTTCTCTTTAATTAAACTGCTTTATATCTACAATATAGAGAGGAAAATGTTTTAATGATATGAATATTAGCGTGTTAAGAATTTAAAAGTAGTAACTTTATGCTCAATGGTTGTCAAAAAAGAACCGAATCTTTGGAGACACCATTGTCCTGCTGTGTTTACGACATCAATTGAATTTAATCCGGTCCTGCCTAACGTAAATTGCTGAGTTTCATCTGCCGAAGGCACAACACCGCTTTTCATTATTAATTGCTGCTTATTTTATGACACAATTATTTACCGATAATAGTAGGCGATTTTCTTTTCTCGAAGCTAACGACGGTTCCTCGCCCTTCGTATCGTAGCGGATTCTAGAACCGGATCCCACAAAATATGGACGAATATATCAACCAAAACGGTGTGTAAGTGAGAATAATAAGAAATTCCTCGTGGTGTAAGGGAAAAGAAGAATACTTTAAAAAAAACAAAAAAACGTGAAAATAGGAAGGCCTTTGTATTAAAACATAATCTATTTCCGTCAGGTTATTATAGAGATTTTCCAAGCGAAATTTAGATGTGGCACAAGGCCGAAAGTATGGGTCACCCAGTAAGGATTGAACTCACTACTCAGTCGTAATTGTTCTAGCAAGACAAGCATGCTAACCATTAAACTGCCACGAGGTACCCCCGTTAGGTGATTATATATTGCATAATATAAAACACTATATTTATCGGTCACGCAGCCTGATCTTCGTTAAGTAATGAAATATTTAGTTATCACCAAAAAAGCGTTACTTGTCGCCAATATGCAAACATGCCTCGTGTTACGTATATCCGGTTCCTTATAAAGTCTGCTTCAGCCTTGTACCCCTAACATCTGCGCCTGAACTCTGACATTTTATTCACTATTTTTTTTTTATTGTCTTCCGCCAATAGGAGTCCATAGGTTCGCCTATTGTCCGGTTCATACTCCTCCTAGGTTTTTTTGGACAGAAGTCAAGGTTTATCGCTTGTTTCCTCTTCAGTATTTGGTTTCTGGTGTCCTTCTAAAGTCAGCTTGAACTCTATACTCCTAAAGCTTGTTCTTTCCTACGCTAATATAAGTTCACACAGTAACCCTTTACCTTGGGTGGTTCTCAGGCATTCTATTAGTAAAAAAAATAAATAAAAGAACAGTGGTATATCCCATTATTAAAAGGTAAATGCAAGTTCCGTTTGCTTTTTATTTCTTTTGTTACATGTGATCATTATTTGAATATTATTTCTAATCTATATATAAAATTCTGTGACTTCCGTTAGTGCGTCCGTCATACCCTCTAAAATAGCCATACATTGACTGATCGAAACAAAGTTTGGGGAGAAGAGCAAATAGGTAAGGAGGTCAAAGTACAGTTGGTTTGACTTCGGTTTAGTTTTTTTTTTAATTATAAGTTTTATTATTAAACCTACAAAATACTCCCACTATTTTAAAAACAATGATTAAAATAAATACTTATTTAATAAAAATGCAATATTGATTTTTGCATATATTTTCTCTAATTTTTAATATTTAATCGATTGGTTTGCGTAATTGAACGAAAAGTAGAGTTTGTAAATTTCGACAAAAATGTTAGCGATAACGTCAACAATGCTAAATACTGTGGGCATTTCAACCCGCGTCAGCATGTTGCAAAAAATTCTAGCGATATAAAAAGCAGAATTTAAAAAAGGAGAAGGGCGCTAATTGTATAGACAGATAACCTCGATAATTGATGCAGAAAATATTAACAATGAAATTGCAAGATTACTTAAATATTTTTGTTACTTTTTAACTGTATGGGTCGTGTGTGCTTTCTTTGTTTTTTTTTTTTTTTAAATTTTAATGTTTAAAATGACAATTTCTTCCATAATACAATTCATAATTGACAATAGAGATAATTCCATGGAACCAAATCTTAGAATATTCCTAGAGAAAAAAAAAAGTAACCACGGCAATTGCAAATATGACTTAAATATTGCCATTTTTTTTTATTTTTTTTTGGGGGTGCTAGTCACGTTATTTTTTTTCCTTAATATTTTTTTTACTTTTAATGATTTAAAACGCAGAATCCTTACTTACATAAAACAATCGATTAATTAATGATGAACATGTCACATTCATTTATGATCGATTTTATCATGATTCTTCTGTTAAGCCTGCAGAGTAATTATACATTCTCATTGCTCAAAGTAGAGTTCAAAAGGGTTATAAAAACCTCGGAGAATTCTTGTAAGATATCCTTTAACCGTTTGAGCCCAGCATTCCTGAACAATTTTAACCCTCCTGCCTGAGCTCCTGAGTCAAAATTCACAAATAATTGGTATGTAATGTTTCAGGGTATATATAAGAATTAGTTGCAAGTGTTTACCCACCGTTCAACCGGTAGCTGAGCATTAATTCATTTTTCTCTACTACTGTTCAACCGGTAAAGCGGTAATCAGGGCTCAAAGGGTTAATGATTTAAAATGCAGAATTCTTTCTTATATGAAAGAAGAGTTAATTGTAAAGACAGAAATCCTACATTACTCATTATGACCAATCGTAATATTCTTATAGATAATTTTTGTACAAGTGCAGGTGTCTCCCCAGGGCTCTATCTTTGGACTTACTTTGTACCTAATTTCCATCAATGACCTTCCTGATGAGATCAGTTGTCAACTCAAAATCTATGCTGACACAACTATTTACTCCTGTCTGAACAGTATGTCTAATCGATTTGAGTCAAATTGGCAGCTGATCTCAAAAATGACTTACAATCTGCTCTTAAGTGGGGAAAAAGGAATGGTTTGTTAATTTTAACGCCTACTAAACGAAACTTCTCTCCGTTAATCATCAAAGAGATCCCTCTCTGCCTTCCATCAGAATGGCTGATGCTATCCTCCAGGAAAGTGACTCATTGCGCCTTCTAGGGCTAACATTTTCGGCTGACTATATTTCTGGTATTATGTACACTATTTACATTATTCGGACCATTGTCCTCATCTTTGTCGCCATATTTATTACAACGTTTCGGCCGTTGTATGTTCCAGCCTTCTTCAGGTGGTTGGAATGTCGAAATGAACCCTTTATTTCACTCACTGGAGTAGACTGTTCTAGTTCCACTTGCCATATCTAATTGATGTCAGTTATCAGTTATCTCCTGTTAATTCCCCTCTCCAAGTCCTCCACTGCCTTAACCAGGTATTGAACGCACACTCTTTGGGTCCTGTCACTGGTCTAACCAACGCCTTTATTCACTGTGCCAGGTGCGTTCAATACCCGGTTAAGGCAGTGGAGGACTTGGAGAGGGGAATTAACAAGAGATAGCTGATAACTGACATCCATTAAACATGGCACGTGGAACTAGAACAGTCTACCACAGTGAGCGAAATAAAGGGTTCAGTTCGACATTCCAACCACCTGAGGAAGGCCGGAGCGTACAGCGGTCGAAACGTTGTAATAAATATGGCGACAAAGATGAGGTACAATGGTCCAAATAATGTAAATAGTTTTCTCGGATGACATGAAGTGGAAAAATTATATTGAATCAATTGCTAAGAAAGTTTGTTCAGGATGCTGTACTAGACAATTTTTCTCTCCAGAATCTATCATATATTTATAAATCTACCATTCGTCTACGCTATGAATATTGCTGCCACATATGGTCCGGTGTTCATTCTATATATTTACAAATTCATGATAAAATCCAAAGGAAAACGGACAATATTATTGGTTCTGACCTGGCGTCCCGTCTTCAGTCCCTTTCCGACCGCTGCGAAGTTGCCTTTTCCCGCCCTTTCTATAAATACTTCCATAGCTGTTCAGATGAACTCACCTCTCTGGTACCAAGACGTTATGAATTTAAGCGCAGTACTAGATTGGCAGCAAGGTCTCATCAATTTACTGTTGCTGGCAAAATGTAACTAAGTTCTATGCTGACAGTTTCTTTTCTTACCGGGGGAACTTTCTTTCGGCTTCTTGCTTTCCAGTCAACTAGGATTTTCAAAATTTAAATGCAATATCAATCTTTATCTTCTGTCTTCTTAATTCCTGTTCTTTTATTGTTCTCTCTCCTTAATAATGTTTTATTATTTTTATTTCACACTCAGTAATCTCTTGCGTCTTAGTGGTTTTACTGCCTTACTTGGGGTGAAATGATTTTAAAAAAAAATGCAAATTTATTCTTAAAAACTGCCATGTTTTACGATACAGTAGACTAGTATGTCCATGAACTCTATCAATGCTTAACTACGTATCAATGATGATAAACGTTTCACCTTGATTTTTGGAAAAAAAAAAGTAAAGAAATTTATCTAAACATTTATTTCCTTTATTAAACATTTTTTTGTTTTTTTTTTAATTTGATTATGACAGCTTTACTTCAATAAATATATCTTACTTGTTGGCAATTCACCGCAAGCAAGGAGATAATGCCACTAAGGCGCAAGGGAGTGAAAGAGTTTGAGAAGACTTTAAAAAAAAAAAATAAAATAAAATAAAAAAATAAAAAACGGAAACCCAATCCTGAACACGAAACAAACCTCTACTCCTGTTCAAAAGAATAGAGTGGCGTGTAAATCGGACGATTTTTTTTAATACCATGTCGCTTCAGGACATCGACAATCTTTCTTCGCGCCAAATTCAGTTCTTTTATTATTTGCGTTGTGGTGTCATGGAAATTAGAGAGCCGAGTTCGAATTTCAGTCGGGTTCGTTACATTCACTTACGCGCAAATAACCTTGGGTAGGGGATATATCCATCTCTTCTCCCCCATCTATGGGTTGAATAACAGGACAGACTGGGCCCTATAGACTTGGTTGTCAACCAATCTACCGCAGAAAGAAGTGGTAACCTACTACGAGTCAGTCATGGAAGTGACATGATCACCGAAGCGTGTATCACGTATGGCATCTAACTGACTGTTTATTTGCAAATTGTTATGACTTCTTTGGGGAAAATGATTTCCAATTCCTTTCACACAGTTTGGAATTCAGATTTTTCTTATTCCTGCTACTAAGGTTAGAGAATCATGTTTACCCTACTGTTTAATCAGGACAATTCCAAACTCTACGACTCTTTGTAAACCCGACAGAAATTGGAACAGATTGACTGGGACATCCTACTACGCCCGATTTTGGACCTATGAATTACCACTTATTTTGATCCCTAAAAATTATCTTCAGGAGATAAAATTCAATTCTAAGGAAGTCTGTAAATACTATTTCGACAAATTCATCACCCAGAAAGATGCCAAGTTCTTCAAGGATGCAATCATGTGGTTGCTTCAAAAATGTTTAAAGTTAATGCAACAAAATGATATATATCCGTTTCAAGGAATATACGTACAAATTGTACAAGTGAGATTTTCGGAGATATTCGTTGTTTTTTTTTGCTTTGTTTTTGTTTTTTGTTTTAACACATTAACGTCAGGTTTCATTATTTTTTTCTTCTATCTCAATTCTTCTGCGACAAATTTTGTTTAACTTTTTATTTTTAAATTTGATTGAATTTTGTCCCTTTTCAGGTTCCTGGCGATGGAGCGCAAAATAGACAAAACTGAGCTTTTTAACACCTGCTTCTTCAACGGACCAACGCTCCAACGTTGCTAATTTGGCCAAATATTGCTATTCAAGAGTTTGCTTAGATAGTTCGTGCGCAGTCCCATATTCCCCTGATTTCGGGCCTTCTTCTGATTGACACATTTTTTCTCTTATTCTTCTTTTAATAACGACGTGAATGTGTAAACGTGTCTCGATGGATTCTTCGAGTGAAAACCCGATGATTTCTACTGCCAAGGCTTTAACAAGTTAGTGCAACGTTGGCAAGTCGTGAACAATGAATGAGAGTAGCGACTGACTCTTTTGTAAATTGTTTATGAATAAAACGATTAAAATAAATGGGTGAAAAAAAGAATCAAGTTTATGTGATAACCTAATAAATATTGCCTTTGAAATTCACTCATAAAATCTTTTGTTACGATTCAATAGACTATATTTCCTTCGCGTTTTAGTAGACGCTAACAGCCACAATTTTACTACTTCGCTGTATATAAAAAAAAAATCACATGCAATTTAACAAGAGAAACTGGAATATCTAGTTTTACATTCAGAAAAGACTGGTTATAAATAATAACAGTAGAAAGTAGAGATCAAACGCGCCTATTACGCAACTGAGCTTCATTTTTTTTTCTTGTAAGCAAATGCATTTAATACTTGCACAAAAGAAACCGGATGTTAGCAATTTTGAAAATAATTACATCTTTTTCTAATCTGGCATTGGGAAATATATGGAACTGACATTTTCTGGCCGATATTTTATTACAAGAATATTTCTTTTTCTTGCATTTTGAAACCATTTAATTTTATAACTATATTCCAGCTGCGTCTCATTCTGTCCTCGTTAAAAATTAATATCAGACTTCTTGCAATGACGTCCAAATCGACTTTTCAGATTCTTTCAAACAGAGAGAAACACTCAATTAGGTTTGTTATTTTGGTATTTGACTTGAAGCACATGGCTAAATGGGACGGGGTTGCCTCAATCTTCTAAATGAAAAGGAGATGTAACTCTACTGTGCAAACAGGTGGCTGCTGCAGATTAATGACTAGCAAAGTGGTATCGTAGACAATCTTCCACGAGATTATATTCGACTAACTAGGACATCAATATCCGCGGTTTCGTTTATCCGTAGTTGGCATATCAGCAAAACATTCGCTCAAAGACTTTTATTTTATATTTTACTCATTTGAAATATAATTTTGCAAAAGATATCGCTAATATATATATATATATATATATATATATATATATATACACACACATGTACATATGTAGAGACATACGCATGTAGACACACACATATATATATATATATATATATATATAGACCCCCCCCACACACACACACACATATATATATATATATATATACCCATATAGACACCCACAGAGGCAATACATATACAATGGGTGAAAAAAATTATTCGGAAAATACAAAAATAAAAGAATACATAATCTTCATTTAATAATTTGTAGAAGAACCATTATTCACTTCTACAGCAACCAACCTCTTCTTGTAGTTCTCAGTTAATGATTTCCAAATTTTAGATGGTATTTTGTTCCATTCTTTCCCTCGTATGATCTTCAGATCCGGGATGTTTGTTCGAGTTCTCGATTGGATTTGAATTTTCAATTAACACCACAGATTCTAGGTTGGGTTTAAATCTGACTTGTCCATTTCAGTATATTAAATTATTTACATCAAGTCATTTCTTCATAGTGTGCTTAGGATCATTATCTTGTTGGAAGATGCAATCAGGAGAAAGTTCAAGATTTTTCAACTGAAATCATTAAATTTGCTTCCCAAATATTTTGATATGCTGTAGCATTCATTCTATTAGTTTGGTGCCAGTACCTTTTCCCGAAAAACATCCCCAAACTATGATGCTGCCACGACTGAATTTCACTGTTGTAACGGCGTTCTTTTGCTTGAAGGTATCGCCAAAATTTCTCCATACATGATTTCTAGAGTTACGTTCAAACAACTAAATTTTGGTTTAGTCTGTCCATAATACTCTTTCGCAATAGGATTTTTCCTTATTCTTATGTTCACGGTGGAATTTCAACCTGGCATCTCTTTCAATAGCAATGGAGTTTTCCGGGTGGCATTGCTTATTGTCCGTTTAATGACACAGATTCCTGATGAAAGCAAATCATCCTGCAACTGTTGACGAGTAACCATTGAACTTTGTTTAATTTGACGCATTAATTTCCTCGAAGATCTTAAAGAACTCTTCCATAGAGCACCTGATCTTCTTTGGTTTTCAACAGTTTTGAGTTTTTATATATCTTGCAAGGAATGAATGGAAGTGAATGGAATATTCAGGTTGTCTAAGATTTTCCTTTACTTTTTACATCCTCTTCAGAGTTTAACAATCAATTCTTTTTGCAAATTTATCAATTCTTTGCCTCTTGTCATAATGATAATTATTTGTTTTCTATGTATATTTAATTATTATGCATCTGTGTACAGTTAATGATATGTAAAGTAGGTTTATTCATTAGTTGTAAATACAATAAATTAAAAAATTGTATGTTTATCGAATATTTGTTTCTACCCCCTGTGTGCATATAAATATAAACACATAGACATGCACACACACATAAACACACACACACACATACACTCATATAAGCAAATACACACACACATACATATATATATATTCATATAGGCACACACACACATACTCATATAGTCACACATACACGCATATACACACAGACATACATACACACACATATATAAATATATATATATATATATATATATATATATATATATATATATTACTCACACACGCATGTGACTGTTTAAGTAGTTTTGCTTTTTTGGCAGTCAGAAGGGATTTGCTTTTCACAGGCGAAATTTGTCAGTTGGTAGATGATGAATTTAAATGAAGAAGAAAAAGAAAAAAGTTTTGTGTATTCACAAGGAAAACGTCGACTGTTTCTGGGATCTGAACAATAGTAAGACTAAAAGGCAATGTCTACTAAATAAAATTAACTGAAATAGTAAGAAAGAAAAGAATAAAAAAGAAAAGTCAGAAGCCGAAAGAAAAAACGCAGAAAGGATAATTTTCTACAAATTTAGTGTCATATGCGATTACCTTCTGTAGTCATTTGTAAATGTTTGTCATAAAATTCGAGGTATTAACCATGGTTTTGAACTTTTTATGAAAATTCGAGATTTATCTCGGCTTATAAAATTGAATTATTGTCTAAAGGAAACCCAGAGACACTTGTAAATCATTAACCTTCTCAACTCTTTTCGACGATGGAGAGAATCGAAATTAGTAAACATTTTGTTGATAATAATTATAATTTATGAGCCCAACGGAATTGTAATCGGAACTTGTTATCTTACCTAAGTGTTTGGCACACAAAGGAAAATGTTGTGCAAGTTAGTTTTGTAAATTTTGTATTCATTATTATTATTATTATTATTATTATTATTATTATTATTATTATTATTATTATTCATGCCACTTAATAAACATTGATTTCTTTCAAATTTCACACCGGAGTTAGAGACCTGTGATTTTTCATTTGGGACATTCATAATACTAGGGTTTAGAGATCTGACGTTATCTCTTCTCTTTCTTTCCCCACCAAAAATGTTCTTTTTACAGCATAATTCCGTTTGAAACAAAGAATTCAAATAAAACTTGAAGGAACCAGCAATGAGAAATGAGATAGCCGAGTTCGAATTCCAGTCGAGTTTGTTACAATCACTTTTGCTCAAATCCCCTAGGGACAGGTATGAATTCATCATCTCCCTCCAGTTATGGATTAAATAGTAAAACAGAATGGGTTTTTCAGCTTTAGTTGGCAGCCAGTCTAAGGGAAGGACAACACTGAATTCAAAACACGTACGTAGTCTTGACAAAGAATTTACTATATGCAACTAATGAAAGGATAGTGGAGTTCACAATTACTCCATGATCCCGACTGTCGTCGGCCTTGGTTAGTCACAATAGATGTTTAAGTCTGACCATGTGTTGAGGTTTTCATGGACCAACTGATACAGAGGAAAATAATATCTGTTATCCAAGTGACAACGACAAATTTAATAATCATTATTTAGCAATACTCGTAAAAATTCTGCGGTTTTTCTTTCTGAATTATCTGATGAATCAAGTGTTAATCAAATGCATAAATAAGCTCTTTACCATTTCCACGACTTCAAAAGAAAATGAAAATTCCTGAACTGCATGAAAGTGACTTGGGAGTGAAATTGTAGATACTTCGGGACATCGTCAATTGGAGGCCGACTGAGCCGACTGAATGACACAACCGGAACGTATTTTTATTAGGTTGGTGCAAAAATAATATCGTTTTTGACGTATTTTTTAAAGTCAAAAACGATATTATTTTTGCACCAACCTAATAACTGGGCCCCACTTACAAGTTTATGTGATGCTTTCATTAAAACCTATCCCCCCCATATCACGGACATCTGGCTTGGATATACGACCAAACAGTTTTCATTATATACATTCATTATATACACTTGTGGAAATTATTATTCATTATATACATTCATTATACACTTGTGGAAATTATTACTTTCAATGTAGACAGGCAGCAAATACATTCTAAGGATTTGGGTTATTGTATGAAAGCAAAATAGATGGAGTATTACAACAAAACTGCAGACTACATATATGTAGATGTTAGCAGGTAAAAATACTGTAATGAGCCAAGCTCAACTAGACTACAACAGCAACAAAAAAAATAAACCTTTAAATTTATGATTTTGACTTAGGCTCCTACATTTAATTAAAATTATTTTCGGGCAGAGTAGATAGATAGATAGATAGATAGATAGATAGATAGATAGATAGATAGATAGATAGATAGATAGATAGATAGATAGATAGATAGATATTAGGTTAGTGCAAAAATAATGTCGGTTTTTGACGTTAAAAAATACGTCAAAAACTGACATTATTTTTGCACAAACCTAATAGATAGATAGATAGATAGAGATTATATTCAGTTGTATGGATATTAGTTTATGACCCTGGGTTTCACACATTTACGATCATCAGACAAACTGGTGTATTTTTTTTTTTTTTTTCAGAGTAGATCTATTTATGCTTATTTGCGTTTGATTATTTGTGCGTGGTGGAGTGGGGGATTATCTTCTCTGTTTGTTACAAACTAATATTCATACAACTGAATATGTTAACTCTATCACAGATATTGAGCACGTTCCACAAAGAACCACGCATATAATATATATATATATATATATATATATATATATATATATATAAAACATGTTCCAATTACCCTCATTTTTGAGTAAGACTTCCTGTCTTACTCAAAAATTATAGATTTTATATATAGAATTATATGTCTGATAGATAGATTTGATAAATAGATTGATAAGAGGGGAAAATATCAAATCTTATACATGTAAAATCAGCGATAACCAAGCAACATGAATGTCTACTCGGACTTTTTCACTTCAATTTAACACAACTATGTTATCTCAAGTTACATTTATCGTCAAATAAAACTCATTTTCTATGGGTATATTTCTTACTTTATGCATAACATTGATCCTGTGTAGCAATTTACAACGTCTGCCATTGTAAGCGGATGTTTAAAAAACAATAAGTCTTAAATCAACTTATTTAGCTTGACAGTGTAAATATTTACAAGGCATAGTAATTAGTTGTTTGGAGAAGCTGACAGATCAGCGGTGTCCGTTAGTAACACCTTCGTGGTAGGTGAACGTTAAAAGAATCGGTAAATTTTATTAAAAGTTCTGGGAAGAGCTTCGACAGAGAATGGGAAATGCAGCAAACGAAATACAAAAAGTCCATCGGATTAGCGAAAGATGCATTTCAAAAGCTGAGCAAAGTAAAAAAAAAAAAAACACAAACTTTGTGAGAGACAAAGAAAAGAATGCCGAATTTCTATGTGATATCAATCCTCTTGTATGGCTGTTCTAACAGACATTAAACCCCTTTGCCAGACACGGATGCGTGAAAAACCATATCAGCGGCAATAATCTCTTTTCAGCGTTTGGTCATGCGTAAAAGGAAAAAAAATGAAAGCATGCGTGCTGTAAAACTGAAAAAGCTACTTCTCTTTCATTACAGGCCAATATCTGGACAGGACGCTAAAGTTAGCGCTCCGTTCAATCGATGCACATGGTGTAAACAGTACACCTCACACACTCGCTAATCTACCAGCAGAGTAAGTTCAATTTTTCCTTCATTCTTTACAGATACTCTTAAGAGCATGCCTTGAAAGTTAGCTGTGGATTTCATTACTTCATGGTAGCTTTACACGGTGAATGCTTCACAAATGAGAATATATAAATCCGCTTGTAAGGCAGTGAATGAGGAACAATCTCGACACAGCTGAAAAAAGAATGGAGATAGCAAAAATGTGGTTCTATAAAGGATACAGAGAATTCTATGGACGAAGCGAGTAAGAAACGAGGAAGTTTTAAGAAAAATGAGAACAATAGAAACACTTATACTCAGAATCAGAAAGCTGAAATTTCTTAGAAAAAATTTTAAGGATGGATGGCTTGATGAACTTTACCCTCACAGGGCTTATGAAGAGCAAGGGAGATAAGTGAAGGCAGCGAGCCACCTACCTGATGAGCTTGTGTGAATGGATAGCGGAACGAGAGTTGGGGGACTTTGTAAAGGGTCAAACGCTGCTATGGGCTCAGAGGGATAGGAGTAGAGTTATGATAGTACACCACCAGAAAGGACATGGCAGATAGAATAAGAAAATAGACTGGACACCCGATGAGAAATTTTAGAGATTGAAATATTAGTATTCTTAGCAATTAACATAAAAAAGAAGTTTTATTTCGAAAGTTTGAAGGAACAAAACACTGTTTCTTTTTTAACAATTTCACAAAGTAACCACACAACGGTGGGAGGGAATAATGTATAGCGGTTCGGATTAAGGAAACGGAGAGCCTTGAATACCCTTCGGGATGATATGAATCCGCTTCTTCTCCTCCCCAGCTATGGGTAAATAGCAGGACAGACCAGGCTCTATAGCTTTGGATGGCAACTGGTCTATCGCAGAAAGGGCAACCTACTGCGACAGTCATGTATCAAAAGATACATGATCGCCTAAGCGTGTATCACGCATAGCACATAACTAATTGAACCACACAGGTGACTGTTTTAATAAGCTGTTATTCTATTCAAACTGTAACCGTATTCATTCAAATAAGATTTTGTTTGTTTTTTACTTTTACAGACTGCTGTATGCTATGATATGAAGATATCCTTTTCTAGGATTACGGCCATATTACGTTGAAACACCGGCTCTCGTAGGCTCACCGAAGTTAAGCAACGTCAAACCTTGTTAGAACCTAGATTGGTGACTGCTTTGGAATACCAGGTGCTGTAAATTTGCATGTGCGGGTGGTGTAATGGATAACAGCTTGGAATTGGAAAGCGGAGAGTCGAGTTACAATTCTAGTTGTGTTCATTGTGTTCGCATTCGCAAATACACTTGGGAGAGGTATGAATCCATTTCTTCTCTTTTTTTAATTCGCCCCAAGCAAGGCGATACTGCTACTAAGATGCAATGGGCAACTGGGAGTGAAAAAGAATTAAAAGGCTTTAGAAGGAACCGGAAACTCAATTCTAAACAGGAAACATGTGATAACCTCCTACTCCTGTTCAAAAACAGGAGAAGAGTATAAACCGGACGATAGGCGAACCTATCTACTCCTACTGAGAATAAATAAATAGCAAATAAAATTTCAGTGTTTAGGCGGAAACGTATACACTTGAAGTAGATTTTAGAAGAAACCGGAAAGGCATTCCTAAATGGAAACAAAGGATTAAACTATTCCTGTTCAAAAGACCAGGAAGAACTGTGAACCGGACGATAGGAGAATCTATTCCTCTTCTCCTTCCAGCTATGATTTAATTAGAGTAGGACTTGTATCAGTAAATCGTTATTATCTGTAAAAAATTCTTACAAAAACTTATTTCTAAAAATATTTTCTAGCTTTAAATAACTTACAAAAGGTTGATAAACCGTTAAAAACAAGTCAATCAGTCATACTTCCCTCTCTAATAAAAGTACGTTTCGAAAATAGTTCATGGGTCTTATATGCGAAGCTGAGGTATGTGGAAAGATAATTTTTATCTCGTCGTCGTGGATTACTTCTGAATTTAATTGTACATAGAATACTTGATATATTAAATATATATGGTGAGGTATGATTTGACCGAAAGAAAGTTATCAACAATTACCTTGCACCTGTAATTTCTAAGACAGACACCCATTTTTTTTAGCACTTATAAAGAAAACAGAAGAAAGTATAAAAAAAAAATATGAATGAAGCGCAATAAACATATACAGGAGGCGATAGGTAAATTGTCGCCATTTTATATTTTTAATCTCACGCATACGCGTTTTTTTTTTTGTTTTGATTTTGTCGACTGCACAGTTCAGTAGGTTCTGTTGGGCATCGCCTGTCAGAAAAGAACGCCTTAAATTTGGAAACGGCATGCCGTACTGCTTGACATTCGCACCGGAAGCTCCAATACGAACATTTCAGTGTGTTTGGGTGTCAATCTGAGGACAGTGCAGAGGATTCGGAAAGAGTCAACATCATGGTGTTTTGAGTGATCACTAGTTATGGCGACGTTTTGCCTTCATTCATCTTCCTACAATGCTTCAGACTCAACAGACAGGTCTACACCAAGCGCCTTGAGCAAGTAGTGCTGCTCTGGGTCAAGAGGATGACTACCAGAAGACCCTATGGCTGGAAACAAGACTCTGCCCCACGCCACACACGCAGTAGAACCCAGTCATGGCTGTCAGACAATTTCTGCGACCACATTACTCCTTACATCTGGCCACCTAACTCTCCAGACTCTAACCTCCTTGATTATTATGTGTGGGGTGCAGTTGAGCGAGAGATCAACAAAATTCCTTCTAACACCAAACATGAACGGAAGGCAATGATTATGGCAGCATTCACCAAATGAAACAAGGAGACCGTTCAGAAGTGTTGCAGGAGACTCCGAAGTGGTCTGGAGGCCGTAGTTGAAGCTAATGGCGATTTTATTGAATAAATTTACTCTTTAGTATTCCAGATATTTTTGTGTCATTTCGGTAAATATATCTGTTAAAATGAGAAGTCAGTGCTATTTTCATTTTTGCGTAATTTAGACGATAATTTATCCATCGCACCCTGTATGTAGCGTTTATACACTGATTTCTTTCGTCTGAAATTGTAAATTTTGGTCAATCAACTGATTTCCGGCAAAAAAATCACAATACCGATTGTACTCCTTTAATTCTTTGCTTCATCGCCCCTACTCCCTCTGCCTCACACTTACATAACATGTTTGAAGTGTCACTTTCCTCACAACCCTTTATTCCTCCATCTATTCTCAAATAATGCAACACACTTCCCCCTTTCGTCTAATAAATTTCCCTCATCCCGTTGTCTTCCATTCCGCTCATTTACTCCTTCCGCAGTGACCTCTTGGCAGGAAAGAGAGTTTACATAATTCATTATTTCTCCCTGTCTTCTCTCTCCTTCTTTCACACCAAAGGAGACTTAAACATTATAAAATACGGTAGATTTGGGGTTTTTTGTTTTTTTGCTTTTTGTTTTTTTTTGGGGGGTGGTGCTCACTGTTACACGGTATCAAAAACGTGGCTAGTTGTAAAGTTTGGCAGCAAAAATAAACCATAACCACTATCAAGAAAAAGAAGTTGAAAATGCCTTGGTCACGTCACAAAAACTAACAATATTTTCTCTAGTATCGTTCAATGCTTTTATATATCAACCAAAAGTGATGTCATTTTTTTGGTGGTGTAGGGTCTTTAAGCATCATCAGGACCAATAAACAAAATGTTTTATTTTTTTTAATCGTTTCCTACTGTAGTGAGTCCCGATTAAAATAAAATAGATAAACAAAAATAAAAGAATTCAAATAAGGCATTTGTGCTTTTCTTTAAAACCACTCTCTCTCTCTCTCTCTATATATATATATATATATATATATATACACACACACAGGGTGACCGAAAAAAACGGGAATTTTTTAAGTGCGTATTGCCAGACATGAGCAAGTGGCAACACTGCGAGACAGTGATCTTGAATTCTAAATGGCGAAATGTTTACTTACATTTCGCAATTTAGAATTCAAGATGAAATTCACAGTATCCCAGCAGAGATGTTGCAGCAGTCAATGAGGAATCTCAACAGCAGATTTCAAGAATGCATTCGTACAGGAGGACGCCATCAAGAGGACGTAATTTTAAAAAAATGAAAATTCTATCATTGTTTCTTAAATGGCATGTTTTAAGGTTTCAATTACTATGAATAAAATATTTTTCTTCCATCACTCTTGGTTTTATTGGATTGTTAAAAAGTTCCCGTTTTTTGGGGTCACCCTGTATAAATATATATATATATATATATATATATATATATATATGTATGTCATCCACAGACAGGCTATTTCACAGCTCATCAGTGTAGCTAGACATCCGATTGCCTCAAGGCGGGATCGAAACCCGACTTATTTGTTAGCAGTTGGTGACTCTACCCCTAAGCTATTCACGCAGGGATGAAGGTGAATTTAGACGTATTTATTTTTAGATAAACACGCTAGTGACTGGGATAACTCGATTCGTCTTAACGAAGAGTTTTCCATCAGCAGCAGCCACTGTTTAAAAATTCACTTTTCTCCCCGAGAGTTCAACCGAAATTATATATATATTACTTCTCTCGACTAATAAGGCAACCCAGAAATAAAAAGAGTAAGAATAAAAAGCTGAGCCCAGCCGATAAAAGTCGGAGGTTTGCGGAACAGAGCATGCTATTTTATGACCCAAAACAAAAATCAAGAAGGTTCTAAAATAACTTCCGTTATAAAAAAAAAAAAAAAATGAAAAAGAAAGGAACGATGGAAAATAAAATAATTGTGGTCAATCAAAAAAAATGGCACAAAGGAACTTTTGATATTAGCCGAAACCAATGTTTGCGCCAGAGTCTCGGAGCCTGATCAAAAGGATACCTCAGAGCTATAAGTAGAACTGACGGCGATTGTAATAACAAAAAGACACTACCACCGAGTAACTTACCATGTGTGACCTGTGAAGAAGTTATCAACGCTAATGATATTTCTGCCCTGCTAAACACCGAGAAAACCCCAGTAAATTGATCCTGATCTATTTCTAATATTATCACTTACCCCGAGCAACGTCAGTCTTCAAAACGACCACTACCGGACATTCTCCAGACTGCAATCAATATCCGCCTTATAAACGAACATTTCGCTACACCAAATAACAAAGGACTCACTCTAAAGAAAATAAATAAAAATGTATTTATTTTATACTATTCAGATAGTTCATTATTTTCCAAAGTTTCCATTAAAGAAAACCCTACCACCCATGTACACTGGTAACCTCCCGAAATGATACACACAAGTATCTATTAGGTTGGTGCAAAAATAATGTCGGTTTTTGACGTTAAAAAATACGTCAAAAACCGACATTATTTTTGCACCAACCTAATACAACCCCAAACAAGTCAATAAAGCCATTTAAAGTGGTTATAGACTGTAAAATAAGGAGAAAAAAGAACGTTAGATATAACAACACCGTGTGTAAATCAGGTAAATAAACGACGCAAAATTGATTACTTTTCCGCAAATAATTGTATCAAGCTATCTTGTCCTAGACGCACCTCCTGATGCAGTACATGTGGTACGCGCACAAGCTATAAATAGCTAAAGAAATATTACAAGACACTTCTCAGATGTCTATAACATTGTGAAAAGTTGCTGCTAGGAACGTTTGCATCAACCTAAAATCTTTATGTTACTAACGAAAAAAAAATGGAAGTAATTGTATATTTTTCTATGAGTAAGCTATGATTTTTTTATCTAGACACTTCATTCTTTCGTTGTATGTATGGAAGAAATGTTTTTTAAATCATTTACAGGCAAAAATATACCCCAAAAGTCGACATGACTGTCAAAAGTAAAGATAATATTTCGTTAATTTTGTAAATGCACTTTTTTATATTTTCTGCATGAGTAATCTATGATTTTTATCTATACAATCAAGTCTATAGAGGCATTTTTAGAAAGAATTCTGTTTTTTTTAATCATTAAAGGTAAAAGTACACAATGAACTCTGACATGACCCGCATCGTCATAAATGATGAATTCATTTGTCACTGACTTTATTTTCTGCACAAGTAAACCAGGAATTTTATCTATATAGTTAAATCTACAATTCTGTTAAAAAGAAAAGAACAAAAAAGAATACTTTTTTTTAATCATCAAAAGTCCATAGTCATTCCTCAGTTAACGGACGGGTTCCATTCGAACGAGCTGGTTGCTGAGAACTTGTACCCGATCGCTACTTAAGGCGTACTCCGCGTATCAAACAACTTCAGATAACGTTAATGTCACTTTTACAACATTTGTAACATTTGTAATTTTCTTCTAAATGTTTATCCAGAACATTAGTGTACTAAAAAGTAAACCTAATTAATACCAAAACCAAAAACTCAGATCAATATTTTGTATATTACTTTGGTAATCAAACCAAACTGTAAATGTAAGTTGTACTGTACCGACTGGAGTTCAAACCTCACCGCGACTTCCTAACATTATCGGACTGGAGGGGTCGATACCACCGGGTTCGAATCTCACTATGATTGATTTGTCACTAAGGAGAATTCTTGATGTTAGCAGACTGGGCGGTGTGCATCACCTTTGGAAATGTCTGAAAGCCATACCACGAGTTGACCCAAGCTTTTTAATCGAAATTGGGTAGACAGGATTCTTGGAGTCCGTCGATAGCTGTGCTAGCACGAAGTCACAAGTCATCGTAGCTGAGCGCTTGAGTATGCCGGCCTTGTTCAAATTGCTGATTACACTAGATAACACGCTCTTTCCCAGAAACTGTAACTAAGGTTTGCTCGGCATAGTTACAGTATAAACCACAGGTGGGCTCTATGGGTGTTGAATAAACACAAACGCGCCAGTGCAAGTGTTTGCAATAGGGATTCACTAGCCGCCCTAGTAGACAGATATGCTCGAATACGAATAGCCAGCTATTGGATATTTAAATATTTTTTTTTTATTGTTGGTTGTAAGTCTGAGATTCGTTTAACATTAAGTCGTTAAGTGAGGATTTTACCGGGTGTAACAGCAAAATTGTTCAAGTGTTAGGTTAAGCTTTGAAAGGTTGTATCTTAGAAATGATTAAAGATATCTTACTGGAATTCTCCGAGATTTTTATAACCCTATTAGACTCTACTTTGAGCAATAAGAATGTATAATTACTCCCAAGCTTAACGGAAGAATCATGATCCAATCGATCATGAACAAAAATGACATGTTCATCTTTAATCAATCATAACAAAGGATCAGAAGCTCATGAAGTATTGAAATAAAGTTCAAATATATATTACAGGACCATTTCCCAACTTATTCAAGATGATCTTTGCCCTCTGTAACCTTCTAACTACAGACTTTCGTTAGAGATACAAAGAGTGAGAAGTTGTGGAGAACCATAATCGTCCACGTCCTGAAGAAGAATTTTGTACTGATTGATCTCATTTTGGAAGTATTCCGATATCAGTTTGCAAATAACCACACGCTTATGTACACCGAGCGTTTGCAAATAATGATTGGATCTCGTTGAATTCAAAGTCATATGACATTCCTTTCAATTCGAAAAAAAAATGGAATGATAAACGTAAAGAGAAAGAGAATAAGAAAGACATTTCTCTATTTCTATCTCATTTCGAACTGTCTCTCTCTTTATTATTTGAAGAGTCATCTCCAAGCTTCCAAATTCTTCCTCCCAATTTCTATGCTTACTTCTGCCGCTTTTTTCCCAAGCTAATTGTATTCTCAGTTTTCCATCCAACCGGCAGCCCTCTTTCCGATTAGACAATAGCCTGTCAGTCTTGAGCAGCTGCCTTCAATGAAAAACAGAATTCTGTGAATAAGAAGGAATAAGGAGATCGCAATCGAAATACAGCTGACAAGACAACATAAGCAGCACAACTGATCAGAAAACCTCTTCACAGTAAATTCGAAATTTTAAAAAGCTAGATTTTCATTTTATTTTTTCTAATCAATCTCCAGTCCTTGGGACTTGTTAAATCAGTTTCCATTCTCATTGCGCATTCACAATGCAAAATTTATAATCTCTCACTTTAAAAAAAAAATGTAAAGTGGACGGCAATATATTTACATCATTATTATTTCTTTGGATTTGTATACACATTTCCTTCGGTGTTCCTTACTCTCATGAGCCTACGTAAGGAAACAAAAGAAATCAGAGACTTACGGTCAAAAAAAAAAAAATAAAAATAAAAATAAAAACTAAGGTCACATACATCTTACATATATAACATTTTTTGTAATGTCTGAACTGTACTTGTGAGTACTTTTTTTTTTATTTCTTTAAGGCGTGGGCTACCAGGAATCCCTTAAATGAGTCTATCGATACCTTTTCTAATCAATCCGAGGGCTCCAACTACAACTGGAATCATTGATGTCCACATTTTTTAGATTTCCACTTCAAGATTCTTGTATTTTTATAGTTTTTTTGAAGGTCTTCAAAGACACATTATCATCTGCATGGACTGCTATGTCAATAAGAAAGTACACTGTTTATGTGATCTTTGATTTAGATGTATGGGCGATTAGCTTTGATTCTTCTGTTTGCGTGTATTGTATAGTCTAATAAAATTGTTACAGGTCCTATCACTGTAACCGAGTCTATGTTATGTTTATTATTATTATTATTATTATTATTATTATTATTATTATTATTATTATTTTGTTGATAAGAGAGCAACAAGTCAACAAATTTGGCTGGAATTCAAATATATGACATTTAATATACTCGAAATCAAGTGATGATTCGTCTTAATACTCACGGACTAACCTCAGTGTTATTAATATTTTAGTAATGCTTCCGTTTGGATAATTACAGATTTTCCACAGATTTTTAGTTCGATCAAACTTTTTACCTTGGCTCTTTGGAATTGTACTGAGTACAAAAATACTAATGGATACAGCTGTCACTCAGGTTTCTACAATTATTTTAGTTCTATCGTAGCAATAACGATGATGATGTTAAGACAGTAGTAGTAGTAGTAGTAGTAGTAGTAGTAGTAGTAGTAGTAGTGGGAATAATGCAAAAAAAAAAAAAAAAAAAAAAAAACGGTCTACATCAGTAACTGGTCTTGTTACCCACCAGCCGTCGCGTGACCTTCGTGAATTCGTCTTACCCAAAGGGAGATAATCGCCCTTTGCTTTCCTACACCGAATTCTGACTGCATCATGAAATCGCTGCCTGGAAGAGCAAATTCAACAGAGCAAATAAATGACTGAGATTTTGAAACAAAAAAAAATGTGGTTTCTGCAGAGGGACTTTTGGCACAATTGATCATGCAAAACCGATCGAAAAGTTAAACTTAAAAACAAATATCTCATTATTTAATGTCACTTTGACTCCAGCATGACCTCATGGATCTCACTGGAAATAACAGAAAGCTCCCTCTCTTCTCCCGCACTCTCCTCGGTATTTCATTCTCGTTGAGTATACGCACCAGTAGCATCCAATTGAAACCAAGTGATGATTAGTGTTCTCAAAACTCAATTCATCTCAGTATTATTTTTTTTATTTTAATAATGATTCCGTTTGGATAGTTTTAAATCTCACATTGATTTCCAATTAATCGAAGGACCTTTCCGAATGTGCCAAACGCTAAAATAATGGTGGATAAACTGTCACTGATGTTCCACAATTTTTTGCAGTTAAAAAATAATAATGTTATTATTATCAATAATAATAATATAAAAATAAGACGAAGAAGACGAAAAAGGAGAAGTCGTCGACGAAGAACATGATGAAAAAGAAAAAAAAAAACGAAGTCGACGACGAAGAAAAAGAAAAGTAACACTGGCACTTAATGTAATAAAGATATACGAAGCACGTGCAGCACAGCCAAATATGTACGATATGTTAACAAGTTTTGATAAAAGAAGAACATAGCCTCATAGATATGGCCCAGTAAGAAACTTCAAATCGTGCAACCCAGTCCACTTAGACGGTCTCCGATTGAATGCGTAACAATACGATTCCTTTTCTTTTAAGTTCACTTAATTATCTGAGTTTTTAAGGAATTTCGTCTCCAGTCCATCATTCAACTTAATTGCCAGAGTTTTCAGGATTCCTGTCTCCAGTCCATCTTTGAATTGGCAAACATAAAATTTTGTCATTGATTTTTGCTAATCATAAAAGTAGTCCTTTGAAGAAGCTGACTACTTATCCAGCTTTTTGGTGGTTTACTTTTCCGAAACACAAATGGATGGATAAGGGGTTGGGACCTCAATCAGTATCTATGTGGAACACCAGCCTCTTGATTATGCCATTATCTTCTCTTCGAATTAAATGTGATATCAATTTTAGTTGTGGCCGTTGTTCAAAGTTCTCAAGTGATGTCAATTTTGTTGTTTGAGTTCTTTCTTTCTATAGCCCCAGTCGACAAAGTTCGAAGAAATGTGGTCTTTGTCAAAACCCACAGTTAAATGTACACACACACACACACACACATATATATATATATATGGCAAACATGGAGAAAGGGGACTGCAATAAGACTGAGTGTTGTCAAAAAGGGTGTTTTTTCTATTCAGCGCTTTAACTACATTCACTCTTTGGCAGTGTTTATTGTTTAAAAAAGCGATGATTAGAATTGTAATAAAACTTAAACATATGAAAGTGAATTTATACACTTTCTTTATTCTTGAGAATTGACAACAAAATAATAAACACTATGAGATTTTTTTTATTTAGACTATTTATTTATATTATTCATTGGAACGGTTGATAAAAAAACGGCTTTCCTTATAGTTGGTTCACATATTTTAATAATTTAGTAAATGGTAAATAAATATTGCAATGCATTAGCGAAAATTTAATCTAAGAATATATGATTTAAAAATTTAATCTAATAAATATAGGTACGATGGAGTAATGGGTAGCGGGCCGGATTGAGGAATCGGAGAGCCGAGTTCGAATTCCAGCCGAATCCATTGCATTCATTTACGTGTTAATACCCTTGGGAAAGGTATGAATCCTCTTCTTTTTCACCTAGCTACAGATAAATAGCAGGCAACTGGTCTACCGCAGAAAGAAATGGCAACCTAAAATCTGCCTCGTCAGTCATGTGTCGAAAGATACATGATCGCCTAAGTGTGTAACACATGGCACATAACTGACTGAATAAATATATAGCGTTTTATATTTTTGTTGTAAATTCTCAAGAACAAAAAATGTATTAATTTCATCATATACTTAAGTTTTATTCCAATTCTAATCATCGCTTTTTAAAACAATAAACATTGCTGAAGAGTGAAAGTAGTTAAGAAAGCGGTATCATGACAAATTGCCCTTTTGATACTGTCTTATTGCAGACACATTTCTCCATATTTGCCTATAATAAAATAATATATATATATATATATATATATATATATATATATATATAACTGTAGAATATCAGTCCTAATCCACAATAACAAACAGTGGATTAAAAATTCGGCTGATAATTTCGACATAACAATGGGATCATTGGATTCTGCAGAGTATTCTGATTTAGTTGGATTGTTCTTATAGTACAACCTTACAGCGTATGATAATATTGATTTAAATAGTATAGGGCTCTACAGGGACGATGGTGTAAATGGGCACTTTTGCAGTGGTAACTTGCATGTTCCACTGTAATAATTTATAATAAATATCTATTGCTCTACTCTTGTGTTGAGCCTTTTTTAAAAATCAATGTTATGAACGTTTGAATTTATATTCTTTTACATATATATATATATATATATATATATATATATATATATATATATATATATATATATATATATATATATCCGCAGTTTTCTTTCGTTTTCACCCTGTAGTTGGTTTCGTTTACGATTTGGCAATTCTTTTTGTTTTATGATTTACGTTTACGAGTTGGCAGGTCGTGGTTTTCTTTAAAATATGCATATAAAATAAATATTGTATGCTTATTTTAATTATATACTCGTTTCTGGCGTTGTTAAGCTCTGCGAATCCGTTCTACGCATTACGTCATTTATACGGTACACATTTTTATTGCCGCCCCCACCGTCCAAAAATAATGTAACCAACAATCTTTGCCTACGATGCTGACAAAATTTAGTCTGTGAAATAATGAGCGAGAAGGTCGAAAGTTCCTCGAAGAAACACAAAACAAAAACATGGACTTTGGATAATTTATCCAATATTTTTATCTGGATGGGCAACAACTTATTCAAAAATGGGAAAAATACAATAAGGTGTTGACTGTAGTTGGGATCATCGAGTCAATGCGAACGATCCTTTCCTTAACTGCAGAGTATCTGCTTCGCCAGGGCTACATACAGTTTTCTGTTCAGAGTTTTCCTTCTCTATAACTGGTTGCCACCCAAGTCTATATGACTCAGTCTGTCATGCTATTTACCTATAGCTGGTGGTGGGGAGAAGATATGGATTCCTACCTTTCTCAGTGGTGTTAGCACGTAAGTGAATTTAATAAACTCGACTGGAATTTGAACTCGGCTCTTCGATTCCTCAATCCGAGCCTCAATCCATTACTCCACCGTGCCTCCTTAAAAGAATGAAGTGCCAGCACCCTGATGCCGAAACTATAATAAAAAAATATGTAAACCGGCAAATCAATTGTTTAACTGAATTCTTCCTCCATATATATATATATATATATATATATATATATATATATATATATATATATGAGAGAGAGAGATGTGTCAACAAGAACGTGAAATTTGAAGCGCGGGGTGAACGGATAGTCAGGAGAACGCGTGTCGACTATATTGGCATTTCATTACGTACTGGCTAGCTTCACTAAGAAATCTGGTTGCTGAAGATGCGTTGACTAAAATTATTGCGACCGTCTCTCTGTTCTCGTGCCGTTTTGGTCTTGTATCCAATATTAAACAAAGACAACCCATCACCGAGAGGAACGAATGCCAGGAAATTACTACACTACACAGGCTTCCTTTGTCGAAACTATCTTCCATTTTATTAAAGAATTGAAGATTCGTTTCAATTTGGACAATATAGACGGTCATCTCGCTTTTCCATCTGAAGTTTTCAGCGTCTTGACGTTGCCATCTGTTCATATAAATTTCATATCATTGAATTGTAAATTAATACCGATACCGACCCAAAATGGCAAGCTATTGGTCAGAACACCGTGGAATTCTGACATTGATGGATTGCCTTGATTTAATTTTAGATTCAAGAACAAAACGGCGCGAAAACAGAGACCCCCGCAAGAATTTTAACGAGTCAACGCGTTTCCAGTACCTAGATTCCTTTGTGATGTTAGACGACACGTAACGAAATAGCATTGCGTCGGCACGCGTTCTCCTGACCATCTCGCTCCCACTTCTTCCTAGAAATAATAACACGATTCACTTGTATAATAAAGCGAGATTAAAGAAAAGAAGTCCATCGTTGACGCAGTCTATTGTGTAGCGTTAGTGATTGACGAACTGAAACCAGAGACGACACGAAAATATTAGAATTAACGTTTCATTTTCGAAAAAAGGAATACTGGGCTCATGAGAATTTACTCTTCAGTTCTGAATATAAGAAGAACTATAAGAGAGTGCATTTTCATATCGTATTTCCACAGTGTGACTGAAAAGTAAAAATGCATCGTGTGGTACTGCTGGGGCGCATTGGTTTCAGTCGTAATGATGCTTCGACCTCTCAAACCAAAAAAGCCTTCGTATTATTATGAAGGTTTTTGCTGACACGGCTTTAGTTTTCAAAGCAACATGTATATAAAACTATTTTAATGCCATGTCCCTTCAGAACGTAGACGTAGGCGATCATAATTCTCCACAGATTTATGTTCTTTATTATCTGTGAATTGTTATGCCATCTTGAGAAAGACGGGCAAGTAGTTTTCCATAATCTTTTTCACAGTTTTCCTTCTCTTAGATTGGTTGCCATCCAAGCCTAGAGAGTGCAATCTACCTATTTAACCTATAGGAGAGGGAGAATTGGCTGAAATTTGAATTGGGCTCGCTGCTTCCACTATCTGCGCCGATACCCGTTGCCCTACCCGCACATCCAATAAAATAATGTTCTCATAAAATATCGAAACGTTTCTGTTTTTCCCTCCAAATGCCAGTCTATTGATGATGGGGAAGGGTATTCTGATAACATAGGTATTTATAGTTAGGATAAGAATGATCTTAAGCAAAAGAAATCAACATTCTTTACCAAGTTCTCCAAGAAAGACTGCTTTTTTTATATAATCATTTCATACCAAGCAAGGCAATAAAGCCACTAAGATGCAAGGGGGGCACTGAAAATGAAAGAACCTGAAAGAACAAAAAAAAAGAAGGAGACAGAACATGGTAAGTGACAAGATTGTAGTTGACAGAAAAACAAGACGCTGGAAGAGAGTTCAACAAGAAGTGCGAGAGGAGAAATTGTTAGCATTGGACATATAGCAATTCAAAGTGCAAAATTATAAGACCTAGCTGCCAATCTAGCACTGCGCTTAAATTCGTGAAGTCGAGGTATCAAAGCAGAAAGCTCATCAGAAAAATTACCGTGAAAATATTTAGAAGAGGGAAAAGGAAAGCTACGTTATGACGATGGGAGAGTGATTGATGTCAGGACCGAAAATGTTGGATATTAAATAGCCTAGTCAGATCACGACTCTCATATAAATGTTACGCATGGCGCCCAACAGTTTCAAAACAGTCTGAGCCGTTTTCTCAGATCAATAGTTAAAAATTGTTTCAAGCGAATGAACTCTATATTCCTTCATCAGATTTCATAGATTGACGCTAAAGAACCACAAAGAATTTTACAAAATAAGAGCAACAACATTACTCGAAGACTTTCAAAGCAACAACAACTAAAATGGGCAGCACATGTAAATGGAAGAAAATAATATAATAAAGATTTTTACTTTCCAAACTACCTTAAAAAGTTAAGGTAACTCCCGTCAATGCCAGAAAGAGCGAGAGCAGTTAATGGAATTGAGAAGCCTATTTTCCTGAAAACCTCTTAAGAGAAATATTTTGTTATAAATTTCAACTGACAGTAATATTAACCGTTAGGTCAATGGTGATTTTCTCAGCATAATTTAGATGTGACGCAAGGCCGAAAGTATGGGGGCACCCAATGAGAATCGAACTCACTACTCAATTGTAATTGTTGTAGCGAAACTAACCATTTACACCTTTCAAGGCGCCAAAACATTTTTTTTTAACCGTAGCTTATATGTGGCAAACAGTCAAAAGTACGTGGTGCTCAGTGAAGATTAAACTCACTATTTTGTCGTAATTGATTTAAAGAGACAAACTCCCTAACCATTACACCCGGCAGAGGTACCGTAAGCTAATTTTAAGCGTAGCCTAAAATAATTTTAAGCGTAGTTTAAATGATAATTTTCTAAGCGTAGTTTAGATGTGGCACAAGGCGGAAAGTATGGGGCACCCAGCGAGAATCAAACGCACTACTCAGTCATAGTTGTTCTAGCGAGACAAGCTTGCTATTACACAACTGTTCGGTCAATGAATGTTTCTTGTATAGAAACGGATAACGTCATCATTAACCTATATTTCCAGGTAAGCTTAATAGACCGATAGAGGTATGGACAGTACTTTTGAGTATCTAAGACTTATGCGTGAAACAAATTTATTACAACATTTAATAAAAGCTCATCTTAAAAAATATTAGTTCACGTCATTTTTTACGTGCTTGTCTAATGCACTGAAAGGAATCATTAATTGAACGAAATATCGACTATTGCTCGATATAATGTTTGCACACCTGGTAGACATTTGTCTTGTATTACAATTCTGTCCACGTAAGCTTCGACGTTATTGTCACTCGCTTCGCCTATCTTTTGAAGTACAGTAGGATCTCGTTATCCGCGGTAGATACGTTCACAAAGCTTGATTCCGCGGATAATAGCGAAATATTTCAACAGTAAATCCGATTTTCTCTCTCTATGTTCTATTCTTCTTCGTGCGTAATAGGTCATGGCTCTCTACAGCTTCCTGTATTTTGTTTTAAATCAGGGGTGGGCAATCCCAGGCCCCCGGGCCACATCCCGCCTGCGAAGGATTATAGTCCAGCCCGCCAACTTTTTTTTATTTTCTTTCCTTTCCAGAAATCATTTTTTACCTGAACAAAAACAATCCCATGGAAACTTAAAAAATAAAAGTGGGTTTTGACTGGATACTTAGCTATTTTTTCATTGAGCACTTCGGCAAATGTGTTTGCTTAATTTGTCAAGAGACCATTGTCGTTTCTCCCGACCAGGACATTCTTCATGACAGAGCGGTCTGAGGACGAGACATTTTATTAAAGTACATTTGAGGTCATGACCCTCTTTGGAGACACTGAATAGCTGTGTAGCCAGCTCTCTCAAAAAGGTTGCCGACCCTTGTTCGAAATAATTTTTTCCTCCTTTATGATCCCGCTTTGTTGTTGGGAGATTTCTCCGCTAATTATTTACTCAAAATTGTCAAGTGGTTGGCTCACTGATTTCCTTTGCTTCTCTTGCCTTCGATATGACCTGTTAGTGTCAAACTCACAAAGCCTGCTTTCCTCACTGCATGTACAAAAAATGTTGGCAGTCTGTTAAAAGCTGTTTCTTTGTAATTCCTATTCTCCGTAAAAATTCCTCATTCTCAACAATTATCGATAGAAACAACACACTATTTTAAAGCGTAATTCAAAGTTTAATACTCTCTGATCAAACATTGCGACACGTTTTCTCTTCAGGTCCTACACCCACAAATTTAGGCGAGGGACGGAAAGGACAAATTAATAAAATGGTCATCTTATGAGTCAGAATTCCATTGCTTTCAAGAATGGTATTTATGCTAATGACACAACTAGGAGTAAATACTCCTGTCTTTGTCGCAGTAATTTCACGAATTCTTACTCCTGTTTATCAGTAATCCAAAACATGAAATAAAAATCGTAAAAGATTTTCTCTTTGACGAGGAAACATTCACTTTCCTGATAATGTAGACAAAGAAATGCACACTACATGGTGAGTTATGCCTTACAAATAATAATAATAATAATAATAATAATAATAATAAAAACGTGTTCACTCAAAATGCAGATTCTGTGATAAATATCCAGAAACAATTGACCATCTTGTATCAGGTTGCACGATATTATTACACACTGAATATAAAACTAGGCATGACTGCTGAAATATTTACTGAAAACTGGTATGAACATCACTCGGATCCGGTTATAGACATAGGACCTGTAACAATTTTATGGGACTTTACAAGAGAGAGAGAGAGAGAGAGAATGCAAGAATCTTGAAGTGGAAATCTCAAAAATGTGGTACATGAGGGTATCAATAATTCTAGTTGTAGTTGGAGCCTTCGGGTTGATTGGAAAATGTTCCAGTAGACTCATTGAAGGAATCCCTGAAAGCTCACCCCTTAAAAAAATACAAAAAATGTACTCACAAGTAGAGCCCACGAAGGGCTTTATCTATGTAAAATGTGTGTGATCTTAGATTGCTTTTTTTTTCTTTTTTAACAAAAATGCTAAGTAGAAAATATCATGATGCTATTTCTGACCTTAAGTCCCTGGTTGAGAACCGAAAGGAAAAGGGTATACGACATAAACCAAAGGAAATAATGGAACAATAATAATTGTTGTTGTTATTATTATTATTTCTAAAGTTTAAAATGGCGTTTCAAATGAGTGAAGAAATACAGGTAAAGCACAATACACTGTCTGAAGCAGTAAAATACTTAAAAATGATAGCAAAGCCAAATGCAACCCGACCAGATACAGAAACGATGGCAAGATAAATCGCTTCACGATCAATACTCTGCCCGTACCAAACAAGCTGTTGTAGACAAACGCCGTACCCATCAGTGGCTACGTAATGCAGGGTTAAAAGCTGACTAGAAATCATCAAGCTCACATACTGAAAGTTGTGTTAAACCAAAATACAGATTATGTGATAAATATAAAGAAACAAATGTATCGGGTTGTATGATATTGGCACCCACTGAATATAAAACCCGGCATGACAGAGTGAGCCAATATCTGCACTGGAAAATCTGCAACTTTTAGGGAAAGGAAACTGCAAGAAATTAGTATGAACACCTCCTGTTACGGAGATAGGACCTGTAACAATTTAATGGGACTTCATAATAGACACAGACAGAACAATCAAAGATAATCGCCCTGATATCGTGATTAGAGACCGCAAAAAACAAAAAGCGTCTCCTTATTGATATGACAGCTCCTGCGAACTGCAATGTGTCTTTGAAGATCTTCAAAAAGCTATCAATATACAAGGACCTTGAAATAGAAATCTCATAAATGTGGCACATGAGAATATCAACAATTCCAGTTGTAGTTGGAGCCCTCGGATTGATTGGAAAATATTCTAATAAACTCGGTGAAGGGATACCTGGTAATCCATGGCTTAAAGAAATGCCAAAAATTATTCTCACGAGTACAGCCTCACCTTAAAAAGGGTTTCATCTATGTAAAATATGTTTGTTTTTTTCGTTTTTGTTTTTTTAATTGCTCAATGGAAAATGTCATGATGCCATTGCTGACCTTAGGTCTCTGGTCGGTACCCGGAAAGAAATGAGTATACACCAGAAATCAAAGGAAATAATAATAATAAATCTTGCTAATTTTAATTCAAGATGATCAATTTAGATCAATCATTTTGAGAACAGTTTTGACTTCGGTTCTTGTGAAAAGAAACAAAGAAATCGAGATTGAATGAGGCTTACGTTTAAATGGTCAGATTGACGAAATTAGTGTTTGAAGACAAAGGAGATAACGATGTCATATTTGAGTTTTCATTTCCCTCTTCACTTAGCGATTCATTGGTTTCGATCTCTCTCCCAATCCACCGAGTTATAGCTTATAACAACATTATCGATATAATAATTCATTTTGTAATCACGTCTCCGCTTAACGTACCTATGACGGGGGGTAAATACGCAGGACTGGCTTTTATAACTTATTCTTCCATGGATTTATTAGTAACTATTTCATTCAGAAAAGACTGAAATGTTCTTGGTACAGCCGATAATCTTTCTTGTTTTGCAACCAGGAAATTGCACAATGTAAGAAGTAATGTTAATGGCTGACAATGATTCATCTAATAAAAAAAAATGAAGATTAAAGTAAATACTCGCCAAAAATTTATAATAAAAAGTTGACAGTGCTTCATCTAATCCAAATAAAAAATAAAAGTAAATCTATGGCCGACTACTGCTCACGCGTCTGCCAAGACGACTAGCAAATCCTGATTATAGACTACTACTCAACCAAATTATGTTAATGGGTTATATTGCAACTAAGCAGGGCTTAGTTACAGTTTTTGACAGCTCATAAGATAGCGGATACATTTTTTCTTTTCTTTTTTTTTTTAACAAGGTCAACATGCTGAAACCCTCGATCACGATGACTTATGACTTCGTGCTAAATCAATCATCGACGGATTTCGAACACTTCAGTTTACCCCAATTTGACACAATAGGCTTGGCTTAAACAGTGGGGTGGTTTTCAGTCACTTTCCAAAGATGCCACCCACTTGAATCCCCTCCCCAAGCCGATATTATCAAAACGTCATCTCCCTGACAAACTGAGATTGTGAAATTTGAACCTAGGTTTCATGGAGAGAAAGCGAACATTCTTTTCACTCATACACGGGTCCATTTGTAAGTAGGTACTCGTAATAAATATAAAAGTAGGTGCTAGTAAAAAAAAAAAGAAAAAGAAAAGAAAGTGAAATAAAGTAATACTGATTAATAATGTTTCAATGAATAAAAGTAAAAACTGATATTTTCTTAAATTTCGAAAATGAGTCTGGAAATTTCAGTAGAAAGACTGTGCCGTGTCATTCCTCCAGCTGCAAAATCAAAAACAAAGTTTAGTACGGCAACCAAAGGCACCGGAGTCGAGTAAGCTTCCGATTTTACCAGACGGCAGCTTTTGAAATCTGTTTTGTGTATAAAAACCAAATTATTACTTTTGTTCTTTGTAAATAAAATACGCGCAAAGACCGTCGATTTCAGTCGATTTTACAAATGTTGCAATATAAGCTATCCATTACTTTTCTCACTTGGGTCAGAGCAAATATTTTGGATGGCGAATCGGTGATCTCCCGTTAGGTCAAATCTACAGTTGTCGCCTCGTGCTCATTCTATACAAATGTATAAAAGGTTCAGATAATTTTAACAGCCTGTCTATTTCCTCAACAATAAAGCATTTTTCAAAACTATTAGGCTGTATCAAAACCATTTTCATTTTAACAGAAAATTATTCGAGTGCTCACTTCAAGATGCTCACTGGATTGGCTATATCATTTTTATTATTATATATTTTGCTGTATCAAAATGTTTGTTTTAACAATACTTTACTTGAGACACGAGTACTTCATGTACACATCTTAAAATGATTAATGAATCAGCTATATTGTTATTATTATCTACTAGAAATAACAGTGAAATTTTCAGTTTTCTTATTTGAAATTTCTGGTGAATCGTAATTCTTAAGTTGATGAGTGAATAAGCTCGTTGCGAGTTCTACAACAATAATAAAATATCCGTTGAAATTCCTCTATCGCATCGTTAAATATTTGAGCTTAACAACTTTAACGAAATATTGCAATAACGATCATAAATATGAATGCTGTTATGGAGTAATGGGGAAAGAAATGAAAAAAATTGAAATTGACAACTTTTCTATTTCACTGAAACAGAGTTTAAACACTATCAGTCCTTCTTTCATTTTCTCACTGAAACCAAGCTGCGTCTCTGATAAGTCTTTGCCATTTTTCCACATGATCAAAACAGAATAGTCCATTATTTATGAGGTGTTGGCAGGGCATATCGTATGTACGCGCTAAGGAAGGGACAATCAGCATTATAATCAGATTAGGCTCTATCAAAACCATTTTTGCTTTAACAGAACCATTACTCGAAGGCCTACTTCATGTTCACATTTGAAGATCATCAAGTATTAGTATCATAATGATAGTAATTGTATTACATATCAGGCAGTATTAAACGTTCGTTTCTTTACAGACCTTTATTATTACTGCTACTATAATTATTATTACTTGTTATGGTGTATCAAGTGTATTTTTACAGGCCTTTGTTCCAAAACTTATTTCCTATAAGCGTCTAAATGTATCTATGACTAATACATTATTATTATTATTATTATTATTATTATTATTATTATTAACATATTAGGAGATTTCAAAAGATTTTTGTTTTTTTACAGACTTTTACTCCAAAGCTTTTTTTTACATACTCATCTAAAGACAATCAATGAATCTGTAATAATAAGAATACTATTATTATATTTTAGAGTGTATCAAAAATGTTTTCATTTCTTTACAGGTCTTTTCTCTAAAGTTTATTTCATGTACACATCTAAAGACTGTCTTTGGTTCCACTATATTATTATTATTATTATTATTATTATTGTTATTATTATTATATAATAATATTGTTTTGCAGACACTTTAGTATAATGCTTAATTCCTGTACATTTTAAAATACTCTCTTTGGTGTCACTGTGTTTTTTTAAATCCTTCTTGTACCGATATGATTATCAGAAATATTCTGCTTAACCATCAATTCCAGATGCTATCATACTGAATATAAAGACAGAGTTCTGGTAAATTTGGAGGCATTATTTTCAACGATTCCGAAAATGTTGAAACTATTGGCAGAATTTGGGAAGTGAAAGTAAATGAAACGATATCTGACTGTACTGCCCAAGAATTGGTTTAATCATTTCAAGAATGATTGCTGGTTCTATAAAATAAAAGAGGACAACTATATGTACTTATCATATGAGTAAAATAAAGGACACTTATACTTAAAACCAAAGACTGTTGAAATTTGTAAGACGCATAATGAGGAAAGTGAGCTTGGAGAATTTAACATTCACAGGAGATCCTGAACGGCAAAAGAAGCAAGAGGGTAACAGCGAGCAACATACCTAGCGATCTTATGTGAATGGATGACAGAGTAGGTACTGTCTAAGGTAGTGGACAATCATTCGTAGAGCCACGAATGATAGGTAGCTGTTGAGGACCATAATCGAGTATATCTTGAAAGGACATGGTGAATAGAAGACCCAAATAAAATGATTTTCTAAGCGTAGCTTAGATGTGGCACAAAGCCGAAAGTAGGGGCACCCAATGAGGATCGAACTCACTACTCAGTCGTAATTGTTCTAACGAGACAAGCTTGCTAACCATTACACCGCCTCGAGGTGCCCATTAATGATTTTCCAAGCGTAGCTTAGATGTGGCACAAGGCTGAAAGTAGGGGGCACCCAGTGAATAGTGAACCATTGAACCACCTCGAGATGCCCAAAGACCCAACTAAAAGTTTAGATTATTTTATCATTCAGCACACCATCAAGTTTAAACAAGTTTGTCTCATTGATGAAACAAACTTGGGTATCAAATTACGGTCCTCTGTGGTTGCCAAACTTTTTTTTTTCTACGCGCCGCCCCCTTGGCTCCCAGGCCACATCCTCAGTCTCCCCTTCAACACCCTTTATAAAGACTTTAAAAACAACCAATAATAACAGTGAATATGCGTGGATTGATTGATTGATTAATTTGTATTTTACGGCTTATCAATCTTTAGTGAATGTGAGACTTTCAAGATATGGAAACTCGAAGGTAAATCATGTAAGCAACAAGGACGTTTTAAAAGAAAATAATGACCACTACAGAAACTTATTTTTGTGACATACGGTGGCCGTTAATAATTAAGTAAAACTCAAGACTTCCATGTTAAGATAAAACAGTATTTAAGAACAACCGAAAATAAATACTTAAGATCAAAGAAGTAAAAGTCAATATGGTAAATATGGCGGATGGAGTAGAACAGACTAACAGAGTTCCAAACTATTTCCCTGTGTTATTCTTGTTGTATGCTTCTTTGCGCTGTCATGGAGGAGAACAATATTTTCCATTAATCCACTGTGTATGCTGACACTATCTTGTAAAGACGAAGGTATAATAGTGTACTCAAAAATGTTCTTCTCCAATTGCCACGTATGATTGTGAGTTCAGATGATAGAATTACAATTGGTTTCTCGAAACAGAAATGAATTATGACAATTAATATATAAAAATGCAAACTTCCATAGCAAATCCTCAAGTGAGTACCAATCTTTAGCGCCAGGAACTCAAACTTTTGCAGCCAAGACTCACTTTACTATATTCACAGGGTTGAATCACCCACATCCCCTACATATTCCTTTAGCAAGAAAGATGTTCCACTCAGAAAGCGTCTTCCCAAGAACGACTACTTGTAGAATGGAATCCATCATGGATGCTTACACCAATACTAGTCTTAACTGCTTCAAGTCTAGGGTCAATTCTTACTTATCTACCATATCCTCGTAATCTGCGCTTCCTACTTCCCTCTCTAACATTCAGATACCTCATTCAGTAGTCCTCTACTTTGAGTGGCTCTTGGGGACTGTTTTGGATGAACTTTAGTTAAAATAAATAAATTAAAAAACAAAAAATACTGCTTAATCTAAAATAGTTTGATAATATTCAAGTCATTAAACATTTTTTTTCCTTTGGAGGGAAGTTAAAAGGAGACATTTAAAGACAATTTAATTAACAAAGCATAACCAACTGTATTTAATCATCTGCATACAGTAGTGTGCAGAGGTTTGATGAAGTTTGGTGATGCCCCAAACCAACTTCTTGATTGTGTGCCTCTAAGACCCAAGTAGGTGGAGGGGAGCCTACTACTGAGAAATGCGAGAAAGGAAAATATTTTAAATATGTAAATACAAATGAAACGTGAAATAAACGCTTTATTTCAAATACTAAATTTTTATTGTATTATTTATATTATTCGGACTGTTATCCTCATTTTCATTGTCACATTCACAAGGTTTCGGTAGTTGTACGCTCCGGCCTTCTTCAGGTGATTGGAATTTCCAACCGATCCCTTTATTTCGTCGCTGGTGTAGATTGTTCTAGTTCCACGTGCCATGCTCAGTTATTTCCCTTTAGCTCAACTCTCCAAGTTTTGGGCTCACCACTGATGTGGCCTGGTATTGAACTCTCAAGTTTTCGAGTTTAGTCACTGGATCTAACCAATGTCGTTATCCACTGTGCCATGTGTCTTTGAGGACATCTGTGTGTGAATTTTGGGGACTTATAAATTTTTATTTTACTCTTTCATTGGATGACCTCCCGATATGGATGTCCGGGGCCGTTGCACCCTCTGCAAGCTACTGACTGCATAACTTTATGACCGGTACTATACAATGTAATAATCTTACCATTACACCGAGAAGAATTAGTTCTCAGTTGTCTGAATTTCTTATATGAAGCATTGTCGATTATTATTTATTTATTTTTTAGCGTCTTTCATGTCCTCCTACTTTTACGCAAATTTGAGGTTTTTTTTTAAGTGAAACAATGTCAATGTTATTTGACTTGTAATTATTTCAACTATTGTGTTTCCCGTTCTATCGTTTTGATAACCGACACAGAAGAAAATTACAAAAACTTCTACAGAAGCAGTGAAGGAAAGCGAGAAGAAACGATTAAACATCAACTGCAAGAAGATCGAATACATGGCTGCTAACAAAAGCATATGAACCCAAAGTGCGAATTGCAAATCGGAGATGCCAAAATCAAACAAGTGCGGAAATTTAAATATATAAGGAGGTGTTTTAACAGAGAACGGAAAGTGTGACACTGAGATCCAAAGGCATTTTGGAATAAACCTTTCCAAATGCTAAACAGTACTAAGAGGTAGAAAAAATTTCACTAGAAACAAGGAAAAGAGTACTAAATTGTCACGTGATATCTATCCTCTTATATGGCACTGAATGCTGGACAATCTCTTCAAAGATGAAGAAAAGAGTTGAAGCAACAGAAATGTGGTTCTACATAAGGATTCCGAAGATAACATGGACCGAACATGTAAGCAATAGTAATAATCTGAAATTGTCGGAATTTCTTAGATAACGCTTTGTCGATTATTATTATTATTAGTAGTAGTAGTAGTAGTAGTAGTAGTAGTAGTAGTAGTAGTAGTAGTAGTAGTAGTAATAATAATAATATCTGACTTGTATTTCGTTCATTTAATTTCTCTTGCTTTTACACCCAGTAGTAAACGCCTAGAATTTCTTAAATATAACATTGGTTATTAATATTTGACCACTATTTCTTTCATACCTAGTAATAAGAGTTTTTTTTTCACAACTCACTCACATCATGGTTATGCAACTGTCTATGCAGAATTTGTTTAAATCAGAAGAGAACAAGAGAGAGCGAGAGTAAACATATCTCGCTAGAGGCATAATCTTCGTTTCCGATTAGCGTGACATACTAACTACAGGAAGATGACGGTCTGCGAGTTGCAATAAAAAGTAACTAAAATTAAGATGAATTAAATTCAAGGCAAAAATTCTTAATACATGAATTAAGCCTTTTACGTTCAATATAATATTGTTGTTGCCATTATTATCCTTATTAAAACCAGTGAACAACATCGGTCAGATTATTGGAAGACATTTTGATAAATGTGAATTCTATTTCTATTTCATTGACTGAAGCAAGTGAAGTTTTTATACCTAACACGGAAAAAATAAGATTGAAATATACCATGAAGGCATAGTTACTAACTTTATTCTGGTACAAGGCCATGTGTATGAAGCACCTCGTAAGGATTGAATTCATAGTTGTGGTTTTCAGAACTTGCTAACCTTTGATTCACGTCGAGGTCACATGTATTTATTTTACATATATGCAAACCCACATAATATATAATCTCATTAAAAAAAACAATTTATACAAAGAATTAAATGGCAATGTTAATGTGCTTAATGGCGAAATCATTTCGCTAACAAGATAAATATTTAACTGTCAATAAATAGCATAATTCAAAAATATCTTTCGGTCTACACATATTTCATCTTAATGTTTGCGTATGTATGGAAAAAAAGTGAAGATGACAATTTGAAATTGTTGAAAGTACTCGGCATGTCTCTTCCATTTGACATCTACTCGAATATAAGGATCTTATTAATCAAGGAATTGACAATAATTTAATGTCTAATTTAGTCTTGTCAGCAAAGTTATTTCGCCATTAATCACATTAACATTTAATTCTTTGTATAAATTTTTAAAGAATCACTGGAAAATTTTTCGAGTTATTCATTTAAAAAAAGAGCAGGTTAAAATTGTTTTTATGTTAGACCTACTGTCTTCCCAACTGAGCAATGATGAGAGGAAAAATATAATTCAGGTCTTCAGTAATGGTACCAACATACATACTCTGGCTTCCATCTTCAAAGTCCATTCAAGAACCATCAAGAGAATGGTGAATAAGTTTAAAAAAGAGGGGACAGTAGAGAGGAAAACTGGATCAGGAGGTCACAATAGGAAGAGGTATCATCATTTCAACTTAGAACTAAAGAAATCAATTAGAAAATACCCAGCTCAATCCATAAGACGTTTGGCACGTGAGAGAAGAGTTTCGGCTATGGCAGTCCAAAGAGCAGTGAAAAACGATTTGAAAATGAAATCTTACGTGAAACCTGTGAGGCACTTTGTTCCTCCAGGACAGAAAGTTAGAAGGTTAGAGAGGGTGAAGATCATCTTGAATAAGTTGGAAAATGAGCCTGGAATAATATATATATATATATATATATATATATATATATATATATATATATATATATATATGTGTGTGTGTGTGTGTGTGTGTGTGTGTGTGTGTGTGTGTGAACTTTATTTCAATCCTTCATGAATTTCTGATCTTTAGCTATGATTAATTAATGGGAAACATGTCTTTTTCGTTCATGATCGATTTCATCACGACACTTCTGTTAAGCTTAGAGAACAATTATACATTCTTGCTCAAAGTAGAGTCCGATAGTATTATAAAAACCTCGGAGAATTCCAGTAAGATATTTTTAATCACTTCTAAGATCCAATGGTTCGGAGCTTAATCTAACAAATAGATAATTGTGCCGTTACATGATTTGGACGATTTTGCTGTTACACCCGGTATATAATATGAAATATTCTCATGTTACACTATTATAGGTTCAAGGTGGCCTAAGCGTTTGGGTTATAAATTTGTATAACGGAATATGACTTAAATACAAAATAACTTTTCTTTTTTTTTGTAGTTGCAAATCTACCGCATAAATACTTATTGTAGAGAATACGCTAGGCACCTTGACGTGATGTAATAATTAGCAAACGTGTCATGCTAGAACAATTAAGACTGAGTAGTGAGTTCGATCCTCACTGCGTGCCTCATACTTTCGACCTTGTACCACCTCTAAGATACGCTTAGAAAATCACGATGATAAATACAGGTAACTCTCCACCTCTTTATCCGTGGGGGATATATTCTTAGTTACCCAGCGGATATCTGAAATCACAATCTTGCATCGAACCACACACATAATATACGTTTTCCATATATAAATAATCAAATTATATTATATATATATATATATATATATATATATATATATATATATATATATATATATATATGTGTGTGTGTGTGTGTGTGTGTGTTTAGGCATGTCTGATTGAATAAATTACAAATATTATGCCTGATTATTTTTATCATAATCCTTTCATATTCATGAGTATTTTTCCGTGTATTACAATCAAATGAGGCAAGAACAATTGTTACAGTGAATTTCTTTTGATTTGATTGTAATATACGGAAAAATAGTCGTGATTATGAAAGGATTATGAAAAAATAAGCAGACATAATGTTTGCAATTTATTCAATCAGTGAGATACACACACACACATATGTGTGTGTGTGTGTGTGTGTGTGTGTGTGTGTGTGTGTGTGTGTGTGTGTGTGTGTGTGTGATAAAATTGAATTCATAAGTTAGATACAATAAGAGATCAACAAACAATAACTACTCATATTATTATAACAATATACTGTGACAAAAATGATGTGGCTAATAAAAGAGTCATTTCTTCCGTAGATCTTAGCAAACTCAGCGTTCGTTTTTCCTTCGGTCATTTAAAAAAAGTATATAAGAATGCCGAGAACAATTTTAATTTAGAAAAGTAAAAAAAAAAAAAAAAAAAGGATTTGATTTTAAAATAGGGAACACGTGCCTAAAGCATGTTGTTTTTTTTTGTTTTTTGTTTTTTTTAGTTGATGCTTATTTTTTGTTTTGTTTTTACCTTCCTTTGGTTTTTTTTTTTTTTTTTACCAATTTGTAATTGAGAGTTTGGCGCCAACAAAAAAACAAAGGGAAAAATAATAATGCGAACGTGTATATGAACGCTTAAAAGAAATGGCATCTAAGCTTAAATGATTTAAATCTCAAATACATTCACCATGGGATAGAATCTCTCCCAATTTCCTCTATGACAATTTTCCAAGACCAATTCAGTCTCGTAATGATCATAAACTCGAAGAATCTAACTCATTATACAAGGAATTATTTCTTGAGGAAGAATGTCTTGGAGAAATAAAAAGTATTATTCACATAAGCATGTGTGTGTCTCTCTCAAAAGACGCGTAAAGTTTTTTTATCTATTTTAAATTATATGAAATAAGAATAATTTGCAATAAAACCTATTTTATTTTAGAAAATTCATATTCAGAAAATTATATTGAAAAAATTTATATTGACAGTTTATATTCAGAAAGAACAAGAAACATCGCTCATCTCGGCAAATATAATCGCAATGTTTTCTGTATTTCTTTTATACTGAAAATCATATTTAGATGAAAATCATATTGAAAATTCATATTCAGAAAGAACAAGAGACAGCTCGCCAAATCAAATCGCAATATGTTTTCTGTACTTAGTTTTTCACAAAATCAAATTCGGGAAATTAGACAAAGAAGACTATGGCGTTGGTCTTCTAAATTATCATATAAATCCTGGCTTTTCTCTAGCGAACATTGACAGCGATGAGAAATAGACATCTATGTCAGCCAGCGAGCAGTCACCTTGTCTCTCAGTATAAAGAATAACATCACACACACAAACACACACAAACATACACAGCAATATTCCGAACAGTTAACAGGTAGAAACCAAATAAATACTGTCGGTTACGATATTTTCTGCGTTTGTAAAAAGAGTAAACGTCTTAACCTGTGCAGTGAATGATAAAATCAAGAACCAATTGTAAACAGAGTGACGAACATCTATTTGAAAGATTTCGCAAAAGACATGCCCAATTTCGATTTGAATCCTGAGAGAAACTATTTCTTCAGCGGCAAAAGAAAAAAAATTGCTGAAATCCGAGGTTTCTTTAACTTTAGGAATAAACAACCAAAGCTTACTGAAAGTGACAAAGCGTAGGAAGTTGTAGAGAGCTATGATCACCCGGAACATAGAAGATGAAGAACTTAATAAGAGTCCAAATTAAAACATACTGGGAGTTTGGAATGCCAAAGAGAAACCTTAAAGTGTTTACTTTAACGTAGAAAGCCAAAGTTTTCAACATAAGAGGAGCGAGAAGTCAAACGCTGGGATTGTTGAGGTCTACGGTAAATGACACTTTTAGCCGCCACATTATTTCTATTGGAATATATTGTTATAATTACATTCTTTTTATTAATAGTTATTTTAATCTTTTATTGTACCTAGTCCATAAATTCGTTTATCTTATATACACATAAGTGAAACGCGTGTCGATATAAAATTGGAATTTCAAGCATCCGCGTGTGGTACAAAGGTTTAGAATGAGTAATCGGAGAGCCGGGTTCGAATTCCAGTCGAGTTCGTTGCGTTCACTTACGCACAAATACCTTTATGAATATGAATCCATCTCTTCTCCCCAGCTGTGGGTTAAATAGTAAACATTGTTTTCTCAAAAAGGAAATGTAAATGCAATATTCACTCAAAAAAAATAAAATAAAGTGTTTTCTTACAATCTAAAATAACCTACAATGGGTTGATAAACCGTTAAAAAAAATCAAATCAATCAACCCGGCATACGCTGGGTGACTTGGAACATATCCCCCATAGATGGTATATGTATTTATCAAAAGAGTAACGTAAGGAAACAGAAAAGCTACATTTCGTTAAAACCAGAACGAGACAATTGAAATTTCTGGGATACATAATGTAGAACGGGGGCTTGGAAAGTGTAACACTCACAGAACATACTGAAGGCATGAGAGACAGGGTAAAACAGAAAGTAACCTGTAATGGATAACAGCGCGTGGACAAAGAAGGTTGGTAAAGAGTTAAACATTGCTTATTCTTAGAGCTACAAGAGACAGGAAGTTGTGGAGAGCCACAATTGTCCACGTCCTGAAGTGGAATAGCACATAAAAGATTATGTGTGCCTAATCAGACTGATGTATGAGCGCGCATAAAATAATTTAATAGAAAATCAATAATAATTAAAAAAAAAAAAAAAAAAAAAATTATTTTCTCTAAAGTTTTCAAGTCACGGAAATAGTAAAAATGTGTTCGTAAATTGTCTTAATTAATAAAATAAAAATATGCACCTTTTTTTTTTTCTTTTTTTTTTTTTTTAAGTAAAATCTCAATCCGTAAAAATTGAAATATTTAAATAAATATAAAATTACCTTTTGTTTCTTCTTTCAGGATTCTTAATAAAGTCTGACTAGCATAGGAAGATTTCTTTAAAGCACAATTTTTCTCCCAGTCTCTAAGCCGCTGACTTTTCATAGCAAGAGACTCACTATAAAATGAGGTTTTGGCAGAACGATATTTATCAATAGCAGCGAAGGGAGGGAACTCTTCCTGACTTCAGCAACGCGAATTAACGTTTGCATTGCTAAAAAGGTGTTCATTTGATAGACGTTTTTCTGTGTTGCACAACTGTTTGATTACACTTTCTGATCAAAATGAAAGAGTGAGAATCGCTAGGCAATCATTATTTGAAGATGAGAAAATACAGATTTGAAGATAATGAGAGTCAATAATAGCTTGTCGTCTGCTACAATGATATTTATCGAATTGTCTCAGACCGTCTTATTTTAACGTTCACATTCTGAAAACATAATACAGTGATAACAATAAAATGCCGATTTAATAGTGTCTATAAAAATACAATATCTTATACTTCACCATTACAAAAGCTAGAAAATTTCTCCACGCATGTTTTCCTGTTATAACTATTCAGCTGTGTGCATGATGCCTCTCAGGGCGTTGGTGAGCATCACTCTCCACAGCTTCCCATATTTCTTTGCTCTAAGTAATACTTACAACTATATGACCATTCATTAATTCAATGGTATTTGTCCGCTATCTATTTGTTAAAAAATATCAAACTAAAATCTCGCCGATTTGCTTTTTTTTTCTTGTCTTCGATGTGCCTTGTGAGTGTTAAATTCTCCAAGACTTCTTTCCTCACTACGAGTATCAGCTGATTTCTGACTGTTAGCAGCAATTTTTTTTATAGTTCTTATTGTTAAAATGTTTTCTTCCTCACATAATCTTCCCGTGATATTTTCAAATATTCGTCCATAGAAAAAAAAATCGGAGTCGTTTCAAGTCTACTCTTCACCTGTAAGAAACAGTCCAACATTTACTGCCATACAGGAAATTAGATATTACATAGCAGTTCGGGATTCTTTTAGTTGTTTCTATATTCTTATAAGAAAGAGACAGTCGAAATTAGTAGGGAGCATAATAAAGAAAGAAGGCCTGGAAAATTTTACACTAACAGGACGTACTGAAGGCAAGAGAGACAGAGAAAAGCAGCGCGTAACGTACCTGGTTGGCAGAAGACGGATTAAGAGCGATAGCAAAAAGACAAAATTTACTAAAAGCTACAAAGGACAGAAAAATATGAAGAGCTATGACTGCCAACGTCCTGAAGGGACTAGGCACACAGAAGAAGATGCTTATATTCTCTTGTTCCTAGAAGAATTAAGAAGCCGTATCTGCATAATAGACACACACACACACACGCAATTTTAACGCCTTCAAAACGAAATTGCTTTCTATTAATCGTCTGAGAGAACCCTTTCTTCCTTCCATCCGTATGGCTGATGCTAACCTCCAGGTGAGGAACTTGTTGCGTCTTCTTCAGCTAACCTAATGAAGAAAGTGGGCTTGGAAAATTTGACACTCACAGGACATATTGAAGCCAAGAGGGACAGAGGAAATCAGCGCGTAACCTACCTGGTTGGTAGAACAGGGATTAGGAGAGATAGTGAAACGACAAAATTTACTAAGAGCTACAAAGGACAGGAAATTAGGGAGGGCCATGATTGCCAACGTCTGAAAGGGACAAGGCACACAGAAAAAGATGTTTATATTCTTTTGTTCCTAGCAGAATTAAGAAGCCGTATCTACATAATAGTCACACACACACAATTTTAACGCCTTCAAAACGAAATTGCTTTCTATTAATCGTCTGAGAGAACCCTTTCTTCCTTTCATCCGTATGGCTGATGCTAAGCTCCAGGAGAGGAACTCATTGCGCATTCTCGAGTTAACCTTTTTTGCTGACATGAAATAAATGGTTTCCAGAACAGGAATTATGAGATATAGCAAAATCACAAACTTTACTAAGGGCTAAAGAGATTGGAAGTTTTGGAGAGCCATGAACGCCCACGCCCTGTCATTATACTACTACAAAAAATTTCCTGTTTCTTCATGCCGTACTAAGTTTTTAAAAGCATCTTTCTATATTCCTTTGCATTTTCGGATTTTTGAATCACACTTTCCATCGTTTGTTACTTTTAGATCTCAAAATTACATTTTTCACACCTGTTTGATTTTGACGTCCCTAATATATAACTTGCACCTTTGGTTGTCCTTTTTACTAATTACCATTTAATGTCTTCTTACAATTAATAATCTCTTATCCTTGCTTCATCGACTACTTCGTTTTATTTTTATTTCAGTTTTTCCTCCGAATCATCCAGACAATGTCACTTGCGTTTCGTATCTTAAGGGAACGTCCGCTGATAATGAATCCTGGTAGGTCTTGCTGTTAAATAAATAAATAAACCATCTAGTCTCTGGATGTTCCGGATTGGCCAAAACAGAATACATATTGAAGGTACAACAATGTAGCAGCATACATACTGGGTAAGACGATGAACGGCATCCGCGTCCTGGATTAGACGATAAACTACGTCCAACATCAAGGTCTCTGATCAGGAGGTTTTGTGGAGTATGGAACTACCTCTTAATTGCTGGTGTTCCCAGACCAACCCTAACTCGGGGTGGTAGCACCTGCTAGGGTCCCAGCTATGTGTACATAGTTAACCTCCAAACTGGGGTCAAAACACTAGGAAGGTGTAAAAATAGGTTTTAATACTAGAAATACTTTGTAAAAAAAAATAGCAGCAATAAATTTTAGTAGAAAAAATTATTAACAGCAATACAATTAATATATATATATGTACACACACACACATATATATATACACACACATTTAATATATGTATACACACACATTTAATATATGTATACACATTTTATATATATATATATATATATATATATATATATATATATATATACACACACATTTTATTTATGTATATATATACACACACACATATATACATATATACACACACACACATACATACATTATATATATATATATATATATATATATATATATATATAGAGAGAGAGAGAGAGAGAGAGAGAGAGACACTGACGGCTATACTTTTTTCGAGAAAAAGTAACAGCTATACACTTTTTGAAGAAAATATTACCAGTAATACATTTTTGAAAAAAAAATATTACCAGCAATAACATTTTAGTCATCATTTAATAACACATTGATGTTGATGTGCCGTAGAACAAACCAAACCAAACAGCTATTATGAAGAGGATTTAACAGAAAACAAAAAGTGACGAAGCCACAATGCAGTGGAACGAGCAAATCAAAACAGATATCGAAAATAAGAGCAACAAATCTATTATTGCAGTGAAAGACAAAGAGGAAAAGAAATGTCACCATTGAAAGTAAAACTCCGTAAAACTTACAGGAAAACTATATAAAGGTCTCGAAATTACAAACATAGCCGTAGGGATAGTTGCTCTAGGTTTGATCAAGAAAGAGGCGGGAAAATACACCAACAAAATCCCTGCCAACAAAATCTACAAGATATCCAGAAGATCCTCCTCCTCGGCAAGGCTCACATATTAAGGAGAATTCTATCTATCAAATAAATCCATCAAACCCCATAGTAGTCCAAAATCTAAGGGATTATCTCGACTCAATAACAAAGGAAAAGAAGGTTAAAATAAATAAATTAAAATAAAATACATAAAAATAAAATAAAATAATAATAATAATAATAATAATAATAATAATAATAATAATAAGGTCTTATAATAGGACCAGATGTTGGAATGTATAAAAGGAGTCATTAGGAGAATCTATGTTATGATCACCGAGAATCAAAAGACTCTAAAAAAAAATAGCAGCATTTTGACTATGCTTTAAGAGCCCATAATAAAAAATGTTTCATCATTTCCTACGGTCCCTGATATAATAAAATCCATGTTCCGTTTTAGCCCTAGAACACTAACCATCAATTAAAGTTAAACCATTACTAACCATGGGTATATCATACCCGATTTCGAAAATATCAAAAAATATTAAATATACATCTTTATTTGAAATATTTTACATGCAGGCAATTCAAAGTTTGTACTTTGAGTTCACATTAACAGGAACTGAAAAACATTATTTAAGTAAGAAAATCAGGTACTGAAAATTGTAATTAAAAATAGGAAAATTTTCGCTGGGTACTATATACCCATGGTTAGTGTTCTAGGGTTAAAGAAAAACCCTTGGAGTGTATCTACATGTTAAACGTAACTGATCACATCGACAAGCTGGGGAAGAAAAATTACGCTCGGACCAAATAACTATATAATCTTTCCGTGAAAAATATTAAAAGTAGCCTAATTTCGGGGCTTCTTGTGTCAGACTATTTTGTGCCAGCTAAAAATAAACGCTTATTCTTTTCTGAGGTTTCAAATCTATCTACTAATAATTTCTTGCTCTTGGTATAGACTCTCGGACACTTTGCCTGGAATTATCCAACAAATACAACTTCATTGATAATCACACTTGGTATTTTTTTTTTTTTTTTTTTTTTGGTATATTTGCTACTAATCATAACATTATTAGACTTAGGATATTGTTTTTCATCCACCTAATAGTATAAATATTAGTATACTACTCGTGATATTATGGTTATATCAGCTAATTATAGAAATGCCAACAATGTCACCATAGACAACACAAATAAATTTAAGATTAATTAGCAAAATTAGTTTGGTTTATTGCTAAATTTAAAAATGTTTATATCTAAAGTGTTAATTGATTATTAAAGTTTTAAACTGAAGCCTATTAATATCATTCTAGTCAGGTGATTTGTTTATATTCAAATTATAATCTTTTCACACAGAAGTATGCATATATTCTTCCTCTCTTTTGGAAATATACATTTTTCTCTATCACTTATTCTCTCTCTTCCTTTCCATTATCACTCATTCTCTCTTTCTCCCTTTTCTCTTTCACTTATTCGTTCTTTCTCTCTCTCTCTCTTTCTCTTATTCTCTCTTTCTCCTTTTTCTCTTTCACTCATTCTCTCTCTTCCTTTTCATTATCACTCATTCTCTCTTTCTCTCTCTCTCTCTCTCTTTCTCTTATTCTCTCTTTCTCCTTTTTCTCTTTCACTCATTCTCTCTCTTCCTTTTCATTATCACTCATTCTCTCTTTCTCCCTTTTCTCTTTCACTCATTCGTTCTTTCTTCCTTTTCTCTTTCACTCATTCTCTCTCTTCCTTTTCATTATCACTCATTCTCTCTTTCTCCCTTTTCTCTTTCACTCATTCGTTCTCTCTCTTTCACTCATTCTCTCTTTCTTCCCTTTTCTCTTTCACTCATTCTCTCTTTCTCGCTCTTCCTTTTCTCTTTCATTCACACTCACTCCTTTGTGTTTTTCCTTCTCCCTCATTTTTCCCGGTTCTATTTTTCTTTACCTCACATTTTCTTTATCCTCCCACCTCTCTCTCAACGTTTATCATTCTTTTTCTCGCGATCATAATTTTTCTCTCTTCTTTATCGTCCTTATCCTCACTTTCCCTCTCACTATCTTTTTCTATATCTATTTCATTTTCTCTTTCCCCACCCCACACAGTCTGTAGGATTTCCTTTCTTTCTCTCTTTATTCTTTTCTCGCTATCTTCCTTTCATTCACATTCTCTAATCTCTCTCTCCCTCTTCATTTCATATTCTCTCTCTTTTTTCCCTCTTATTGCCAAACTATTAGGTTGGTGCAAAAATAATGTCGTTTTTCTTTTGAAGTTGAACGTCAAAAAACGACATTATTTTTGCACCAACCTAATATATTTCTTCCTCTCTATCTATCCCTATCTTAGGTTCTATTTCATTTAATTGATTGGCAGCTTTGTTTTTTTCTCAACTTATTTTAATACGCTGCTATCACTCGATAGTTATTAAGTTCGTCTGAAAAAAGCTTGTATAGCAAGTTCGATCTTCACATGATACGCTACTACAATGGACTTGTAACGGACTAAACTAATCTTCGTACATCTCTATACAAGCGACTCATAAACAGCGATAAAGAACATTATCTAATGTCCCCCTTTTGAAATGTTCGCTTTGTCATTATTTTGTCATCCGTATATTAATTTGACCAATACATGCTACTTAGACTCTGGAAAAATGTATTTGGTGGGGAGGTGAAGTTTCTTTCCTAACATTTTATTTGAAGTAGCGTGGAATGTCAACATTTTGATTATGTCATTATTTTATTTTCTCGTTATATATGCTATCCATTTTGCTTGTTGCTGCTGTTGGAAGTCCTCAAGTGATGTGGTTTCTGTTACTTGGTGCGGAGCAAAGCATAACTGGATTTGGGATGACTGTGCCAAGAAGCTTTGTAAAGACATGTTTAGAAATTGAAAGTCCATTGGAAAACGAGGAGGGTGGTGCAGTATTTGGGAAGGGTCGCTGTCACGTGATCTAATAGTAAAATTCAACAGAAATGATTGATGGAGAAACTCAACGAGTACAAATAACAATGAATAGTAATAAATAAAAAAAAAAGGTTAATTGCAACAGCAAAAAAACTTGCCATAGAACTAATGAGAGAAAAACTGCAGAGGAAATTCATGAACAAGAAACAAAAAATATACAGCCACTTCAAGAAATAAAATATAAGTAATCTTATTATAAAACGCAGATTGTGTGTGTGTCTGTGTGTGTGTGTCTGTACGTTTATATCTGGGATTGGATTTCCTCAATTTTTCAACCGATTTCAACAAAACTTCACAGGACTACGTAAAATTACCTTGCGGTGGTTCTAACAGCGCCAAAAATTGGTAAAACACAATTGTTTTTGCACGAAATGAATTTGAAAACACTATTAAGAGGCATCACGAGAATGAAAGGGGGACAACTCATATCGAGTTATACTTATTATAAAACCCAGGTTGTTTGTGTGTGTTCGTTTATATATGGGATCGGATTTCCTACAATTTTCAACCGATTTCAACAAAACTTCACTTTTTTGGGGGGCAGGTAGTGTTTCTTATTGTCTTGCACACTTTTTCTTTATTTTTACATTCAGAATGCTTTAATTCCATTTTCAAGACAATTGTTTATAATAAAATTCTTTTCAATCAGTAGACTCATAACGATTGAAAACAATGTTTTTGTTTGAGTTTGACCAATTCGTAAAAAAAAAAAAAAAAAAAAAAAAACTAAGACATGCGTGTCTGTCAACCTTAGACAATAATCTTTGTCAATTTTATTTTTCAGTCTTTATGATGGTCGATACTTGATCTATCTCTTACTGTTACATCCCTGGGCAACGCCGGGCCCTACTGCTAGTTAAAGATAAAACGATATGAATATAGTTGCGAAGCGGAAATCCGAAAAGAGAAACTGAATCATTACAGATGACGATCCAGAACAAGGACTAAGATAAACAAAACACAAGAAAATAGAAAAATGCAGACTGTGTAAAATACAGATCAGATAATACTAATAAGCGAATGCAACAAAGCCTAGAAAAATAAAAAGGAAGGCGTGACTGTGTAATAAGGGTGATCCATCGAGATCTGTGCAGGCGACTAGGATTTGATCATGTAAGTTAATTGCATATGTAGAAAGTGTCTCAGAATAAAAAATATCTAAAGCGTTAAGCGGATCACACGATTCATGTCAGAAGAACATGTCTTATTCGTGGAAACAAAGAGAACTTCTAATGGATTTCTCTGTTCCAGCTGACTACAGAATAAAACTGAAAGAAACTAAAGAAATATCTAGACCTCACAAGAGAACTGAAAATGATGACAGCTGTACCCATCGTTATAGGAGCACTTGGAACAATCCCAAACAGCAGAATAAAAAGAATTGAAAATCCGATGAAGAATCGAGACAATCCAGACGACGGAATAATTAAAAAGAGCTAAAATACAGAGTAGAGGCTTGGAATATTGTAATGACATGCTGGCACTTGACCTCCAGTGTAAGTCACCAGATACTACTGGTCTGAATTATCAATAACTGAATTTTTTGAAAAACAAGGCTGTCCAAAGATACTGAGAACTATTTTACTTCAATGACTTGTTTACTGAAGATTTTAGAACAGGATTAATGATGGAAAGATGAGTTGTTGTTTTTTTTTTTGGGGGGGGGGGTCATGATTTAGTGACACATTGTAAGCAAAGAAGAAAAAGAATGAACCTTAAAAAGATATTCTTATTACTGATCCTCGAATTTGATATTTGACTGTTGTCCCCCATATAAAGAATCAAAAAGTATAAAGTTATCCGGTGCTACCGTAGCATGAAGTCTACCATTGTTGCCAAATTATCTTCTTTGGAAGCTCGAGCTGGTGATTTGGCAGTCAAAAGCAGCATCTCACCATTTTTCTAATTTACGAAATAATAAATATTAATAAGTAAAAAAAAAAAAGGCTTAATACTTATTTACATGAACTAAATGGCCTGAAAAGATCTAGACCAAATTCCAAAAGGAGCTAAATTTGCAACATTCTCGTATATCAAGTTTCAACCCTAACATTCGACCTACCGTTAATGCACCGTCCTAACATGCGGCCTACCGTCAAGGTTCCTCCCTAGGATGCAGCCTAGTCACAATATTCCGTTCTAACATGCGGCCTACTTTCAAGGTGCCGTCCTAATATGCGATCTACCATCCAGATGCCGCCCTAACATGCGGCCTACAGACAATATTCCGTTCTAATATGCGGCCTACCGTCAAGGTGCCGACCCTAACATGTGGCCCATCGTCAAGATTCCCCCCTAACATGCAGCCTGCCGTCGATATGCCCGCCCCCAACATGCAGCCTGCTGTCGAGATGCCCCCACTAACATGCAGCCTACCGTCAAGTTTATGCCCGAAGCTGTCAAGATACCGTCCTAATATGCGGCCTCCCGTCAAGATACCGTCCTAACATGCAGCCTACCATCATTGATGCTGTAAAATGCGGTTCACCAGTTTGTGTAAATTATTCTATCTCAGAAATGCCCGTGTAAAAGAACAAATCAACAATGAAGTGCAACAAATGGCTAGTACATAGTTGCTCATCTGGTCAGCCTTATTTTATTCGCATGTTGTATAATCATTTTTGATATTCGAATCTTGTCAGTAGGTTTAGTACAAAGATAACAGTGGCAATTCCCACATCTAACAGAACTTGATTAACATCTCTATTGATTTTCGTGCGTTTAAACGTTTTGAATTATTTGAAGAAATATGTAAAATCGGAAAGAGATGTGCAACTACTAGTTTACACTATGCTTATAAGTACCGTACACTGTGAAAATGCTTCAGGCTATTTTACGGCCTCGAAAATTGAAGTGAGTCCTTTTATTGATTTCTCCGGTATTCATACAACGAGTCAATTCTCTTTCAGCTTAATGTTAAGGTTCACTGGTACAGTTGCATCTACTTTTGATATATATTTCTTTTCTTTGTCTAAAATAACTCATCTGCTGACCGAGATAGCGTCACTTCTATCACCACGAGTGACCCTATTGTAATTACCCGAAAAAGAGCGTTTATATTAAAGGGAGACATTAACAAATTATCTACGCAGCAAGTAGCTAGTGGAGTAAGTACGGTTCTCACAACTGCCTTTTAACAGTTGAATCTGAGAAAATATCTTAATAAAAAAACTTAATAATTGATAGATGCACACAGTGTGTCTCCAGTTGAAAAAAAAAACACTTATGCCACACTTTTTAAGTCCGATTTTCAAGTTACAATATATTTATTATTAGTTGTAGTAGTAGTCGGGCTACTATTGATACCATGTAAATGAGTACAACCTGCCGGGTGGCCTTGCCGTCGGTAACTAAACCGGTTACCCACGCTTAGCTTTTCTGGCGAGGAATGCGACTAGAGACCGAACCGGATTTAAAGCAAGACCTGTCAAAAGTCAGATGATCGTTCTTGTAGGGTCAGCGGCTATTTAGTACAATGGCGTAAACTAGTCTCCATCGCTACGGATACAGTCAGTGCGGTGAAGACATCTTTAAGCGAAGAACTTCCTAGCCTAAAATAAACGACAAGGATAAAGGGTTTCCCCCCCACCCTCAATAGAATCAACAGTTATATGTCCGTGACCAAAGCGAACCTTCAAGTTGGAGGAGATCGGCAGTGGTTTCACCTAGAGAGGGATGGACTCCGCCAGGTCTACACGCGATGCATAATTGAATGAATACCTCTCCGATTTTCAAACTCGATATGTGGAGGGAACTGGCTGTTGTATTCATATAAAAATCTCCACCATATAAATAATAGTTGATAGAGCTGGAGGCTAAAATAATCCTAACCTTGAAGACAAAACTAATAGAGAAATAGTAGTGAATACATTTAACTAATTATAGTTTAAAACAGTGTTCATATAATCAGCAGTACAGTGACCATACAACCACACCAGTCTTGATTAGGAGTACTAGTAGTAGTAGTAGTAGTAATCGAATTCTCACACCAGGCTTATCTAGTTGCTCTCTGTCTAGATCTACAGCATGCCTCCTCAAAATTCGTCATGCTCTTGGGTAATTCAGATGATTTTAGTATTTTTTTTACAATGGTGTTCACTCTGTACAAGGCTCGGGAGCCACTCGAGGTAGAGGGTTACAGAGTAAAAGACACAGTTTATGCGGATATATGGGTAAGATTACGGTTAAGCCTAGCCTTGCAAAGATTAAGATTGTAGTGAGAAGAAGCTGCTCGAGTGGAACTTACATCTCATCATTGAAAAACGATGGCGGGTCTTAGCCGTAAAGGTCAGAACTGGTGGAACTAAGGAATATAGTTCATCCGAATACTTTACATGGAAATAGTGATAGAGCAGACAGAGGCTTGCGACGTTTCGACTGTGTGAAAAGTGTTGTACAGCGGAAAATAATTCATCAGCCAAAAGGACGCGGAGACGCTTTAGGACACTATCGAGACTGGAAAATGAAAACTGGGCAGCTCATGACCATATATGGCAGTAGCACTGCATTTTTCCGCCTGATTTGACTCTTGTAAAGGTAGAGGATAGTAGGAAGAGTCAGGTACTTACTCGAACGATACAAAGAACCGACCATTTTTCCAGCATCTTTAGCGATGGATCATATGTACGAGATCCACTTGAGGTCTGGATTGATGTTAAGTCCCAATAGGCGTCTAAGACTGGGGGAAGGGGCTTCCCTGAAGGAACATCCGTTCATCGCGATTGATGTGAGTCCCGGATCCAATCGGCGATGATGTAATGTCACTAGATTTTTCTTCATTCTTCCTCTGATTTCTAATCCTTTAAACTGCTCCAGGTGTGCCAGTAATGACAGGCACTACTATTACTTTCATGTCAGACAATTTGTTCGGTTCTTGAGCAAGGTATTTGTCCAACCTTTCACTCTTTTCAATTTTATGCATTGAACTAGACGAGCGACATTCACTAAAAAATATATATATATATATATATATCTTTCCTTCTTCCAGGGCTTTATCTGGTCCTCTAAACGAAATGATTTAATCTTTTTGATTTCAAAATACCAAATTTCTTCTTCTTCTGTGGGATTTTGCATTTTCTAGATGACTTGCGACTCTTCCAGCCAAGCAAGAAGGCTGATGAATTGTTTCCCCTGCCAAGAGACATCTCTTAATGCCCGTCAGGTGGCGTGGTAATAAGCATGGTAATTGATATATTTTCTTTGCAAACAATCGGGAAACTAAAACTACTCCCTTTGGCTGTTATGGATGTCAACCGCCATGTTTGCAATATAGTCATCTAGAATGGTCAATTAAAGTCAAGTCTTTAACATAGAACTCTCCTTTTTTATTTAAAGGTTTTATTCCCGGTTTCGATTTTGATCAGGGAACTTTTGAACGAATAATTCCTTGAAACCGACAGATTTCGGAATAAAATATCTGTTTTTCGACTGTATTTTTCATAATCAGTCTTTTTTTTTTTTCTCTTCAAACACCCTGTCCTTTAGAACGTAAGCAATCATCTCTCCACAAATGTCTTCTGTTAATTATCATAGACCGATTAATTCCAACTTGACTTGTTTATTTCAACACCTTGTCGGTCGCTGTATTCTCCAGTCTATGCAAAGTGCTCGTCGCATCCGGTAACCATCCGGAAACTTCAAATTTGATTCATGGACTGAGCAAAAATAGAGAGAAAGACAGAGAGAGAGTAATGACATCATAAGGAAGCAATCTGAAATGAACAAGGAAAGACGCCGGATGTGACCGGCAAAAGAACCAAGGAAGCATACTTTCCGAGGATCAAATAAAAGATTCCGTTTGACATTCCCGGAAGGTTATCGAAAGGACTCCTACGCTTTTCCTCTCTTTGGGCTTTAGGATAAAGCTCTTATTGGAAAATCCATAACAATCGTCAAGAAGAGAAAGTTGAAATGATATGGACACGTCGTAAAAGCCAAGAATCTTTCCACTACCATCCTACAAGATACCACCTCAGTCAAAAGGAGGCAGACAGGGAAAAATTGGCTGACAATGTCACTGATTGGACTGCAAATATCAATCTTAGAGATTGAAAGAATGGCACGAAACTGAGACATCTGGAGGAAGCTGGTCAGGTGCTCAACCGCTCTATAACCACACCCGATCACAGGCATGATATCAAATAAGAAAGCCTCGTAAGTAGAGCGGTTGAAACACTTATATAAACAATAAAGACCAAGAAAATAGTTGGAAGGAATCAAAACATTTTTTAATGCCATGTCCCTTCAGAACGTAAACGACCAAGGCTCCCCACAAGTCCCTTTTCCTTATTATCTGTAAATTATCTTGGGGAACATAATCGAGTGTTTTCCCGCTGTTTTCTCAACATTCCAAAATTCAGAGATTTCCTCCTATTGGACTAGTTTCCATACGAAGCTGGAGAAATTGCTATTTAACTCTTAACAAGACAGAGATATTTATATCTTCGTCAGATTGAGAAGTTCATATGGATGCCATTCTTGGCACTCAACCTGTTCAAAAATTTTAAACTGTATACACCTACTTTCTCAGATCAATGATTAAAATGACTTGGAGTGAATAGAGATCTTAGAGAGGTCCATTCGTCTTCTTCTACTTCTTAATAATAATAATAATAATAATAATAATAATAATAATAATGAGAAGAAGAAGAAGAAGAAGAAGAACTGTACCAAATAAAAGAAACCACATCACATGATGACTTTCAACAGCAGCAACAACTAAAATGGATAACGTCACTCGAAGAGAAAATAATGACGTAATCGAAATGTTGACGTTGCGCACGACTTCAAACAAAAGGTTAGGAAGGAAATTCCCATCAATGCTGAAAAGAGTGATAACAATGGACTGGAAAAACCTATTTTCCTGAAAATTGTTTTAATAGAAAGATTTTACAAGTTTCAACCGACAGCAACACTGGTTGTCCGTCTCTTTTCCCAATTAAGATACTGGCTAATATTGCCATTAACATGTAATACTTACAAGTGGATTTATATATTACTTCTTTACTATAAACGAAACTGAATACTTCTACGTTGTTAACATTTCCAACAGTTCCTTAAATATTATTTAACAATATTAAAGACCAATACGACAAAAGTTGTTCCAACAAAAAACTCTCGAGGTGCAAAGTTGGACAAAACCGTTTTCATTAGTGAACTATTACATTTTTAATCTTTATTTTTTTTTATCAGTTCACCCCAAGAAAGGCAATACAGCCACGAAGGAGTCTACTAAGTGTGAAGTAATATAAGGAAAATAAAACATTATTAAAGGAGCCAGAACAAGAAAAGAACATGAAACAAGAAGACAGAAGATAACGTTTGACAATTGGTTTTACATTTTTTGGGGATCAAAGTTGACTGAAAAGCAAGAAAGCCAGAAGAAAATACCACCAGTGAGAAGTGCGAGAGATGAAACTGTTAGCATAGAACTTACGGTTGCATCTAACCATTTCAACTGTAAAACTATGATAACTTGCCACAAATCGAGTACTACGCTTAAATTCATAAAGTCAAGGTACCAAAGAGGAATGTTTATCAGAACAATTACCATGTAAATATTTATAGAAAAGGTACAAGGTAGCTATTTTACGTCGGTGGGAAAATGACTGAACCAGAGATGCCTGCTCAGGATCACTAATATTTCTGATTCTTCTTTGTATTTTATCAAGAATCTCGAAATATATAGAGGAAAGCACCAGACCACATATAAAGACAATATTAAATGCATGGACAAATGATAAACTTATAAATGTGTGAGATAGATTCTGGCATAAATGGAAATATTCAATTAATAAAACCGGCAGCTAAGAAAATGAATGTTTGAAAAGCAGATGAAGGTTATAGAATGTCATGGAACCTATTATTAAAATGCAAAATAAAATAATAATCGACTTACATTTATGGTATATTGGCTTAATCAAATATACAAGTGGAGTGCAAAAATGTTCTCGGCCCAACCACTTCCCAAAATCTGACGAAATAGAATTTGTCTTAGTATCATTTCTTATCAGCTTCCATTTGTAGGTTTCTCTGATCTTTTTTTTTTTTTTTTTTTTCAGATTTATTTATGAATAAAAAAAAATTGTTACCCTTTATTTGTAGAACAAAATTTAACACCTAAAATAAATTACTGTACGTACTCGAGTATACTGCGAGTTTTTATGATAAGTTTTTTACGAAAAAAAAAATAAAAATAAAAATAGGGGGTCGCACTATACACAGGTAATTATTTTGAAGAAATTAAAAATCATGCATTTTCAGTGCCCGGTTGCACTATTGACAGGTAGTTTTTTCTAGAGAACTTAAAATTCATGCAGAAAAATTTAGGGATTGCACTTTACATAAAGTCGGCATATACACAAGTATATACGGTACTATCAATATTTTTAACGGTTGATTTGTTTTCTACAGCTTATCAACCCTTTGCAGGTTATTTAAAGCCAGAAAATGTTTTTAGATTGTAACATTATACTTTAGTTAATAATGATTTAGTGATACAAGTCTTACAAATTAACCCATAGCTGGGGTGGATTCAAACTTTTCTCAAGGGTATTTGCGTATAAGTGAATATAACGAACCCAACTGGAATTGGAAGTCCGCTCTCCGATTAACAATTCGTAGCCATTATCCATACACCACACGTACATCCAAGCTTACAACACCTGTTATTTCCGCGCGGTCACCCATTTAGCTACTGACTAGGCTGGACATTGCTTAACTTCGGTGAACGTACGGGAACCTGTGTCCCAACGTATTATGGCCGTAAGCTGTTTTTAAAGGGGATAGATACTATACGCTTAAGGCCACATGATAGATAAATAGAAACATTTTACCAACATCGATGGGCTAATTTATAATGAAAACATTGATTTTCTCAATAAGTTCTGACAGTGCACAATGTTATTGACGTCCCGAACTACGATGTAACCCTCCGATATGGCAGTGAATGCTCGACAATTTCCTCACAGATGAAGAGGAGACTTAAGGTAATAGAAATATGGTTTTACAGAAAGATGCTGAGAATACCAGAGACTGAACATGTGAGTAACAAGGAAGTTTTAAGAAAAATGGAAACAAAAAGGACATTTGAAGCCTGTTGAAATTTATGTGACACACAATGAGGAAAGTTATCTTTGAGAATTTAACAACTAGATAGCATATTGAAAGAAGAGGAAAACGGCAAAGCAACCTGCCTAACAAGGTTGTGTAAATGAATAGCAGACCAGAGATTGCGAGGGAGAGTAAGGAGACAAAGATTACTACGAGAGAGTTGTGAAGAGTCATGGTTGTCTAGATCTTGATACGATACGGCATGTAAAAGACGATTATCGAAAAATACACGTTAAAATATTTTCTTCGCGATTCAATATATGTTCAGACTATTTTAGCATGTACGTGCTATACGACCTCGAAGAAATATATGGAAATTTGAATGTATGTATTATTTTTACGTCCAAATTATTTAACGAAAGATTTCATTATAAATCTAATGCTGGCGGTGGGGGAGGGGGACAAACCATGCATTGTTTAAAAATATTTCATTGCAATAGAAATAAAACATTGCATGTGAAAATGGTACAAATTACGTTTTTTACTTGATAATAAAATGTACATAGAAAATTTATTGTCATTAATCTATTAATATCCACCATAAAAAATCTGGCATTAACTGTAATCAGCTGTTTTTGTACGAATTTCCAAATCAATGTGATTTTCACCGTCAAAAAAAAAAAAAAAAAAAAAAAAAAAAAAAAACACTAAAATTCCCTATACTTATTCATGGTTACCCGTTGACACACAAAAATAATTTAACCCAGATTTCGATGTTTGTAAAATGGATTAAAAATATAATTTAATAATAGAATATCCCTTGGCTTTTCCTCTTCATAAAGATTGTAAGGATAAAATATTTTTTCATCATATGGTGGAGTAATGGATAGCATCTCGGATTGAGGAATCGGAGAGCAGAATTCGAATTCCAGTCGAATACATTACGTTCACTTATGTGCTAATACACTTGGGAAAGGTATGAATCCCCTTCTTCCCCACCCCACAACCAGCTATGGGTAAATAGCAGGACAGACTGGGTTCTATAGCCTTGGATGGCAACTGGTTTACCACAGAAAGAAATGGCAACCTACTGCAGGAAAAAAATCTGTTTTGTCAGTCATGTATGGAAATATACATGATCAACTAATGGCGCATGACTGACTAGCTGGCTGGCTGATGCTCATTTGTAGTAAATAGGAGTAGATAGGTTCGACTGTCGCCCGGTTCACACACCTCTCTGATATTTTGAACTGTGGTCGCGGGGGCAGGGCAATACCACAATTCTTGTCTTTGGCCCAAATGCGTATGGCACGCCGCACTTTAAAACGACCTTGTGTCACATCCAGCCTTGGTGAGGAGGCCGGGTAAATATTTTGGGATGTCTTAATGGTATCTGTAAGTCCCTAAAAACAAAACATCTGTTAATGCTCTCAGTTGTTAATTTCTGTAAATAATCATAATTGCCCGTCGCAAAATACTGTTGAACAAAACGCCCTACACTTAAAAGAACAGCGTTAAAAAAAAAAGCATAGGATTTTAATATTTATTGAAAATTTAAAAAAAAAATGTCTGCAAAGCTCATATTGAAAGTGTTACAGAATCAATAAATTAACAATATGAAAAATAAACATAATTTAAAAATAAAATAATTTATTTTACTGGTGGGGTTTTTGTATTGGGATGTTTTGTGGGGCGGGGGTCATATACAGTCATTTCATTACTATGAAATTTATTATATTGAAATAAGTAACAGATTAATAAGCGACAATTTTCGCTAAAATTTAGTTTACTAAAATACTACTAGTTTTTTTTTTTATTACTGAAAATGTTATTAAAATAAAAGTAGTAAACTTAATAGTAAACATATAGTCGAAATATTAAATAAATTAACATAATACTTATTTTATTACAAAATATTACTCATTTTAAAATGAAAAAATATTTTCTCTAGGATTATCTGTCCATGAGCACAAACTATTATTACTTTATTTCTTATTATATTTTCCTGTCCTAACAATGTATACCCTATGACTTTTCTTTTTCTTCTAACTCTTTCCTACAGCCGTTTTTATTTATTCTATTAAGATAAATAATTAGAAAATACTTTTTTTTTAATTCATTTTTCGGTAAATTCAAAGCTTTAATTAAATGCTTAAAATAGTATCTGCAAATAATTATTAAATTGAAAACACCTATATTTCAAATTTGTGCATTTTAATCAATCAAATTTAATGAAAATATCTGCCGTGAAATTAAATTTTTAAAAATATTCAACACTTTAATAATTTTTAGTTTTAACGACCAAAGTGACGCAATTGCTCATTAGTAAAGTCGCTGAAGAATCTTTGATATATTTATCGTTTTAGCAACACACTTATAATGCACGAGAATTTTCAACATAACGTGTACTTGTAAAATTCATAGAAAATGTAAGCAGAGAAAAATGTCAATTCGCCGTACATACTAGTCAATTCTTCCCGGGACCAACGTGGTTAACAATAAATAAATTTGGATATAAACACGGTAAATGTTAGTCAGCTACAAAAGCAGTTTGTAAGCAATAAATAGTATTTCGTCAGATGAGAACATAAAATTCTTAACTGTTAATATTAAGTAAGTTTTCAATAAAAACCTCAAATCACAGAAACGCTATCAAGTTGGTAAAAAAAATATTAGCGGCCGGCCACATAGCCGTTTATAAACTATACACAGAACAACTACATTTCTGAAGCCGGCAACACATTGTGATTTTTTTGTTGTTGCGGAAGGAGGTTTTGTTACTTTGATACTACCAATTAACTTCTAGGGGGGGGGGGAATTAGCACCGTTATGAGATATGATTCAGATAAATCTATCATTACTGAAAGAACGACCATTAAAGAGGGAAAATGAAAGGAGCAAGCTCATCTCCGAATAAATATGTACTTGGAGAACAAGTTTGAGATGCAGGTCTGATAAGCCTAAAACATTTTTTTAAAATAAAATGATTTTCGTTCAGGTACAAAAATAAACCTTCCTCCACAAAAAAAGAAGTTAACATTCAAAACATACTTTAAAGTTCTTGAATTAAATACTCAAGTAATTTATGAGACAAGGAAAATAAACATTATGTGCGCGTGTGTTTCTTTTAAATTGTATACTGTACATATTTTTGTGCGTGTGACTTGAGGTCGATCTACCCGGGTAAATAACATTATATAGAATACACCGGCCGATTATTCAAAACGAGGCCAGTTTTAGGAATTTAAAAGAGGGAAAGAAAAAAGTCATTCATTTTTTTTTTTTTTAATATGAACAGTTACATGGAGTTACGTATCTTAGTTAAAAATCTAACTGGATTTTACAATGCTTAAAATTACAGCACAGTTATTTTTTATTTATTTATTTTTTGTTTTTTTCTCCAACTATTTAAGGAATATTCAGTCAAGGAACTGAAGAAGTCAGTTGTTAAAAATAAAAGGGTAGTTTTGTATAGTATTGAATGAAAGCAATGAGATTTAATAAGAAAATAATGAACCCGTTTTTAATGTGCTGCTAAATTAACGAATTCACCTTTCTCTTTCTCTTTATATATATGTTTGTGTGTGTTTGTGTATTTATTATATTTATGATTGGGCGTTTATAGATGTAGACAGTGTGGACATAAGATTCAAGACTTCATGGTAACTGTCAGTTTCACACCTTAATGCGATCTTCAGACCAAGTGTGTATATATATATATATATATATATATATATATATATATATATACATATATATATATATATTTTAATTTGCTAAATATTAAAAAAAACTCTTGAAAATGATATTTTCTCTCAAACTAATGCGCATTTTATATATAGGGTGATTGAAAAGTAAGTCCCTATTTTATGTATCATGTACTCTCTCGTCTTGTAAAAATTATAGTTAGACGGTAATGTCCATTATACATACTTTTTGATCACAGCGTCGAAACTGTATGTCTATGAATGACGACTTACTAAAAATAAAGCGACTTTTTTTGGCGAGGGCGGGGGGTCGCGTATTCTGAAATTTTTTGATGGTACACTAGAAAGCATGCAGAATTACGTTTTTCTATTTATAAAAAAATCATTATGAGTACCCTAAAAAAATCATTGTGAGTACCCTAAAAATAACATTTGATTAAAACATAACTATGGGGCCAAAAATCTGTTGATGGGTTATTCTTTGAAAACTATCAAATATATATATATATATATATATATATATATATATATATATATCCCTCTTTCTATTTCTCTCTTACTCTATATCCCTATCTATCTCTCCTTAAGTCTCTCTTTCTAGATTCCATTCTCTTTCTCCCTTCCCCTCTCTCTTTTCCAGTGTCTCGAAGTAAATATTGACATATCGATTACCTAGAAAATTCAAACCCTGTTGTATTGAATAACACGAAAAAAAAATCATTTTCTGCGTACATGTGTGTATGCAATAGGAAATAAAGCTGACAGCATCATGATTTGCTTTTCGCAGTAATTTTACAAAATTTAAGATAAGAAAGAAGGCCTTGATGACTGCAACCGTTTTCTTTTGAATACAAATACTGTTTAGCTTATTTAAACGTACGTCATATGTGAAGATTTTTTTTATGTTTAGAGTAGACTGTGATCATTTGATAAAATTTATTGCTCCTTTTCTATTTTAATTTTACATCTTAGAAAACGCAAATACGATCATAGGTAGGTCTTTTGGTTTGGGTTTAACAAACAAAACAAAAAAAACACAGAGACACACGATGGAAGTGATTTACCGTTTTACAGAGAATTCATAAAGAACTTACCAACTTGGTGTGGCTGATAAAGTTTTGGTTGATTTTGTTTCCGACTCGTCCAGTCATATATACAGTAATCACAGTAGCATCCCATTTTTTCTGCTATATTTTTTTTTTCTTTTTGTGCCTAATGGAACATCAAAGTCTTTGGGCTCCAGCAGCAAATATCGGAATTAAAAAACGGTAAACATTCAAAGAATATCCAAGTAGACGTCATCAGTACAGAAAATTAAGAAAACAATACAAAAGAAAGAAAAAAAAAGACTATTAATTCTGGTGGAAAAAAAAAAATATCGCTGCACGTGCAATCAGCAGAAATATTTGGTTTCGTTCCAGTCTCTTCGCGAATTTTAACTGTCTCCCCAGTTCTTTTCTCGGCTTCTCTAACGCTCTTGGACACTTTTTTTTTTTTGTTTTTTTTTGTCAGTATTTCCGCGTGTTCGTTCTTATGCGCGTAGGTACCGCCTCAAATATCTTCGATTTTATTCTGTTTTCTTAAACTGATGTGCTTGATGGTCCTTACACGTAATTGTAAAAAAAAAGAAAGAAAAAAAATAAACGAATCAGTGATGAGTAACAATGATACTCCTGCTACTGCTTTTAAGCACTGGCAAATGCAGTTATAGTAGTTTAAATAGTTACCATGGAAATACGGCTTTTGATGGGGGACGAACGGAGCATCAGGACAATGCCAGCAGCCCGAACAGCAGTTGTAGCAATAGTAGTCGTATAAAACACCAGTTGATGATGGTAATGATAATATGGCGAGACAACGTTTAAAATTCTCACTAAAGACCTGATTAAGCAGTATTAAGAATCCGGTGTCGTACCATCGTGATTTTTTTTTTTTTTCTACTTTTTGATTTTCTCTTTCTCTCTCCCCAATTCTAGTTCCTTACTCTTTTTTAAATATTTTAACAATTAAAAGGTATATTTAGGCAACAAGTATTCTTCCAACAAGTTTAATTAAAAATAACCGGCAAAGATTGTCTGTTTAATTTTTTTTTATTTAAATTTAATTTTTTCAATTTTCGAATAACATGTTGTACCTTACGAGCGAAATTGTGGATAAACTTTGAACTGTTTATCCACTGTTTCGATCCCACTATAAAACACCGTATTCTTAAATTAGAAAAATACAATAAAAAATAAACAAACCTTGCCGAAACTTTTTTTTTTTTAATAGATTTATATTTAATTCAACATTTTATTACTTCAAACGTGTCCGATATATTAACTCTTGAACTAAATACAATGTTATCTGTTCCTCTAAACCTTATTTTTAGAGGAAACCCATATTTGAGTAGACGCTCCGTTTATTTAAACAGTATATTTCGTTTGATAAATGCCTAGTACTCACAGGACAGATTGAGCGACGTGGGACAGAGGAAAGAAGCGCGAACCATACATGGTGAGCTGTTTTCCTCTGTCCATCTTTCCATCAATCTTTCCTGTGTGAATAGGACGTAGACGATCATGGCCCTCCACATCTTCCTGTCTCTTGTAGCTCTTGATAAACTTTATCTTTTTGTTATCTCTTCCAAACCCTATTCTACCATCCATTTAAACTTATTAAGAGTTACAAAGCACAGGAAGATGTGGAGGGCCATGATCGTCTACGCCCTGAAGGGACACGGCACAGAAAACAAGAAGATATTTATTTATTCACGTCTACCGGCCTGAATATTCGAGAAATCTTATTATAGAAAAAAAAAATGCACCTCCAGGCATGATTCGAATTTGCTTCCTCCTTTTCAGGAGAAACCATCGTTAGATCTGACGTGCTTTAAACCGATTCGTCTATAGAGCAATATTTGTCTATGTTTAATCGGTGAAACCCTTCATGGATGAGTCAGTCTAAAGTGATGAACTCTGTCGGTTTAATAAATAAGAAATCCATTACTTCTTGAAAAACTACCCTGTTCATATACCTAAGTTTATTTGTATCTATCTACCACGCTCTGTTTATATCTACCTATCTAAGGTACCTCGGAGCGTGTTAATTATTAGCTAGACTGTTATTATTGAGTAGCGAGTTCGATCTACGCTCGGTATTCCCATCAAAATTCAGCATTTTTCTTCTTCTTTTAAGTGCAATCTCCATTCAAGACGTAGGCAGTCATGGCCTTCGACCTCCTCCTGTCCTTTGTAACTTTTAATATGTTGTATCATTTTGTTATTTATCCCAGACCTTTTCTACCATCAACTTGCTCAATCCCATTAAGTGTGTCACGCGTTGCTTTTCTTTTTTCCTCTTTCCATCTGTCCTGTGAGTATCAGATTTTCCAAGCCATGCTTCCTCATTACGTGTCCCCGAGGTTTCAACTGCCGCTTCCTGATTTTAAGCATAAGTTTCCTCTTTGTTTCCATTCTTTCCGAAACCTCGTCATTGTTCACATGTTCAGCCCATGACATCCTTAGCATCCTTCTGTAGAACAATACTGCCGTTGCTTGCTTGAGTCACTTCTTCATCTTTAAGGAGATCGTCCAACATTCGCTACCGTAAAGGAGGACAGATATCATGTAGCAGTTCAGTACTCTTTTCTTTGTTACCAACGAGATTTTCCTGTCTCTTAATACTCTGCTTGGCTTTTGGAATGCGTCTTTGGCCATCCCAATACGTCTTCTGATCTCAGTGTCGCACTTTCCGTCCTCTGTCAGAACTCTTCCCAGATATTTAAATGTTTGCACCTTCTTGATTTTAATGTCCCCGGCCTGTAAATCTCATTTGTTACTGATGAACATGTATCCTGTCTTCTTGTAGTTTATGCTTAGTCCCTTCTTCACGCTCTCCTTCGCTACCTTCTGTAGGAGGTTTGGTAGTTTCTTTTCCGTGTCTTCTATCAGCACTGTGTCATCTGCATGTCTTATGTTGCTAAAATTGTGGCCCTCAATGATGAATCCTAATAGGATTTCAAGTTCTCCCAGTAGCATTAAATAACTCAAAGGGGGTTAACATGTCGTGAAATGAACTAACCGATTATCAATCTATATCTGAACACTTATAAAAGTAATAATTTCTTTGTTTAAATATCCACTTTTATCATTCGTTTTCACTTCAAACGTCTATATTTAAAAAGAAGGAAATCAAAAAATTGTTACTGATTGTATTTAAAAATTTAGAAATTATGCAAACAAACTTCAAAATGTTTCATAGATTTTTTCATCCATCTTTTATGCAATTTAGCATAATTTTTTATTGCTCAGCTTTATTTATTGACATTCATTATTTTTACTTATTTATTAGTACAGTAACTGAGAAAAAAACGAGGGATTTACGTATGGATCTCTACTTCTGTCGAAGGTCAGTGTAGCATATATGTATTTACATAATCGCCAACAGTCTTAAAATATGAGACACGGTTTAACGTTTGGGTACCCACATGGTTACATATGGGCCAAAGATACAAATTGTTTTTCCCCGCGAATAATCACCACAGTGTCTGTATTAATTTCCGCCTTTTTAGGGCATGAGGGAGGTGCGACTGCAGAGTTGGAACCCTCGGGACCAAGCTTCCCTCATTTTTTTCAGAGAACTGTCCGAAAGCAGGAGAACAGATAATACACTTTAAGTATCTGTGCACATTGTTCCGAATTAAAATTAAAAGATTTCCTTTCTCTACCGTGCGCGAATAACTTAAGGATAGAGTCTTTGACTGATGCCAAATCGGTCGAGTTTCGAACCCGGCTTGAAGCAATCGGATGTCTAGCCACATTAATGAGTAGTGATACAGCGAAACAGACTGTATATATATATATATATATATATATATATATATATATAGATATATATATATAGATAGATAGATATATATATATATATATATAGAGAGAGAGAGAGATATCTATGTGTAATAATGTAAAAATGCCTTTAATACAATTTTAAGGGATACTGTTTGGGTCGTCCTTAGAAAGCTGAGTGTTCCTGAAAAGATATTCAATGTCATCATGTCTTTTCATCAGGGCAGGGAATGATTGCCTCGGTTAGATTCAGTGGAGACATTCCAGACCCATTCATTCTTTCTAATGGAACAAAACAATGTTGTGTTCTTGCAACAACTCTTATTTGCTTTGTAAATGGTGTTCCAATAAGTTGGACCGATTTTAAGTGTGAATTAATTTTAAGCGTCTAATGATTGTTTTTCTTTTTCTTTCAGATTTAACAACTTAAGTCTTTGACAATTTCACCCATGGAAAGATTAACAATCAAACAACGTGTTAAAGTTATCAAAGCCTATTACGAAAATTGATGTTCAAACAGAAATGCATTTCGCGCACTTCGCGATTTTTTTGGTCAACATAATCGACCAACCGAGAGTGCAAATAGAAACGATGTAACGTTGCTGTGGAGAGGTTCAATTCCTGGATTTTCGATCACATTGTTGTGCACTGCAGCAATGTTTTCAGTTTAACGGCGTAAACGTCACGCAATGATGTCTTCATATCTTCCACCGGCCCAGTTTGTTTGAATTTACGAACAATTTTTCCAATTGCGCTCTTGAAACTTTAACACGTTGTTTGAGTGTTAATCTTTCCATGGTTGAAATTGCCAAAGACTTAATCATTAAATCTGAAAGAAAAAGAAAAAAAACAATTAGATGCTTAAACTTAATTCACATTTAAAATCGGTTCACGTTATTTGAACACCCTTTATTTTTCTTTCATGCTGGAAACAGTATTTGAGAACGTTAAAGGATGTGGTGTGAGATTTGAGTTTAAGACAAGTGACGGTTTGTTCAATCAACAACACTTGAAAGCAAGAACTAAGACGATTGTACAAACTGTTTGTGACCTGCTCTTTGCAGACGATTGCGCACTTGTAGACCACATCCTTGGCGATATGCAATAAAGCGTTAACAAACTCTCTCATGCATCAAGAGCTTTCGGTTTGACTATCAACATAAATTTAAAAAAAACGGAACTTGTCCGTCAGCTTATCTGTAACCATCCCACAGCTGTTGATCTCACTGTTTATGTTTAGGGAAAAGTCTTGAAAACCGTTTCCTTTTTCACCTATCTCAGCTTCATAGTGTACAAAGAGGCTGACATGGACAAAAAAATTGAGTGCAGGATTGGAAAGACTGGTTCTGCATTCGCTAATCTTTATCACAAGCTTTGGAATACTTGTGATGTTTTGTTAAATGTGAAAATTGGTGTGTACAAGTCAGTAGTACTAACATCACTACTCCAAAATGCAGAATTTTCGACTCTGTACTGACAATACATCAACCAACTTCCGCATCAACTTCCATACCAATGCCTTTCACATGCGTTGCCTTACGTACGATCTGAAAAC